>CM023482.1:12144635-13344635 GCA_013339685.2 Hyalomma asiaticum
TTCCTTCCATATCCTTATCAACAACAATAATACCAGGTTTTCAGAGCATAATAACCTTCTCTTACCTCAAATCAAATCTAACTATGGCAGGTTCACAGCGCGTTTCTATGGTGTTCATCTCTGGAATCATATACCTTTTCATGCTAAGTCACCTCGTTCATTGCCATCCTTTAAATCCAACATTAAAAACATGCTCTTAAACGAACCTTTTGTTATTTTGTAACATCTTTTTCATCACTTGATTCCTTTGTATCCCTTATGTGCATTTTTTCGCTTTAGTATTGTGTAATGCTGTTATGATAAATATGTAACTTTTCTATTTTTACTATATATTTTTATGTAATAACTGCACCTTTATTTTTTCGCACTCTCTAGTTTCTTGCTGCTGATACTTACGTTTCATGTACCCCACTAATTATAGGAGGTCCCCAGGAAGTTTCTTACTTTGGAACCTCCTCATGCTGTATGTATTATGTAACCCGTTTTCTTTTGTACATGATAAAACAAGTAAACTTGACTTGACTTGATTTATGTTCATCATGTAGTCGTGTTGCAGCATACCAACTTTCGCATACATCCCATTAGCGAAACATCCAGGAGAGCAGCAAGACCGTGGCATGTAAATCATGCCGCTCATGACATGCATGTCATGATTTTCATGTTATGACCTGTCATTTGTGTTTGTCAGGCAGCCATGTTGTGCCACACAAATTGTCGCATACATCCCATTAGCGAAACGGCCAGGAGAGCACCAAGACCGTGGCATGTAAATCATGCCGCTCATGACATGCACATCATGATTTTCATGTTACGACTTGCCATTTACATTCGGCAGGCAGTCATGTTGTGCCATACCAATTTTCGCATACATCCCATTCGCGAAACGCCCAGGAGAGCACCAAGACCGTGGCATGTAAATCATGCCGCTCATGACATACATGGCATGATTTTCATGTTATGACCTGTCATTTATGTTCGTCATGTAGCTGTGTTGTGGCATACCAAATTTCGCATACATCCCATTAGCGAAACGGCCAGGGGAGCACCAAGACCGTGGCATGTAAATCATGCCACTCATCACATGAATATCATGATTTTCATGTTATGACCTGCCATTTATATTCGTCAGGCAGTGAGTGATGTTGTGCCACACCAATTTTCCCATACATCCCATTAGCGAAACGGCCAGGAGAGCACCAACACAGCGACATGTAAATCATGCCGCTCATGACATACATGGCATGATTTTCATGTTATGACCTGTCATTTACGTTCGTCATGTAGCTGTGTTGTGGCATACCAAATTTCGCATACATCCCATTAGCGAAACAGCCAGGGGAGCACCAAGATCGTGGCATGTAAATCATGCCACTCATCACATGAATATCATGATTTTCATGTTATGACCTGCCATTTATATTCGTCAGGCAGTGAGTGATGTTGTGCCACACCAATTTTCCCATACATCCCATTAGCGAAACGGCCAGGAGAGCACCAACACAGCGACATGTAAATCACGCCGCTCATGACATACATGTCATGATTTTGATGTTATGACCTGTTATTTATGTTCGTCACGTACTCATGTTGTGGCATACCAATTTTCATATCCATCCCATTAGCGAAACGTCCAGGAGAGCACCAAGACCGTGGCATGTAAATCATGCCGCTCATGACATACATGTCATGATTTTCATGTTATGACCAGTCATTTATGTCCGTCATGTAGTCATGTTGTGGCATAGCAATTTTCACATACATCTCACAAGCGAAACGTCAAGGAGACCACCAAGACCGTGGCATGTAAATCATGCCGCTCATGACATGCATGTCATCATTTTCATGTTATGGCCTGTCATTTGTGTTCGTCAGGCAGCCATGTTGTGCCACACCAATTTTCACGTACATCCCATTAGCGAAACGTCCAGGAGAGCACCAAGACCGTGGCATGTAAATCATGCCGCTCATGACATGCATGTCATGATTTTCATGTTATGACCTGTCATTTGTGTTCGTCAGGCAGCCATGTTGTGCCATACCAATTTTCGCATACATCCCATAGATAGATAGATAGATAGATAGATAGATAGATAGATAGATAGATAGATAGATAGATAGATAGATAGATAGATACGCTCAAAGTCGCCGAAGTTCGCTAAGAAATGCTTCGCATTTAAAACGGAGCGTAAAAAAAACGACACAAAAAGAGGCTACACACAGGACTGGCGCTCAACTTTCAACTGACGTTTATTGAAGCAGCATCGAATTTATCCACACGGCCGCCAGACATAATCTCTGTCAAGACAGAACCTTCTGACAACAAACCGCCACATCACCGCCATAATCTCCGCATCATGCCCACGTGCCCGGGAATATACAAGCAGCAATGCCACAGAAGGCGAGGGAGATAGCCAGAAACTCGCCCACCACATTTCACAATCTCATGTTTTGTAATGGATAATAAAACTATCACGTACGAACAATCCTGAATCATCGTAAAAATTACAGCATATCCACGGAGTGAATGATGATGAGTGGGCGAAGCTCGGGATGTGCATCGTAGATCGTGCCGAGTTCCGGATTAATTTAGTTAACGCGCATGCTACGAATCCTCACGGTTCAACTATGCACAATGCACAAGTGAAATCTCCCACCGGCACTTCATTGCAAGTCAAGATCCAGTGTATATATATATATATATATATATATATATATATATATATATATATATATATATATATATATATATATATATATGGGTTTTCCCGGTGAACGCTTCTCCAACGCGAGCAGTCGGTATTTCTCAATCAAGAAACTCGCTAGGAGGCGCTGCCTGCGCCAACGTTGTCTCTCGCGTTTGCCGGGGCAGTGTCGAGTTTGCCGGGGAGCGCGTGGCTCCCGGCGCTCGCGGCGAGGGCGAGCGCCAGGTGCCACGCGCTCGCCCTCGGCGCGTGCGTGCGCTCCAGCAGGCACGCGCCGGTGGCTACCTACTACTAACTACTACTACTACTACTACTACTACTACTACTACATACATCGGGGACGCACGAAATGGCTGCTAATGGGGAATGAGAGACAGAAGAATTCGGCTTTTAGTTAACGCGCACGCTGCGAATTTTTTATTGTTCAACAAAGCACAGGAGAAATCTCCCACCGGCACCACCTTGGAGGTCAAAGCGTAAGACTGGTTACGCACTACTACGACTACGACGAGGGACGAACGGGTGCCGCTTTAAGGAGCTTCGCCCCTAAAAGCACGCATACAAATCTAGGGGAGGCCGCTAAATGAACAAACATAAGCGCGAACTATCAAGTGAAGCACGCACGAAGCGACCGCGCGGATACACACCGAACGAGCGCGAATAAGCTGTCACAATGGATACTCTCAGTTTCAACAGCGTTCCTGTTGCAAAGGCGGCCGCCCGTCGAGCTCCTCGCGCCATCTCGCTGGTAGTGAAGAAACGCTATAAGCGCCTGCCGTCTCTGAGTCCTGCCAGCGGTAAAGGGTGTGATATAAGGCTCGCCGTTAGCTCCTTGAAGCGTCTGCTCTTCGTGGCGTAGTTAGCGCCACGCGCTGCGGAGTGAGGGGTTCCTGGTTCGATTCCGCGCGTCCGAAGCATTTATCCGAATTATTTTTCTTTGGGATTTTTTATATATATATACATCCTTATACATATACGGTACATGACGGCGGCGACGGGGACGGCAAAAACCAGCCGAGACTGTCCATATAATTGCTATCGCAATAAAAAGAAAGTGCGTGAACAGAATATTATATGCTGCTCAAAAACACGTGCGCTTTGTTCCGGCACTGAAACGCGTATACGTCAATATAGGAAGCCCAACATCTTATTCTTACGTCGAATCAATTAAGTGAATTTCGAACATGCTGCTCTCGCTTGGATCTCAATTATTCTGTACAGCAGGCCTGGCCGACATCAACAATGAAAGGCTGCGGCGTAGACGACATTTCCTCCAGGACGGCAAAAAAACACGCATCTCCACGAAGTGAATGATGATGAGAGGGCGAAGCTCCGGACGTAATCTGGTAAACCGTGAATCCTCCATAGATTTTGCACACTCGATCATCATACAAAGACGTGACAAAGAAACACAGAAACACGGGGGTATGGTGTGATTATATATACAGTATGCACTGTGGGAAACGAGACGGCGCCCCTTTGCGCCTCGTCCCACAAGCTAGCCTGTGGCGTCTGCCCTGTGCCATCTCGGATGTCAGGAGCCGCCAGGAAACGGCGTGCGATTCAAGGTTAGCGCTCTCTTAGCGCGCCGGTCCGCCATTCCTGTGCAGCATTCTCCCAGGTGCTCTTACTCCTGGCTCCGTGTCGTCACGCTAGCTAACGTCATCGGGACGAGCCCTGATTGGCCCCCGGCGGCGGCCCCTCTTCACGTGAGCTATCCCGCGCTCCGCGCCCCGCGCGCGCGACTGCTTGCGCGAGATGATGCTCACGATACCCGCGACGAGGTGGTTAAGCGAAGCCTCTGGCACGCTGCATCTCGTTCGTGCGCTTGGCGGACCCTTGCCCACGGGCACCTTTGGTTAGCCGTAAGCGCTACGGGCGCGCGTACTCGATCGGAACTGCGGTGCGCCCCTTTTGCCCGCAAGCCGTGACTGTCGCACCGTGCTGCATCTGGGTAATAAAGCCCTCGTTCGTTGACGAGCCTTGGTGGTGCCTCCTCTGCGCCGTGCCGGCGAATCATCGAACCCGTGGAGGAGCGTCGCGTCTCGGACCACGCTCGCAGGGTAAGCCGTGGGGGCAAACCCATCTCCACAGCACACAATGTTTTATTATTTACATATTGATACAGCATATACACAATGTTTAATTATTTACACGTGGAGTAAATGATGATTTTGTTTAAAAGCTCTACGGACCACAAGGAGGGGGTTCCCCTGAATTTGTGTTAGTCATATACGACGTTGAGCTCAAAGGAGAACGCTTCCGTTTGAGTATAAGGGCCTTGTGGTCCGTAAAGTACAAAGCCAACGGATCGTGAATTGGATGTAATCTAAAGCTAGAGAAGGCGATGTCTATACAAGTTCCCATACTCGCCAAACTGGGTCATGCCACCCAGGTTGGCGAGTACTAGCGTGGCTACAACGGCGCGACGGCGGACAAGCCTCGACCCTAAGGAGCTTCGCCCCTAAAATGGCTCAATGTTTCCTGTGAAATAATCTTTCTAGGCAAATATCGCGCCGAATTTGTCATTGTTCAGACGATGCTGAACAACGGCAGAATCGGCGCCACATTTGCCTGATAAAGTTATCGGCTCAGCGGACGTCGGCTCTAAGGTAACATACTTTGTACAACGTTGCCAATAAATGGTGATCGCTTAGCCCATATTTTCTAAGGAACGGCGAAGCCGGCACCACATTTGTCGCACAAAGTTATCGGCTCAGCCGATGTCAGCTCTACGGTGGCATACTGGGCACAATGCTGCCAATAAAAGGCGTTGGCTTAGCCCATATTTTCTGTGGAGCGGTAAAATGTGCGCCATATTTGCCGTTAAAAGCCAGCGGCTTAGCAGATGTCAGCAGTAGCGCGGCATATGCGGCCCCATGTTGCCGATTACAGTCGACGGCCTGCCGATATCGGTGGGGCAGCGGCCATAGTGGACCTACGTTGCCAGTCATTGACGGCGGCTTGGCTGATACTGAACTTGCTGCTGGCAACATTAGGCCGTGGATGGACTGCGCTCTGCCGCCGTAAAACCGATATCAGCCCCACTTTGCGTGCTGCCTGGGCACACTGCGGTACTCGCATTTCTTTGTGAAAAGCACAGAAGTGAGCGGTGGGGCTACACTGCCCGAGTAGCATGCGTAATGCTATGACAAACGGAGTTGCTGGTCAGCGTGCGAAACAAGAAAACTTGGCGTCGCGCAGTGCGGCCGTTCAAAATTCAAGCAAGGAAAGGCGCCAACAGACCACCGACAGTAGAAAAGCGGATGGAACGCGGCCCCAAGCGCGGCTTGCGTCGCGAATGGCGAGAGGGAAAGGAGCAGGCAGACAGAAGAAGACAGAAGAGAGGGGACGAACAGTCACGTACAAGCAAATCAAACTATCGGCTGCTACTTCGGCGTTCTTTCCTGTGCTCAGTAAAACAGAAAAACCATAGCGATTCTTCTGTCACTTTCCCGCCGAAATAAAAACAGCACAAAACAAGCAGAAAGTAACAAAAATGCAAGGGGATTAGAGGCAGGCGATTTTAAACGTTTTCAAAAATCCGACTTGTATCCGGATTTCCTGTCCTGATTATATCCTTCTTAAAGTTGTCTTCTTCAATCCATATTTCTGATGACCAGGAAAACACATTCGCGAACACTAATCGTAGAGTAGAAGGCGGTTGTAAAAGTAAAAATCCTGATTATATCCGTCCTGAAGATGACTTCTTCAGTCTGGGTTTCTCATGGATAAGACGATATATCTCTCAATAAGACAGATTGTACCCCTTTTTGTGCCACCTGGGTACTACGGGCCGAGCACCACGGCTATGAGCCATACTGTGATTGCTGTATCGTTAATCGTGACGTAGCTGACGAGTATATTGCGTTAGTAGTGCAAAGATACATCACTCCTGTTCGTCAGATATTCATACCATACCATAAAAAATTCGCTGTAGACTAGGTAAAAGAGACGACCGAGAGAGCATAGAGGCGTAGATAGATAGATAGATAGATAGATAGATAGATAGATAGATAGATAGATAGATAGATAGATAGATAGATAGATAGATAGATAGATAGATAGATAGATAGATAGATAGATAGATACCGTCAAAGTGAGCAAAGTGAGTCAATAAATGCTTCGCATTTATCTGCAAACATGAGGAACGTTATAAAAAAATACCTTTGTGGTTGTCTCATTGCGCCATACTTGACGCACATCTACAACTTATTTTTGTACTGAAACCGAAGAATGCTTGAAATGACAGTATTCATGACAGAAGTCATTACCGCAAATTTGACAATGGAGTCTGTGGGGCGCCCAGCGCTTTCATCCTTTCCACCAGCCGCAAATATTTTCCTTCGTTACATCGAAGACTGTTTTTGTATAATCAAGCAAGAAGATTTGGATCCGTTTGAGAACCGCCTAAATTGCCATTGGAAAATCCATTGAATTTACCATTGGCGAAGAAAATAATGGGAAGTTGCCTTTTCTAGATGTACTGGTGAAACGTGACGGTGTTGCGCTTTCTTTTTCTGTATTCAGAAAGAGAACGGCACACCGGCCAATATTTACACTTTAATTCGGTACATCCTGCAACACACAAAAAGTGCGCGGTGTCGTCCATAATACAGCGCGCTCACAGGATTTGTACCGAGTCTGCTGACTTTTCGTCTAGCGTTCAACGTGTGCGCGGCGACCTGTCCGGAAAAGGCTACCCGGATTCCTTCGTGTCATCCGTAGAACGCGAAGTTGGAGTGCCCTTCCGCAGCCCCACCACAAGGTTCAGAACTGTCCAGTGTACCGTACGTGCCTGATGTGATTGAGGCTTTGGCCCGTGCCCTGCGCAAGTGGCTCATGCACCCACATGCAAGCTGAAACACACTCTTGTCAATGTGAAAGACAAATTACGAAACACTCTTTCCTGGTGTGGTTTACGAAGTTCCATGCGGGAACTGCGATCGTGTCTACATCGGTGAATCCGGAAACTTCGAGCGACGACTGAAACAGCACTAATGACAAGAAAAATGAAAGAGTATCTTCCAGCACCCTCGCCGAACATGCGGAAGACTGAAGTCATGAAATAGATTGGGGCAAGGCACGTTTCGTCGCTACCGAGAACGACAATGCGCACACTGCTGAACTGTTTCGCCAGTTCAAGGTTCTTCCGGTGCCCAAAGTTTACGAGTTTCTTTTATGTATTCGCTACAAAATATCTCTGCATAACTGCGAGCATGCATTTCTTAGTATACCATCACTGAAAACAAATACCTCTGTATGTCCATTTCGCAGCAGAGTATTGGTATGTTCCATTTTGTCGTACTCAGCATGAACAGCAAATGTTGCGTCATGCACTTGCAGTTCTGTTGAACAAACTGATTTTCCAAGGCATTCATGTGGAACAGTGCAGCATACGTGACATACGGGAGTGTTTTATTTCACAATGTCAGTGCTTTCTTTTTCCAGTGATGTTAGTGTTTGTATTTATAATTAGTGCTAAGTGGTTCGTATTATATTATAAACATTAGAGGTTGACCTGCAATGTGAAACGGTTAATAATTCTTGTTAGTGTATACCTTAGCCCTTTTCGGGTGCCTTGTATATGGGGGCTCGGGCGCTTCTCAAGTAAATTGATTTTCATTTTTTGCCCGAGCATTCCCGCATTATGATGATGTAAATAAATTTCAACTTCAACTTCAACCTGACATCCACGTTCTATCTGGAATCGCTCACAATGCAGACAAGTCTTTTGCCTTTTTTTTCTGTCAGTAGAATCTTGTTATCCCGTGATGTTGAGAGCAATCCTGGTCCTGATAAGTTGAACGAAACACTGTCGCAGTTGCTCGAGGGTCAACGAAAAAATCGCTCTGAGTTGTCTTCACTGACAGCTAGGTTTGCTTCCGTCGAAGAAAGGCTAAATAGCCTTGAGGCCTCAGTATTGTTAACCACGGAAGTACTCCCACGTGTTCAGAAGCTTGAAGAAACTGTAACTCGTCTCACTAACTTGCTGTCGAAGTTAGACAGCCGTTCTGACGAACTTGAAAATAGGTCCCGTAGAAATAACATTGTTGTCTATGGACTGCCTTAACCCATCTCCGAGTCCCCTGAGCAACTGCTTGATTCGTTCAAGTATCTGATGTCTGATAAACTCGGTCTACAGTGCACCGACATTGAACGGTGGCATAGGCTTGGAGCGCGTAGAGGTGAAAAGCCGCGCAATGCTATTTTTAAATTTTTGGACTACAGATCTAAGCTTGCCATATTAAAGAACGCTCGAAAGCTGAAAGTAACAGAAATATATGTAAATGAGGACTTGTCACAGCGCGTTCGAAAGGTACGCAGCGCCCTTTTGGAATATTTCAGCCAGTCAAAGAAAAAACGTTACCATGTCTCGTCTGCAGTATGATTTACTGCTGATTGACAATGTACGCTATGTGTTAAATGAAACAGACGACTCTATCATTAAAGTCAAGAGGCAAACGTCTCAGCCGCGTGGAATTTGACTCCACTCTGATAACTTTTCGTTAGCAAATATTAACGCCTGCAGTATTGTCAACAAGGTTCACGACTTTCATCACTTTGCATGCTATCGCTTGCATGCTATCATCCTTCTGTAATAAGCGTTACAGAAACGTGGCTTAATGAGCATATCTTAGACTCTGAAATTGTACCACCAGGTTACAGTGTCCTCCGTAAAGATAGGTATGGCCGACGTGGTGGCGGAGTCGCGCTCTTTGTGAACAAGACATTGAATTTCCTGTGCTTCCCGATGTGACCAATGTGATCTATATGGTGTTTAAATTAGGACTTGTGGTCTTCAGCTTAGCTATTGGGCTGTTTACCGCACCACCTGATGCGGTTTTGCTGTATTTTTTCTGACACTTACGGATTGTATAACCAAGCATAACCTAGACTGCGGTATACTAGTAATCACTGGCTGACCTTCAATGCCCCGCCGTATAGCTGGCAGAACATGGCACACAAGGTAACCTGTGATTAATGATCCGAACCGATTCATTGATCTAAAGCTGGGCAGACACATGGCCATCACAAGGTCACCTGTGATTACTTGATCGACACGGCTATTTCATTTGATCTAAAGCAAATTGTCCCTTCTGTAACCCGCGAAAATTCAATTCTTGATCTTGTTTTCGTTAATGAGCACCTTAGGCTGTATGGTTATCATTGTGATATTGTTGAAGGCCTGTCGGATCACAAGGGTGTCATAGTTAATTTTAATTTAGCGATAGTAACTAAGCTTCCTTTACATCAAACTGTTTTTAACTTCGAGCATGCTGATGATAATTCCATACTCGAGATGCTTGCATCCTCTATTGATGAGATTTTAAGCAATGCCAGCCATTGCCATGTCGATGTATTATTCAGCCATTTTAACACGATTGTTCATCGATGTATCACCGATTTCATCTCAACTAAATGTATAAAGCGCAATCCCAAGCATCCTTGGTACACCCAAGAAATCATACACTTGATTCGTCGTATCAGGCGTCACCGCAAGGCTGTCAATCCAACAAAATCTTCTTTGTTAGCTACACTAAAAAGTAGTTTAAAATCCGCTTTGTCGAGTGCAAAAAGTTTCTATTTTAATAATACCTTGCCGTCGTTCATAAAAGATAAGCCATCACAGTTCTGGAAAACAATCAGTCCGCCTAGTCAGAGCAGTCCTTCCTCATTGATTATTTCTGATAAACCGTGCTCTGATAATCTTAGCATTACTGAAACATTTAATCAATACTTTCAGTCGGTTTTCACTTGTGATGATGGGCTCACCCCCCATTTCACCCTAACTATTCACCACCTCCTTTTCCTAGCATGCAAATCACTTCTGGTTTATGTAACCTCATTCTCAAAATTGATACAAATAAAAGTATTGGGCCAGATAATATACCTAATATGTTTTTGAGACGTTACTTTCAATGGACATCTCGGTACTTATCAGTCATTTTTTCAAAGTCTATAGAGTCATCGACAGTTCCGTTACTCTGGAAATGTGCCAAGGTTGTTCCCATACACAAGGATGGCAACAAACAGGTGGTGGGTAACTATCGGCCAATTTCCTTAATATCAACATCTTGCAAATTATTGGAGCACATCATCCACAAACATATCATAGAGTACTTGTCCGAACACAATACTCTCTCGCATAATCAACATGGTTTCGTTCTGGCTTTCCGACTGTAACTCAATTGCTAGAGTTCTCCCATGATATCGCATCCACACTTAATATTAGAGGACAGCTTGGTGCCATTTTCATTGACTATAATAAGGCTTTTGATACAGTGTGTCATAATAAACTTCTCACTAAGCTCAGGGCAATAATTCCCCACCCTAAACTCATAGCCTGGATACAACAGTACCTAACCTCTAGAACACAATATGTTGCATTTAACCACGTTCACTCATCCCAGGTCAGCGTTGCGTCCGCCGTGCAACAAGGATCCGTACTGGGTCCTTTAGTCTTCATCATCTACATAAATGACGTCGTTGAGGCAACTGCTGGGACTTCTGTTAGATTACGACTCTATGCCGATGACTGCGTTATTTATTCCGCTGTCGCTAGCCCTCAAGATCAGTTAGAGTTAAACAAAGTTTTTGTCCGTTTTGTGATTGGAGTAAAACGTGGCACATGTCACTGAATTTCAAGAAAACAGTCTCAATGACTTTCTCAAACAAAAAACAACCGTTAAAATTTACCTATTTTAATCAGGACCAGAAACTTGCAAGAGTAAACGCGTTCAAATATCTTGGTGTTACTTTTTCCCCTGATCTTAGGTGGCATGCTCACATTAAACACATAACAAATAAGGCGTTAAGGAAACTGCGTTATCCTAAAAGAAACCTCAGAGATGCGTCAAGAGACTGTAAACTGGTGGCGTACAGATCACTCATAGGGCTGCTACTCGAGTATGCGTCCATCGTGTGGTCACCACATCATGCCAGACACATAAATATGCTGGAGTCTATTCAGAAGAAAGCCGTTAGATTCATATGTAATCGCTACGATCGCCATTTTTCACCAACATTACACACTA
Organism: Hyalomma asiaticum; assembly: GCA_013339685.2. Taxonomy (NCBI): domain Eukaryota; kingdom Metazoa; phylum Arthropoda; class Arachnida; order Ixodida; family Ixodidae; genus Hyalomma; species Hyalomma asiaticum. The sequence continues at coordinate 12,156,376 of CM023482.1, forward strand.
ACAAGGTGCAGCTAAGCTATTTAGCCGTCAGACATACTTGTGGCCGTCTTGCCCTGCTGCACAAAATTGCTCATGGGAAAACATTTATCAATGCACCTATTGCTTTTGTTAACCCTTCCTCTGCAGTCACAAGAAGAAGTCACCACCTTAATATAGTCCCTTTTCAATCATCCATTGATTGTTTCAAGTTTTCTTTTTTCATCATACTATTGACATTTGGAATGGTCTTGACGGCCCCCTGCGCGAGTTGTCCCGTGATGAATTTTTGGAACAATTGCCCAACTTTGTTCACTGATGAACTGTGTGTTTCCTGATGTAATTATCTGTATTTTCAATGTATACATTTCTTCCTATTGTATTTCTAGTTTATGTATGTACTCACTCCTGCAATATCTTGCTATGCAAGATGGCAGTATATGTAAATAAATAAATAAATAATAAATAAATAAATAAATAAATAAATAAATAAATAAAGGGCACGCTCTACCGCACGGACTGCACCCCGCCTAGGCCACGTGATTTAGACTACTTAAACGCTTAGCTTCCTTCCTTCGCTTCTATTCTGAACACGGCTGCGGTTCTAGGTGCCGAAATGTGAATACATCTTCTTTCTCTTGTGGTCGGCGTCCTAGTCTTTTTACTCAAACTATTATGTATATGGTCGGGCGCTAACAGTTTAGAAATAAACAGTTAAAAACAAAACTAATTATTTTTCAATCTAAGAAAATAGATGTTCACTTTTAATCCAGTGAAGTGCAATGATGCAGTGATAGAACTCGGGCCCTTAGCAAAAACTCTAGATGTGCTTTTTTATAAAAATATGTTGTGGTATTTAAACACAGACCACATAAGGACTACACTATCCAAGGCAATAGGCATATTGAGAAAAGGTCAGCACTTACCTGTTCCTCAAAAAGCTGATGCTCAACGATACACTTTTCTTATCTCCTTTGCAATATTTTCTATTGATTTGCGGTAATGGCACTAAGAAGTCAATTCGTAAGCTAGCCATGTTGCAAAAATGCAGTACAAGCAATTTCCAATTCCCCATCCAATGTCACATTTCTGATCTATCTAGGAAAGTCAAGTTAACGAGAATAGCTACCCTGTACGAGCATTATACTTATACTGTCACCGCTGTAATCAGAGAGTAAAAGACGTAAATCAACATTACGAGCTGTCGCGAATTTGTAAGTCAATAAAACACCTCGTTACACTCTTCACCACGAGCATTGGCACGTTCCAAGACCGCGTAAAAACTAGGGTTATCAGACGATCAAGAACAGACTTCCAAGCGTATTAAACAAATACGAGCTGACAGAGGAGTGGCACATGCTAACGAAGGAAGAATGATTGTTCGCTAACGCATGCCATGTGGCCTCCCTGTATTTGAAGAGAAATTTTGTTTCTTGTTTATTCCTAGTCGGGTGCGGATTCCTGCCCATACAAAACTGCTGTTCTCTCTTATACGGAACGTTTGCTAGTCAGTCGAGTCCTTGCCAATCAGACCCTTCTAAACGCCACAGCTAGCCTGGCTGCTATAAAGCGCACGGTTTGCTGCACTGAGGAGACCAGGGGACAGCCACCTTCCGTGTGCTCACAATAAACATTTGTTCATTCATTCATTCTCTGTCATTCGTCCCATTTTATTGTATGTGTTAACAATATATTTCTGATGCCTTCGTGTTGTGTGCAGGGACGGACCACTCAAGCTGCGTCTATCGCAGCTTTTATCCCGTCTTCTCCCCACACGTTGTATATACCCTGTACCAGTTGTGGGAGATAAACTCAGGTTATTGATGTCGCGCCCTCAGTTATGTCTTTTATCGTGTGGAGGTGTCTCGATACTACGCCCTCGTTCGCTTCTTTATTTCCTGCTTTGTTGCTGTCTGTGTTACTTTCTTCCTTGTCCTCTTTCGTCGCCTTTTTAGCTGCTGAAATCTTGCCATTGCAAGAGTTGATCGGCTTTCTGCGTCATCACCCAACTCACTGGAGAGTGTCCACCTTCCCGGATGTTAGTAAACCTGTTTATCAAGCTAGTCAACATTTACGATAATTCTCATAGCCAATAGCTAACGAACCTTAAAATGCTTCTTTTTTTTACTTTCCGCGTGAGTGTGCTTTTCCCTCATACCAGCATTAAATTGTTACGCACGCTACGATTAGCGGGAAACTTAAAATATTCACAAAGGTTATCTCAAACAGAATAAGGGCCACACTTGAATTTAATCAACCCAGAGAGCAAGCAGGGTTCAGAAAAGGATACTCTACCACGGACCACCTGCACGCGGTCAATCAAGTAATCGAGAAATCCGCTGAATACAACAAACCCCTCTATATGGCTTTCATAGATTACGAAAAGGGTTTCGACTCGGTAGAGATACCAGCAGTTCTGGAGGCACTACGTCGTCAAGGAATATGTGATAGCTATATAAACACAATAGCCAACATCCATAAAGATTCTACAGCCACCCTGCTCCTCAATAAGAAAAGCAGAAAAATCCCAATACAGAAATGTGTCAGACAGGGAGATACAATTTCTCCCATGCTATTTACTGCTTGTTTGGAAGAAATCTTCAAAAAGTTAGACTGGGAAGAGACAGGGCTCAGGATTAACGGCGAATATCTGAGTAACCTGCGATTTGCAGATGACATAGCACTCTTTAGCAATGATGGCAACGAATTGCAAAAGATGATTGAAGACTTAAGCCGAGAAAGCGCTAAGGTAGGATTAAGGATGAACATGCAGAAAACAAAGATAATGCTAAGTGGCACGGCGAAAAAACGTCTATTCAAGGTCGAAACCCATACATAAGAAGTCGTAGAAGAATATGTGTACCTAGGACAGCTACTTACTGGAGAACCCACCCGTATAAAAGAAATCCACCGTAGAATAAACATGGGATGGCGCGCATATGGGAGACATTCACAACTCATGAACGGAAACCTACCACTATCACTCAAGCGGAAACTATATAACTACTGCATCCTGCCAGTACTGACTTACGGATCAGAAACCTGGAGAATTACAAAGAAGCTAGAGAGGAAGTTAAGAACCGCGCAGCGGGCGATGGAACGGAAAATGATAGGCGTTACACTAAGGGATAGGAAGACAGCCGAGTGGGTCAGAGAACAAACGGGAGTCGCCGACATAATGGACGATATTAAGAAGAAAAAATGGACATGGGCAGGCCACGTGATGAGAAGGCTAGATAACCGATGGACAGTTAGAACGACGGAATGGATACCAAGAGAGGGTAAGCGCAGCCGTGGGCGGCAGAGAGTAAGATGGGGGGACGAAATCAAGAAATTCGCAGGCATCAAATGGAATCAGCTCGCGCAGGACAGGCAAGGATGGCGAGGATTGGGAGAGGCCTTCGTCCTGCAGTGGACATAAAATTGGCTGATGATGATGATGATCCAAGGCAATAGGCATATTGAGAAAAGGTCAGCACTTACCTGTTCCTCAAAAAGCTGATGCTCAACGATACACTTTTCTAGGTGCGAAAATAGCCAAAGTAGTACCTATTTTTAAATCCGGAGATAAGAACTCACCTAAAAATTATCGTCCAATCTCGCTCACATGCATATTTTGCAAATTCCTCGAACACATAATCGCCTCCCTCGTATACAGTCACCTCGAGACTAACAAATTCTTCTTTCCAAACCAGCACGGATTCAGAAAGGGCATGTCATGCGAAACACAGTTACTAGAATTCACTACAGACATTCATTACAACATAAATAATGGCCTACAGACTGATTGCATATTTCTTGATTTTGCCAAAGCATTCGATCGTGTCGCCCATTGTCGCCTTATTTCAAAATTATCTGCCCTCCGGTTAGACTCCCTCACTTTATCTTGGCTACGCAATTTTCTGTCACTTCGCAAGCAGTTCACAATCGTTAATAATTCTTCCTCTCCCTCTTCGTATGTCTCTTCTGGTGTCCCACAGGGGAGCGTTCTTGGCCCATTACTTTTCCTTATCTACATCAACGACCTCCCAACTAACATATCATCGCATATCAGAATCTTCGCTGATGACTGCATGCTGTACAGACCTATAAACTGTCCTAACGACCACTCCATCCTTCAAGATGATCTGAACACTATTTCTGACTGGTGTAGCACTTGGCTTATGAGGTTGAATACTAATAAGTGTAAAGTTGTTTCTTTTGGACGTAAACAGGTCATGTCTAACTTCAATTACCATATACAAAGTGACAGGCTCTCCACGGCGACTTCTTACAAGTATCTTGGCATCCACCTTACACCAGGGCTTTCCTGGTTTGATCACATCACCAACGTTTATGCAAAAGCCTCCAAAACATTGGGGTATTTACGCCGAAACCTTCGTCATTGTCCCACTAACATTCGCAAAATGTCATACCTAACTTTCGTCCGCCCGCAACTTGAATATGCCTCATCTGTTTGGTCCCCTTACGCTCAATATCAAATTAACATGCTGGAAACAATCCAGAACAGAGCCACCCGTTACATTTGCAATATTTTGCAATATTTTCTATGGATTTGGGGTAATGGCACTAAGAAGTAATTCGTAAGCTAGCCATGTTGCAAAAATGCAGTACAAGCAATTTCCAATTCCCATCCAGTGTTACATTTCTGATCTATCTAGGATAGTCAAGTTAACGAGAATTGCTACCCTGTACGAGCATTATACTTATACTGTCACCGCTGTAATCAGAGAGTCAAAGACGTAAATCAACATTACGAGGTGTCGCGAATTTGTAAATCAATAAAACACCTCGTTACACTCTTCACCACGAGCATTGGCACGTTCCAAGACCGCGTAAAAACTAGGGTTATCAGACGATCAAGAACAGACTTCCAAGCGTATTAAACAAATACGAGCTGACAGAGGAGTGGCGCATGCTAACGAAGGAAGAATGATTGTTCGCTAACGCATACCATGTGGTCTCCCTGTATTTAAAGAGAAATTTTGTTTCTTGTTTATTCCTAGTCGGGCGCGGATTCCTGCCCATACAAAACTGCTGTTCTCTCTTATACGGAACGTTTGCTAGTCAGTCGAGTCCTTGCCAATCAGACCCTTCTAAACGCCACAGCTAGCCTGGCTGCTATAAAGCGCACGGTTTGCTGCACTGAAGGAGACCGGGGGACGGCCACCTTCCGTGTGCTCACAATAAACATTTGTTCATTCATTCATTCTCTGTTATTGATCCCATTTTATTGTATGTGTTAACCTTTCTCAATATATTTCTGAATGCCTTCGTGTTGTGTGCAGGGACGGACCACTCAAGCTGCGTCTATCGCAGCTTTTATCCCGTCTTCTCCCCACACGTTGTATATACCCTGTACTAGTTGTGGGAGATAAACTCAGGTTATTGATATCGCGCCCCCAGTTATGTTAGTCATGCATTGTACTCCACCAAGACGTTGTGTCTTTTATCGTGTGGAGGTGTCTCAATACTACGCCCTCGTTCGCTTCTTTATTTCCTGCTTTGTTGCTCTCTGTGTTACTTTCTTCTTTGTCCTCTTTCCTCGCCTTTTTTAGCTGCTGAAATCTTGCCCTTGCAAGAGTTGATCGGCTTTCTGCGTCATCACCCAACTCACTGGAGAGTCTCCACCTTCTTGGATGTTAATAAACCTGTTTATCAAGCTAGTCAACATTTACGATAATTCTTATAGCGAATAGCTAACGAACCTTAAAATGCTTCTTTTTTTTACTTTCCGCGTGACTGTGCTTTTCCCTCATACCAGCATTAAATTGTTACGCACGCTACGATTAGCGGGAAACTTAAATTATTTCTTGCATTTAACAGCAGCTGTGTTAGCACCAATGGCTTCTTAAAGCAAGATGGAGCAGCAATTTTCCAGAGCGTCTTCTCATTCGTTGCTTGTAAGCAGCTGACATTCTGTTCACAAAACTACCTGGTCTGCGGGAGAGAATCGAAAGGTGCCAGTGGACCAGCTGGCCTGTCTCTAAGGGTGCGCGCTGGCACAATAGCTAACCGGACAAGCCAGCGAACGTCAATTACCGCCTTTCAAGGACAACCGCGCCCAACCGAGTGGTGCCGCGAGGCGACAAAAATACCGTAACTCAGGGCTGTTTCCCTGGCGCACGTCCATCACCGCTATTCGATGGCGAAACAGCAACACGCTTACTCGTTGTCAGGCGCAATGGACTGCCTCATTGCAATCAGCTGCCTGCGTGGTCATCGAAGCATCGCAACCACCATCTTCAGTTTGCATTAGGATGAGCAGTCTTTGTACAAGAAGTAGTGGTGATATGTATCAAAATCATATCGCGCTCACAAGATGCGCACGAGAATATAATATATATATATATATATATATATATATATATATATATATATATATATATATATATATATATATTTATATATTATATATATATATGTGTGTGTGTGTGTGTGTGTGTGTGTGTGTGGTGTGTGTGTGTGTGTGTGTGTGTGTGTGTGCGTGCGTCAGCATGCTAAGTTTCAGGAATTGTCGCCACGCTTCCCGAAGTGACATGCAAGAAAAACGCGGCTCGCGTTGGCATAACAGAAAGTGACAACTGCGCTCGCCGCAAACAATCAAAGCTAGCGCGCGATTCACAGGAAGGTGATAACGGCGTTCACGAAAACAACCGCACGTGTTAATATATATATATATATATATATATATATATATATATATATATATATATATATATATATATATATATATATATACAGCGAAGCAAATCCTCCTTCGAACAGTAACAGCGGAAGATTTATTTCATGCAACGTTTCGACCGGAGTCGTCAGGCATACAATACATCGGTTGCTGATGGTACTTATACAGATTGCGTATGAAGGGAGCGAGGGAGAGGGGAAGGAGAAGAAGGTAGGAAAGACGACAGAAAGGAGATAAGGTGAGCTTTGCATCACGCCGACGGCCACTCCTCGGCATCATGCCCGCCATATATATATATAGTATTTTCACTTTGAAGTTCGATGGGTCCGGTGCAATGTAGGGTTCTCGTTTTATTAACGTTTCGGCCGGTGGGCCGGCCCACCGGCCGACACGTTAATAAAACAACAATTTTGAACGTGTGTCCCGCTTTTCAACCATATATATATATATATATATATATATATATATATATGGGACAAACACATCGGCGTCGTAACTTCGAAAGCACTACGCAAACTATTGCTTCTTCAAAGGAAGCCTAGCGCACTGAACTCTTTTCAAGCACATATATATATGGGACAAACATATCGGCGACATAACTTTGAAAGCACTAAGCAAACTATTTCTTCTTCAAAGGAAGCCTAGTGTACTCAACAACGTCAACGAACCTTCAGCCTACACATGTAAGGCCAATTCTCGAATACGCTAACACAGTCTAGTTTCCGCATACGTTGGCTAACATAGCCAAACTAGACGCAATAGAAGGGAGAGTTGTAATGTTTATCTACAACAAAGATAGACGCACAGCTTCACCAACACATTTTTTGTTCCAGTCCGGCTTGCAAACACTATCCATAAGAGCGACGCTCGCTTAAAATTCCTGTCTCAACTCCTAAAAGATAACTACAAAATAGATACTTCCAAACGAGTACTGGATGAACGCATGATGACTGCAATTGTATCAAGATCACGGGCCCTTGATCAAGTCCGAAGACCCTCCCGCGGGGTTAGGATGGATAGTTGGGCGTGTTGGTTAAGCATGATCTGAAGTGAAGCTAGCTTTAATCCCTCCGTCGGTCATGGAAACCGCATTTGTAAAATCCTCAAGTCTGAATAGTTAAGGCAGGCTCGCCTCTATCGGATTCACCTAGAAGCGCAACTGCACATCTTGTTGCGGCACGAAAGAGCGAAGCGGTCCTTCTGCGATTTCAACCGTCTCGCCAACCAGACAACTGAATTCCTCTGGCAGAGCACCCTGTCTTACCCACGTGGCCATCCTCGTCCAAAGAAGATACAAGGCCCAAGGAGTACAGTATTCACCGAAGGAAACGTCACGCTGACGGAGGACGTCAAACACTGCCTCGCTCTAGGGCCGACGTTAGCTGTGAAGCCGCCGACCACAGCTCCGGAAAAGCTTGCCCTGGTGCGAAAAGTACCCAGTTTGGCGCCCGTGAGTGAGATTGATCGGTGCGTTTCAAGTGGTGTGGACGTTCTTCTGCGGGAGCAGTGTGATCCTGGCCGCCCCAAAATTAACTGTCTGGCATCGTATTTGAAGACGAACGCATACTGCATACTCCCATCGGACAAAGAAGACGGCTTTGCCGTCTTTCCACGACAGATATACGGCGTGAAGGCATTGGAAGCCTTGAGTTCTGTTTTTCGTTGTTATGTGGGGTTTAACGTCCCAAAACCAGCTCTGATTATGAGAGACGCCGTAGTGGAGGGCTCCGGAAATATCGACCACCTGGGGTTCTTTAACGTGCACTGACATCGCACAGCGCACGGGCCTCAACATTTCGCCTCTATCGAAATGCAGCCGCCGCGGCCGGGATTTGATCCCGCGACCTTCGGATCTGCAGCCGAGTGCCATAACCACTAGATCACCGCGGCGGGGCGAGTTCTGTTTTTCATTGTCACCATAGTGTATTGCTGAGTAAGTTGAAATGTCAAGCAAAGAAGCTGTGCGAGAAAATGAACCCCTAAAGTTAGCTAGGGACATTAAAAATAGCAAAGTGCGCACACTCCGGGTCCTCTTCAGCGCCAAGACCCACAAAGATAACTGCCCTTTAAGAGTAATTGTGTCGGAGCACAATACATGGCAGAAGTGTTTAGCTGCTTTTCTGTTAGCAAGGCTCAAGCTTCTTTCAGTAGACGACCCTTACCTTGTAAAGGTTTCTGCACAAGTAGTTGACTACTTCTCAAGGCAGCCAATAATAGAATTAGGGGCCTTTTATGTAGATCTGAAGGATCTATATTACAGCATGCCAAAAGCAGATTTGCTTCAATATGTCCAGGAAGGCATTGACAGTTATGGCTCCCTGGCACTCCAGAAAAGCGGGTATTCCGCAAGACAAATTCATTGCTATGCTCCAACTTTACCTGGCTTGCACCTATATTGAATGGGAGTCATTTGCACCTGTAAAGGAGCGGCGTTCGCATAGGTTCCTGTTTAGCTCCGATCTTGAGCGACTTATTCTTAGCTCGCTCTGGCACAACCATGTCTAGCAGTCTAGCAGGTAGCAGTGTAGTGAAAGCTTTTAGATTCGCTGACGACTTCCTAATTTTCGTAGATAAGAATTATATTGACGCCGACTTGTTCGTTAGCCAAACATTGAGAACCTTCAGGCAGATTTTATCTCCCACAGAAGTGAGCCATGAACTTTCTGTAGATTCCTCCATCAGATTTCTAAATTTTAGATTGTTTTTAGCAAGTAACCACGTCTGTTGACAGTATGAACCTTGGGTTAGTAAACCTCTGCAACCTCCTTTTAGTTCCTCTCACTCCAAGCTAGCTAAACGAAGCATTGCTAACATGAGCCTGCTGAATGTTTTTAAGAAGTCCTGTCCACATAGAGCTGCAATGAGTTCTCTTAGGCAGATTGACCGACCCGCAGCCTGTTCTAGTTTCTGTAATGGAAACAATCCTGAAGAAGGCGAGAACTCGTCATCTGGACCAGGAGCCACCACGCAAAAAAGGAAAGGTAGCTATCATACCTTACATACACCGGATGTCGCATAATTTGAAAAAGATTGCCACGCGAGCTAACGCAAATGTCGCGTTTGCAGCCCCGTGCCAGCTTTCCAAGCTCTGCAGAATGACCAACCCTTTTTTCAACAAGGCACCGGCCTGTGTCACGAAACACGATAACAAATAAGTGGATTGTCAGGCAGGAGTAGTTTATGAGATTCCTTTAGATTGTGGTAGCAAGTACGTAGGCCAAACCGAGCAGCGCCTGAATAACTGGCTGAGACAACATAATATCAAAGTCAACAGTGGGAGAGAGGGCCACCTGGCAAATCATTGTAGAGACGGCAAATGTAAGCCTGACTTCCACGCCTGCGCTGTGGTTGCCAGAAGCCGTGACAAACGGGTTCGTTTAATGATTGAGGCCAAAAGAATCATTGAGGCAAGTGATAAGTGCGTAAGTGTTGCCTCAATATCACTGTCGCGCAAAGAACTACTTTATCTAAACGCGAATACGCACTTAGAAACTGTTATTGCGCTCCCTGTATAAAATAGCGCCGTTTTTTCTGAATAAACATTGTTGGAAGTGGCGCCTCATGTGTGTGTGTGTTCTCTCTTCTTCCGTCGTCGTTCTCGCGCCTACACTTCAGATCTCCCGTGGGGCAAGCGTTGCACTTGATTCTACCCTTGTCATATCGAGCATCCCTTTAGCGGTATATACCTGCAAGCTTTCTCTTGGTTAGCCGACTGGTCTTCCCTTAACAGTTATAATCAGTTATCAACCGGTAAGTTCCAGATGCATGTCCCCATTATCAGAAATCGTCGTCATATTTAATAACAGCAAGGAATATGCATGCATTCACCTGTGTGTGGTCTAGTGGTTATGGCACTCGGCTGCTGATCCGAAGTTCGCGGGTTCGAATCCCGGCCTCGGCGGCTCAACGCGTAGAGGAAGCGCCACGCGTTCATTTTATTTATGTCCACTCGTACTAATCTATTTTACCTTATTATCTCTACGACTGAAATACGCCATGAACGACTTCCGAGCATCTCCGATTGCTCTTGTTTATACTACCACAGATATCCCTTGTATGACCGTGTAAGAACTCTTACTTAGACATCCGAATCACTTAACGCCCAAGTCGAAAGACTTCACACCATTTTACCTAAGCTTCTTATACGCCACATTATGTTAGATTATTTCAATTCCGTGACACATTGTCGTTCTAATGAGTCATTTATTTGTGGGGTTTCATGTCGCAAAACCAGTTCTGATTATAAGAGACGCCGTAGTGGAGGGCTTCAGAAATTTCGACCACCTGGGGTTCTTTAACGTGCACTGACATCGCACAGCACACGGGCCTCAACATTTCGCCTCCATCGAAATGCCGCTGCCGCGGCCGCGATTCGATCCCGCGAATTTTCGATCAGCAGCCGAGTGCCATAACCACTAGACCACGGTGGCGGGGCCATTGTCGTTCTAGATGCACGTGAATGCGTGTATAATCCTTCTTGTTATTAGATATGACGACGATTTCCGATAATGACATGCATCTTGAACTTACCAGTTCATAACTGATTATAACTGTTAAGGCACGACCATTCAGCTAACCAAGAATCAATGTTCTGCTCCGGGGTTTTTTATTATTAATATTGTTACTTTCCTTTTATTGGGCAGCCGCCCGTGTCAAGATTAAGTCAATAACAAGGTATTAAATCTTCCGCCCTTATCTTTATGATCACTGCTGTGTAAATAGCAGCTTCCCAATATTGTTACGCTGACCTAACAGACATGATTTCCAACTGCCGCTATGATGCTAAGCTATGCCCACTGGTTCTCTAATAGGGTAAAGCAGCAAGATGTGCGTAAGGGCGAGCAGCATACAATATGTTGAGTATCAAGGAAGCAACACTCCCGCGAAATCGGAATCCGCTTTCAACATATTACGATGTAAGCAGCAACACCAATCAACGGTCATGAATCTATTATCACCTCGCCTATGCGAATTAGAGCTAGGTTGCTATGCATCCTTCAGAACTTCTCACACTTCTAGCTTTGCAACCCCCTCTACCGGCTTCCCGCACTAAAGAAAAGAAAAAGGGGGGGGGGGGGGGGGGGGAGAACATGCCAGGCAGTGTCAGTCAAAAACCACGTGGGATAGCACTACGCGAACGGCGGCAACAGCCGTGTCGCAGTCGAAACGGCTATAGATAGCCACGCCTTCCTAGTATTCTCTGCACCGCGGAGTGTTTGCATCGCAGACACTTCGAATTTGATCGCACCACACTTTGCCAAAGCAGGTAGCAGGGCTTACTTCGTAAAGACCTCGGCGACACGGCAACCTAGAAAACTAGGCCATGCTTTTATCGTACATCAAACAGTCCAGTGTTCGAATCCTCGTGGGTTTTCTTTTCTTTCTTTCTTTTTGTTCTCACAGAAGCATCTCTTGTCCTAGGCCTTATCTTTTTCCTTTCCACTAGCCATTTTGATTCCCCCTGTTGTAACCATGCTATATAAGACCTGTGTTAGCTACTAGCACGACTACATATTCTCATATTCTCATAGTATTCCGCACAGACAGGAAACCCATGCATATGCATGCGACGCTGGACATAACCAACCGACGGTCTCCGACAATAGCAACTCGTAAGAAACGGCCGGAGAAAATAGATAGATAGATAGATAGATAGATAGATAGATAGATAGATAGATAGATAGATAGATAGATAGATAGATAGATAGATAGATAGATAGATAGATAGATAGATAGATAGATAGATAGATTCATGGCGAAATTAACATTGCAAGCGCAATAAGGAATATAAATTACTCCTTGATTACTCCTTGCCTTAAGACAAGCCGTACACTACTAACCTTTACACAAATCTTTTAGCTGGCCGAAGAAATTCGGGCGAATTTAACACTCTGAATCCACTTCCTATAAGGAATGTACACGATAATATGCCTTCACCTCCACAATAGATAGTTTGCGTGTCTTTCCTGGGGTGTATGTTTGCGTGGATGTGCCGCTGTATATAGATATGTGTGTATGTATCTGTGTGACTGCTACCTCCCTGATGCCTATATATTTCCATTATGTCTTCGCACGTCCATTCCGGCATAGGAAATTATAGATTTCATTACTCATTGCACATCATGCAACCGCGACTTACAACCAGCGATTTGTTTTGTCTTTCCGTTCACGTACGTCGCAAAAATTAAAAAGAAACTTATGTTTTACCCACGTGGAAGGTCTCAATAATTTCTTTTACCCCAACTTCTACAACGTTCGGGCTACGCACGGAATGCGGCGCGCGAAAACACACCTGATTAGCTACAACGGAGCAGTAAAAACGGCTCGCTAAAACACGATTTTCCACGCGCGTCAATCTACCTGTCAGAGCAGTTTTAAGAACCATGACGTCCTGGATGTCGCGATCAACAAAACTAGATAATCGCGGACATTTTGAGACCAAATACTGTACAAAATAGTAACGCGCATAGAAGTTATCGCGCATGAAATGCTTGTAAGCATGTACGTTTAACGATGCGGAACCGCCGCCACTGAGACCGCCAAGGGTCACAGGTCCGACGCCCAACCCTCCCCCCCCCCCCTTTTTTTTTTCCAAGGATGGTTGTCATAAGCTCGAGATTACGTCGGTAGGGGGGGCCTGGCGACGGTTGGACACCTGAAAGGCTTTCAGTCGTTCAAGTGCCGTTTACAACTCACTCCTACACCAGAACAGGAATTGGCCTCCCTGGTGAAGTACTTGGCCACCACCTCCCACACGATGTCTAGGATTAAACCCTCGCCCTCAGTGTCCAGCAGCTGCAGCACATCTGTCCACGGCTGCGGTCAGCTCTGTGAAGCAGCAGAGGGCAGTAACAATCACTGGACCCGGACAGGCCGCCACTGGAATCTAAACATTGGAACGTTCAATGCAAGATCCCTCTCAAGCGAAGCTAGATTAGCGGAATTACTCGAGGAACTAGAGGGAGTTAATTGGGACGTCATTGGCCTTAGCGAAGTTAGGAGAGCAGGTGAAGCTTACATAGTCTTAAACAATGGACACGTCCTCTGCTATAGAGGATTACCCGAAAAGAGAGAATATGGCGTTGGGTTTCTAGTCCACAAAAATATAGCGGGCAACGTAGATGAATTCTACAGCATTGACGAAAGGGTAGCATCCGTCGTAATAAAACTAAATAAGCGGTATAAACTTAAGATAATCCAGGATTATGCGCCAACAACGAGCTACGACGATGATCAAGTAGAGCAATTCTACGAGGATATCGAATTAGCAATAAAGAAAATACGGACGCAACACACAGTAGTCATGGGGGATTTCAACGCCAAAGTAGGGACAAAACAAAGTGGAGAGCAGGCGATTGGCAACTACGGCGTCGGCCGTAGGAATAACCGTGGGGAAATGCTAGTACAATTTGCCGAAAGGAACCAGCTTCGAATAATGAATACGTTCTTCAAGAAACACAACAATAGGAAGTGGACGTGGAAAAGCCCTAACGGGGAAACAAAGAATGAAATTGACTTTATAATGTGCGAACAACCACGTATCATTAAAGACACAGAAGTAGTAGGGAAGATAAAATGCAGCGATCACAGACTAGTAAGGGCAAAGATTGTACTTAACCTAAAGAAAACAAGAACTAAATTATTTACTAGAAAAAAATGTAATGTAGAGGTAATCAGAGCGAAGGACGACGAATTTAAAGTCGCCCTAAGCAACAAGTTCCAGGCCTTAGACGAAAACGGTGACGATTTAGAACAAATAAACAAAACCATAACGAAAACAATCCTTGAAACCGCGATAGAAGTCGGGGTAAAACAACAAAGCAAGCAAAAAGTAAGCTGTCCCAATCTACCAAGGACTTAATAAAAAAACGCCAACAAATGAAAGTAACTTCATCAAAAGATAAGATAGAATTCGCAGAACTATCAAAATTGATCAGTAAAGCCAGGCAAAGAGATGTAAGAAACTTTAACATGAGAGAAATAGAGAAAGCAGTAGAAAAAGGCACCAGCATTCAATCGGTCAAAAAGAAACTGCACTTAGGACAAAACAAAATGCATGCGCTAAAAGATAAACAAGGTAACGTTATCAACAGTTTCACCGAAATAGTAAAGGTAGCAGAAGATTTCTACTCGGAACTGTACAGCTCTCAGACAGACCATACAACCTTAATAGAAATATAACCAGAGGAGAACACCGAAATTCATGTATAACCGCTGACGAAGTCAAGAAAGCTGCCAAAGGCATGTCCCGCGGTAAAGCAGCTGGTGACGATGGTATAACAGCCGACTTGATCAAAGACGGAGGAGATATTGTACTTGAAAAACTTGCATCGCTCTTCACGAAATGTATCAAGACATGTAGCGTACCGCGCAGCTGGAAAAATGCTAATATAATCCTTATCCACAAGAAAGGTGACATAAAGGACTTAAAGAATTACAGACCAATCAGCCTACTCCCAGTAATATACAAGCTATTTACAAAGGTAATTTCTACGAGGATAAGAGAAACACTCGACTTTAACCAACCGAGAGAACAAGCTGGTTTTAGGAAAGGTTACTCGACAATGGACCACAGCCACGCTATCAACCTAGTAATTGAGAAGTACGCGGAATATAACAAACCTCTTTATATGGCGTTTATCGACTACGAGAAAACATTTGACTCCATAGAAATAGAAGCAGTTCTAGAAGCTCTACGTCGACAAGGGGCACCTGGCGTATACGTGAAAACCATGAACAACATATACAAAGATTGCACAGCCACACTACTCCTACATGAGAGAAGCAGAGAAATCCCGATCAGGAGAGGTGTGACACAGGGAGATACAATATCCCTGATTCTATTCACTGCATGTTTAGAGGAAGTCTTTAAGCGTCTAGACTGGGAAGAAAAGGGCATTCGAATAGACGGAGAATATCTAAACAATTTAACATTTGCTGACGACATTGTGCTCTTTAGCAATGATGGTGACCAATTACAAAACATGATTGATGACCTAAACAGGGAAAGCATTAAAATTGGATTAAAAATGAATAGGCAAAAGACCAAAGTTATGCTCAATAGCTTAGCTAAGGAACAGGAATTTAAAATCAACAATGAACCCTTACAATGTGTAAACGAATATGTATATCTCGGACAGTTAATATCAGGAACTCCTACCCAGGAAAACGAAATTCTCCGTAGAATAAGGCTGGGCTGGAGCGCATTCGGAAGGCATTACGAAATCATGACCGGGAACTTACCGCTCTCATTAAAGGGAAAAGTATTCAATCACTGCATTCTCCCAGTACTAACGTACGGTGCAGAAACATGGAGAATAACGAAAAAACTAGAGATCAAACTGAGGAGCACGCAACGCGCAATGGAAAGAAACATGATAGGGGTAACTCTAAGAGATAGAAAACGAGCGGAATGGATCAGAGAACAGACAGGAGTAGCCGATATTATCTTATCAATTAAAAGAAAGAAGTGGACCTGGGCAGGACATGTCATGAGGAGGAAGGATAATAGGTGGACAGTAAGAGCGACGGAATGGATACCACGAGAGGGAAAACGCAACAGAGGTAGGCAAAAGGTTAGATGGAGCGATGAAATTAAAAATTTTGCGGGCATAAAGTGGAACCAACTCGCTCAGGATAGGGTGGATTGGAAATCGTTGGGAGAGGCCTTCGTCCTGCAGTGGACCTGAACAGGCTGATGATGATGATGATGATGATGATGATGATGATGATGATGATATAAGACCGTTTGAAAGACCCCTTCCCCAGGGGAGGATCTGGACATGAGATGCATAAGGGCTTCCCCCACGACCAAGCCTCATCTGCGTAACTCATCACAGCACCAGATCAGGAATTGGCCTCCCTGGTGCAACACCACGGCCAGCACCTACCAAAAGACCCAACCAAGCGAACCCTGTACCTAGGACGACGGCAGCAACGGAACTTCCAGCCAAGGATGCAGCCAGACAAGTATGGAAGCAGAAGGCTCAAAAACCCTCTCGACTCGGACGGGCCGCCATTGGAAATTAAATGTAGCGACTCTCAACACGCTAACTCTATTAAGAGAAGCCAGACTAGCTGAACTAGTAAAAGAAATAAAAGGTATTAATTGGGATATCGTTGGCCTTAGCTAGGTTAGGCAATTAGGGGAAGGATACTTGTTGCTCAATGATGGGCATGTCGTCTGGTACAGAAGACTGCTAGAGAAGCGTGAACACTGCGTGTTATTACTCATCCACAAGGATATTGCAGGCAATATTGAAGAATTCTATAGCATCAATCAAAGGGTAGCAGACGTGATAAAACTAAACAAGGGATACAAACCAAAACTTATGCAAGGTTACCCACCAACAACAAGCCACAATGGCAAGGATGTAGAACAGTTTTACGAGGATGTAGAAACAGCCATGAGCAAAGTATGCACCCAAATACGCTAGTTGTGGGGGGACTTTAACGCGAAAATAGGAAGGAAACTAAAGGGAGAAAAGGCAGTCCGGAAATACGGTGTAGGCGATAGGAATATAAGAGTTGAGATGCTAGTGGAATTCGCAGAAAGAAATCAATACGTGTAATGAATACTTTCTTTAAGAAACGTAAGAACAGGAAGGGGATATGGAAAATGACCCAACGGGGAAACAAAAAACGAAATAGTTTTCATACTGTGCAGTGGTCCAGGTACAGTAAAAGACACGGAAATGGTTAATAAGGTCAGAATTAGTGATCGCAGAGCAGTAATTAGGGAAAACATTACTCTCAGTCTGAAGCGGATAAGAACAAGGTTACTCGCAAGAAAAGAGGCCAATCTCCATGTAGTCAGGGCAACAACAGAAGAATTTAGAATTGCACTTCAGAACAAGTATGAGGCTGTAGGACAGGAAGTGCATGAAGGCATAGGGAAGTTTAACGCAAACTTTACTAGGCTGGTCACCGAAGCGGCAATCGAAGTAGGAGGCAAGCACTGGGACAAGATGTGAATAAGCTCTCCCAAGCTCCTAAAATTTTAATCAAACACCAACAGATTAGAATAACTAACTCAATAGATGAGATAGAAGTCGCCGAGCTGTCTAAACTCATGAACAAAAGCAGAGGCACTGACATACGCAACCATAACGTGAAAGGAACAGAAACAGCCGCCTGAAAAGAGTCAGAATCAAAACAACTAAAAGAAAGCTTTGTGCGGGAAAGAACATGACGCATGCACTGAAATATAGGCAGGGCAACATCGCTAGTAACTTCAATGACATAGCCAAGGTGGCCGAGGACTTCTATTCGGAACTCTACAACTCACACATGAGGCACCTCACCAGGAGTGTAATAAGCGCCGATCAAGGCAGCGAAGTTCCATGCTTCACGGCAGACGAGGTTAGGAAAGCAATTCCAGGCATGTCCCGAGGGATAGCAGCTCGAAAAGACAGCAGAACCGCCGACGTGATCAAAGATGGACGAGACTTCCTAACTAGAAAGCTGACACTGTACACACAATCCGCCAAAACTTCAGATGTACCAGTAATTTGGAAAACTGCCAAAATTATATTATTCCAAAAGAACGGAGATGTAGAAGACTTCAAGAACTACAGGTCGATCAGTCTACTCTCAGCATTGTACAAAACATTCACAAAGGTTATCTCAGATAGAATAAGAGCCACACTTGAATTTAATCAACCAAGAGAGCAAGCATGGTTCAGACAAGGACACTCTACAATAGATTCCAAAAGAACGGAGATGTAGAAGACTTCAAGAACTACAGGCCGATCAGTCTACTCTCAGCATTGTACAAAACATTCACAAAGGTTATCTCCGATAGAATAAGAGCCACACTTGAATTTAATCAACCAAGAGAGCAAGCATGGTTCAGACAAGGAAACTCTACAATAGACCACCCTCATGTGACCACTCAACTAACCGAGAAATCAGCTGAGTACAACAGACCCCTCTATATGACTTCCGTCGACTACAAAAAGGTCTTTCTACTCTGTAGAGGTAACAGCAGTCCTCGAGGCCTTGCGCCGTCAAATAATGTGATAGTTACGTAAACATAATAGCCAACATTTATAAAGACTCTACAACCACCTTACTCCTTCGCAGAAAAAGCAGGAAAATCCCAATACCGAAAGCTGTCAGAAAAGAATATGCAATTTCTCCAATGCTATTTTCTGCATGTTTGGAAGGAATCTATAAAATACTACACTGGGACGAAACAGGACTAAGGAATAATGGCGAATATTTGAGTGACTTACGCTTTGCCGACGACATAGCACTCTTCTGAAATGATGGCGACGAACTAGAGAAGATGTAAACTTGAGCCAGGAAAGGCTAAGGCAGAATTAAAGATGAACAATCAGGAAACAAAGGTAATATGTTATGTGGCACGGCGAAAAAACGGGTCTTCACGATTGAAAACGAGACATTAGAAGTCGTACAAGAGCACACATACCTAGAACAGCTACTGAAAGCACAACCCACTCATATAAAACAAACACACCGCAGAATAAGCATGGGATGATGCCCATATGCTAGACATTCCCAACTCGTGAACAGAAACTTACCATTATCACTCAAGCGGAAATTATATAACTACTGTGTGTAGCCAGTTCTGACATACGGAGCAGAAACTTGGAGAATTACGAAGCTAGAGAGGAATTTAAGGAACACACAGCGGGCGATGGAACCAAAAAAAGGTAATAGGCATTACATTAAGAGATAGGAAAACAGCTGAGTGGGTCAGGGAACAGACAGGGATAGCTGACATAGTTCTCGAAGTTAAAAAGCAAGAATGGACATGGGCAGGTCACCCGATGAGAAGGCTACACAACCGATGCATAGTTAGAACGACGGAAGAGTTACCGTGAGAGGGTAAGCGCAGCCATGGACGACAGACAGTAAGATGGAGTAGCGAAATTGGAAATTCGCAGTCATCAAATCGAATCAGCTCGCACAGGACAGGAAAGGACGGGCAGCATTGGGAGAGGTCTTCGTCCTGCAGTGGACATAATAGAGAGTAAGCGCAGCCATGGACGACAGACAGTAAGATGGAGTAGCGAAATTGGAAATTCGCAGTCATCAAATCGAATCAGCTCGCACAGGACAGGAAAGGACGGGCAGCATTGGGAGAGGTCTTCGTCCTGCAGTGGACATAATAGAGGCTACTGCTGCTGGTTTTGATGATGATGATGATGATGATATACTTCCACACACGTTACTTTCTTAGGCTCGACGAACACGTAATTAGCATGCGCACATATTGAGATACTACACATGTAAAAATTACACGTTTAAGTATTCATTTTTCCCGCTCGCAATAGCAGAATGGATTCAATTTGACGCGGTTATGCATCGGCTGTCATGGATACTGTAAAAGACAGACGTAAATTTTGTGTAACGCTCAGAGTTGTCCTCAGACAATTGGCTGTCATGAATACTGTAAATGACAGAGTTTTCCTCAGAGAATTGGCTGCCATGAATACTGTGTTCGCTTTGTTCTCGGTCGTCTTGTCGACGCCGACCGAGAAGAACGCGAAGCCAGACGCCGGAGTTTACAAGATTCACTAAGAGAAGGCTCACTGAAAGTGACCGCATACATGGTGGCCCCGAACAACACGCACAAGGGATCGTCAAACGAGCAGACACCGACATCAACGAGGCCCAGCTTCAGGCCATGATTGTGAACCAAAAAAATGCCAAGGCCTTGGAAGCCGAGCGGATCAAATACACCTCGACGGTGGTAGTGGTCTGCGGCGGCATGAAACCGCCGAAATATGTTATATGCGGCGTTAGGCCTCATACGCTGCAGGCTATGCAGGCGGACAAAGATGTGTGCTGCTGGTGCGCTGACTTGCGCCACAGCTTCGACGTCTGCCCAAATCCCGACAAGAATAGGTGTTGCGGCTGCGGACTGAACGACCCGGCCGAGGACCACCAGTGCTCGCCCAAGCGCAGCCTCTGCGGGGGCCTACACGCGATGGCAGATGGCGAGTGCAAGCAATGATACCAAGACCCTTCCGTCGTGTGCCGCAGCAGGCGCCGACGCAGTCGTGCTAAAAAACCGAAGCTACAAGGCCAGCAGTAACAGGTGGAGAGCAGGTCACGCAATTTCAGCGTGGTAAACACCCCTAGACGGGGACGTTCGACAACCCCTGCCTGGCGGCAGCGCAGCCGATCGAGAGGCTGCTCCCGCTCTAGGAGGTGCTCCAATTCCCGAGTGCGCTTTCAAGAGGGGCCGACCTGAGTGGACAGGGCCAAGCTAAAGCCACAGCCGAAACAACAACTAAAGGTACCGTAGGTCGCATTCCAGAGGAACTGGGAAGACCCTAAATAGCTCATCTAGTCGACGAAAACACGACTCGAGACGGAGATTCAGCAAATGCGGGCGCCCTTTCGAATCGTTTGGGAAACAAGGTTCCACACCCCCGGTATTCGAACAGCACCACCAGCTGCCGCAAAGTACGCCGACCCTGCAAGGCGAGCGGTCACTTCGCTCGCGCAAACACAAGATCCCTCCTCTAAAGGAGGAGGGAATCCTGGCGGTACCCGAGTTAACCGGCATCCTATCGGGAACTTAGCACTCGATTAGCAATTCACAGCTAACAGTCAAGCAGCTAGCGGAAAGCATTGCAGCACTCACGAAAAGAGTGACGCGTATTGAGGCCCAGATAGTGCCTGCAGGTGCTAAACAAATCCAAGGTGCCAATCATGGCTAGCTTCAAACAGCACCAGGCTCTGCTGCAGCAGTTCGTTGCTTCACAGGCGGACGAACTGGACGTCATAATATTACAGGAAACACTGGATAGCGAGGCGACCCCACCCGGCTACTGAGTCGCCTCGTCGAAATTTGAACAGGGTAAGAACGGAGTGGCGACCATCGTCGCAAACAAGTGCTCCTTCCAGGAATGAGAATTCATAGGCAGCGCCAAAGCACAAGCAAGCTCGATCGAAAGCCTACGAACGGATGGCTGAAAAAGGCGGGTTGACTGATGTGGCGTCACTGCGGAGTTGGATTTAGGTTTCGGTTTCCTGCACCCCCCCCCTTATTTGCTCACTAAAAATTCAGTAATTTTTCCTGTTGAATCGGCCGGCGTGCTTTGCTTGAAGGCTGCTGCCTGCTTCTCGCGGAGCGTCGTCCATCGGAGGGTGAGGAGGGCCCCTCCTGCTTTCTCTCGTCATTATCTTTGGAGGCTTAAACAGCTCCACTAATGTGAAACGTGGGAAGGTACGAAACATGCGGTGATGCGTCGGCATTTCCTACAGGAAACGTCAGCCGCTGCTAATTGGCTTGCTTTACCGTGGCCACGACGACGGCGTACGACGCTCACAGCCCGGAAGCATTAGGAGAAACTCGTTAGAATCGTTCCTTACACGACAGCCCTACGCATACACTGTATGGGTCCACTGCCTCCAGGATGGGCAAACCGTGACGACCGCAGAGGTACGCCGACAAACCCAGCCCCTAAGGTGCTCCGCACAGCTCTAAAACAGCGTATTAGACGTGAACGCCTAGCCCGGCCTCTGACCACAGACAGTCGCTCAAATCGATAATAACGAAGGCGACCTCAATGGTCAGGGGGTCCCGCTAGTCGCAGCGGTAGATTTCAATGCTCCCCACGAAGCTTGGAGTTAAGCAAAGCCAACTGCCAAGGGCGAGCGGCTATTGGAGGCAATCACCAAGTGCTAAGTGCTCGTCATCTGACCTTCGTCAAAAACGTGCGAGGGACCAAGTGGCGCAACGTGCACGAAAATCTCGGCAGCGACCACTAAATACGGCGGCAGTGACGATCCAATTTAGCGCGGCAACGCCGAAAGAATTTAAGCTCACCGACAGCCACCTTAACGAGGCTCAAAAAGGAGCTTAGCAACGCTACGAGGCTCGTCCAAACAGAACTGAACGTAAAAAATGACGGGCGCGATATTAGCACACCTAAAGAGGACTTCCATAGCGGCCACGTGGAAAACGCAGACTGACTCGCACGCTGCGAAAGAAAATAGCGGGACAGGGAAATTGAACCGCACTCGGTCGAGCTGTCCAAGCACTGTGGAACGAGCTATGCGCGTCGGTAGACCGAAATATGAGAGCCGGAGGCAAATGGAACCTCCTGATGAAATTATTAGACGAAATGCAATCCAAACGCAATCAAACATCGCCAATAGATAGGATTATACACAAGCAAAAGAAGCAAGGCGAAACGGAGAGCGAACTGCTGAAGGAGCTAGCGAAGAGGTATCTGTCGCTCGGCTCGTCCGGCGGTCCGGCGACGGCGACTATCCGCAATACGACGGCGCAGAGATCGAGGAACTAGACGTGCTCTTCACGGAATCAGAAGTATGGGAGGCCTCACAGGGCCTGAACGGATGCTCGGACGGGGTCTCGAACAAACTGTTCAGAAAGCTGGAAGAAATGTCGGTCGAGAAGCACATCAGGGAACATATGGAAAACAAGCGATAAGGATAAGGCATGTTTGTGAATACGGGCCTTAGTAGCTCCTTTCTCAGAGGCACGTAGCCCACAATAAACGTAGGACAGGACAAGTCCAATACGTACACACCGGGCGCGAAGCAGGGCAGGTGTGTACCGAAAAAGTATTCCGAAAAGGGCCGAAAAAGTATTCCGGAATACAGATATCGAAATACACGGTTTGGAAGCCTAAAATACAGATACTGAGACACATTTGTAATTGACGTAGCGGGATATTTCAGCGATACTTTTGCAAGAAGACGAAAAGAGTAATCCGGAATACAGATACAGCAATAGTGATACTGAAATACTTTTCCCTATGTCTGGGATGTTCACACCCCGTAAATACATTATTAAGCGCAGCATAATATTTAAAATGTTGCAGCGCATTGAAACTTGCGATTTATTCATTTTATCACAGTGCTCTGAGTGCCATTAAGGCATTGCAAAGGCTGGGTGTGTATTGAAAGCCTCTCAGGAATTCACAGCCGCAAGAATTTTTCAAAAAGGTTTGGTAGGAGCAAAGATATTCCGACCGGAAAACCTCCCTTCACAGTTCTATTTCAACTCTGCGGACAAGAGCCCACAGAGCTCTTGTGGACAGCGTCGAAGGAGGTGCCCCGCCCATCGCGTTACGTCACCAGGCTTCAACAACGTAGCAGAGTGGTTGACAGAAAGCGCGCGACTGCCGGGGGCTGTTGGTAGCACGCGCTTGGGGTCGCCTGCTCACTCCGTGCCTGGGCTCGGTCGCGTGCCGTCACCATCACTGTATTTTAGGGGCGAAGCTCCTCTTAGTCTAACCTTGTCACGCGTCAGGCGTCAGTCGTCAGGCGTAACCCGCGTGCCTCCCGGCGCGTGAGGGCCTCTGCTGTCTTGCGAGAGAGAGAGAGAGAGAGACAGAGAGAAAGCGAAAGGCGCGTTGGCTATGGAAACGCTCTTTCTTAGAGGAACGCTGTACCAGCTCGCAAAGAAGGAGAACGCGCCCTCACCCGCGAGAGAACGTTGGCGCAGGCAGCTTCTCCTAGCGAGTTTCTTGATTGAGAAATACCGACTGCTCGCGTTGGAGAAGCGTTGGAGAAGCGTGTGCATGAGGATTCGTAGCGTGCGCGTTAACTAAATTAATCCGGAACTCGGCACGATCTACGATGAACCTCCCGAGCTTCGCCCACTCATCATCATTCACTCCGCGGATATGCTGTAATATTTTTATCACTCCTCCGGAGCTTTGTTTTCGTTCATCACACACGTTTAGGCTCGGAGGTGTGCGCGCTTACATTGTCTGTGCGCTGCTTGTCTGCGATCCTGCGCACATATACACGACAGTGTCAGGATAAACTGCGCAAGTCCAACGCTGTTCCACCTTGTCCTGCATAACACAAAGTTAGTTCATTGTTGATTAGTGATTGCAGACGGGTTAATCAGCCTGTCGGGCTCGGACGCGCGCCTACTACGACTCGAAAGGAAGACCTTTACAACTCGAACCCCCGTTGACAGATTAATGTAGAATAAGATGCGTTCAGATGCGGTGGGACGGATCGATTAATCTGAAGTGTGAATACACCCTAATATGCACTAGTTCAGTTTGAAAGTGCAGCTGTTTGAGCTATTGGCGAAACTGAAAATTTGCAGAAGACTCCGCTAAGTTATGTAATGGTAACATAACCACGCCACGCTATAGTAAAGCCAAAGTTGGGTAAGGCCTTATTGGCCTGTGCTGCCACACTTCGGGAATACGTGGAATTTTTTTTTCATGCGCCGATCTCTCTCCGTTGTTGCTTTTTCTTATGCTTCGCAAAACGGCGCGCCGGCTGTCGCTTGCGCAAGCGAGCGCGCCCGCGGCGCGGTTTGTTTCAAACGCGCGCCTTCTTCGATCATTTCTCTTGCTTGGAATGTGCTGCCACGCTTCGGGAATCCATGGAATTTTTGCGCCAATTTCTCCCCGTTTTCCGAAGCGGCGCGGCGGCTTTCAATTGCGCATCAGAACGCGCGCACGCGGTCCGGCTGGTTTCGGTTTCGTCCGGCTGGTGGTTTTCGCTTCTTGCGCCCGCAAAGCTGATGGCTGTTTGGTTTCTTATCTCTCAGGGTGACCGCTTGTTACTCCCTCGTTTATTGCCCCCCAGGGCGCGATTACATCTGTTTCCGTACGGCGTTACACAAACGACGCCGCCGTGATTGCGTTTCCTGTTTCGGGCTGTATGTCTTGTTGGCGATAAGACGAAGGATTACTGTAGTTTTTTTCACTCGTTTGGCTTTCCGGACGGGCGCACAACCATAGAGATTGCTTCCGTGCGCTCACTGACTCAGATCGCTTACGCTATGGAAGCACGCGCCAGTAGCTCTGCGGCTGGTGAGTTGAGCAGCGATTCTTCCGATGTGCCGAATCAGAATCTGATTCATTGCAGCACGAACATTTTTAACCGCCAAAGTACTCTGGTGCGCTTATTTTTGCATGTCTGTGAGCTATGTTTAATACAATGCATAATTTTTATTTATAGAACCTGTTAAGATTTTCTTTTTAGAATTTTGCTTGATTTTACCACGAATAAACCATGTGTATGTAACAATAAAAATAATTTTTTTCATTTTACGGTCACGAAAAAAAAATTTAGACGCATTTTGCTTATATAGAATCGTCTGAACAATTTATTTCAGCAATAAAAAGATTACACATTTTTGGACTGGATTTCGCGAAAAATTCGACTCTCAAAGGGAATTAAGCAATTCCTAATTAAGCTGATATAAACAAGTGCAAGTAGGCTTAAACTAAATAGACCTAGTTAAATAAGCTAATAATATTTAATTGAAGGTTAATTAGCCTAGGACTAATAAAGGCAAGCCTAATGAGTCTGATATTAAATATACCAGGAATAATTAAGCTAATACTGCTTAAATGATGTCTAATTAAGGAAATAGTAATTAATCGACACTTAATTGAGTGATTTAATAATGTCTAGAGTAACTAGGCATATACTAATTTGGTCGAATTTAATTAACAGAGCTCTAATTAGCCCATGCCTCATTATGCCATGACTACTGAAGCCCCGCTTAATAAGTCATGGCTGATTAGGTAACGTTGATTAAACTGAACCTAATTAATGTGCGATTATTAGGACGTGTCTAATTAGCTTAAGACTAAATCAAGCCTAAATTAGCTCAGACTATTCAGCTAAGCCTAATCAAGCCAAACATTAAAAGCGTATCCATCTTAATACACACTAATTAACCTTAGTTAACCATAATCGGCTGCAATCCTTCTTAATCCACCCTAACCTCTCAATCTACCGTAATCCGCTCTAATATGACATAGTCCACCTTAATGCACTTCAATCTGTCTTCATCCACCCTAATGCGCCTTAATCAGCTCTAATCCGCCCATATGCGCCCTAATCCGTCCTAATGGTTTAATCCACCTTATTCAAGAAAGATTTTGGGGTCGACTCCAGTCATTCAGTTCAAGTCCCAGAAGGTGGCGCATTGGAGCCCCATAGGGTATAAACCCATCTACAATCGCTGATCAATGATTGATTAGAGTTTGGGAATCATTTCTTACAGACTGCTGGCATGCGTTTCTTGGATTCTTGGGAAATCATAATTATGCTGAATTTTGCACAGCACCGTCTGCGTCGACGCCGAGGTAGTTTACGGACACCTTCCAATGGCATCTATGAGACCTGCGCATTAACAAATACATTTTACCTACTTCCAGCAACCATTTCGAATAGGCGTTCACAACGCAAGGACAAGCGAGCGCTTTCGGTTTTAAAAACCGCGCGCTCGAAGGGCCCGCACACAGTCGCGGTGGGCGTGTCTGCCATCGGCCAATAGCAGCGATGCTCCTTGTATGTGCTTTATGACGAACCAAAGCATATACGAGGAGCGTCAGGAGAAGCCTCTTTTTGAGTTGAGGGCTCCTGAGGAAGTGGAAGCTTTGTACTGCACTTGTGAACGCTACGCTTCGCGGATGACTACAGCATTTGGCTGAGATGTTCGTTACAGCGTAGGCTAGCTGTAGAATACGTTTTTTTCACTGAGCCCGGCGGGTGGTCCAGGACCCCTTTAAAACCCACCGAGAAGGAAAGAAATTCGTGTGAAGGATGCACACAGGTCAGCTATAAAGCGCTTTCCAGGGAAGCGACCTCGTCGGGTTACAGCGAGAGCGCTTTCTACGTAGGAAAAGCTGGGCACGCCGTCCTCCTCGCTGTCACCCGACGCTTTCCGCTCACCCGTGTGCTTGAATCATAGGTCGGCAGTGTGGGAGAACACTCACCCACACTCACTCACCCTAATTTTTCCAGCACCCGCAGTCACGCGCACTCACTCACCCTAATTTTTCCAGCACCCGCACTCACTCGCACTCACCTCAACTCACACTCACTGGCACTCACTCGCATCACACTCACCTCCACTCACAGTCAATGGAACTCACTCGCACTCGCACTCACCTCCACTCACATTCACTGGCACTCACTCGAACTCGCACTCACCTCCACTCACACTCACCGGCACACACTCGCACTCATTTCCACTCACACTGCCTGGCACTCACTCGCACTCACTTCCACTCACACTGTCCGGCACTCACTCGCACTCACACTCACTTCCACTCACACTGCCCGGCACTCACTCGCACTCGCGCTCACTTCCACTCACACTGCCCGGCACTCACTCGCGCTCGCGCTCACTTCCACTCACATCGCCTGGCACTCACTCGCACTCACTTCCACTAACACTGCCTGGCACTCGAACTCACACTCATTGGCACTTACTCGCACTCGCACTCCCACTCACGCTGCCTGGCACTCACTCGCACTCGCACTCACTTCCACTCACACTCATTGGCACTCACTCGCACTCACTTCCACTCACACTCACTGGAACTCACTCGCACACACCTCACACCTCCACTCCACGAGGCACGGCCTGGTCCAATCAGGAATGCAGGCGCAAGATGGGATCATAAGTGGGCACAATCGTATCATGCGCGCACACGCAAGTAACCGGTGCCAACATGTCGCCTCGGCAGGGGAGAAGTAAAGGAAGACGAACTGTGCGTCCGAAGGAGGAATAGGCGCCGCTTGTACGCACACGCACGCACACACACAGCTACGTGACTTCCAACCAGGGTGTCGGAACGAAATGTTTTTCGTTCCGGTTTTCGTTTCGTTCCGCAGAAAAATGTTCCGTTCCGTTTTCGTTCCGGAACGAAAAATAAACGTTCCGTAACGGTTCATAACGTTATCTTTTTCAATAATAAGAACGAACAAAATACTTAATATTAAAAGCACCTTTTAAAAACAGCAAAAGATGCTGAACTCATACATAAAACTGCGATAATAATTGTTGGGGTTTTACGTCCCAAAGCCACGGTGCGACTATGAGGGAAGTCGCAAAAAGTTTCGAAGCAAGGACCCAACAAAACTTGAGATTCATTTTTCCTCAAGTTTGAATCCTGAATATTCGTCAAGGGGGGCACACGATTTCAGAAGCAGCAGGTCATCAAGTGTACTCGCCGATAAGCGAGACAGCTGCTCTGGCAAAACGAAATTGAGTGCCGAAAATGCCCTCTCAACGCTGACTTGTGTGGCTGGCACACCAAGGGCCACTTGCGCTAACATGTACAGCTCCGGTTGCCGCTCTTTGCGCTCGCCTCAAAATTTCAACACATAAGCGACGACAACGCCTTCTCCACGACGGCCTGTGTGAGAGGCACGCGAAACTCCGCTTGAATTTAATACAAACAGCTGTGGTTGCCAGCCCCGCCACGGTGGTCTAGTGGTTATGGCACTCGGCTGCAGATCCGAAGGTCGCGGGATCGAATCCCGGCCGCGGCGGCTGCATTTCGATGGAGGCGAAATGTTGAGGCCCGTGTGCTGTGCGATGTCAGTGCACGTTAAAGAACCCCAGGTGGTCAAAATTTCCGGAGCCCTCCACTACGGCGTCTCTCATAATCAGAGCTGGTTTTGGGACGTTAAACCCCACATAACAACAACAAGCTGTGGTTGCCACTCTCTTGGTTTCCTGCATTATTTCAACGCATCTTTCCTTTCAAATACCTGCCCGAGATGCGTGCTGACGTTGAACCCTGAGTTATGCATCATTGCTCACGTTGCATGACCTCGGTTGTTCCGGATCGTAAAGTCTTCCCATGAACCGAAAAACGATAAAAAATATTTCGTTTTTGCTCCGGAACGAAATAATTAATAACGTTCCGGTTACGTTTTCGTTCCGGTCAAAAATATCGTTTTTTTCGTTTTTCGTTTTCCTTTTTCGTTCCGTTCCGACACTCTGCTTCCAACACGCATGTCTCGCCGACTCGTCGGCGTCTCCCCAAAGCCGAGACGTCTTACGCCTCCCGGCTCTTTGGAGCCGTCTGCGTAGGTCTTCGCTTGCTTGGTTTTGGATATCTCTGCTCTTTGCGCTCGCGCTAACGGTTACCGCACAAGCGAAAAGTAACATTTGCTGTAGTGGGAATGAGTGTGCATGCTCAGCAGTTTCGGTGAAGATTTTTATTAAAAACCTGTATCGGCATTTTGGTTGAATAATGTGATCACATCACCGCGCATCCTGTCAAGTATTTCTCGTGATTTCTATTTTTTACTCACGCCGAGCTTAGTGCTACTGTTAATTTCATGCATTAATTCTAGTGTTCTGCTAGTGTTTTCCATTATATAAATTGCTTTATTGTGTTTCTTTTTGATTTATATGCATGCCTTCCCTACAACGATCTGTTGTAAGATCGGGAGTATTCCCATAAACATAAACACTATGCTAGTTACGTTCACCTGCTTCAATAAACTGAAACGCATATTCAATCCGCGCTGTTATCGCAGCAGGAAACGAAATATTTGTCACCCTTGCCGGCCTAACAACGAGAAATATTCTGTGGGAGAGCTGTACGCGCAATAAATAAATGCTGAGAGTGCGACAAAGCTGTACAAACTGCAGCAATGTAGTACACGCAAGTTTGGCAGGACTGGAGAAACCTACCTGGCTTTTAAACACTTCCGACTGGCAGGACCCAGCCAGCAGAGCGCGAAAGAAAAAAGGAGACAGAGAGAGAACTGCAGGCGTGCTGCTGATATAAAATCCGTACAGGTTAACAGCGCTCTGTCGTTGTTTCCTCAGTATTACACAATATGAAATACAGTGAAAGCCCACGTGCAAACAACATAAAGTATTATTCAATGTCTCAATTTCCTCAAACTGTAGGAAGCGGCTCCACGCCTCCCGAGGAAGCGCCGAAACTTGAAGGCGAATGTCAAGTGACGAAAGGAAGCGGAGCCGCGATGAGTTTATGATGCGGAAATATGTCTCTTTACTTTTCCAGCCCTGAAGAGACTAGTGAATCAGAACGTTTTGCAGCTTTTATTTCACTTTGCTACTAAGCCAGTTTAACCCTTTGAAGGTTCTTGCCGTATATGTACGGCGTTTTTCTGTCCCGCAAGCAGGGTTGTACACTTTACTCCCAAACAGGAACGAAAGCTCGTTCCTTCCCAATTTTGTAAGGAGTTCCCGTTAAAAGTTCCTCTAATCAGAAAGGAACGCGTTCCAGTTACACTTATTAAATTAAAACGTGTCGTTACACTTACGTTACATTTGATTTTTAAAGTTGAAAATAGTGTCGGATAATTGTGAGCTAAAATTAAGTGACTTAAACACTTTAAAATTCACTTCCAGCTGCGCACATTGTGCGAACTTAAACCTTACCGCCAGAAGATTACTTGGAGATAAAAAAACATGAAAATAAATGTTTATAGACATATTTTCAGGGAGCACCGAACGTAGTCCTGACATGATCACTGCGACTTTGACTCTAGTCTATTACAAGTCCACCACATAACGGGTCTTCGAATGAGCTGTCAGAATAGTGCGTTTCAGATGTGCAAATAGAAAGTCACACACGTTCAGCAATGCATGTGAGTAGCAAGCCTGCATTTAACACTAATAGCTATAAATACTGTAAACCAGTCGAATTACATTCGCCTATGTGAATAGCTTGTTCTTCACCCGCGCCTATAAATAATGGAAGAAGATTTCCCGGTATGTCGTCATCATTTCCTGTCCTAAATTTCTGCCCTCAAAATTTGTAGCCTTTTGGTTTGATAGTCGAACTTACAGTTCTGTATATATTAGATTTGCTTAGTTCTGAAAATTTAAAAGCATTTGTGATGCTGTTCTTTTGTTGTTATTCATTGTGTTGCGCAGCGCGTGTCGGTGTGGAGAATTCGAACTACATGATCAGCTGATGAGCTTATCGACGAATTATATAACGTGGGAGTTTTTTTTTATGGCGTCTTAAGGACTATGCTTTTTCTGTTCAATTTGTACAGCAGCCCCACTTTCATGCAATGTCGAAATGACATTGATGTGTGGGGAATGAACAAAGAATGAATGAATGAATGAATGAATGAATGAATGAATGAATGAATGAATGAATGAATGAAATGCCTCACATGCGTCACTTCATCGGACACCAACAAAGAAATGATGTCTACAAGCAAAAATGACGTATGTCACACATGAAAGGTTCGCAGCAGCACAGCAGCACAACCCAAATAGCAAAAACGTGCGCACGTGCTACTGAGCGTGGCTCTAGTTCGTAAAAAGATCAATAAATAGTAGAAATGATATCTAATGTGAACAAGAAGGTACAAATGGACCGATTTAAGCTTAGAATTCAAAGCTCCCTTTCGTTATGCGAATAAGAAACAACAATAAATAAACCACACCTGCACGTGCTTCTTAAAGTTTCGCCCCGATCTTTTCAACATTCCAACTGTATTGTCTGATGGAGCATAAGTCATACATAGGACTAAACACAGGCGTGCGATGTTCAGTTTACGTTATATTCAGTCGGTTTAAACATCGGGGGCAGCAATAGCAACGAAGCAATCTATAATTTAACGTCGGCACTCATTGCAAGAGAATCTAGATGGGAGGGACAGACAGGTGTTCCGTGATTTTTGAATGTCAAGTGCAAGATCTCCACAGTGTGTCCAGCCGTCAGAACGACCATTGCTTGCTGTCCAGACTGGCTCAGACAAAGCGAAAGACTGTTGTCCCTCCCCTCATCCCGCGCGCTTTCCTGCGCCCCTGCTGGCGCTTGGGAGTTGTTTCGCCATAATTACAGCCCTTTCGTCTACACCTTTCGTTACAGCGGGAGGGCCACGTTTTCCCGTTTTCGGCAGACCTTGTCGTCCCATGAGCGGAGGCCGGCAAGGTGTCGAGCAGAAGGAGCCGCGTCGGAACGGTCGCTTGTTCCACGACTTTCGGAAAATCTTGCAATCCCCCACCACGCAAGCCGGGAGCGTCCGTTGGAACACAGCAGCCGATGTCTTCTCAGCGATCTTCAATTGGTTGCTTGACAAGAGACCGAATCGCTATTTAAGACCGCACCGCCCTTTTGTTAACAGGCCCCAGCCCACTCGGTCGTGCTGGCTGGCCCTGTAGTTTTCTTCTCCAAACGCTCGTGGTTTACGTTTCCGGCTGCTACGTGTAGCTAGCCCGCGCACAGCTATGTTGATCGAGACCTTTCCTGCCTGCTAACCACGTCACGTGACTTTGACTTCGCAAGAGGGTTAACTATAGCCTCCGTAGTGTAACATTTGCCTCCACTCGTCTGCTTTGCCGAGCGGTCTCCTGCGTAAAAAAAAAATTCACAGCATATCCACGGGGTGAATGATGATGAGTGGGCGAAGCTCCGGAGGGACTCATCGGTAAACCGTGAATCTTCCATGTAATTCGCCCAGTCGATCATCATGTAAAGACGTGAGAAACACTGTGTATATATGCAAATCAACTTTTATTTATTCTTAGACGATGGATGGCTTGCGTTCTTGTAAGTAGTTACATTCTAGTAAAGGGGAGAGGCCACAGCGTCTTACGCAGCCCCTTACACAGGCCGGAACGCGCACCGCGTTTGCCGACGCCATCACATGACTGCTGAGAGAGTATAAGGCGGAGAGGCCACAGCGTCTTACACCAGCTTTTTACAGAGGCCGTAACGCGCTAGTACAAATGCGTAGAAACGCTCAGTCTTTCATTAATGTTGGGTATTTAGTGTCATCGTGGTGCATGTGTCCATGTGCGCTTCGTGGCGTAGTGGCTAGCGCCGCGCGTTCGGAAGCGAGGGGTCCCTGGTTCGATTCCGCGCTTCGGACACAAAGTTCGGAATTTTTTCTCATGGTCCACCAAGCGCGATCCGACACGTACGGCGACGATCCAGGAGAATGAGAGGAGCGCTCCCGGCGCAGCCCGCGCAGCAGCCAATCGGAGAGCAGCGGCACCTCCAACGCCATCTAGTGTCCATTCACCCAACCGCCATATTGCACACATCTCTATGGGACAGCGCCATCTAGGAAACTAGACGAGTAATGGCGATGGATACACAGATTGTGTACAGCGCCATCTAGTATATCGTCACTCAACTGCAGTTTGCATGCATCTCTAAGGGACACGCCATCTATTGTATGCTAAGGGAGACGCTACTGGCTACGCAGGATGCATCGACAACCGAGAACCGCCCAGGTAATGCCATAAGGAGCTTCGCCCCTAAAAAAAATGAAAGGCAGATCCTACGTGCAGTGGGAATCAAGGAAATGCGAAGCACGCATCAGGAACGTAAAATGGATCTGCATTGTCAAGATATACCGACTTTGGTACATATGAAGTTTACGAAACGGCCGCAAGAGCATTAAGACTGTGGCATGTAAACCATGCCGCTCATGACACGCATGTCGTGATTCTAATGTTATGACCTGCCATTTACGTACTTCACGCAGTCTTGTTCTGCCATAGGAATTCTGGTATGCATCCCGCTAACGAAACGCGTGGCACGTAAATCATGCCACTCATAACATGAATGTCACGATTTTCATGTTCTTAGAACGTGTCAACCATGGTCGTCAGACTTTGTTGTGTCGCCAGACGAATTTTGGTATATATCAAGTTAACGAAACGACCGTAAGAGCACCAAAACCGTGGCATAAACCATGCCGCTCAGGGTAAATCATGACATGCATGTCATGATTTTCATGTTATGATCGGTCATTTATGTTCGTCATGCAGTCATGTTGTGCTATACCAATTTTCGTATACGTCACATTAACGAAACAGCCCAGAAGAGCACCAAGACCGTTTCATGTAAATCATGCATGTCATGATTTTCATATTATGACCTGTCATTTATGTTCGTCATGCAGTCACGTGGCATACCGATTTTCGTATATATCCCATTAACGAAACGACCAGGGCTAGATAGATAGATAGATAGATAGATAGATAGATAGATAGATAGATAGATAGATAGATAGATAGATAGATAGATAGATAGATAGATAGATAGATACGCTCAAAGTCGCCGAAGTGCGCTAAGAAATGCTTCGCATTTAAAATGCCATGGACGCGGAGGCCCACACATGGGAGCCATAACCGCATTCTCAGAACAATGATGATGATGATGATTGTGGTTCGGTTAGGAAAGGACGCTAATTTCTGCAGCCCATGTATGGAGCACGGCTAAGCGTCCGTGTGGGTGTGGGAGAGGCAGTGAAAGAGATAGAGAGGAGAGAAAGGCCGTAGTGGAGGGCTCCGGAAATTTAGACCACCTGGGGTTCTTTAACGTGCACTGACATCGCACAGCACACGGGCCTCTGGCATTTTCGCCTCCGTCGAAAATGCGACCGCCGCAGCCGGGATCGAACCCGCGTTTTTTGGGTGGCAGCCGAGTACCGTAACCACTACACCACCGCGGCGGACCATTCTCAGAACAAATGCACTGAGCGGCATATGTCAGCAGTGTAAGAGAACACTCACTCACCCAAATTTTACAGCACTCGCACTCTCTCGCACCTCCACTCACACTCACTGGCACTCACCCGCACTCACCTCCACTCACGCTCACTGGCACTCACGCTAACCTCAGCTCACACTCACTTGCACTCACTCGCACTCGCACTCACTTCCACTCACACTCACTGGCACTCACTCGCACACGCACTCACCTCCACTCACACTCACTTGCACTCCCTCGCACTCACTTCCACTCACACTCACGGCACTCACTCGCACTCGCGCTCACCTCCACTCACACTCACTGGCAATCACTCGCACTCGCACTCACCTCCACTCACACTCACTCACTAGCACTCGCACTCACGTCTATGAAATGAGTGCGAGTGAGTGCACTCATGAATGAGTGCGCCGACCTATGGCTCGAATTTCTTTCCTTCCCGATGGCTTTTTTTTCTTTCGTTATTTTTTGTTCACTCTTTAGTTATGTGCTTAAACAGTGGCTCGACGTCAGCCATTCATCGGGTTTCACTCTCTCGATAATCATGTTTTCATTTCATTGCCTTCACCATACTTGTGTTAATTGTTGTTCCATCTCGCCTTCCTTTCACTCTTTCATGCCTTTTTATGCCACCATCGCGTTTACATTTGTTGACTGTTTTTGCTTTTGAGCTATTTTATGCCTCTTTTTTTCTTTTTCTACCTTATTTCCTTTCTCATTCCATCCTTTACTTCTCCCATCTACTCCCTCCTGCTGAAAGAGTAAGCAGCCGTTGTGCCCCACTCGGTGGCAGTTGCCAGCTTGCTCCTTCCTTCTTCTCTTTGTGTCGTTGTGTATTTTATATTACCACATCTAATAATAATAATAATAATAATAATAATAAATCAATTTCTGGAAACATGTCCAGGAACACTCGAGAGGTCTTGGTTCTGGCGCCCGCAAAGGAATGGCGACACTATACAATAAAATAGACAAAATATGCGCAAGTAAAATAAACGTAAAAGAGAAAAACTTTAAACTTCACGACAGGGCAGAACACACTATTAGACCTATAGAGACACAAAAACAGACTTAGAACAAAATACACAAAAAATAAAGAGAAATAAATGCAGCAGAACAACAGAGAATGACCGGGACGACAAGGCAAGCTACAAGAAAAATAGAGATTGACGATGATAAACGCAGTTCACATTAAGGCCTCGTGAAATATCAAGTTTAGTTTGAGACAAAACATACAGTGGGAGATATTACTTTATAATAGCGCAAATCTCCTATGAAAGCAATGGTACGGTGTCTTGAAAAATATCAAGGTTTAGAAGATGGATATTAGAGACATTTGGTATTGTCTAGATAGTCGAGTGTTGGCATACGTAGGTGGGTACATAAAAAAGCTTTTGCGCTCTAGTTATTTTCCGCGGAATTGCAAAATTGATGCGCTGGAGCAGTTCAGGCCAAGTTATAGTACCGTGCAAAAGTTTAAAAAGAAATATCAGGTCAGCAACGATTTCGGCGGCAGTAAAGAGATGGCAGTGACAATAAGCCAACAGATTTTGTGCAAGATCCCGAGCCCTTTCGAGGAAAGCGATGATTGTATATCCGTAGGGATTTTCTCTGGACACGACCGATGCTGTTACTGCTGGATTCCGTTCCACATGTTGGGGTAGAAATATCGAACGTGTACAATTTAAAGAAGGCTATCGGAGAGTTGAATTCTCTTGACAGACACGAGTTGTCGATAACTGATAAAGAAAATGCACATTTGCCTGCGCACGTCTGGCGTTCCACGTGTGCTGCGATTTCCCGGGATATCAAAGTTTTGGGTAAAATCCATGATAATACGGCCCGTGAACTGAGAGATTCCTTTTATATTGCGCTGAGAGGGGATGCCTGTGTAAGCCAGACTTCAATTGCCTTATCGGATAGTGAAATGAATTTCTTGTGTCGTCTCTTGTGGCTGAGAAAAACGTCCTGTGCTCTTCGTATGTCCCTGTGTTCCTTTGCGCTACAATATTTTAAAGACGTCCCTTGTGATCTGCAGAAGCGTGACAATGCGATTACCTTTGTAGACACGTGAGTGAGCACGTGCAGAGGCAGCGACGAAAAATAAAGTTAGCTGGAAGTTTGCGCTCGTCCGTGTCTCCTTCCTTCGTCTATGTCTAGTTTGCGCGTAAGTCGTCTATAATTCCAAGTATGTACCAATTCGCCCACAACAAAGTCTTATTGCAATGCAAAGAGAGCCGAGGGATCGATGACCTCGCATGACAACGCGAATAGTATGAGCAGAAAAGTGTAAAGTTTTGTCAAAGAGAACACCTAGGTCCTTTACGCCGCACACCCCATATAGCGCTACATAATTAATAGTATGGAAATTGATACGAACGTAGGTTTGCGAGACAAGGTCATGACTTCGGTCTTATCGGTGTTTAATGTGAGATAACTGTTGTTCGACCATTCTGAAAAAGACAGCAAATCTGACTGCAGAATGTGACAGTCGTTGATAATATGATGTTCTTCAAATATATTGATGTCATCTTCGTAAAGAAGGAAAGAAGAATTTCAAATGACGGAATAGACGTCGTTCACAAAAATTATAATAAGGAGTCGGCCTAATACTGACCCTTGAGATATCCCGCTGATTGCCTTGTACAAAACAGACGTTTGTCCATTTATGGCAACATAGCACGACCTATCCAACAGAGAGCTCTGGAGGAGGTCGACAGCTCAGGAGTAGACGTTACAGTGACCAAGTTTATCCAAAAGCAGTGAGTGGCTGGCTACATCGAAAGCCTTACTGAAGTCACAGCAA
The DNA here is from genome assembly GCA_013339685.2 of Hyalomma asiaticum. Classification (NCBI taxonomy): domain Eukaryota; kingdom Metazoa; phylum Arthropoda; class Arachnida; order Ixodida; family Ixodidae; genus Hyalomma; species Hyalomma asiaticum. The sequence continues at coordinate 12,194,078 of CM023482.1, forward strand.
ATGGGTCCAACCTGCCCTCTCTGAAGTACTGGAGTAGAAACGTGCGTCATGAAAGCACCAAGATTTGTGACAGTCAGGCGACTAGATATAAACTCTTGTTGGTTGGGAATCAGTGAGTTTCCGACGCTAGGTGACAATATCTCATGAAGGGCAAGCTCAAAAACTTTTGACGTGGCGCAAAGTAGAGAAATCGGACGATAATTCGAAACGTCGGTTTTGCAGCCAGACTTAAACACAGGGAAAACACGAGCAGTTGTACACATGCTGGGGAAAGGGGAAGTGTCTAAACACTTACTAAATATTGATGTTTAAATACAGTGCCATAAGCTTTTGCAATGGCGGAGGGGACGCCATCAGGGCCACTGGATAAGGATGGCTTCAAGCGCTTAAGACATTCACTGATTAATTCTGCTTCAAGTGAGACAGTACTAGCTGTACGAACTGTGTTGCACAGTTCACTGGTAGATGTGTTGGAGCGTGAGGCTTGGTATAAGGATGAGAAATGTGCTGCAAAACAGTCAGCGACTGATTCAACTTCTGTTGCGCTTGAGTTCAGTAGTGTAAAACAGTCTCCTCGTCTGCCAGTGGGGTTTATACATATTTCCAAAACTCCGCCGGCCGGTCAGAGGTGCATTTCTCTAAGAAATTCATGCATGAAACGTGATCGTAATTGTAAAGGCGTTTACAGATACTTCGAAAGTAGCTGAATTCATCCTTTCCCTCTGTCGACAGCCAGCTTTTAGACTTCCTATGTGCACGATCTTTGTGTTTTAGCGCATATATCAATTCAGATGAGAGCCACTGGCTTTATTTACGCTGTTTAGGCACGTACTGTGTAATGTAAATGCGCATGCTTTTGCACACGCTTTGCAAAACTAGCTTCGTAAGTTGATCAACTTGCTCATCAGCAGTGGTTTTGTTGGTAACCAGGGACCAGTCGATGATGTGCAGGCATAATGACAGAGGCCGGTCTAATCACCACTCTTGATCCGCAAATCTAAGCGACGTGTTCATGTTGCTGGAGGTGGACGGTTCTTCGGCTGGCGCAGATAGTGTTACCTTAAGTGATGGGTGAAATTGATCAGGACGAACAAGAGAGAAGACAGAATGTGATACATCGAGAGGTTGATTATTAGACAGGCAAAGATCTAAAACGTTACCCCAGCAATCGAAGACAAAATTATGCTGCAGCAGGGAATTGAAAGCCACAAAATCTAATAGAATCTGCGGTACGGAAGGAGGCGGACCTGCACTGCAATGAAGGCAGAACTAGGATAGGAATGTCTCTCTCATCGCCGCTATAAACAGATTAAACTGGAATTAATAGGGAAAATTAGCCTACACAAACCTCATTATATTTTGAAGCGTTTTCATCATAGTTGCAAAATCTTGGATCATCCATTTCAAAGGGACATATATGCCAGCTCATTTTTCCCTAGAACAATTAAGCAGTGGAACAGGCAATCTTAAGAACAAGTACATTGTGTCAATTGAGATGCCTTTTATACTGGAACACCCTACTGTGACGTGTGAACGAGAAACCGTGTCAAAGGCTTTCCGAAAATCCAGGCAAGCACCGTCAACCTGTCCTACTACATCTACACCCGACGTTATATCATGATAAAACTCCACTAGTTGTGTTGTGCAAAATAGCCCTCTACGAAATCCATGTTGCTCGTTGGTTAGTACCTTGTGCTCATTTAAATGATTCATTACTTGTTTATATAATAATAATAATAATAATAATAATAATAATAATAATAATAATAATATCTTTTCTCCTGTACTCCCGTTACTTGTTATGTGACATCTGCATTTCTTTTCTATATAAGCTCTGTCTTTTTTTGGATTATTGTAAGAACAGCTTGCGTTTCCCAGTGATTGCTCGGTCCCAATCTTGGTTCGCATAAATACTCAGCAGATTCCTATGCTTGATCGGCACACGGATGAATGACAATGTGGCCGCGTGCCGAGGTTCATTCTTAAATGTCTGTCGATTTCTTCCCAGAAACAGTTGGCACTCTGCACTCGTGGTGTCTTGTGTGTTTTCTTTCTAGTGTCTCCGTCTTCTAGCGCAGTTTTAAAATATTTAAATGGAATATTATGGCTTCTGTGGCACAGCCTTATATATCCTAGAATCTTAACTTGGACACAGAAAGCAGTGCATAATCAACGATAAAAGCTCCTCCTTATTCGATATAATCAGTGGCGTTCCACAAGGAAGTGTGTTGGGCCCCGTGTTATTCAACATCTATGTAAACGACATATTGCGAACAAGCCAGAACACCCAATTTGCAGTTTACGACGATGACATAAGCTTGTTCTTTCCACCCAATAACGTGTTTCAACTCAATATATTTGCTCAAGACACGCTATTGGAGTTACTACACTGAAGTGAAGTGAATTCTCTGGCTATAAATGCCGCTAAATCGGAGGCTGTTCTATTCTTTTCTTTATTCTTTATTCATCAGAAACCTCACAGCGTCGAGGAGGCGTTAGAGGAGGGGGGTTACAGCGTTCAATGAAATACTTGTTCATTCGTGCCTATACATTGATACATCAATGCACACATAAATAGACCAAACATAAATACAACATCGTTCACGTTACAGCAGGGTGTTGCAGTATTGAATAAAAATATATCAAAAGTATAGAAGGACAAAATATATCGTCATTCACACAATGCACTTCTTCTTCAGATAGCCTGTTCCACTATTTAATTGTTCTAGGGAAAAGTGAGTTGGCGTATATGTTCGCTTAAGTTGAATAAGCCAGGATTTTGCAACTATGATCAAATCTCTTCGAAATGTAGTGAGGTTTGTGTAGGCAAACTTCCCCAATAAATTCCAGCTTAATCTCTGTTTATAGCGGCGTTGACAGAGACATCCCCGTCCTATAGCTCTGCCTTCATTGCAGTGTAGGTCTCCCCTCTTTCCGTACCGCGCTAAGATGAGCCTGCCGGCACGACCTATTATTTTTTTCAAAAGCGGAAATGTAGGTGACCTCAGCGGTGTCCCACACGGCACAACCGTATTCTAATAGTGGCCTAACACACGTGGTATATGCCATACGTTTTAAACTTATATGTGAGCATCGCAAGTTTGTCTGAATGTCATTTAAAGCTTTACCAGTTTTTCCTATGAGAGCGTCTATATGAGGTTTCCACGAACATTCAGACGATAGTAGCACACGTAGGTGCTGACACGTAGTATCTCGTTTCTGTAATACGTGGTTGCTCAGGTGGTACTGCGATTGAAATGGTTTCTTCCTTTTAGTAAATGAAAGATGTATGCACATTGCTATGTTCGAATTAATTTTCAATTTTTCGCACCAGTTATGATTGAGCGATAAATCATTCTGAAGTTCCAATGTATCATTGTGATCGAGAGTCTTTCTGTACAGAACACACTCATCCCCAAACAACCGTATAGAGGATGAAATACTTAGATTGTTTACGTTATTATAAATTAAAAACAATACAGGGTCCAAAACGAAGCCCTGCGGGACTCCTGAGGTGACACATACATAGCCGAAGCATTTTCTATTCAGTGCAACGCATTCTGTTTGCAGCAAAAGGTACCATTCAATCCATATGAAAACACTTTTGTCAATGTTCAGGATGGTAAGTTTAGACAATAAGAGTGAATGTGAAACCATGTCAAAGACTTTCAGAAAATCCAGGAAAACACCGTCAACCTGTCCTACTGCATCTACGTCCGACGTTATATCATGGTAAAACTGTACTAGTTATGTTGTGCAAGACAGCACTCCACGAAATCCATGCTGCTCGTTGATTAGTACCTGGCGCTCCTTTCAATGATTCGTTACTTGTTTAAATAAAACGTGTTCGAGTATTATACACGGGATAGACGTAAGAGATATTGGCCTTTTCCAACGTCATTTTTCGAACCGCCTATATGTATCGTCACAACGTGCGCAGTTTTCCAGTCTAGTGGTAGGGTACCTGTCGCTAAAGACTTTCCAAAAATTGCTTAAAGTACAAATAACGAAAGGGAAGAGGTCAAGGGCTCGTTCTTTATTGTTAGAAACAACTTAATGAGGTACAAAGAAATTGCCCTGCCCAGCGTTTGAGTACGCGTGGAGTAATTCCATCTCGACCACCGGATATACATTCATCGATGTCCTTCAATAGTTTCTCAATTCCATGAACGCTAAGCTCGACAGGCAGCGTAGGAGAAATGTTCACAATAGGTGGATGACAATTACAGTTGTCTTTGGGTAAAAATACTGAATGGAAGAGGTTGTTTAGGAAAGCAGCTGTATGAGCGTCGTCTGTAATTAACTTATCAATATAATACAGCTGCTCTATTCCAAAGCAATATGAAGCGAACTCGGTTTTAAGTACTTCCCAAATGTTCTATTATTTGATTTCATTTTCTTACTCAACTCAGTGGAGTAGCCGTCCTTAGCTTTTCCTGCCTTTAGCTTGTATTCACGGGTACCCGCTTTTAGTTTTTCAAAGTAATCAAGTGATTTGCTCTTCTTGAATGTGCTAAATGCCCTGTTCCTTCTGTTGACAAGTTATAGTATATGTGTTGTTACCCATGGCTGTTGGTGTTTTTAGCCGCGAAGATTCAACATAGGGTATATGTATATTTAATACTATTTCTACAAGAAAAGGCCCAAATTTCGACACCACAAAAGCAAGACAGAAGACAGGACGAGCGCTGTCTTGCTTTTGTGGTGTCGAAATTTGGGCCTTTCATCTAGAAATTTCACCAACTAGCCCTTCAAGAAGTACTTCTAATTATTAGTTCAAATAACGTGCTCTTAAATTTGTCCCACATATGGTGCACATTGTCCTCCTCAGCCAAGCACTTGCAAACAAGAAATGAATTACATTTTTTTTTAGAGATCGCGTCGTAGTCACGCTTCTCATAAAAGTAGGCCCTTGTAGTCGTAGGTGACTTCCCACGGTCTCTCTTCCTTCGGATGCCAACAGCGCTAATTCCTGGGATGACGGTCACAGCACTTACGAAATTTGGCGAGCTACAAAACAGGAAGACTAACACAGCGTCATTGAGAGTAACGTACTGCGTTAGACCAAACGGGTCAACCATATTTTTCATCGCAATATTCATCTGCGCGTCAGAACATATACACAAACCATAGCACCAAGATAATCCAGGCAGACTGAAATCACTCCCAAGAAGTATCATCTGAGCTGAAGCTTCGGAAAGAATTTCATGTAGTGCTTGCACAGTGCTATAATACCTCAGCTCAGCGAGCGATAAAGCACTCCTGCAGTAAACGCGAAGTTATCAGGTCGTAAGACTGTCTTGCACCATGCAGACTCCCGTGTATTGCAATCATAAACAATTTCCGATTACTGTAAACATGAACGAACAAACAAAAAGACGCCACCACCTGCAGTGGGCCTATCTTTGCGATAGATGACGTAATTTTGTGAAAACACTTCAGTATAAGCAATCGAGGCATTCAACCAAGGTTCGGTGCCAAGGACTATGTCAGCCAACATTTTCAATTAGGCCAGAGAGTACAGCAACTTTGTTAACAATGCTACGACAGTTCTCGATGACTGCCACAACTGCTTGACATCGGTTCTCTACCTTTTCTCTTGTCCGTCATTGCCTGCGTACTGGGACAAACCACTCCTTTTTCTTCATCCCAAATGGAAGCCCCGACATTTAATATCAGTTTAATAATAATGATAATAATAATAATAATAACTTCTTTATTTCCATCAACGATGGAGGAGACTGCGGGTAAAAGTTGCTTGAAACAAGCAACTTGACAGATGCCCGCAGCCACATTCAGCTTAACTTTATTGTTCTTATCCTCTCCTTTTGTCGTCACATATTCCGACAGCTTATTCCTAATACTTCTTGTCTCAGTTGGGCAACCTTCGCTGACGCTGTACTGTAAGTTCTTAAACTTTTTGGAATTGAGAAGCACTGCCTAAAAAGCGCCTTGTACAAGAAGAATTTCACAATAATCGACTGTTTCTCATTGTCCTCATAGCGCCCTCAGCGACGTGCCCTTTCCACATATTCAAGTTCCATTCCGAGGCTCGATTTGCATACATTCCTTACCGTAGCCTCACATTCATTCCAGGATTATCAGGCTTTAACATAAACACCGTAGAAAACAAGGTTTTAAGGACGACTTCTGCTCTCTAGGTCGTTTGTTTCCTGCTAAAAATATTTTACCTGTTGCGTGAGTTGTCGTACTATTCTCGCCAGTTCTGTTACAATTTCACTGATATACCACATCTGGTCCTGAGTCTCATTTATTTTTTACTTCAATCAGTGCGTTCTCTTTTTTTTCGAACCTGGAATCGATGCCGTTTAACTTTGAAATTGATGTTTCCCGCGCACCTTGCAACCATTTCAGCAGTTCCACCTCCGGCGTCTTAGAAGGACCTGGATTTAGTTCAACGTCCCCGGCCAGTATTAGCGACAACATCAAGTAAAGCACTTTGTTGGAAAATAATCGCAATCTCTTTAACCGCAGTTTAACCGCGGTTTTTGCTACAAACACTTGCCATTGTGGGAGGAGCCACAATGCCAAAACCAACTAACAGATAAGTATCTCCTAGCGTAGACCTACACCTCGGTGATAAAAAGTTCGAGATAGTACAAGACGTCAATATATTAGGCGTCACTTCTAGTGAAGATTCAAACTGGGATTCCTATGTGCATGACATTGCCAAAAAAGTTGCCAAGGCATGTGGGGTACTTTCAAGTGTCCGAGATATAGTTGCTTCCAAAGTGAAGCTATTTTCTATAATGCTTTTTTCAATCTATCGCATGTGTTCCTTCATGCCCATATATCATACTTGCTCACAACATTTAACGCGCTCCGAATAAAAGAGCATTACGACTTCAATCCCTTTGGTAAATACACGCGTGCTTTCAAGAGCAAAAGCAATTCATTTCTCAGACTACGGTAATCATTAAAATCATCATAAATAACTTACAACATTAGGCAAAGACACGCGTGCCATTTACTTTTTTTGGCGAACGAATAATGGTTCTAAAAATCTTAAATATATCATGCCAAACATTTTGAATTTCTCAAACAGCAAAGGTGTCGTGGCTGATACGATGTCAAAGAGGGAGTCAAAGCAATATTCAATTAGAAACCTCACACAGCATCAGTGATTGTGATTATTCGTTGTTTTTATTTTGCTATGCAAAATTTACATCTTCCCTTTGAAACCTTATATCTGGTTCGATTAGAAGTGCGTTTTTGCTGGTTCACATGTGCATAATTATTTTTGTCGTGTTTATTATACGAAACGTTTTCTAGTAGGTAGTAATGTGTTTATTTTTCCCCACTCTCTCTTGTATATTTTTTTCCTTCTTCCCCTCGCGTGCACTTTATTTTTCACTCTGCCGATTTCACCATGCTTACGCTGTGGCATTTCGCTCCTGTATTTGCTAATGCTTACTTGCTTTTATTTCCCTCTTTATATATATATATATATATATATATATATATATATATATATATATGACCGCATGTTTGCCGCCAAACCTCTGAGGGTCAGGAACCCCGTCATGATGCTATAGTCGCAGATTTTATTTTTCTCCATGCATGTTTCTTTTTTTTTTCAATCTTTAATCGGATTTGGATTTTCATATTGCGCTGACCATTACCATTTCTCAAAACTATTGAAATATTGTCTGTAACACCGTTGTGAAAAAGAATGCCAAATACAACGAAACTGCAACTAGTGCGCAGCTGTCCGAATTTTTTGGTTAGTATATGTCCCTTTCGCAGTATTCTCTATTTATTATGTCTCCAAATTTTATAAGGTCCTGCTTAGTACGTCCTTGAGCCGAAGCTTAAAAATATTTGCGCTTAACTCGCTTATGCTCTCGCGATCACATCCGCAGCGCGTTATAAAAAAGTGGAATAAACTGTAACCGTAAGCACCGTCCAACTCGAAAGTGTTGTTAACCTTTTTACGGCTTCTGCGTATGAAATTTTTTTATGGGCATGCATCCCATTTATTAAGCTATTACGCAAGAAGGCATACTCTTCAAAGGCTATTTCAGACAGCAATGAGAATAGATTTAAACCTTTATACTCACTTAGTACGACAGCCCCGACCAGCAGGCTAACTGTGACGCTGATGAACGTGGACAGCTTCTGCGGAAAAGAAGAATGGATAATTTAATGTCGCTCGGAGTGGAACATTTATCAGTTGCTCTGAATCAGCTGAACCTATTTCATATTTCCCGCATTCTCAATTTTAATCTTAGGCCTGGCGTAGTTATTGTGACAACAGCTCAAGAAATTTCAATTGGGGACGAAAAGTACAGTTTTAACATTCTTCGACAGCAGCGTGGGGCGACTCAGATACCAATAAATCTTTATTGCAACTAGTACAAAATCGTCCATAACCATAGCATGGAGAAGGGCGTGCCGCGGTGAAAGGTTGCGATGGCAGCTCCTTTAATAAATAGCGACGAAACAGAGGTTACAACATTACAAGGCGCAATGGTTGTGAACAGAAAGCAGTTGTCTTCGAGTAAAATGGGAGCAAATTAGAATAACAAAAGCAATAATGAATGAATGAATGAATAAACAGTTAATGACCTTAAATACAACTTCAAGAAAGGTACAGGAGCAAAAGTCGAGCAACACCTGACATGGGCCCCTGTACCCGCAACATGCATAATTAAAGCAGTATTTACACTCTTAGCGACAGTTCCTTGGCCGTGAATCGAATACACCACTTACAGATCAGTTACACAGAAACTTACTACATTAATTGATAAAGACATTAAGCTATAATTTAATTAAGAAACGTATGTTCACAAACAGCGAAATAAGATATAGATGGTACTTTCAATAGTGCACGCAGAAACAGCAGCATAACACATAACTACTCATTCTTAAAAAATACAGAAGAAAAATAGAAAAGAAAAAGAGAGAAAAACAAGACAGAACATGTTTCCACGTCACTCCCTCGGATCCACTCTCAGTACCAATTATTTTACTTTACTTTTAATGCATTTCTCGTTGTATTTAAGTCAAGGTTGTCGTCTACCTCATTTAGAATTTATAGTACTCGATATTTCGTTGTTTCTTTACCATAACTAGTCCTTGTTTTCAGTGCCGGTTTCAACTTCAATCTCATACCACAGGGAACTTCATAAGTACTCTCGCGCAGGTATTGTGCATTGTTATCTATGTATTGTAGCAACTTGACATGATTACGTCACTTCATGGGAGCATACGGTATTTTAAAAATAATGGTGACGCGCTGATTTCATAGCGTCATCCTTGACAACTTTCACGGATGCGTAGTATTCTTTTTTTTGTAAAACAATTAGCCTGTTGCAGTTGGTTTTCGTTGCGGTACCCCTTACCAATATTCCATACCATAGTCTAGAGTAGAACAATGAATTATATAAATTTCGCTTTAGCCATGTATCAGGGGTGCAATTCTTTAAGCGTCGGACAGATGGGGACAGTTCGGTGGCTGAGTTATTAACACGCACATTCCATGAAAGGTGCTCCTGGGGCTAGAAATCGAGTAACTTTTGCACTTTCATCCCTGTTATGTGTTGCCCCTCGAAAGTTAGAGCTATTTCCTTACTTAGCGGCTCTTTGGGTGCATGACATATTGCATAATAACACACCGACAGTGTGATAATAAACGTCATGCATTTCTTGACGAACTTGGGCAACTTTGACAGTATCTATCTATCTATCTATCTATCTATCTATCTATCTATCTATCTATCTATCTATCTATCTATCTATCTATCTATCTATCTATCTATCTAGCCGCCTACGTCTCGGTGCTCTCCTGGCCGTCTCCTCCACGCGACACGAGCAAAAAATTTGGGCGATAACGAAGAATGTATGACAAATATGAGTGATTGACTTTTGCAGCACTAACATAATAAACTCGTCACATATGTTACGATTAACGATATTTCAATCACGAGTGTCTCATACCCGTACTGCTTGGCCCGTGGCGTTCGGGTATGCGCCACAGCTGTTTGATTTTATGCAGGCCGCCGCAATATCAGGGCAGGTAGACATTTACCATGCCATTATAACGAGCTTAAAAGCAACAGAGGCATACCGTTTGTCACAGCATGGGATTGAAATATACACAAAACAAACGCAGAGACACACGCACGAACGTGCTGCACTTTCTAGCCGGGATACCGAGATACCAAGCAAGCACGCCAATGATACGCTACGGCGGCTCCTCCCACACGGCACATGTAGTAAGTAAACCTAATGCAGCAACATTTGTGATGATGGTGCTTCGATAACGTCAAATGCGCTTTAAATGCGAAGCATTTCTTAGCGAACCTCGGCGACTATGAGCGTATCTATCTATCTATCTATCTATCTATCTATCTATCTATCTATCTATCTATCTATCTATCTATCTATCTATCTATCTATCTATCTATCTATCGAGCCGCCTATGTCTCGGCGCTCCCCGGGTGGTCTCATTCATCTGGTATACCTCAAGATTTGGAGGTAGGCTATAAATCTGTGACGAACATGAATGATCTTTACATCTCTAACGTGGTTTGTAAACGGTATCTTGAGCAAGGTCGCAGACAACACAGCAAAAAAACACCGAAACGGCCGCAAACTTTCAAGTGTTTCACTGTTTTTGACCGCTGTGGTTATAAGCATTGGATAACCGCCCCCAGGAAGGAGTGAAGGGCCTATGCATAAGGTCTTGCGTTGCTCCTGTATTTGTTAACATCCTTTTAGCAGCCATTGACCGCTCGCTGGCTCATGAGTTTGATGGTCGAGGGCGCTCTAGGCCTTCAGTTATGTTTATGATCGTCTGATCATCATCATCATTATCAGCCTATTTTAAGTCCACTGCAGGGTTGACGCCTCTCCCAACGATTTCCAATCCACCCTACGATGAGCGGAATGGTTCCATTTTAAGCCCTCAAACTTCTTAATTTCATCGCTCAATCTAACCTTTTGCCTGCCCGTGTTGCGTTTGCCCTCTCTTGGTGTCCAATCCCTCGCTTTTGCTGTCCATCTGTTATCTGACCTCCGCATGACATGTCCTGCCCAGGTTCACCTCTTTATTTTAAAGGATATAATAATAACAGCTACTCCTGTCTGTTCTCCGACCCATCCAGCTCGTTTTTTATCTCTTAGCGTTACCCCTAACATTTTTCTTTCCATTGCACGTTGCGTGCTCCTTAGTTTCATCTCTAGTTTCTTCGTTATCCTCCACGTTTCTGCACCGTACTTTAGTACTGCGAGAATGCAGTGATTGAATACCTTTCGCTTTAGTGACAGCGGCAAGTTTCCTGTCATGATTTCGGAATGCCTTCCGAATGCGCTCCAGCCCATCCTTATTCTACGGAGAATTTCTTTTTCATGGGTAGGCATCCCTGTTAGTAACTGCCCCTGGTATACGTATTCGTTCACACATTCTAAGGGTTCACTGTTAATTTTAAATTCCTGTTCTTTAGCTAGGCTATTGAGCATGACTTTGGTGCTTTCCCTATTCACTTTTACTCTAATTTTATTACTTTCTCGGATAAGGTCGTCGATCATGTTTTGTAGTTCGTCTCCATCATTGCTAAAGAGCACTATGTCGTCTGCAAACCTTAAATTGCTGAGATATTCTCCGTGCGAAAGAGAGAGCGAAAGGGGCGCGTTGACTATGGAAATGCTCTTTCTTCGATGAACGCGCTACCAGCTCGCAAAGAAGGAGAACGCGCCCTCACCCGCGGGAGACAAGCTTGACGCAGGCAGCGTCTTCTAGCGAGTTTCTTGATTGAAAAATGCCGACTGCTCGCGCTGGAGAACCGTTCACGGGCCACCCATATATATATATATAGGCACTGGATCTTGACTTGCAATGAAGTGCCGGTGGGAGATTTCACTTGTGCGTAGTTGAACCATAAGGATTCGCAGTGTGCGCGTGAAGTAAATTAATACGGAACTCGGCACGATCTACGATGAACCTCCGGAGCTTCGCCCACTCATCATCATTCACTCAGTGGATATGCTGTGGATTTTTTTCTAGCGGAAACTACTTTTGTGAATAGTTGTATATTAGTGGGAGTGACTAATTGGTGTGTAATTTTCTAACTCGTTTATGTCACCTTTCTTGTGGATTAGGATTATATTAGCATTTTTCTAGCTGAGTGATACACTAGATTTCTTTATATATTTCTTAAAGACCGATGCAAGTTTTTCTAATATAATGTATCCTCCGTCTTTGATAAAGTCGGCTGTTATGCCATCTTCACGTGCTGCTTTACCACTGGTCATGCCTTTAAGAGCTTTTTTGACCTTGTCAGCGGTTATACATGGAATTTCAGTGTCCTCCTCTAATTTTGTTCCTACTAAGGTTGCACGGTCTGTCTGAGAGCTGTGCAGGTCAGAGTAGAATTCTTCTGCTACCATTACTATTTCGTTGAAATTGTTTATAACGTTACCTTGTTTATCTTTTAGGACATTCATTTTGTTTTTTCCTAAGCGCTTTATGACCGATCTAATGCTGGTTCCTTTCTCTACTGCTCTGTTTCTCTCACGTTAAAATTCGTTACATCACCTTTGCCTGGCTTTACTGATCATCTTTGATAATTCTGCGAGTTCTATTTTATCTTTTTACGAAGTCACTTTCTCTGCTGGCGTTCTTTTATTAACTCTTTACTGCATTGGGGCAACTTCTATAGCTGTCTGGAAGATAGTTTTCGTTGTGGTTTCTTTAGCGCTTCAAAACATTGATCGTTTTGGTCTAAGGGCTCAAACTTGTTTTTAGGGCCACTTGAAATTCTCCGTTTTTCGCTTTGATTACCTCTATATTTGCGCTTTTTCTAGTAAATAATTTAGTTCCTGTTTTCTTTAGGTAAAGAACAATATTCGCCCCTACTAGTCTGTGATCGCTGCATTTATATTCCCTACTATTTCCGTGTCTTGAATTATGCCTGGTTGTTCGCACATTATAAAGTCAATTTCGTTCGTTGTTTCCGCGTTACGGTGTCCCACGTCCACTTCATAGTCCTTTGTTTCTTAAAAAACGTATTCATCATTCGGAGTAGGTTTCTTTCGGCAAATTGTACTAGCATTTCCCCACGGTTATTCCTACGGCCGACACCGTAGTTGCCAATCGCCTGTTCTCCACTTTATTTTGTTCCTACTTTTGCGTTGAAATCCCCCATGACAACCGTGTATTGTGTCCGTACTTTCCTTATTGCTAATTCGATATCCTCGTAGAACCAGTCTTGGGCAGTAACTAGTTACTAGTAACGCGTTACCGGTAACTAGTTACTTTTTTCAGTAACTTATAACTGTAACTAGTTACTTTTAATTTAGAGGAACTTGTAACTGTAACACTGTTACTTTTTACCCGGTAACTGTAACTGTAAATACCGTTACAGTTACTTCCTTTAAAAAAATATCCGGCAGCAACACTTCTTAAAAGCAGGGCTCGGCAGTATCGCGATACAAGACTATCCCGATGTTTCTCTTAAATATTTATGACTATGTGTACCTCTGTATCTAGGTAAATTTACAAAATGTATTTGTATCTCACTAGTGGAATGTTTTTACGATTTATCGTGTGTATCGCGATGCTGTGCAGGACACGGACATCTCTTTGCTTATTTTTTTTTTTTTTTTGATGTGCGTTCCCAGGGCGGAAATGAAGAATTTTTTCCTATGAAGGCAAGCAAAGCTCCGCCAGTCGGCGACAAAAAAGGCGGGGAAGCGTTCTTATCCCCGCCCCCATGCAGAGAAAGGCGCGCAACACCGCAGTATGGTCGGTCTAGGTGACAAAAGTCACTGTTGTTCAGAGGCCGGTGCAGTATCCCTATTTTTTTTTTTTTTTTGCGTGGCCATCCATTTCTTCATGACCACCCGCGCGGAAACCACCTTGAAATAGACGCTTTTCAATGCCTAGCACACGTTCAGTTCTCAAAGCGGCGGTACTTCCAAAAAGCACATCCCAAAGTGCCGGCAGCAATGACTCGAAGGGGCCTGGCCTCTTTCTCGCGTCTTAGGATGAGCTCCTATTTCATTTACGAGCGTGTAGCAGTCCTTCTTGGCACCAGGCTGTCCCAATGTATTAAATGCGAAGCATTTCTTGGCGAACTTCGGCGACTTTGAACGTATCCATCTATCTAGCCGCCTATAACTTTGTGCTCTCCTGGCCGTTTTGTTAATGGGATGTATACGAAAATTGTTATGCAACAACATGACTGTATGACGAACATAAATGACAGGTCATAACATGAAAATCATGACGTGCATTTTATGAGCGGCATGATATACGTGCCACGGTCTTGGTGCTTTCCTGGCCTTTTCATTAATGGGGATGTGAGCTAAAATTTGTATGGCACAACATGACTGCATGACGAACGTAAATGACAGGTCCTAACATAAGAATCATAATATGCATATCATAAGCGGCATTATTTACGTGCCACGGTCTTGGTGCCCTTGCGGCCGCTTCGTAAACTTGATATATACCAAAATTGGTATGGCGAGACAACAATGTATAAGGACCATGGGTGACACGTCCTAAGAACATGAAAATCGTGACATGCATGTTATGAGCGGCATGATTTACATGCCACGCGTTTCATTAATGGGATGTACACCAAAATTCCTATGGCACGTTGCACGACTGCATGACAAACGTAAATGACGGGCCATAACATTACAATCATGACATGCGTGTCATAAGCGGCATGGTTTACATACCACAGTCTTGGTGATCTCCTGGCCGTTTCGTCAACTTCATATGTACCAAAATCGGTATAGCGAGACAACAATGCAGTTCCATGTTACGTTTCTGATGCATGCTTCGCATTTCGTTGATTCCCACTGCACGTGGGATCTGCCATTTTTTTTTTTTGTAAATAAATTCCCGAGAATCGATAAAAAAGTTGTTGCAGAAAATGAGGCGTACGCAATGAATGCTGGTGTTGGGCTTTTGAGTGAGCCCCATTCCATTCCTTTATCTGGCGCTTTCCTATGAGCAACTTCGACTAACAGCACGCCTTTATATGTTTCCGTTGAAAGAACTACATAATTTCGTTTGCGGTATATTAATCCTGTATAGTAACGGAAAAGTAACGACGTTACTTTTTAGCAGTAACTGTAACTGTAACAAGTTACTTTTGGAAGGTGAGTAACTGTAACTGTAACATAGTTACTTTTCTGGCTTCGGTAACTGTAACTGTAACACTGTTACTTTTTACTGGTAACGTGCCCATGACTGCGTAGAACTGCTCCACTTGTTCGTCGTCGTAGCTCGTTGTTGGCGGATATTCCTGGATTATCTTAAGTTTATACCACTTATTTAGTTTTATTACCGTCCATGCTACCTTTTCGTGGATGCCGGAGAATTCGTCTATGTTACCTGCTATATTATTGTGAATTAGGAGTCCGACGCATATGTTCTCTCCTTTCGGGCAAGTCTCTATACCAGAGCACATGCCCGTTGTTTAATGCTACATAAGCTTCACCTGCTCTCCTAACTTCGCCAAGGCCAATGACGTCCCAACTAATGCCCTCTAGCTCATCCAATAGCTTAGCTAGCTAGCTTCGCTCGAGAGGCATCTTGCATTTGTAGTGGGGAAGCACGAACCTCCGCAGTGCAGTGGGACACGGCCTGAGGAAGAGGCACGAGCCCTGATCTCGAGCTGACGACGCTGTCCAGAACTACGGCTGCTGCCATCGTCGCACCGCCTGTCCATACGCTATCTAAAACCAATAAACCCTCTTCCAAAGTGGTGGAGGTGCTGGGTACTCAAACCTGGAATTACGAAGTCGGACGCTACCTGCTATCCCGACAATGGCAGACGAACCCGCCCAGCCAGCTCTCCCCCAACCTCCGCCTGTCATCGTAACCGGCACGCTGCGGCAACGCGACCCGCCCTTTTTCAGCGGGACCGACGACTACGATGTGGAAGCTTGGCTGGCGACATTCGAAAAGGTGAGCGGCCACAATAAGTGGGACGACCCGTCTAAACTGCAAAATGTGCCCTTCTATTTAAAAGACGTAGCAAGCCTGTGGTACCACAACCACGAGTCCGACATCGCTACATGGAGTGCGTTCAAGAAGCGCTTTGCAGAGGTGTTCGACCGCCCCGCCGTGCGCAAGCTACGCGCCGAACAGCGCCTCCGTGCACGAGCACAGCAGCAGGGGGAAACGTTTACCAGTTACATCGAGGACGTTATCGACCTCTGCAGGCGCTTGAATCCATCAATGCCAGAGCAAGAGAAGATTAAGCACATTTTGAAAGGCATTGACGACGATGCCTTTCAAATGCTGCTGGCAAAGGACCCACGGACCGTGGCTGAGCTTACGATCTTGTGCCAGAGCTTTGACGAGCTGCGTAAACAGCGCGCTTTAGTTCGGCGGCCTACAACGACGGACGACCTCAACGCATTAACCATCAATGGAGACCTCAGTACGCTGCTGTCGCAAATAAAAGAATACGTGCGGGAGGAAGTGGCACGACAGCTCTCCTGTGTGTCGTATATGCCGAAGCCAGAAGTGCCCACGCGCGGTCTCGCACCGTCTATCAGAGAAGCTATTCAGGAGCAGGTTTCCGAGGCGCTGCCACCCGCTCCTCAGCCTGCACCTGTTGCCGCACCACTCACTTACGCGGCTGCTGCTGCAAGGCCACCACGACAGCCACAAGCGTTGGCCCCTCAGCCGTTTCGGCAGCCACCGGTACCATTTCCTGGTGTCCAGCAGCATATCGTAAACCCATGGCGGACTGACGACAACCGGCCGATATGCTATGCCTGCGGAATCCCGGGCCACGTTGCACGATTGTGTTATCGGCGCTTCTCTGCAGCCCCTCGGGCACCTAGATTCCGCGACTATTCTTTTCGGCCCCCACATTACACGTCGCCTGGAGTCTACGCACGTGGCCCCCCTCCTGACTCAGACTTCCGACCCGACTCAGACTTCCGACCTGACTCCGACTTCCGACCCTTCCCTTCCCGCCGCTCACCCTCACCGCGTCGTCGCTCTCTGTCGCCTATGCGTCGGCGACCCAGCGCTAATGAGACGGAAAACTGACTGTCGCAGCTCCGGAGGCACGAGCTGCGTCGTCGGCGACCTGTATAAGTCCTCGCTTGACCCCCGCAAACGTAATTGAAGTTTTTGTTGAAGGTGTACGAACACTTGCTCTCGTGGATACAGGTGCTACTATATCTGTGATTACTCAGAAACTTTGCCGCTCTCTTCGTAAAGTCAGAACACCGCCTACAGGGTTTCTCCTCAGCACCGCAAGCGCACAGCAAATTCGCCCGGTTGGAGCATGTACAGCTAGAGTCGTCATTCAAGACGTGTTGTACACAATCCAGTTTCTTGTTTTAGCTTCGTGTTCGCATGACGTGATCCTCGGATGGGATTTCCTGTCCCACCATCACGCCGTCATAGACTGCGCTCGCGCTCAGGTGGAACTTTCTGTATTTTGCGATGCACCTTCCGCCGATGATTCCGTACTTGGTGTCGACAAGCTTGTTGTGGCTGCTGACATTGACGTTCCCCCTCGTAGTGCTGTCGTTGTTCCTGTTTACTCTGCCGCCCTTTCTGACTGTACGGTTCTGTTCACGCCGTCAGATGTTTTTAGTCGCCGCCACAACGTGTCACTCCCGTTTTCCGTCCTACAGCTTCACCACGATGCCTCCGGCATAGTTGTTTCCAACGCGACGTCATGCCCTCTGACGTTGCACCGTAATGAGACGCTTGGCCATGTTCAGTCAGTCGACGATGGTATTATCGTGCCAATTGATACTTCCGGGCCCAGTCAGACCCCTCAGATAAACGCGTTAACACCTCGCCCTGCTACCGAAGCCATATCCTCGGACGTATTTCTCCGTTCAATTGACGGAAACCTCGCTCCGGATCAACGTACGCAGCTTCTGACCCTTCTCGACGAGTTTAGAAGTTCGTTTGACTTACCCCAAGCGTCATTAGGTCGAACGGATGCTATTGTTCACAGAATTGACACTGGGACCAACACCCCCCTGCGCCAGCGTCCCTACCGGGTATCACCAGCGGAGCGTCGTATAATTACCGAACAAATTAACGACATGCTTCAGCGGGGCGTCATCAAGCCTTCTTGCAGCCCTTGGTCATCCCCAGTTGTGCTGGTCAAGAAAAAAGACGGCTCCATTAGATTCTGTGTCGATTACCGGCGCCTCAACAAAATCACCAGAAAAGATGTTTACCCTCTCCCCCGCATCGACGACGCTCTCGATTGTCTACAAGGCGCTGAATTCTTTTCCTCACTCGACCTACGATCAGGTTATTGGCAAGTCCCCATGGCTGAGTGTGATCGTCCCAAGACAGCATTCGTCACACCTGATGGCCTGTATGAATTCACAGTGATGCCATTTGGACTTTGTAATGCGCCGGCAACATTTGAACGAATGATGGACAGCATTTTACGCGGTCTAAAATGGCAGATATGTTTGTGTTATCTAGATGACGTCGTCGTGTTCGCCCCCGATTTTGCTACACATCTAGCTCGTCTGCGAACAATACTCCAGTGCCTTGCCAACGCCAACCTTCAACTCAACCTTAAGAAGTGCCACTTCGGGGCCCGCCAGCTCACCATACTTGGCCATGTCGTTTCAAAAGCCGGAATTCTTCCTGATCCTGACAAACTTAGGGCCGTTGCCGAGTTTCCTAAACCAACTACAGTAAAAGAACTGCGAAGCTTTGTCGGACTATGCTCGTATTTTCGTCGCTTTGTCCGGAACTTTGCCTCCATCATCGCACCTCTTACGAAGATGCTCGCTGGCCCTGGTGACCTTTCGAATTGGACTCAAGCTTGCGACGACGCCTTTACTACATTACGGCAACTGCTTACCTCGCCACCCATTCTGCGCCATTACGACCCCAATGCGCCAACCGAAGTACACACGGACGCGAGTGGCGTCGGCCTTGGTGCCGTACTCGCGCAACGCAAACCCGGCTTCTCAGAGTATGTCGTCGCTTACGCTAGCCGTGCCCTTACAAAGGCTGAATCCAACTACTCCGTAACTGAGAAGGAGTGTCTCGCTATTGTGTGGGCAATAAACAAGTTCCGTCCATACTTATACGGCCAGACTTTTGACGTGGTGACTGATCATCACGCACTCTGTTGGCTGGCTTCCCTGAAGGATCCTTCCGGTCGTCTTGGACGTTGGGCTCTTCGTCTTCAAGAATTCGACATTCGCGTGGTGTACCGATCGGGCCGAAAGCACTCTGATGCGGACGCGCTCTCTCGGTCTCCCCTGCAATCGCCTGAAGACCCGCAGACCAATGGTGCCTTTCCTTTGGCTGCTCTTACCGTCACCGACATGCCATCTGAGCAACGGAAAGACCCTTGGATAGCCTCTCTACTGAATATTCTTTCTTCCTCCTCCCCTTCTGCATACCCGCGCGCCCTCCGCCGCCAAGCCAAGCATTTTACAATACGGGACGAGCTATTGTATCGCCGCAATTATCACACGGATGGCCGCAAGTGGCTACTCGTCATCCCTAGCCACATGAGGTCCGACATTTGCACATACTTCCACGCTGACCCTCAACACGCTCATGCTGGAGCCCTAAAAACGTATCAACGGCTCCGCCTACGTTACTACTGGCGTGGCATGTACACGTTTGTTCGTAAATACATTCGTTCCTGCACATCGTGTCAACGACGAAAGACATTTCCTCATTCGCCCGGACTTCTACAGCCCTTACCTTGTCCTGCGCGCCCTTTCGACCGTATTGGAATAGATCTTTACGGGCCACTTCCAAGCTCGGTCTCCGGCAACAGATGGGTGATTGTCGCTGTGGACCATCTCACTAGGTATGCGGAGACAGCCGCCCTCCCTTCCGCTGGTGCTCGTGACGTAGCTGACTTCCTCTTACATCATTTCGTCCTCCGCCACGGCGCGCCACGCGAACTCCTGAGTGACAGAGGGCGCGTATTTTTGTCCGACGTGCTTCAAGACCTCCTTCGTGCATGCCGCACAGTCCACCGCACGTCTACGGCCTACCATCCTCAGACAAACGGCCTCACGGAGCGCTTTAATCGAACCCTGGGGGACATGCTCGCCATGTACATAAATGATGACCAGTCCAATTGGGACGTGATCCTTCCCTTCGTGACTTACGCCTACAATACCGCGACACAGTCTACCACAGGTTTCTCTCCATTCTTCCTCCTATATGGCCGCGAACCATGCACCACACTCGACACTATTTTGCCGTATCGCCCCGACGCCTCCGAATTCAGCCATGTTTCTGAAATTGCCAACTACGCCGAAGAGTGTCGTCAGCTGGCCCGCTCGTTCACTGCGGACAACCAAGCCCATCAAAAAGATCGCCATGACCGCGATATCTCTGTGGAGACTTTCGCCGTTGGCTCCCACGTCTGGCTCCGGTTACCCTTCCACGCCCCTGGCCTCACTCCGAAGTTTGCTCCGAAGTACCACGGCCCTTACCGCGTCATCGAGCGCCCGACTCCCGTCACCTACGTCATCGAACCCATCAACCCTTCAACCGATAAGCGCCGTCTGGGCCGCCAAGTGGTCCATGTGAGCCGTCTGAAGCCCCATCACGACCCTCTTATTGTAGCGTCACCTTGAGTCGCCAGGTTGGCTCCTCTTCACTGCCGGGGTATTTTAGTGGGGAAGCACGAACCTCCGCAGTGCAGTGGGACACGGCCTGAGGAAGAGGCACGAGCCCTGATCTCGAGCTGACGACGCTGTCCAGAACTACGGCTGCTGCCATCGTCGCACCGCCTGTCCATACGCTATCTAAAACCAATAAACCCTCTTCCACATTGAACGTTCCACGGTTTACTTTCCAGTTGCGGCCTTTGTTATTTCCAGACAATGCACCATGTCCCACTCCAACTCCGTGAGCTGCATTTTAGAAATTTTCAGACGACATGGCAAGGGCTTAGCGTTCACTCACGAAGTCCCGTCTAACAGGTCACTGCAGCTTCTAGACGTGAACTTGTAGGTTAGGCCGCAGCTGATCTGCTGGCAATATTCACCACGGGTGCAGAAAGAACTTCTGCCTTTAAATTCAGCGCATTCAGAGGTAGTCAAGAGGGCAATAATAATTTCCTGCCTAAAATCAGCCCTAAACCAAGTCATGCCCGCCTGCATATATCAAAGCCTCCAGAGTCAAATAAACAGATTGCATTCAATCGGTGTGCCCTGTGAGATCACCACAGACATGGCTCATAAACTTCTCAAGAAGATAAATAAGGAAAAGCCTGCAAGGAGCACAGAGCGCATAAATGTCAAGAACGTCACCGTTCCCCCATATCTGCACAAAGCCGCCCATAATTTTTAAAAAGTGGCTAGCAGACATTGCGTTCAAGTCGTATTTTCTGCCTTCGATAGACTGGCTAGTACGCCCAAGGATTTGTAAGAGCAGAGAATGGAAGAGTGGATGCGGTAAAAAAATTATGAAACGTTCCTGAAATGTGCCACGGGGCTGATTTACAGGGTTGCGCTCAAATGTGGATGTGGGCGCTCACACGTCGGCCAGACAGGTCGCTGTATGAACGAGCTCTTAGGATATCGAGCTCACTTGCCTCCTTATTGCAATGCATGTTTGGGCTGCGAGCCAGTGCTCAAGAAAGTTCAAATTCTAGGTAAAAGCAAGGACAAACTGGGACGGGAATTGTTGGGAGGTTTTTTTTTTTTTTAAATTAAGGAATTCGGCAGTGACTGCGTGAGTGACACATCTGTTTCTTTGTATGGCGCGGAAACCACCTTTCTGCGCAGCATGCGTTGATCTGACGATGACCACACATGTATATATTTTTTCTACACTTGCCCCTTCTGTCCTCCCGTTCTCTTATCACCCCTCCTTGGGGGCGGTCATTCAGTGCTTATAACCACAACGGTCACAAGCAATAAAATAGTTAAATGTTTGCGCCTTTTCTGTAGGCTTCGGTGTCTTTTCCCCTACGTTGTCTACCACCTTGAGCGAGATGCCTTTTGCAAACATGAACCAACTCGCCTGACAAGAGACTCTTCTAAAATACCTGACGTGACATACTCGTCCTGTTTCACGATACCGCAGTAATGTGTGGCTCATACCCGCTGTGCCCGACCCCCGGTAAGCAGGTGTTCACCACCGGTGTTTGAATTTTACACAGGCTGTGCCAATCAAGGACGAACTAAAATAGGTGTTTCATATGTCGTTTTAACACAAACAAGCACAAGAACGGCATATCGTTTGTCGTCGTTTGCAGTTAGAATGTATACAAACAAGCAGACATACACGGACGAACCGGCTCTGATTTCCGAATGGCAACATACGCCACGCTGCGGGGACGCAGGAATCGAACCCCGGCCGCCGATGTGCCAAGCAAGCACACCGCCACTAGGCTACGACTGCTGCTCATACACGGTACATACAGTAAACAAACATATTGCGCCAGCAGTCGTGACAGTGGTGCATGCGTTATCATGGCAATGCTTTTCTCCAACCTTCTCTATTCCGCAGGAATGCCTCAACGAAAGGCACTTGAGGTATGCACATTAGCTCATCGTAGCGTGCACTTCGACAAAACAGACGTGTGTGCTTTGGACTACCGGGAATGCATGGTCGCCGTGAGCGACCATGCAGTTGACACAGTGCTGTCGATGTTCCTGGTTAGCCCACGTCATGCATGCTCATGAGTGGGTACTCATACCCTTTTCACAAAGGCATTGGTCCTACTTGGCCGTATGCCAAAAAACTTCGTTCTTGGCAATTATCTCGCCTAATGCTTCGCATGGCACCGATCTCCGCAATACGTGGTATCTGCAGGATTTCTTTTTTAGTACTTCAATGTCGTATTGTTGATGAACAAAACGTTAGCCGACTCTGCTCAAAGCAGTGCTTGGCTAATTGGAATGTAGACTTGTAATGCATTTCCAGCGCTTAAAGGAAAGAAAATGGAAGACAGACACAGGACAACAGACAGGCAGAACAATGCCGCCTAATAAGCCAGCGTTCTACCACATCGCAAACTTTGCAATGTTTTTGTCTGTAATCGCTGACCTCGGGCGCCTAGCGCGTTCATCATCTTCCACACTGGCCCTTCCCCCTGAAAACTGCTTATGCCATTGAAACACACGTGCACGAGGCAAACTTTCATCTCCAAAAACCTGGGCTAACATTTGAAATGCTCCCGTGGCTCATTTCTTTAGTTTCGCAAGACACGTGATTCTCTGTTCGGTTTTTACATTAGACATTTGTTCTCGCAGAATGCAGTTGCATGTGTTCACTCAATGACGTAGTACTCTCAACTGGCGTGATGGGATAAGTCGAAACAGGCCGCACGGACAGAGGAGGTGTGTGGCATGACGTCAGCAAAACAGTTGTTGCAAACTCCACTAATCTTTCAAGACACAGATCTAGTCCCATTCTTTTTTTTTTTTCACAACCGCGTCGCATCGCTAAACTTCTCCGTCAGCTAGCGATGGTCCTTTCACTAACCTTCGGAGTCAAGTGAGAGCAATGCCGCGGTTGCCCTTGAGTAAGTCATTCCATAGTAGTGCGGTACTTGCGAACTGTATGACAACGTTGTGCAGTAATAGTTACCAGCTCACTGCGGTGTATAAGGCAATCTCCCGGCTGCCGTAATACTTGAACACGAAGCCCCGAGTGAAATGATCGAGATACCTTTCTCGAGACGGCAACATTCGTAACAGCATATGCTTGGCGTTTCCGGTGATCGCCCTGGACAGATGCAGGTCATCAGTATGGACCCTTGTACAAAATTGACCATTGTCCCAATTCGAAATGCCGCGATACCTTAATAGAAAAGACCAAACATGCCTACACCGTATCGCACCAAAAGTAGCCTACACAAACTATTTCAAGAACAAGCTCTTGCAAACCGACTCGTCGTTATACCTCAAATGCAACGCCCCTAAATATCTTCAGCACGTTCTGTGTGAGTGCAGGCACTACGCGTCTGAGAGAGAATCTCTAAAGGCAGCAACACACCTTCCACGGAACTAGAGCCTACAACTGCGGCTTATTTTTGGCCCACTCCAAAACGTAACTTGTGCGTCACGCGCCGCGAAAGTGCTGATGACATTTCTGCGGGCCACGACCCCCAACGAAACTTTGCAAGTAGTGTATGTCTTTGTATGGTTCTATGTGATACGTTCTACATTATGTGTTTATCAGTGTATATATTGCTATAATCACCCATAACCTGGAGTAGCATGTCAGGCCCATTGCCAGGCACACAGTATCTCAGTATCTGCAGTATCTCATTAAAGGTTTTTCTCTCTCCTTTCTTTGATGTTGACTCCGTGATCATCTCTTGGGCGCCGTGAGGAGCCTTGAGCGAGTTGGAATCAGTGGCAGCCTTTCCCCAGAGTTGCGAGGAACGCTGTAAAATTTTCGACGTCGCTTCGTTATCAGAGAAACAATCCACTCAGCGCACAAGCCACCAAGTCTGTATTGCGTTCCATGGGTGCTTTACGTCGCGTTAGACTTCGAATGTCCATGCAAATATGGAATTAATGGTGACCTTGCCTCGTATATTTGTGCTACGTTCTCGTTCACCGGTCAGTATCCTTCAATAATATTAATAATAATAATAACAATAATAATAATAAAAGTTTTTTAACGTGCCCAGGAAGAACTGTAAGGTTTTGTACTGGCGCACGCAGAAAATAACAACAAATACAATAAGGACACGCTAGAGAAGAAAATACTAACAAGAAAAGCAAACATTCATATTAAAAGATCAGGTATGCTGTGCAAAAAATACAAAACCGGAATAAAATTGCACATATCCAACTATGCGCAAGACAGTATAATGAAGAAAAGCATCATAAAGACGTTGCATCCTGTCCACGGTCGAATGTTCACAGAGGCCATCTATTCTCTCTGGTAACCTTACGTGGAATGCGAAAATTAAGACAATTGAGCAGTACAGGGCAGGATATGATACCACGCAGAAGCTTGAAAAGAAATAACAGATCAGCGCGATTTAGCCGGATGTGTAGTGATGGCAGTGATAGCGACCCAACAGTGTCAGAGCCAGAATCAAGGTCAAGTCTAGCGAATCGATGGTTATAGATATTTGGGAATTTTCGCTGCACTCGCTCAATAGCGTTGTTGCTGGCATTAGAAATGCCACTGCAGGTCGCAGATGCATACTCAAGTTGAAGAATACGTATTACGGTGTGGAATTTGCGGAATAGCATAGGTTAATGGAATTAACTCGACATTCTGCAAACACAGCCTAGACAACGAAGACCCCACAAAGCAACGCGCTTAGCGTGAGCAGAAACGTTAAGGTGCTATCAAGAAGAACACCTAGATCATTGATCTCACAAGCCTTACACGACGACACAGAATCGACAGAATATGAAAATGGCACACTAGGTGGTTTTCGAGTGAAACTCATGACCTTGCTTTTTGAAATCTTTAGGAAGAGGTTATCACTTGTGCGCCATTCAGAAAAAGAACACGAATCGGAGTGCAGCAAGCGACAATCGATAATTGAATGACTTTCCTTAAATATCGTTATGTCATCGGCATACAAAAGGAAAGAATTACGAATGGCAGAAGAAACATAATTAACATAAATTAAAATAAAGGAGTGGGCCCAATATCGACCTTTTAGGAACCCCACTAGTAGCTTTGTACAAAGACGTTTGGCCATTCACGGCAACATAACATGATCTGTCAAGAAGACAGCTATGCAGGAGATTCAAAATTGAAGAATCAACATCGAAGTGAGCAAGTTTATCCACAAACAGCCAGAAGATGAGGACGTCAAAAGCTTTGCTAAGGTCACAGAAACAGCGTCAACCTGTCCTCTCTGAGATATAGGCGTGGAGGTTTGCATCACGAAACTCGAAGATTAGTGAAAGTTCACTGGCCAACGAGAAACCCATGCTGATTCGCCATCAGTGAATGTTTTACATCAAAAGACAATATTTTATGAAGAGCCAGCTCAGAGATCTTTATGCGGCACAAAGAAGAAGAATAGGGTGGTAATTAGAGACACCAGTTTCACAGCCAGACTGGGAAAACGAGCATTTTCCACATGCTAGGAAATGTTGAAGCATGCAGGCACTTATTAAATATCGTAGTCAATACTGGTACAAACTTGTATACTGCCATAGGCTTTTAGTATGGTAGAAGGGATGCCATCTGGGCCAGGTGAAAAGGATGGTTTCAAGCGCTGAATGCATTCGGAAATGATATCTTCATCTAGCAACACAGCACCAGCTCTGCCAAGTTGCTTAACCTGTTGACCGTTACTAGCTAGAGAGGCGGGGGACAGATGACAAATGCATGGCAAAACGATCAGCGACGGCTTGAGCTTCTACTCCGTTTGAGTACAGTATCCTGAAGTTAATGATGTACCAACACGCCCAATTAGCCACATTAGTCGCCACATTTGCTCGACCGTTTGCGTACATACTTCCAAAACTCAGCCAGCCTGTCAGAGGCGCTTTTTTCGAAAAATGAAATATATAAACTGTGGTTCCGTTTATACAGGCGTTTACAGAGTGTTCGAAAATGACAGAATTCTTGCTTCCAATGAGTTGCCGGAGTAAATTTATACTTCCTGTCTGGCGATCTTTATGCTGTAGTGCACTTATAAGTTCTTATGAGAACCAGGGGGTATATTTACAGCAATTAGGTGTACACTGGTGAATGAACATGCGCATGCTGGTCAAGATAAGTTCGTAACCTGAGCGACTTGATCATCAACATTGGATTCGTCAGTTACCAGTGACCATTCTATGGTGGACAAGTCATGGTATAAGCCAACGTAGTCACCTCGCTTAAAAGCAAATCTGGGCAATTTGTCGATTTTTCCAGGAAAGCTTAGTTTTTCTGCTGACACAAAGAACGTTAGTTTGAGTGGTGGGTGAAATTTGTCAGACGTGACACTTGGACCGGTTGATTATTAGAAATACACCAATCTGAGATGTTACCGCAGGATTTGGCGATACTATTATGCTGGTGTAGGGAATTAAAAGCGAGAAAATGTAACCATAGCCTGCACTTGTTCTCTGAGAAGTGATGGTAATGAGAAAACGTAAGTGTGGTCCATTCAATTCCAGGTGTGTTAAAATGGCCAAGTACAATAATTCTGTGCTTCCTATGTGAAATTACCACATTTTCAATAGAAGAGATGATCCGATTAAAACAGATTGGCGAAACGCTAGGTTACACGTAGAAACGCCCAATCAAACATTTTTCACAGCCCTCAAGACTAATTTCGACCCGAATCAATTCAGAAATTGTTGCTATGTCCTTGCGTCTAACAGATCTCAGAGAAGTGTCTATAGCGATCATTACACCACCACCTTTTCTTTTTTTTCAGTTGCCCACAAGTCCCGATCACTGCGGGAGGTGGCGCATTTCGACGGAAGATAGTCACATGAAGGAATTTCACTGCACAGCGATGTTTCAGAAATCAGAATAAGATAAAATTAAGACGAAACAACATTAGAAAAGAATTCACGCATCTTAATGCGAAGGCCACGAGCATTTTGATAAAAGATATCCAAATTACACGGCACCGTTGCTTACGGGTGCGAACTCTGACGGACATGTCGTCGTGGAAAATCCTACGGAATTGCTTGAAAATGCAGCCGCACGCCCACAGTGACGGGTCACTCAGACGATTCAATGTGCCTTCGCCAACGTGGAATGAGAAGTACGAAGGATATTTTGTTTTGAGCCGCCGGCAGCAAAGGGCAGAAAGGTCAACAGGTTCAATATGCTTCTTGGGGTCAGCAGTGTAGTGTCAGGGCTCAACTTGGACTCTGCCACTGTGTTCATTGAGGTACCAACAAAGTGGACGACTCCATGGCTCCAGTAGATGCAGGTGTTTTTTCCTTTCTTTTCCGTCTTTGCACTCACTGCGGCATTGGCCGTGTCCGTATGATCCACAACGACTGTCTTTGAATCGCACTGAAAACCTGGTGGTGGGGTAAAAGGTGAGCGCGTTCCGGTTTCATGAGTCGTACCCAAGGTCGCAGGGGTGTCGGTGTTCGCGGAAAATTCACACTGACCAGCCGATGGGGACTTCGCGGTACGCTCCCGTAGCTTTGGGGCCACGCGGCGTGACAGCTCATCGCGCAGAAAACGAACCTCGGCACGAAGGAAGGCGACGATACGGACCTGCTGCTCGCCTACGCGGGAATGGTCCACCTTCCGCAGGCGCTCATTTTCCTCCCGCAGCTGTGACACCTCGTCACTCAGGAACGAAATCCCCTCCAGCGCGTCGAGGAGCAGGCGGCGAAGACCGGCTACCTCATCACCAAGGTAACAACAACAACAATAACACGGGACCTCACAGATTCCCGTACCCACCCCTACAATGTAGGCAGCGATAGCACACATGTTCCAAAAAAAAAAAGAAATACAATTATAAAACACATACTCAGTATACAAAATATCCAAAAATCTTGATGCTATTTCGTACAAAAAACGCTACGTCAGTAATAAAAACATGAAGGCAGGATATTTCTCTTATTTGCCCCGCCACGGTGGTCTAGTGGCTATGGTACTCGGCTGCTGATCCGAGGGTCGTGCGATCCAATTCCGGCCGGGGCGGCTGCATTTCGATGGAGGCGAAATGTTGAGGCCCGTGTGCTGTGCGATGTCAGTGCACGTTAAAGAACACCAGGTGGTCGAAATTTCTGGAGACCTCCACTACGGCGTCTCTCATAATCAGAGCTGGTTTTGTGACGTTAAACCCCACAAAACAACATTTCTCTTATTAACTATTTGAGTATGCATTGATGAAATGTTCGCGCAGCGTTCGGGCAGAAGTTATTCTTAATTCACTATCCTATTCATGAAATGGATTTAAAAGGGTTGGTTGTGCGTACGAGATTCTCTGCATTGAATAATTTGCCCGCGCATTGACCCCCGTTCCACCGTTCTCTGTGACGAGCGCCATACGCATGCATGTTTTCAGCTAGATCAGATAGCTCATGGAAAAACCTTAAGTTTTCTCTTAATTTTCGTTTGAAAGCTAGCCTGAACTTATAAACGTCGAACACGCGGATTTATTTGCTTTCAAAAATAAACCAGGATTATGGGAATTATATAACACATTAAGAAGTGCTCTAGAATTATTTTCTGCTATATTTGAAGTATTTCAAAATTTGTATATGTCGTCGTACCCATACCAAACAACAAGTATATGAGGAAGAAAAAACAAAGCGCGTTGTAAACAAGAAGCTTTAGATCTGTGACGCGCCATCATACCGACCACACGAGATAACTTGCCTAAAACAGATTCTATATGTGCATCACAAAGCACATTTTCTGTAAAGGTAACACAGCATTCAGACACTACTTACTATTTCTATTCTTTCAAGTGCATAAAGACAACGGTGATGTGATTGCAACTTATATGCTTGGATTACGGCACTGAAAGCACGGCGTTAGTCTTTTATTAATTTGCAGAACGTTTGCTGCTGACCATTCTTGGAGAGATTTTAGAGCAGCGTTCGCCTTGATCTGAAGGCTACCCAGTTCAGGTGAAAAAAAAAAAAGGCTAGCACCGTCAGCGTACATGACGTATTTTGCATCACTGTAAATATTTACTAGATCATTTATATAAACTATAAAAAGAAATGGAGCGAGAATACTACCCTGAGCAATGCCTCTACTGATATGTTTTAAATCTTAGCGACATTTTTCAATTTCGACGTATTGATAGCGATGGATGTAAGACTTCACAAGGCTTAGACAGCGTTCACGAACACGGCAAGTTTCAAGATTTTCATGTACCCGATAAGCTTTTCATCACTTTCAAGCTTTTCATGTCACTGCTTTGAGAAAAGCTTTAAAGTTTACATACGCACATAACACGTCATACCAGAGCAACAGTGACCAATACGGTACCATAGACCGAGCAAGCATGGCGTACATTGTGTGCTTGCACAAGAAATAAAGGCATAATGAAAGCGCTAGTGCTCAATTTTATTATGGTAGAATATTGAGGATAAAGTAAGCATGGCCAAAATAATTTGACCGTAATGACCTGGCATTATTTGAGGGCGGCACCTTATTAAAGTGCAAGAAGGCGCGGTTCCCCTACAAGTTTCCAAATATATCTCACTATTTTCTGACCACTGAAATCCTATGAAATTGCTGCCTCCTTTATGTATACCTTAAATGCGCACTAGTCATATCCCAAAATGGATAGGTTTTGTTGAGGTTGCTGCTGTTACCAACTAAACATATTTATTTATTTATTTATTTATTTATTTATTTATTTATTTATTTATTTATTTATTTATTTATTTATTACAAATACTTTCAAAGCCCAAGGGCATTACAGAAAGGAGTGGTTAATATAGAAATACAAATGTGCAGAAATACATTTCAAAAACAAAAGTTAACAAGATATCATGTCTTGAATGGCACTTTTTAAGCTCATGTCAGTAATTCCTGCAACGGAGGCGGGAAGGTGGTTCCATTCTCTGCTGGTCTGGGGGATAAAAGAATCGTTATATAGGTTGGTTCGGCAATGTGGGATGCCAACCTTAAAGCTGTGGTCCAGGCGTGGTGAAATGTACTCAGGTTGAAGAAAAAGGTGGCTTTTTAACGCTTCATTTTGATGATAAATATTGTGAAAGAGACAAAGACGAAGACATTTACGACGTAAGGACAGATCAGGCAGTTGTAGTGTGTTCTTCATTGTAGATACAGAAGCGTAGCGGGAGTAATTGGACAAAATAAACCGGGCGGCACGATTCTGAACAGATTCGAATGTGTTGATTAGGGCGGTTTGGCTGGGGTCCCAGATGCTGCATGCGTATTCTAATTTCGGGCGTACTAAAGTTTTATACAGAATTAATTTTAAAGAAGAAGGTGCATTGGAAAAATTGCGGCGCAAGTAGCCACTGTGAGTCACTGCCTATATCTATGCAGCATATGCGAAAATCAAGGGCAGCTCTCATTTTTAAAGTCCCACGTGGTAAGTTTTTTGTGGTGAGAATATCCTTTAACCAGATATAACAAGCCTCTTATAGCAAGATTCGATAATTATCACTTTTTTTAAATTCTAACCAGACACAGATGCCTTGAGCTGGCTGGGAGCTTGTTTACAAACAAAAGGGGGGCTTATAACTGTACAACTTTCACTTGCAGAATTCTAAACAAGCACTGTTTTCGAATGAGTTTGACAGCTACCTGTAATTGACAGATTGTTTATTAACAAAAGGAATGTTCGTATTTTGTGGTGTGACTACTGTTACTGCTAAAACTCTAAGTAAACGCTGTACTAGCATGTTTTTGGGAGCTGTTCGTAGCCGAAGGAATATTTATTAACACAAGATGTGCTTACAGTTTTATGTTGCGAGTACTACTACTACAAATCCTTCCAACAAAATGATGGTTTAGAATGCTTTGGGAGCAGTTCATGCTTGAGAGGTCGTTTATAACGAGAATGCGTTCTTGTAACAGTGATATGCGGATATTATCACTTGGAATGCTAATCAAGCGTTGTTTGAGCACACCTTTCAGTGACATTCGCAGTCGAGAGGCGTTTTATTAACACAAGACCTGCTTTCGATTGCGTGATCTAAGCGCTATTACTATACTACCACTCTAACCAAGAACTGTTTTAAAAAGCCTTTTACGAGAAATTCGAGGATGAGAGGCCTTCATTAATACAAAACGTGTTCATAATTACTTGATATGACCTGCGTAACTTGAAAAATTGCAATACTGTCCTTCTTCAAGACATTTGGAACTTGAAAGGACGCCGAAAAGCTAAAGTCCTAATGATTCAGCCGCGCTAAAGTACAGGAGTACTAGTATATGCGGGCAAATGCATGAAGTTTTTAATTGGAACAGTTTTTGCTTTGGTACTCCTGGTGTATTGCTATAGTCTGATATTATTTGAAATCGCCAAATAACAATTTCGTTTCAAAGTACGGCCTTGACAACAGGAAACAATGACAGTTCCGAACGGTCAAGCAGGTGTTGGTAGTTACACATGTGACACTTGGTATTTGGAATAACATGGTAGACCTCCACATTAATATAACGTCATTCAGGCAAACCATCTGTCATTTAGATAACATCTATGGAATTTTTCCCCTAATTTACACTGGCCAATGTTTATATCAGCGACTATAGCTACACGCACACATGGTACACTTCTCTTCAAGAATGTTCTGTGCTCTAATACTGCGGGTTTATTCATTCAGCCAACAATGCGAGTACGTTTGGTGTCATGCTGTCCTCGTCTTTTTAAGTCATTGTGCATTTGATGTTTAAGAAGGTGTGTGTCTGTGGCGGTTCGTGGACCCCGGACTCAGAACAGGGGAAGCGAAGTCGTGGATAGGAAAGACATTTATGACAGGCACGTGAACAAAACACATACAGGGGGTGACGAATACTGAAAAGCTGTGCATGTAAAGTTGCAGCGTTGTCTGCACAACCCTGTCGCAACAGACCATGTGCTGCTCGCGCAGCAACACGGCACACACGCGCCGTCAGCAGGTCCAGTACAGGGACAACGCTCTCAGGAAGCCAGTTGTGCCGGACCCGTCCCTTGGCTGACCCGGAAGCTCGACCAGGAACGGCTCGGTTATGGCCCCGCTCCAGCTGGTGTCCAGACTAGCTCGACCCCGGCACGCTGTTTGCCCGCATGAACCCGCCAGTCTCGTCGCGGCTGGTCTGTAGCACCGGCTCGGTTCGTTGGGTCCTTCGGAACTACGCGCTGGGTAGCTTGGCAGCGCTAGCTCCTCCCGTCCAGCGTTCCGAGAAGCACGAGCACTACGTTCCGCTCGCATAGGCGTGCACTCGTCACCATCTTCCTCTTTTTATTGCGATAGCAATTATATGGACAGTCTCGGCTGGTTTTTGCCGTCCCCGTCGCCGCCGCCGTCATGTACCACATATATGTATATATATATATATATATATATATATATATATAAATTTCCCAAAGAAAAATAATTCAGATAAATGCTTCCGAAGCGCGGAATCGAACCAGCAACCTCTCGCTCCGTAGCGCGTGGCGCTACCACTACGCCAAAAAGAGCAGATCCTTCAGGGAGCTAACGGCGAGCCTTATATACACACCCTTTACCGCTGGCAGGACTCAGAGACGGCAGGCGCTTATAAGCGTTTCTTCATTACAAGCGAATGCGAGGATCGCAACGGGCGCATTTAAGTCGTCGGCCAGCTCGCTCGCTTCTTCTAATATTTGCGCAGGGAGAGCCTTGCCCTCCCGCTGTCTGCTCGCGCGGTTGTCTCGTGGTGAGGGGAAGAGGGATGTTTCTAGCTTTCACCGTGATGTCCGCGCTGATGTTACGGGAGCGTACGAAAGTCGCTCGAGCTCAAGGGAAGCCGCTAAACGAACAAACAGAAGATGAGCGCGAACTATCAAGTGTCACAGCTCGACACTTGAAGCACGCTAGTTTCCTTCGCTGCTTCGGCCGCCTTTGCAACAGGAGCGCTGTTCAAACTGAGAGTACCCATGGTGACAGCTTGTTCGCGCTCGTTCGGTGTGTATCCGTGCGTTCGTTGTGTGCCTGCTTCACTTAATAGTTCGCGCTCATCTTTTGTGTTGCCATGATGTTCCTCGTGTCAGTGTAAGAGTCTTAACAAAAGTCTCTTACTATATAGTGTCTAATTTACAACCTTCTCAGCTGATAAGATACCAAGCACAAAGAACCCCTCATGAACTTACATTGTGATTAATTTGTCGATGCCGCCTCTTCTATTACGCCTCTGTGTGTGTGTCAGGGCAAACAACGTGCAAAATCAAGGTATGTGCAACTAAGCATGTACCACTGTATCGTCGCACTGTAGACAAGCAAAACAAGGCGCATGAAACGAACGAGCACGCAGCAAAGCCAGCACTTTTTCATGATGCACGCAACATTGTTCCATCACCACTTTCGCACACATTCAAGCTTCAATTCTAAACAAAGCTAGCAATGACCCTAGTAACAGCTTACCGCACCCGTAAATCATGGACAGTTGTTGCTGGCTTAGCACTAAACGTAAACGATCTGTCCTGAGCTAGCAAACAGTTGAGCGCCGTAAGGTGTGCCATCCACTCGGCCAGGTTCGCGGGAAAGTGCTGGCGAGTGCGAGGTCCTTTGGCAGCGATGACGACGGGTGTCGATGTTGAAAGCGAACACACAGCGCTTCTGCATAAGCACCGTGCACGGTCACGATCGCCAGCATCGTTATAACGCTTACGTTGCGACATAAACAACCAAACATCAATATCCGTCACCGAAGCTTCTCGACTGAGCTCTTCCGGGCGAAGTGCACCGGTGACATCGCTCAGCAGCCGAGGGTTGATGTTCCAGACTTGGAAATTCCGACGCCCACTCGTTTGCAGCAAAAGTAAACACCGACACAAGCACATACGTCTTCAGTAGGGTGTTTTAATGCAGAAGCCACTGAACTCAACCCAGCGAAAGGACATCCGGCAGGTATACGGCGCCGCTGGAGCTGTAGGCACGACATCACCATGCGACAGTAGCAGTCCGGAATCGTAACGCTGTCGACTACACTTGACGACGCGTTCATTCAGAAACGCTACCGTGCTTCCCCAGAACCTACCAAAACTCGTCGTTTCTTGACAGCGACCACCGCCGTGGTAGGCATAGCTGCGCGAGCTTTCGCGGCCTGTGATTGGTCGGCGCCGTGCGACGCGAGCCGTACGCGAGCGAAAATATCTGGCAGTACTCCTCGCGTCGAGGCATCACGGCCCGTCAAGGCCGGTCCCCACTAGCGGCAACAACGCACGCGTTGCTGCCGCGAGCGGCGAGATTCGTGAAAAGCAGCAGCAACGCGCGGCAGATGCTCGAGTGGGTCGAGACTCATTTTTTTGCGGCCGCCGCGAAACAAGCGAGCCGCGGAGCGAGCCACGGAGGCGTGCCGACGGTGGTGCGGACGCGTGGCGCCATCTGCCCGTCAAGCGTAGTACCATAATACACAACCTCTGAGATTCGGAAGTGACATGGCCGTCGTAAAATATAAGAGGCCATGCCCAGACCTATATACAGTTTTCGTTAAGCCTACCCGCACCGAGACGCCGAGCAACAAGTATCCTCGCAGTAGCAGTTTTTTGATAGCGTGACCAGCCGTAGCGCTAGAGAGACATATATGGTCTACGAAAGACGTCTGATTAGAGCTCACGATTTGAGCTCCGAGGCTTGCGCGCCTCAGTGCAAGCCGGAAATTGTAGTACTCGCGGCGTTCGCGGTACGCTCATGCGCGTGGCTGCCACATTGGCGAACAGCGTTCACGAGCTTTATTTCGAACGGTTGTGAAGGTACGGTTTGCGTGCTATGAGCCGGGATGCTACAAAAACAGGCTGAAAGGCGCCTCGGATTTATCATGTTCCCGAAGGACC
This sequence comes from Hyalomma asiaticum, assembly GCA_013339685.2. Classification (NCBI taxonomy): domain Eukaryota; kingdom Metazoa; phylum Arthropoda; class Arachnida; order Ixodida; family Ixodidae; genus Hyalomma; species Hyalomma asiaticum. The sequence continues at coordinate 12,229,435 of CM023482.1, forward strand.
GGCAGGCCGGCTAGTATGGCTCACGACTTGTTCAGCCATGTTTGTGATTTTTTTTTTATGCATGGCATCTTAACTGTGCCCCATGACATCATAAAAGTAGGCACATCACGGATGGGTTCACCGCATGATCACCTTGCCAGGCGATGTTCGCGAGTGGCTTCAGACTGGCTGCGCGGTGACATCGGTTGACGCGATAGCGCATTCGTGCGGCCCCTCTCTTTGTGACCGTAGCGGAGCAGCGACGGACAGGTTGATGCGGTGTTGTTCGAGGGCACCGGCTTGGCAGCCTGGCTGTTCATGCCTCAGCCCGCCTCAGCTGCAATGTACAGGCAAAGAAACTCAAACTAGTAGGTCGTGCCTCGAAAGAGCTTTCTGCACCGGAGAGAATAAACCATGCTTAACACGTACGTACGGTTATATAGGTGTTCTCTGTACGCACATTGAACATCGCGCACGGACCGCTCGGACACGGCGATAATCGACAAGCTTGCACTGACACAACGCCGGGTGCACCGCGTCGACTGACAACGACGCGTGTCGTGTCTCGATTTCTTGCTGAGACTGAGCTTCCCAGCTCCACGGACGGCCACCGTTCCACATTCTAAGGTTCCATCGCCGGGGATAACGAAACGTGTTCTCTGAAGGCCTTGATTTACCAGCGCTGATCGTAAACAAGATAGGTGCTGCCATCTATCGACGCTGATTATTTTCCGCATATCTTTCGAGATTGGCGCGCCTAAGCGCCATTTCGGAGGCTATGTGTTTACATACTCTGTTGCCAGATTAATACCGGCTACTGTCCCTAATGATAGCGTGAGCGTTGCAAGATGGCGTCGACCACGGGGGACCCCCCCTCCCGTACACGGGCCCTATGAGGAGCTTTGCCTCTAGAGTCAGTATATTAACTCTATGGCTGCGGGAGCTTTCGCGGCCTGTGATTGGTCGGCGCCGTGCGACGCGAGCCGTACGCGAGCGAAAATATCTGGCAGTGCTCCTCGCGTCGAGGCATCACGGCGCGTCAAGGCCGGTCCCCACTAGCGGCAACAACGATTCGTGAAAAGCAGAAGCAACGCGCGGCAGATGCTCGAGTGGGTCGAGACTCATTTTTTTGCGGCCGCCGCGAAACAAGCGAGCCGCGGAGCGAGCCACGGAGGCGTGCCGACGGTGGTGCGGACGCGTGGCGCCATCTGCCCGTCAAGCGTAGTACCATAATACACAACCTCTGAGATTCGGAAGTGACATGGCCGTCGTAAAATATCAGAGGCCATGCCCAGACCTCTATACAGTTTTCGTTAAGCCTACCCGCACCGAGACGCCGAGCAACAAGTATCCTCGCAGTAGCAGTTTTTTGATAGCGTGACCAGCCGTAGCGCTAGAGAGACCTATATGGTCTACGAAAGACGTCTGATTAGAGCTCACGATTTGAGCTCCGAGGCTTGCGCGCCTCAGTGCAAGCCGGAAATTGTAGTACTCGCGGCGTTCGCGGTACGCTCATGCGCGTGGCTGCCACATTGGCGAACAGCGTTCACGAGCTTTATTTCGAACGGTTGTGAAGGTACGGTTTGCGTGCTATGAGCCGGGATGCTACAAAACAGGCTGAAAGGCGCCTCGGATTTATCATGTTCCCGAAGGACCGGCAGGCCGGCTAGTATGGCTCACGACTTGTTCAGCCATGTTTGTGATTTTTTTTTATGCGTGGCATCTTAACTGTGCCCCACGACATCATAAAAGTAGGCACATCACATCACGGATGGGTTCACCGCATGATCACCTTGCCAGGCGATGTTCGCGAGTGGCTTCAGACTGGCTTGTGAAAATAGCGATAGTTATAGAAGCTAAAAATAAATTGACCTTTTACGAAAAGCGATGACGACTGTCAAGCGCGATACGGGCCAAGCTCACCTGCAGTGCATATACTTGACGCCGCGTACTGCGATGGATCAGCCACGCCGGCACCGCAACGAACTGCATTTCGGTTTTCAATGTGTGATTATTATCGCGAGCACAAGGTAAAAGCGCAAATGCCAGTGACAAAACGTTACGAGCGTAAGCGGCACGGTCATGCTCCTACACTGTCCGACGTGTTTGATAGCGACGACATCGGCGCCCAGACCCCGGAGCGAGATTGCGCGTCGTTCTGCGCCTGTCGCACAAGTTACTTATACCGACTCATTCATACATTACGCAGCAGGATATCTGTTGTCGTTGACGGTACTTAGCACCCGTAAGTTTTCGCTAACACTGTGCGTACCGTTCCGCTAAGGTGGAAGGGCCCTCTTCAAGGCAATCGTTTTCTATCCTTTCACAATAGGGCATCACTATTATTTATGTCCTGCATGTGTTAACTGCACACCGCGCATGTGACGTCTGCTTTGAAAAAAAAAAATCACAGCATATCCACGGGGTGAATGATGATGAGTGGGCGAAGCTCCGGAGGGAATCATCGGTAAACCGTGAATCTTTCGCGTAAATCGCCCAGTCGATCATCATGTAAAGGCGTGAGAAACACTGTATTCGTACGCTGGGATCTCGCGTTTAAGGGGGATATGCTGTGCTAGAGCCAGGCCTGCGCGGAACTGCAGGACAGTGACAGCGTAAGCAGGAGGAGCTACTTTCTTAGAGGCCACTTTAAACGCTTGAGGAAACTAGTGCAAGTGGTAGGTATCTCCTGCGCCATAACTTATCATTTTGCCAAGTAGGGAAGTACCCACTACGCCATAATTACCAGTGCCTGCGTAATGGGTTCAAAGCTACAAAGCACGCAGCTCTGTGTTCTTTCAAATGATGCCTCGACCTCGTTATACAATCCATTTTCGCGTCGTGTAGCGGTGTATTACTATTTTTCAACGTAACATTACGTTTGTTAATGCGATTCCGCGGGAGACATTATACCTGTTTAGGTCTTTTAGCGATAATTTTTCAACCACAGGCGTAGCTCATTGCAGCTTCTCCGGTGTTGAGGGTTACCGCCCAGACATGGTTTATCTGGTACGCCCCCAAGGCGACGACGTCAGGGAGTACACCAGCTGCGGCGAGGGCGTCTCGGAAGTCTTCGACCCTATAGGGCCGCTCACGCACGTCGCCGTGCAAAAACAACGTGTTATGAACAACACGACCGGTAGGCAGAGTAGGCAGCACAGTCTCGTAATCGGTGTCTTCAACGGCCATGGCCGCCGAGTCGCAGGGCCCGACAGAGTTGCAGCCAGATAAGGGCGTTGCCCTCACGTCCGCTGGAGTCACCGTAGCTTCCAAGCGCCCCCACCCACCTTCCTGCGACGACGGTGCTCAAGTTAAGGTGCCTGAGACTGAGGAGCCCCCAGCAAAGACTCCCCAAGGACGGCGTTCATCCCTTCGACCTCGGCCGAACGCTGCGGCCGATAGACGCGTCAGGAACGCAGAGGCAGTAGGGCAAGCGGAAGTTCTTGCCCCGGATGGCGTTGCCGGCCATGGCGACGTCTAGCCAGGGGCCAGACGCGAGAGGTAAGCACAATGCTGCTGGTCCCTTTTTCCTTTCGTGAAAATGGAGCCTACCGTTTCGTTAAAAGTCGCCACCGTGAACGTTAGAGGACTGGCAGGTAAAAGAAAGCAAGGCCAGCTTTACCGGCTTTTAACGGAACGAGACATAGATGTATTGGCCGTGCAGGAAACCAAAGTCGAAGGTGAGGAGGAGACCGGCAGCATGGTGCAACGTTTCGTGTCTAGGTTTTTTGCGGTTGTCAGCCACGCTGTGGGCACATCCGCTGGCTGCGTTATCTTTGTAAAGAAGTTACCGGGACTAGAATTGCATGAGCATTATTCATGTGTGTCAGGTCGATGTACCATACTTGATTTATCGTGGAACAGCAGAGATTTGCGTTTTCTGTGCTTGTATGCACCAAATAAGGTCAATGAAAGAGCTATGTTTTTCATAACATCGAAGAACGCCTGTGCAGAGACAGAGAGCTTGCAGTGCTCGGCGACTTTAACTGTGTCCTTAGGGAGCGCGACAAAACAAGTAATCGTGGGTTTCGTGACAACAGCACCGAAGTTTTGTCACGGATCGTAGACAACTGGGATCTGGCTGACGTGGCGGAATGTTTGGAGGGAGCGCGTACTATGAAGTACACAAGATTTGAGGGCTCAAGCCATGCGCGTCTTGATCGCATATATGTGTCCGTAGGTATTGTATCGCATGTTACGAGTTACGAGGTAGTGCCAGTATCTTTTTCAGACCATTGCTTAGTCGAGTGCTGCATAGGCACTAAAAAGCGAGGCAGTTCCTTTACATGGGAAATGTGGAAATTTAATGACAGGCTGCTGCAGGACGAAATTTATCATCGCGCAGTCAGGGAGGAAATTAGCAAAGTAAACCCCACTGAAACCCTTCACATATGGCAGCAATGGGAACTATGCAAGGAAACTAAAAATAAAAGCAATAGAGAGGGCAACCTGCATTCGTTTTGAGGAAAAGCAAAAGGAATCTGACTTAAAAGCACTACTTCATAAGCTGCTGAAGCAAGAGAGCCATGCCCCGGGAAAATGGATGGACGATATCAGAAAAGTTAAGCAAAAAATAGAGCAACTGGACGAACTGCGTTATCGGGGTGCACTAGTGAGGGCGAGAGCGGAAGACACCGCTGCAGGTGAAATGCCGTCGAAACGAGCGTTATGCTTGGAAAAAGCCAGAGCCGAGAGGAATCATATTAACGCCGTCGAATGGGGAGGTATATTATCAACAAGCATTGAGGACATCAAAACTGCTTTCACAGAGCATTACCAGGCGCTTTTCGCGTCGCACGAGGTTGATGTCAACACGTTCAGGCATGAGTTTTTGAGCGTAATTCCTCGGCTGGAAGACGAAAGAAAAGAGATACTGGAACAGGAAATAACACAAACCGAAGTTGAGAAGGCGATAGATAAGTTAAATGCAGGCAAATCGCCAGGTCCCGATGGCTTCACAGCCGCCTTTTACAAAGAGTTTAAGAGAAAAATAAGTCCAGTCTTGACGGTTATCTTTAACGAAGCTTACAAACTGAATACATTGCCTCCCTCATACAGCTCGTCCCACACGGTACTAATACCTAAAACAGATGATGCAGCCAAGTTACGATCGGTCACAGCCTATCGTCCAATAGCTCTAACTAACGTGGAGTACAAAGTCTTCATGAAAGTACTAGCGCGAAGGTTACAGACCGTGATTCAGGAAATCATTGGGTCTCATCAAACATGTGGGATTAAAGGCCGAACTATTTTGATGAATATACACACAGCGCGCAGCATACTTGAATGTTGTGATCATTCAAACAGTCTGGTTGCCGTCTTGCAGATTGATCTCGAGAAAGCTTTTGATTGTGTTGATCATGAAATTTTGTTTGCTGTTTTAAACCATGCTAACGTTGGTTCTGTTATTAGCGAGGGAGTGGCCTTGGCGTACCGAAACTGCACGACGAGATTGATTGTTAATAAGAGTTTGGGGGCCCCCATAAAAGTGCAACGTTCGGTGCGTCAGGGATGCCCCCTTAGCCCTCTCTTATTTTGTATTTATATCGAAACCCTGTGCATGAAAATAATGCAAAACAACAACATAAATGGCTTTAGGTTACAAGAAGTCGAAGTGAAGCTATTAGCATACGCAGATGATGTGGCTATTTTCACAAGGAATCAACACAGTATAACGGAGGCCGTCGAAACTGTGCGGAGATTTAGCAAAGTCACGGGGAGTGGTGTTAACTGGTCCAAGTGCCTTGGGCTATGGCATGGCCTGTGGCCAACGAAGCCAGACCATTTTGCAAACGTGCCTTGGGCGACGACACCTGGCAAGTATTTAGGTGTCCCGCTCGATGCCTATCGCGACAGTGAGACGTACTGGAAAAAGCAGATTGAAGACACACGGGAGAATGCGGGGAAGTGGAAAGGGGCACACTTATCCATTTTTGCCAGAGCCACTGCTTGCAACCTTTTTTTGATAAGTAAGCTTTGGTATGTTATGCAAGTGTTGCACTGTTCGAGGAAAAATGTGCAGAAGCTTCACAGAATTTTTGCCGTCTTTGTCTGGGCTTCTGAATGGGAACGCTGTAGCCGTACGAACTTGTTCCGACGTGTTAAAGAAGGGGGCCTTGGTCTCAGTCACCTCTTTTTGCGGCAAATGGTTAACAGGTTCTTTTTTCTGCGAGATGTCACAGACCCGTTCTTGCGTACAGTGTGTCAATTGAGGCTTGGCAGACGGCTACCCGACTACGTTGTGTCAACTGCAGAGTATGGTGGATGGTTGAGCGGTTACTATAAAGAAATTGTATTCAGTGTTAGATTTCTGATGGCCCGATTTTCAAGGGACTACTTGAGCACTGTGAAAAGAAAAGAACTGTATTTCGCGCTGTGTGATGTTGTTTTTCCTGTTCCTCTGTATAGGTACTTGTACAGTGGAGGTCCTGGCACAGATGTCCTAAAGAGAGTTAAGAAAATGCACGTTCAGCCGGGAACTAAAACCTTCTTCTTTAAACTCCACTCGGGAACATTGACCGTTAAAAGTTTTTTGGAAGGGAAGGGTTTATTTTTGCCGTGGGGTTCACACTGTTTAATTTGCAAGCAGCCAGAAACAATAGACCGTATTTTTTTACACTGCTGGGAGGGAGTTTACTTTTGGGACGTTTTACAAAGGACTATGAAGAAAGATTTCCCCTTAGACCCGTATGGAATAAGGTTCTTAAGCATTGATAACGAGAACGGGGTACCCTATGACTTGATCATGCTCATGGGCCTCCACTGTATATGGCGAGCAAGAATGGCAGGTTACCACTGCGATAAGGACGCGCGGCCTGCACGTGCTTATTTCCGCGAAAGTGTGTATTGGTTCGTTGAAACTCAGAAGGCGTATGCGGAAACCCCTGAGTGGCTTTCAAGAGTAGAACCGCTCACTGCTTTGCCGGAATTTTAATGTGGCCAAGCCAGCACTCGATGATGGAATTCTATGTGTGACACCCTGAAAATTTGCTTTTTTTGTATGCCTTTGTTGATACAAGCATTGTACCAAAGACAGGTATTAAAGAAAAAAAAACAGGCGTAGCTCAATGGTAGAACGCTCGACTGCCGCGCCGAGAGCCTGGGTTCGAATCCAGGCAGAGGACACAACTTTAGGAATTTTTTTTTTCATAAATGTAGACGTGGCTACGTACATCACCAACAACGAACACCATGGGATGTACAGACGCACGCCCCCAAGGAGCTTCGCCCCTAAAAACAAGCGAAATATTGTTCCTTGGACTGAGTTGTCAGTTCTTTTCATCAAGCCCATCAACTAACGACAACATCATGACCAGGTCGCGTGTTTACATTGTCGACTTCTTTTTCTTTAACAGCGCTACATCACGTGGTAAATTTAATTAAAACGCGTCATGTAGTCTTCCGACGCGTTCAATCGTCTTTCGCGCCAAGGATAGCACGCAGCCCCGCCACGGTGGTCCAGTGGCCATGGCACCCGGCTGCAGATCCGAAGGTCGCGGGATCGAATCCCGGCCACGGCGGCTGCATTTCGATGGAGGCGAAATGTTGAGGCCCGTGTGCTGTGCGATGTCAGTGCACGTTAAAGAACCCCAGGTGGTCGAAATTTCCGGAGCCCTCCACTACGGCGTTTCTCATAATCAGAGCTGGTTTTGGGACGTTCAACCCCACAAATCAATCAAGGATAGCTTGCAGCGAGCACAGCCTGTGCTTTCAGAACTAGGACTTAAATGGCGGCTGCGCCGCTCTCCCGGAAACTCTCGCAGGCGCAGATCACGCAGTGAGATCGCTTTATTTGTCGAGTAGCTTCGCCAGTATAGTGTTCGTGACAGAATGAATATTGCAACATATAAATGGCGTCTGAACTAGTACGAAACTATACCTATATGATGGACATGGCCACTTCCCATGCTTTTAACATTAAGCTCGTTTTTAACATGTTTCCAAGTCTTATTTCTGGGACGAGAGCAAGTTAGCAAAAGGTCGCAGCGGCTCGCCGAAATGCGTTTTCAAACGCCCCCGCCAATCGAACTACGAATGGGAGGTCGCTGATTGGCCCCGAACCATCACGCGCACGTAATTTTCAAAACCTAGCTGCGAACAACCTACTTCTATAATGCACTCCATCGTTTCAGCCAACGGTATCGTCGCGGCATCTCGCGGCGTACACACGAGTCGCCGGCGCTCTTATTACAGAGGCTAGCACTGCCGAGGCGGGCGACCTCGGTGAGGATATCGGGGCGCTATGTCACTACGGAAGGCTCGGCAGAGCGGGTGACGCGGGAGGCGCTGTCGTCGCTAGCGCGCACTCCGCAGCAGATCGAGTTGAGGAGGAACAGCAGTGGTAAGGAGGAAGGCGACAGAAATAAGCCCATAGCTGCCTTAGCGCATGGTGCTTCGCTTTATTCATGGTGTGAATGATTTCACAATTGTGTTGCCTAATCAGTTACGCAATGTCAAAAAAAAAAACCTTTAAGCGGGCGGTAGGCCGAGGGTTTACTCTGTCATGCCCTAACATTTGTGGCTCGTGCGTTCTTTGCTTTAAACGTTCTTTATTGCTACTGGAAGGACGACGCAGACCCAAAGATCCCCATGTTCTGAGTAAATAATATAACATGGCATTTTTTACGTATACGGTGTTCGGTTTCTGGGCGTCGAATGGAACAGTGACGTCACCTTTTCACCACACACACGCTGCTTCGTTGTCTGTAGCTGTCTGCTGCACACACGTGCTGCGCCCACACGCGATGTGAGGTTCTGGTCTCCTCCCGCAATGCAGAGGGACGCCTTACCGGTTCCGGTGGTTCACGTCCCTTATTCTACGTCACTGCAACATGGTGGGCGGTCACTGCGCATCCGAAATGGTGACGATCGCGAGAACGGGCATTTCGGCACTCTTTGACAGTGATTGTGTTTTACAGCGTAAGCTGTTATGAGATCTCCACAACGGCCGTTTTTGGCGCCGTAGTTGACGGCCGCCGCCGCCGCCGCCGGTGTCCGTAACCACTATCGCTGCCTCGTGAAGCAGTTTTGTCGTACTGTGCCAAAGCGCATTGCGTAATGAGTGCGAGGAATCATTCGAAAGAACACAGGGGTGCTGCTTTGTAGCTCTGCACCCATTACAGAGGCATCATCAACATCATCATTATGAAATGATCTTCAACTTTTCCATCATCGTTGTTACAAAGCGTTGCCTCGTGAAGCAGTTTTGTCGTATCGTGCCATGCGACAGGCGACATGCGCAGCCCCGACAGCAACGTGACTTGGCTCTTCGATAAACCTGATGGCGCCTTCTCGCAAGGTGCGGACCGCTGCTGAAGAACTGAATCTCAGAGCTACGCGCGCGGCTGCAGCAAGGCAACGCCGGGCACAACAGACAGCTGTGCAGAGAGAAGCCCAAACTGCAGAGTTATCAGGCAGGAGACACCTACCGCCTGTAGCTTGCACTAGTTTGTTCCCCAAGCTTTTTCAATGGCCTCTAAGAAGGTCGCTCCTCCAGCTTACGCTGTCACTGTCCTGCGGTTCTGCGTAGGCCCGGCTCTTTTTGAACGTTCTCTGTTCCCAACACGGCGTGACGAGTGCCCTTTCATGCATAGGAAACTTACAACAGCTTTTCTTGCGGACTCAGAATTGCCGTCTCAACCCCTCTAAAGTTTCTGTTACGGCATTTAGTCGCCCTTGGTGTTTCGGAAAACGCTTTTCTAAGGCTCTCGTTCGTTGTTAGTACGGCATCGTGTTTACTGTGACAACATAAAATTATTCTACTACTGTGAAAAACTGCCGGCGAAGCGCCAGGCGACCGAGTGCTCACTACGTGCACAGCCCTCGTGCCCTTGCTGACGAACATTTTTTCTCTCACGTAAAATGAGAAAACTGTATAACAGCTGCATCTTACCGATACTCACCTACGGAGCAGAAATTTGGAGACTACCTAAGAGGATTCAGCTGAAATTGGGGACCAACGGAAAGTACAACGCTAGATTTAACGTTAAGGAACAAGAAGGGAGCGAAGTAGGGTAGGGAACAAACGCGTCATAAATGCATCTTAGTAGATATTAAGAAGAGAAATGGGCGCGGGCATGCCATGTAAACAAGATAACCGTTGGTCGTCAAGGGTAAGAGAGTCGATCATTAGAGATGGCGAGTGTGGCAGGGGCGGCAGAAAGTTAGGTGGGCCGATGAGATCAAGAAGTCTGCGGGAACAGTTACAACAGCACCGGCATAATTGCAGACCAGAGGCCTTTGCCCTGCCGTGGGCGTAGACAAAGATGATGATGATGATGATGAATCTAAATGTGTTGTTTCCGGATCGTGATCCGTGTGAGTAGGAACACCCGTTCTGCCAGCATAGTCTGGAACAGCTAAAGGAGCCGCAGTTCTCGCATCATGCTCACACGCTCCTGGTAAGGCGAGCAGATGAAACTTGCCAGACACTGGGGGTGCTCGAGAATTTCTGGACGAGCGCTTTCTTTCCAGCCAATCCAGGGCGGCCAGAAGGGACGCGTCGTCTGTGGCGCAGCAGTGCGTTGCCCCGGCGGCGCTATTGGTGGCCGCCGCGCATGCACGACGTCTCACCTTGACACGGTTCGGAGCTCGTTTGTGCCGCCTCGCTGCGTTTCATGCGGCCGGCTTCCTTTCGCGCACGTTGCCTCACACTTCGCGCAGTGCACCCGCACACATATTAGACGAAATTTCTCGTCCAAAATACGTTGCCGTGCGGAGTAAAGTGAACGCGAGCGGCCCGTTTCAACATTTGTTCGTGCGCAGCCCGGTCCGTCGAACGTGGACGTCTGTGCCGCCCCCCCCCCCCCCCGCCTTTTTTTTTTTCGGGAGCTTGGGCAGCTGTGTGTAAGCTAAGGATTCCCAAGAGGAGAAACTCACCACACAATGGGCCACACGAAAATAGTATGAGACGCTCGCACTGAGCACATTGAAAGCTCTCGCCAAGGGTCGGCAAGGCAGCTCCACTCACCAAGGGGAATCGATTCAGTGAAATGGCTCGCCAGTGTTGCTGCTAACGCGTTACTAGTCACGGCGTCACGGGTAATGCGTTGCTTTTTCTCGGTAACCTAGCAAAGTACTCGTTACTATGAGCGGTAACGGGTAGCGTAATATGTTAGCATTTTTCGGTAACGTGAGGTGTCACGTTACTGGTTAATTTCTACGGCGCTGGCCATAAATGTGTAGGAAGGACGACTCGAAAAATCGAAAAAGAAATCAAGGAATAAATAGAAAACTTGCGCCTCGTATACTTGTTATGTACTTGAAATTAGCGTCCAAGAGCACCATTGTATGACTCATATGACTGATACGTCGATAGCATAACATTCTCAGTCAGTTACGTCGCGATGCCAGCAATGTTAAAATCACACGTAAAGCATATACCACCATGGCTCGCGCAAGGGATTAAAATCAGGAAGAAAAAAAGTGAAGCCCTCATGAAAATCATTATAAATTGATAGCTGTACATGGCTGAGGGAACCAGTTTAAGCTCAGATTGGCTCACTTACAGTCGGTAATGATTACTGATAACTTAAGGGTGTCGAACCGCAAAAAATACGGGTTCGGGTTCAACACGCACAATTTTGCTCCGGTTCAGTTCCGTTTCGAAGAAATAAAGCTTTGAAGCGGTTCGCGAACGGGTTAGCAAAACTGAACCGGTTCACGAAACGGATAAGCAACAGTAAACTCCACATTTTACATGTACAGCGGTGTTTATGAAAGCCTGAAACATTCCAAGCAGCACAGCTCAAGTGACATCATTCGTAAGTTCAGCAGGGCGAGTTCGCCCACGCACAAAGGAAAGAAAAAAAGAGAACACGCTTCACTGGTGCTCATGGAAAATTCCGGGCAATATCGTAGAACACTAGAAGTTCAGTGCAACCGGAAAATGCCAAGGACCACTGACGTACTTGAAGCTTTCTACGACCTTGTCCGACAGAACTTGCATTCTGTAATTTTCCATTTAATTCCATCTTCGTTTCCGATGCTACGGTGCACGGCACGCATGGCGCATATGCTAGTTTCTTTTTTCCTTTTTTTTTTCAAACTGCGGAAGAGCCCGCTAGCACATGGGAAACAGCTAGCGATGTTTTCGCATAAATCAGCGAAACCTAGCGAAAATACCTAGAGCACGCATAATGAGAAGCACTTCTGTGTTTTGAGCATTGCGTTATACGTGGCAAGCCTTCACGGAGCTCCGAAAAGTCCATCCTTGTCTCTATTTTGCACATCTTTCTTTTTGCTGCTAGTTGTAAAGGAATCGAGTAAAATAGCGGAAATCTATACGAATGCTCGAAGGGTTAAATTTTTGAACCGCGTCAGACAGAAATGTTAGAGAAAAATTATCGTTAATGTTTAAAAAACTAAATCAAATGAAATGTTTCTTAGAGTATGCTGGCGACGAAACAACGTGCAAACCAGCCGAAAGGACGGCGGACGGAAGAGAGCACCACAACAAGATTGCAACAACATTGCATCCGGAGATTCACGTTGAAAGTGGCGATAAAAAGGGGCATTTGTACTTAATGACTGCGTCTACTGTGGAGTTCATCTCGCTGAGCGACTCGCAATTATGAATGAATACAAACATGATTAGGACTAAATTGAGAAGAGAAGCGGCCGCACCAAGGGGACCGAGACTCGCTTGCTCATAAGTTCCTTATAGGCTGCGCTCAAATGTCGTCGAGTTACACAGCTTGTCCAACCCAGACCTCAGAGTGTCGGTTGCCCTTGAATGTTAGTTCGTGTACATTCAGCGTCTGCGCGCGTAAACATCGCAGTTTGCTGCGAGTATATTTTCGCAGGATCATCACAAAATGGTTTTGCTCCACTATGCAGAAATTTCAGTTTGCGGTGAAAACAATTAATGTTTTCTTGCCCCACTCCGGCGCGCCGAATTGCATTAATTTTCACAGGCGACTAGTAAGAGAAAGGGTAAATAGTGGTGATTCATTTCAGGAAAGAACGCTGCTTTTCTGTAGCCCTTGTAGGCACCGCGGTTCAGCGTCGTCGGGGAAATGCCGTAATCGAGGCTCCGGAAACTTTGACCACCTGGGGTTATTTAGCGTGCACCGGCATCGCAAAGTACGCGGCTTTCATTCCGTCGTTGTTCTCAACCTATCATCGATATTACTATTGTTATTATTATTTGCAGTTCGGGTTCAAGCACGTTCTTAGAATATCGCTTCGGGTTCCGGTTAAGTTCGCCGAAAATTCCGGTTCGAGTGCGGTTTTCCGTTCGGGTTCAGGTTCGGTTCGACACCGTGCTAATAATAAACAACAATAATTATGGTAACCATTACATCGGATTTTTTTTCTAAAGGAGCCAAATCCAGAAACCGAAACTGGGCTAAGTTTGGCGTTACCCTATCGTACGCTTAGGTTTCTTTGATTTCAATAACAAGTGCAATCAAAACAGGTCATTTCCCGTTTGTAGCGTGGACCCAAAGAAACAGTTTCGAATCAAAAAGAGCCAGACCTGCGCGGAACCGCAGGACAGTGACAGCGTAAGCTGGAGGAGCGACCTCCTTGGGTGCCATTGTACGGTATTGTAACGTGCAAATCTGCACATCTTAGAGAGTGTCTTAGCGTCGTTTTCCCGAGAACGAACCGAACTCTCGGCCCGGCGTCGAACGCCAGCTTCGTATTTGGGCTTCTCTCTGCACAGCTGTCTGTTGTGCCCGACGCTGTCTTGTTGCAGCCGCGCGCGTAGCTCTTGGATTCGCTTCTTCAGCAGTGGTCGCCACCTTGCGAGGAGGCGCCATCATGTATATCGAAGCGCCAAGTAACGTTGCTGTCGGGGCTGCGCACGTCGCCTGCCGCGTGACGCATGGCGCGATACGACAAAACTGCTTCAAAGGGCAGCGCTTCGTAATAATGATGACGGATAAGTTGGAGAAGATTATTTCATAATGATGATGTTGATGATGGCTCTGTAATTGGTGCAGAGCTACAAAGCATGCACCCCTGTGTTCTTTCAGATGTTTCCTCGAACTCGTTATGCAATACACTTTCCGCGACGTGTAGTGGCGTATTATTATTCTGCCACGTAAGATTACGTTTGTTAATACGATTCCTCGACAGACGTTGTACCATTTTAAGTCTTTTAGCGAAGATTTTTTTCAAGCACGAGGGTAGCTTAGTGTGTTTTTTATACTAGAGTGTATTTAATACGTGTGCAACTGTGTAGTACAGTTGAAACGCATTTACTAGAAATATTTCCACGCAATAAAGAAAGAAACATAAGGGTAGCTCAGTGGCATAATGCTCGACTGCCATGCAGGGGATGTGGGTTCGAATCTTCGTTCGCGGTTATCGTTTTTTTTTTTTTTTTAATTTGAGTGGTAGTGGTTACGGACACCCGCGGCGGCGGCGGACAACTACGGCGCCAAAAACGGCCGTTGTTGTGATCTCATAACAGCTTAGGCTGTAAAATGCGCCAAGTTGCCCGAAGCAAAGTGAGGCAGGTCCACTGAGCCAGTGAACCCAAACAGCAAGTATAGGCGCATCCAAGCTGTTTCACGTGTGCTAGTTTGCTTTGTTATCATGCTTCTGTTTTTCAAAGACGGTCCATTTCAAATGAAAGACGACGGAAATGAACAGACTGGGGACCGGTATATCTCTAGAAGAAGAAGTGACACCAAGCGGCCCGCCTTAGAGCCGCCAAAGAAGCAACAACTTCCGAGGCGCATGCAGAAGGGAAAAAAAAAATTAAGTGCTCTAGGGTCGGCAACCACAACATTAAGTTTCGGACAGAAATTCCAAGCGTTCGCAAAAGCCACGTCCTGCGTTCCAAAGACGCAGAGCGATTAGGCTCATGCAGAAGAAGATGCAGCCAACCAGTGAAGACAAATTCGTGACGATAATTTTGTCGCCAAGTATTGAGATCATGCGCTCGCGTGCACACCTTTCTTTGGGTACCAATGCAAAAGCAAACAAAATGGCTCAATCGAAATAAGCCAATTACTGCGTTACATACCTATAAGGTCCTAACATTACTCATGGTTTACAGTAATAGCGGGCTACATAAATTTTAAGTGCAACGTAACCTGGCGGTATTTTGGTGACATGAGTGCACTGAGAAAAATTTGTTCGAACAGCCTCGACCACATTTCCAGTAGAAAACGACTGCGTTTCTCTCAGTTCTGCTTAGTGTACACTTGGCCCTTTTAGAAAACAACAACAAAAATAAAGCGCCTGACGTACCGGCAGCCCATAATATCGCCGTACCTTGCTGTAAATAGAGCTGGGAAGATGGCGTTTCGCAAGGTATACGTCTCGAGAACGGTTGGGCACAAACCAGCGACACTGCCAAACTGTCAGGAGAAGCGGCGCTGAGGGTCCCCTTTGAGTATCCGTAGTTCGGCCTTTTGGTATAGCGTGCTACGCTTAGACGTAGCCCAAGTATCACAGGCTGTCGCAGAAACGTCACTTGTGATGAAATTAAAGCGACCCTTCAGTGCATACTGTGGTCTAGAACGACAACTCCGAGAACTCGATCGTCGTTAACTTCACCATTTTACGAAGGCTATTAAAGTGAAAAGTAATGCCAGATTTTCAGTCCTCGAATTCGTGCAGCAACGTGACGTCATACGGCCAATTTTTCATCGTATTCTCGCCTAACTCGCTCCATCAAATGTTCTTAAACTCCCTGCAAGTCTCCAACTTCCTCAGAACACAGTGTGTGTCTTTCTTACCGATACTTCTCTGCAGGCCTCAGCAGAGGCCGCCAAAGATCTATGACGTTACGCGTATTTGTGTTGGAACTTGATGCGGCGTGTTATTGCGCTTTAACCGAGAGTATCCTAGTCGCACGATTGCTACTGTCTTATCTACTAATGCGGGGAAAGCCGTTCTTCACATTGCAGCTACAGTCTCCGTCAGCCCCTTTTTCAAGCAACTAAACGTGCAGGACATCTGCAGTATAATGTTGCCAATAAAATTTACAAGCGCTGCCGACGACAGCTGTTGCGCTTCGTATACCAGTAAACGACCATTTGAAAAGATGGCTGACACTACTGATCCTTACGCATTCGCACAGAACATCTGTAAGCGCATGCTAACCACAGCTGGCAACCTAACAATGTCCACTCCACAGTGAGCGCACTAAATGGGAAATCTCGTCCTCAAATCTGACTTTGTGTTTAAACGCTGAAAACGAGCGCCAATAGGTGTAACTCCCCCTTATGAAAATTTTTGTCGCGGAAATGTTGAAAAATTATCGAGCAACGTCCGCGAAGAGCACTGTAAAAATACTGAGTAATTACTGAAAAAATGTTCAAAAGCATGTCGACAGAATGTTGATTATTCGTCGTTGATGTCTTGTTGGAAAGTTATTGACAATTGTATATATAACAAAATATTTTTGTTGTAAATTTGTGACCGCTATATCGAAAAGCGGTTGCTAAGTCTTCAATGTAGAGTTTAAAAAGTAATTAAAAGATTGGTGAAAAAACGCAATACGCCAACATCGAGCGTGTTTGTTTTACGCGATATTGACCAGTAATGGGACACTTTGAGATGAAAATATGGCCCATTATCACCGTACCCCGAACCATCGGAAGGTCCCGCACTTGCTTAAGATTGAAAGTTGCGTAAAATAAAGATAAAAACAGCAGCTATATGCTGTCAAACGCACACAAATGATATATATATATGACATCACAGAGTGACTGCCAGTGGGGCAGGGGCTCAGCACGGAGCTAGCTAAGGAAAAGACAAAGAATGGAGGAGTGTATATATATATAGGAAGGTATGTGAGACACGCCGTACGTTTTAGCACAGTTTAATCCGACGTTTCCGCCGTGGGACCCGCCTTCGCCTGGGAATACAGAGCATAAAAATTCGGCCACTTATGTGGGGGCCCCCAAACACGTGTTTTCGTATAACGAACAAGGCAATTCTATATCAGCACAAATAAGTATTTCAATGATCAAAAAGACAGCACTGTCTTAAGATCACCTGTGTCAGTCATTGGCAAGTGAGGTGGCTTAACGGTATACACGTGTACATAGCGGCAACAATACAAGAGCATAAGCGTTTTCTTACAAAGACTAATGATAGTCGGTTCGAAATATGTGTTTGAGGAAGAGGGTAACAAACGTTCGGAACACAACTTTTTTACTAACGTTTCGGCAGGTGGGCCTGCCTTCGTCAGAGTGTAGACGAAGGCAGGCCCACCTGCCGGAACGTTAGTAAAAAGCTGTGTTTCGAAAGTTTGTTACCCTCTCCCTCAAACACACACACACACACACACACATATATATATATATATATATATATATATATATATATATATATATATATATATATACCCTCTCCCTCAAACACACACACATATATATATATATATATATATATATATATATATAAGTCTGAGACGTTGCACTTCAGTAATATTTCATTTATTTGTCGACGTTTCGGTCAGAGCCTGACCGTCTTGAGAAAGCTGAGGCTCTGACCGGAACGTGGACAAATAAACGAAATCATATCAGACTTATATATATATATATATATATATATATATGTGTGTGTGTGTGTGTGTGTGTGTGTGTGTGTGTGTGTGTGTGTGTGTGTGTGTGTGTGTGTGTAATAGTATTAACAGTCAAATTGCTGAAACAGTGAAACTAAGACAGCGGAAACATAGCGGAGACATTTAGCAGAATTACATAACTTCTTGCTTTTCACCTTTTACATTCTCAGCGGGACGCGCTCCCAGAAGAAAAATGCTACTGTCATCATACTGGCTTGCGATAAAGAAGCAGGCTAGCGTACAATTGCGGTTAGTGTTGAGCGAAATTACGCGGAAGCAGGACACGCCTATGTGCCTGCATCCTCACTGATGCCATCCGCTGGAGTGTTGAACTTAAATATCCGGTATGATTACCGGAGCTTGCGATCATGATTTGAGCGAAAACCAGATCAAAACCCGGTCAGAAGTGTGGCCAGGCGTGCGAACATCTCGTGATAACGGTAGACGAGGGAAACTATTTACATGTGATTTGCGTTTAATAAAGCGTAATCTGAATGGAGTTTCCGTTTGACCAATATATTGTTGCAAACCACGGTGCAAAGTGTGTGCGCACATGCTAACCACACAAAACGCCGCAAGCAGCTTCTTCCGACTTTAGCGTAAAGTTTCGTGGCAAGTTTGCGACACCTACAATGCATAGGTCAGCAGTGTAGGCGAACATTCACTCACACTCACTCACGCAAATTTTTCCAGCATCCGCACTCACTCGCACTCGCACTCACCTCCACTCACACTAACTTGCACTCACTCGCACTCACCTCCACTCACACTCACTGGCGCTCACTCGCACTCGCTCTCACTTCCACTCACACTCACAAGCACTCACTCGCACTCGCACTCACCTCCACTCACACTCACTGGCACTCACTCGCACTCACTTGCACTCACACTCACAAGCACTCACTCGCACTCGCACTCACCTCCACTCACACTCACTGGCGCTCACTCGCACTCACTTCCACTCACACTCAAAGGCACTCACTCGCACTCACCTCCACTCACGCTCACTTGCGCTCACTCGCACTCGCACTCACTTCCACTCACACTCACAAGCACTCACTCGCACTCGCACTCACTCCACTCACACTCACTGGCACTCACTCGCACTCGCACTCACTTGCACTCACACTCACAAGCACTCACTCGCACTCGCACTCACCTCCACTCACACTCACTGGCGCTCACTCGCACTCACTTCCACTCACACTCAAAGGCACTCATTCGCACTCACCTCCACTCACACTCACTTGCGCTCACTCGCACTCGCACTCACTTCCACTCACACTCACAAGCACTCACTCGCACTCGCACTCACCTCCACTCACACTCACTGGCACTCACTCGCACTCGCACTCACTTGCACTCACACTCACAAGCACTCACTCGCACTCGCACTCACCTCCACTCACACTCACTGGCGCTCACTCGCACTCGCACTCACTTCCACTCACACTCAAAGGCACTCACTCGCACTCACCTCCACTCACACTCACTTGCGCTCCCTCGCACTCGCACTCACTTCCACTCACACTCACTGGCACTCACTCGCACTCGCACTCACATCCACACACACTCATTGGCACTCACTCGCACTCGCACTCACTTCCGCTCACACTCACTGGCACTCACTCGCACTCGCACTCACCTCCACTTGCACTCATTCGCACTCGCACTCACTTCCACTGACACTCATTGGCACTCACTCGCACTCGCACTCACTTCCACACACACTCATTGGCATTCACTCGCACTCGCACTCACTTCCGCTCACACTCATTGGCACTCACTCGCACTCACTTCCGCTCACACTCACTGGCACTCACGCGCACTCGCACTCACCTCCACTCACTTGCACTCACTCGCACTCACTTCCACTGACACTCATTGGCACTCACTCGCACTCGCACTCACTTCCACTCACACTCATTGGCACTCACTCGCACTCGCACTCACTTTCGCTCACACTCACTGGCACTCACTCGCACTCACCTCCACTCACACTCATTGGCACTCACTCGCACTCGCACTGACGTCTATGAAATGAGTGCGAGTGAGTGGGAGTGAGTGCGCCGACCTATGCAGGCATCTGCGGCAAATAGAGCGACACGAGTTTTTCCTCCCGGGTAGAATAAACGGCAGCGGTGCCAGTACACTGCGCAGGTTTCACCTGGTCGCCGACCTAACTCGGCACTACGCGCACCTCTTCAGTCGCGCGTACATCTCGAACTGTGAGCGCTGTCTAATGTATCAGAGACTAGAACACATAGTATTTCGCGACAGTCCCCCATTCGTGCCACAGCAGTAGACGGCGGCCACTAGGCTGGCTGATATGGGAGTACAAGCAATAGATGAAAGCTGTATTTCACCCGAAATAGGGGGCCATACCGAATTACCAAATGCTACAAGGTCATTTTTTCCATAGAAATGGACTGGATGCTAGACGTTGGGTACCACTGCGCAAAGTTGCGGATTATAAAAAGCGACTATTAAACTTAGATGCAACTAAAGTGGCTTCTTTCCATTATGCGACTATTAGACCTTTATCATAATGTTCGAGTGCATTTTCTTGCACAGCATATTCGTCCGACTAATGGCGGCCCCTGTCACGTTTCAAGTAGAGGCGATGTCCCAGTTACCCGTGCTGGGGTTTGACTTTTGCCAGTGTTTATGTCAAGAGAACCGGGTCGACATTTTCCGCGTCACAGCACATTGATTTGCAGAAGTGAATAGCTGCCATAAGTTGGGCTAGTTGGTATCAAGCGTAATGAAATATGATTACTGGCGTCCATGTCCCCTTTGCGCAAGCAGTCATGTCTTATTATGTATATACAGATCACTCATTCTTATCCCCATCCTCATGCTTCATCACTCTTCTTCCCCTGTTGCGTTGTCCCCGAAGTAGAGTAGAAGGCCGGGGCGTACTAGATCAGGCCACCCTCTCTACCTGTCTCCAGTGTATTGGACTTCAAGTACGCGAGTATGTAGCTTCATTATGACACTGAGGTTGCTTCGATGTAACGTTGCTCGCTGTGACAGATTATGCACTGCATTGTGATGTTGTTCATTATAACGATTATGTTAATATTTCATGCGATATTTTCTTTGAAGGTCACTTTGGTCAGTATTCATTGTCACTTCATTGATGCTTTTGGTAGTCTTTTCAAGCTTGCCTCTTTACATCAGCTGATGTACTAGGCAAATTTTCACTTTGATACCTGGGTCATATTTGAGTTCCTTTGTTCATACTCATTGATTTTATGTGGCGAAGATCCTGCATAACATGACTGAAAGCGGCTATCACACAGTCATCCATTATGCTGTCTGTGCTCATATAACAGGATGCGCTGCTCTCATGCTGAGAAATGCATTGTCGTTTGGCTTTTGATTATTGTTACTAGTGCGCTTTCTGTAAGCCTATAGTCGTTAATAAGTTCCAGATATATTTAAATTCTTTCTCCTGCAGTTCCTTTTGAATATTCGTGGTTTTATTTTTTTCGCATTTCTCATTTTTAAAACTACCATAAGTTAGTTTCTCAATGAAATGTTGAATAAAATGTTGTTGACGTCATGATCATTGGCAGTGGGGCCTCCTTGTTAGGCCGCTTGCGAAGAAACTTTCTATCCTTAACTGTAGAAAGATATGTCACTACTGTTTTTGGTAGATTTGCTTCATACTATACAAAGTACAAGCTATATTAATTTTTGTATGCATGACAACTAATTGTCACCTAAATGCTAAGACTGATGAAGCCTTTGCAGACAACTGTGTGCCTACCTTACTGCACTACTGCTCTGTTGCACTCAATGCTAGTGCTTTGACCCACCAGAAAAAAAAAACGTTCCACGCAAGTGCGACACCAGCACTTCTTCCTAGGACCAAAGTATTTAGCTGGGCTGGCACTAACCCCCACTCTGCAGCACCCTAAACCTTATGGTGCAGCTGATAACGTAGCAGGTTGCAGCTACTACCATAAGGCAGGGACGACGTCCGTGGATCGTGGGTGCCCCCCAAAATTATTATCCCGTTGACACCTTCAGAACAACAGAGTTAATGCCTTAGGGGTGCAAAAAATGCCTTGGCGTCATTTGAACCCCTAAGGTGTTAGCTCTGAGGTCAGATTATCATTTATATATTCTGAGGGTGGCAACCAGAACAAAATTTTGGTGGGCGCGCCCAGTTCCCGAGCACTATTCCTGCTTCTTTTTCAGATTACGGCTAACATTTCAGGAACAGCTTTTTGATGACGCACGTGCAAGTCTTTGAACGGGTTCAGAAATCCCGGAAAATGGGATTATTGGAGTCTCCTCGAAGGCGTCGAAAAGACCAGCTTTTTGAAGACGCATGTGCAACGAGCCGGACATCAGACGATATACGACGCATCCAGGACTAAGGCTTCTTACGCCTGCCGTCTGCAACGTTAACATCTAGGATATCCGTTTCAAAGTCGTCATAAATCCTTTCTATGCTAGCTGGGCAGAAGAGTACCAAGACCGTGGCATGTAAATCAAGCCGCTCATGCCATACATGCCATGATTTTCATGTTATGACCTGTCATTTATGTTCGTCATGCAGTCATGTTTTGCCATACTGATTTTCGTATACATCCCATTAACGAAACGGCCCAGGAGAGCACCAAGACCGTTTCATGTAAATCATGCATGTCATGATTTTCATATAATGACCTGTCATTTTATTCGTCATGCAGTCATATGGCATAGCGATCTTCGTATACAATCCATTAACGAGACGGCCACGGATACATACATACATACATACATACATACATACATACATACATACATACATACATACATACATACATACATACATACATACATACATACATACATACATACATACCACTCACACTCATTGGCACTCACACGCACTGGCACTCACTCGCACTCACACTCACTTCCACTCGCACTCGCACTCATTTCCACTCACACACTGGCACTCACTCGCACTCGCACTCACTTCCACTCACTTGCACTCTCTCGCACTCGCACTCACTTCCACTCACTTGCACTCACTCGCACTCGCACTCACTTCCACTCAGTCATTGGCACTCACTCGCACTCGCACTCACGTCTATGAAATGAGTGCGAGTGAGTGCGAGTGAGTGCACTCATGAGTGAGTGCGCCGACCTATGCTACAATGTTGTGTACATGCTGGAAGGCGGTGCTTGCTCAAAACAATATTTGGCGGAATGATCTTGGCGGAAACATGTCATGTGACATTGCGTTACGTCATTGCGGCGGAAACATGTCACGCGACACTGCGTTACGTGACCTTCGCGGGAAGATGTCGCGCGACATTGCGTTACGTGATATTGGGGGACATGTCACCTGACAATGCGCCACGTTATTTTGGCGGGAGCATGTCACGTGGCATTCCGATATGTGATTTTGGCAGAAACATGTCGCGTGACATCGCGTTACGTCATGTTGGCAGAAACATGTCATGTGACATTTCGTTACGTGGTTTTAGCGGGAACGTGTACGTTACATTGCATTACGTGATCTTTAGATGATCATGTGGCATGTTCCCGCGAATTTGACGCAGCGAAATGTCATAACATGTTCCCGACAAAATCACCTAATGCATTGTCACACGATATTTTACCGCTAAATATATCTTGACTATCAAGTAACCTGTTTTAGTAAACTATCGGCCGGCTTTTCTGCGAGCTGGCCGCCTAGCGGAAACTGCGTGCTACTTTCTTGGAGGTTTTAAGACATATATATATATATATATATATATATATATATATATATATATATATATATATATATATATATATATATATATATATCAGGTTGTCCCTGATGAAGGCCGGTCCCCGGCTGAAACGTTGGAAAAATAATAAAAAGTTTTCGTTTCGCACGTCCTCCGCTTCGAAGTGTTTTGATTCTGCTGGATCCAAGGACACTTCCTTCTTCATATATATATATATATATATATATATATATATATATATATATATATATATATATATATATATATATATATATATATATGTATATATATATATATTGTAAAAGCGTTTATTCAACACTGGCGTAAGGGCCGACCGGTAGCTTGAACAACGGCTCAAGTCTGGAACCCTGGAGCGAGCGGCGACCACACGAGCAATGCGCGTCTCAACGAGCCCGGACCTGGAGCAGGAGCGGCGTCTTCCTCAGCGGAGCGCTGAATAGCGAACCCCACTGCAAGGCGCTGGAGAGGACGGCCCACTACGACGTTCCAGTGCTTCTTTACATTACCCACGGGGACAAAAAGGGAGCCACCCGGCGACGTCACAGCTGGTCACTATGAGCGGGTTATTGTAGGTCTTGTGGCGCTCGGCGTTCACAATGTCGCGGCCCCGACGGCGCATGTCTGAGGATGGCTCAACGGGCTCGATGAGGTAGTTGACCGGGGAAGTACGCTCAACTACTCGGTAGGGGCCTTCGTACTTGGGCAGTAGTTTTGAAGAGAGCCCTGGTGTAGTGCAAGGGACCGAGAGCCACACAAGCGTTCCAGGAAGGAATGCAGGTGCAGAGGCGGTGTCACCGCGAATGCTCTTCTGGCGCTCTTGGTCACAGGTATTAAGCGACCGGACGAGATCGCCACACTCTTCAGCATGTCTGGCTGTGGCAGAAATGGGTGCAGCCTAAGGTGCATCCGGCTTGTACGGCAGGGTTGTGTCGATTGTGTGCGATGGGTGCCGGCTGTACAAAAAAAAAAGAAGATGAAAACCCAGTGTTGCTCTGAGGGGCAGTGTTATAAGAGCAGGTCACGAACGGCAGAGACGCGTCCCGATTTGCTTGGTCAGAAGTCACGTACATTGAGAGCATGTCGACAAGCGTGCGATTAAAGCATTCTGTGAGGCTATTCGTCTGCGGGTGGTAAGCAGTAGTAGTTGTGCGATAAACAACGCGGCACTCTTTGAGAATGGCTTGGACGACTTCCGATAAGAAGACACGCCCTAAGCAATTCCTGGATTGGGCTGTGTCGAAGTGTGAAGCGGCGGAGCAGGGAGGAGGCGACATCGCGCGCTGTAGCCGCGCGGAGGGCGGCGGTTTCGGCATATCGCGTGGGATGGACAACAGCGACGATGGCCCAGCGGTTACCAGCCGATGTCAGCGGGAGGGGCCCATACAAATTCGTACCGACGCGCTCAAATGGCCGGACAGGGCAAGGCAAAGGTTGTAGACCTACTGGAGACAGGTGAGGCGAAGACTTCCTCCGCTGTCAATCGAGGCGGGAGCGAACGAACTGCTGAACGTAGCGGTACATTCCTCGCCAGAAGTATCGCTGTCGGATGCACTCGTTTTGTATACCCCAGAATGTGCACACTGAGGATCAGAGTGGAACGACGCGCATAGTTCATAACGCAGACTCCGGGGTACAACTGGCAACCACTGGCGGCCGTCGGCATTGTAAATGCGTCGATAAAGTAGGTCGTCAAGAATGGCGAAGTGGTGCGCTTGACGGCGCAACGCGCGAGTGGTCGGTTTTGCCGATGGGTCAGAGAGGAAGTCGATCAACGAGGCGACCCAGTGATCCTTGCGCTGTTCGGTAGCGATGGTGTGAAGGTCGATGGCACAAATGGCAATACGAGATACCGAGCCATGGCCATCGTCGTTGGGCAAGGGAGATCGCGAGAGAGCGTCGGCGTCAGAGTGCTGACGCCCGCTGCGGTAGACTACGCGAATATCGTAGTCTTGTAGGCGAAGTGCCCAACGTGCATGGCGGCCGGAGGGGTCCTTCAGTGGCGACAACCCACAAAGTGCATGGTGATCCGTGACGACATCAAATGGGCGGCCATAGAGATGTGGTCGGAACTTAGTAAGTGTCCAGATGATGTCCAAACATTCTTTTTTCCGTCACGGTGTAATTGGTCTCGGCTTTAGTAAGTGTACGACTTGCGTATGCAACGAAATATTCAGGGAACCCTGGTTTGCGCTGCGCAAAGACAGCGTCGAGGCCAACACCGCTAGCGTCCGTGTGTACCTCTGTAGGGATCGTAGGATCATAGTGGCGAAGTGTGGGAGGAGACGTCAACAAACGACGGAGCTTTGCGAACGCCTCGTCGCACTCTGACGACCACGAGTCGAGGGGCCCGTTAATTCCGTGAAGCTTCGTTAGCGGCGATAGCGGAGCGCTGAGGAAGACGCCGCTCGTGCTCTAGGTCCGGGCTCGTTGAGACGCGCATTGCTCGTGTGGTCGCCGCCCGCTCCAGGGTTCGAGACTTGAGCCGTTGTTTAAGCTACCGTTCGTCCCTTACATCAGCGTTGAATAAACGCTTTACAATTAGTGGAGGTGCTGTTCCATCGAAACAACTGCGGTACCCTTATATGCCTCTGGAACTTCGATCCCATACGGTGCCATCTACCATGCCTCAGGACGCCGCCCAGCAAACGTCCCCGCCCGAACCGACCGCCTGTCCTGGTGTCCCTCGTGTCTGTGACCCGCCTATCTTCGCTGGAGAGGACGGCCCACTACGACCTTGCAATGCTTCTTTACAATATATATATATATATATATATATATATATATATATATATATATATATATATATATACACGATCAGAAAGTTACGATGACAAACATATTATTTAGAATTCATTCTGACGTTTCGGCTGGAGACCAGCCTTTTTCAAAGATGAAAGTTTCTCACGGGCGCATGCTTTTTAAGTACACTTCACGAACATGGATAATAGGGGGTGGAAAGGGGAGAACTCACAAAAAAGGGGGGTTTGGGATACAGAGGTGTGTCCAAGAAGCAAAGGCCAGTGCAAGATGACCTCTGCGTCTGTACCGCGCCTCCATAATAACGAACGGGTGGACCGAGGTCGTCTGGCAGCAGATTGTAAGCCCTCCTTAGGAGACACTCGAGCTCCCGTCACCTTGGTCTATGGTGCTGGAACCCCCGCAGTGCAGCACATAAGCGCTGAAGCCAAATGTCGTTGTTGTGTGCGGAGTACAAAGAAGAGGGAGGGGGGTGGAGGGCGGAGGAACAGGTTGCTCTGTGCGCGGTCGGCACCAGTACAGTGCAAAGGATCGTCACCGAGCTGATTTTCTCGAAAAATGGAGGATAGAAAAAGAAACGCGGAGCATACGCGAACAACCCTGAATGGTTTGGTCCATGAAAGACATGTGCACACAGGCACACACACAAAAAAGAGAAAAAATATAAGAAAAGAAGAAAAAAAGAAGAGAAAGCATCACACAGAAAGGAGAGTCGTTTAGTTTAACGAGTCATACGCAGCGGAACCCGTTCTCTAGCAAAAGTGCGTGATGCTCAGCCCAAGCAGGCACCAAGGGGACACAAGACGTATCTGCACCTTGCGCGCGCGCAGCACAAACTGAGTAAAACAGATAAAAATGAGATAAAGACAACAAGAAACATGATTGGGAGTTAAATATCCTAAGATAATACATGAAAATAGATGAAATCAGAGCAAACAAGAAATTAACAATAGGAATAAAATAAAATAGGTGGACATCGACAGTCAGTTCCGTATCCCAACAGGAGACACTGCCCGAGTGAGCGCCGAGGGCACACAAGACATATTTGCACCTTGTGCGCGTGCAGTGTGAAATGAGCAACACATATCAGACAACAATAAGAGTAAGACAGCAAGAAACATGATGGGGAACCAAATATCGTAAGGTAACAAACGAAAATAAATGCAATGAGAAAGAATCGGGACACACAAAAGATTAACAATGCGTACCGAATGAAATCGACCATCATTTATTTTTTTAACAAGTTGATTGACACAACACAAGCTTAAATAGCTGGTTTACCTAAATAACGAAAGGCAAGGGGTCAAGGGCTCGTTCTCTAATTGTTAGAAACAACCCAATGAGCAAACAGACGATGAAACCTAGGAAAGCATAGGGGAAGTTACTTGTGGTATTGTAATTGTGGAGAAAGTAGAAAGGAATTAAAGTGGACGAAAAGACAAACCTGCCTTCGGTGGGAACCGAACCCACGACATTCGGATGTCGCGTCCGATGCTCTACCGGTTCACGGTCAATGTTTTGGCCAGAGGGCCAAAACACTGAACCGACAAAACCTCATTTCGAACCGTCCCGCACAACGCGACTCTCAACGTACAAACCTGCGCTTAACGTACAGCACAAATTTCCCCAATGTAAACACAATGCTAAGGCGGCACTACAACATTATAGAACAAAGCGAGAGACTTAAGCGTGCATTTCCATCCGCCCCTTGTGTTACCTACAGACGATCACGTAACCTCAGGGACACGCTTGTACACTCGCGATTAAATACGTCACGGCCACACAGCGGATGCAGGCCATGCCTGAAACCAAGGTGTCTTGTCTGTAAGGCAATGCAGCAGACGAGTTCTGCCAATAGCTCCCAATCACAATATACACTGTGAAAATTCGCGGTAATTTAACATGCGATTCCTCAAATGTTATCTATCTGCTGGAGTGTACTGTATGTAGAATGCAGTACATAGGTCAAACAGAAACGTCATTCAGGCTCCGCTTCAACAACCACAAAGCCCATGCCAAATCTGGTATGGTATGGTATGGGTTTAGTGGCGCAAAAGCGACTAAGGCTATGCTGCGCCAGTCACAGGGTGATATGATGGTGGTACACACATAATGGTGCAATTAATGGCAATGGCTTGAGGTAAAGTGGCTGTATAAGGGCCTAAAAGAAATGCGCACTAGGTGTGCGTCAAATGTCTATAATTTATGAGACTGACAAACACATGGAAAATGTCAGGCGAAGATAAAAATAGAGGGTGATAAGATGTCACTAGTCAGTACAGCAGTCATTGTATTGGTTAGAGCTTGTTCAGAAAACCTGCTTCCTCTAAAAAGCTTATTACATTAGTATGGTGTACAACGGCTTCATCTCCTAAAAAAAGCTTTGGGTGGAGTGGTACTTGCGATTTGTAAAGAGCGTGGAAGTGCTTTTGTCTGCTAGTTTCAAGGTGTGGGCAAGAGATTAAAATGTGTAATATTGTTAAAGGTTCTTGGCAGTTTCCACACAGTGGCGGTTGCTCCTTTGTTAGCAAGAAGTTGTGTGTCAGGTGCGTGTGGCCTATTCGGAGCCGGCACAGTACAACTTCAAAAAACCGTTTCTGGTGCTGGCATGTCTTCCACTCGCCAAGAACGGGCTTGACAAGATGGAGCCTATTGTTTGTACAGGAGTCCCACCGTTGCTGCCATTTTAATAAGACTGCTAGACGAATCGTTCGCTGGCTGTCTTTTAAAGGTATTTTTATTGTGGTTATGTGTTTCTGCGCGGCCAAAGAAGCACATTCGTCTGCCTTTTCATTGCCTGGTATACCGATGTGACTCGGCACCCAACAAAAACGGATCAATATATCCTGGCTCTTGGAAACCAACATGTTCAATATATCCCCAAGTAATGGTTCACACTCCGACTTTAAATGTAGGGCCTTTAATATGCTGAGTGAGTCAGTGAATATGATAGCTTTTTTGTTTCGTGCGGCGATAATTCTCTTAACTGCTTCCAGTAGAGCGTAAGCCTCTGCTGTGAAGATAGAAACACACAGAGGCACCCTAATGCTGGTTGTGCATTTCTCAGTTACAATCCCAACACCCACATGATTTTTGGTTTTCGAACCGTCTGTATAATATTCCGTGTAGCTTTTATATTTATACTGAAGAGCACGAAATTCTTGTAGTATATGTTCTGGTGGAGTGTCTTTTTTCCTTAAATGGGTTAGGGAGAAATCGCAGAGCTCCTTTGTTTCAAACCAAGGCGGCACTCTTGGTGGCTTCTCAGCAATATTCAGTGCCTCGTCGGCGTTATCGTATGTGTGGCATGATTCCTCAAAACGCAGAATGAGCGGTTTTATAGAGTTGGGCCGGTTTAAATAATGCAAGCGTGTGTTACATTCGGTGATGATACTGTAGCATATGTGTTGTGGCGAAGACTTAATTCTTAGGACATAGGTCACAGTTAGTAGCACCCGTCGATGACTCAGAGAAGGTTCATTGCAATCAGCATACATACTCTGCACCGGTTAAGTTCTGTATGCGCCACTGGATAGCCGCAACCCGAGATTGTGTATGGGATCGAGCCGTCGAAGATAGGATTCGCGTGCCGAGCCATATACAACACAGCCATAATCTAGAACGCTACGTACTACAGATCGGTAGATACGCAGCAGGCACAGACGGTCAGCAGCTCCCCACTGCTTATATGACAAGACTTTTAAAATGTTTAGAGCTCTACTTGCGTTGGTTTTTAGTCCGTTTATGTGGGCCAGAAAGCTTAGCTTTTTATCGAATGTGACACCTAAGAATTTGTGCTCAATCTTTAGCGGTATTGTGACATTGCGTAGTTTTAGGTCTGGGTCGGGATGCAATCCTCTTTTTTGCGTGAACAGAACGGCAACAGTTTTTTGTGTGGAAAAGTGGAAGCCATTTTTGTCAGCCCAATGTGTCAGTTTATTTACAGCAATTTGCAGTTGCCTCTCACATGCCAAATCTATTCCAAATCTACCTCTCTCGAAACATATAACCCGCCCAAATCATTCATTCGATAAACTAACAGTGACACGATTAGAAACAGGCTTCAAGTCAAAGCGAGAACGTGAGCAACGAGAATCATATCTAATACACCAG
Source organism: Hyalomma asiaticum (assembly GCA_013339685.2). Taxonomy (NCBI): domain Eukaryota; kingdom Metazoa; phylum Arthropoda; class Arachnida; order Ixodida; family Ixodidae; genus Hyalomma; species Hyalomma asiaticum. The sequence continues at coordinate 12,259,576 of CM023482.1, forward strand.
TTCAAAACAATCGAGAAAGGTATAAATGAAAACCCAAGAACCAATCGCAACAATAAAATCACTGGCAAGCGTTTAACCTTTGGCACCGTATGTACAGCGGGAATCGGACCATTGAAATATGATGTGTTTTTGCAAAGCTAATCATGTAAACATATTTGATGATCTCTTCCCTTTTTTCTTTTTTTTTACTTCCTGACCGTTCATCTTTTACCTGTCTTATTCTAATTATTTCTCTAAAACTTTCCTTTTTTTTCCCCCTCTGGATGTCGCCAAACTTGCAGGCACGTCTGTGCACGTTTTTGCCCCTCCAGGCACAGACTTGTAGACGCCATCGCCACTGACGTCATTGCAGTTGTACTCACCGACCCCCACCCGTTTACTTTCTTCCTTCCTTTTTTCTGTCCTTTTTTCTTGACATTCGCACTCCTGACGGGAGCCTGAACTATACTCGTGACTGTTGGGTCCGGCCACGAAAACCACTTCGTAGAGAGGGGAGGGGTGGAGAAAAAGGGTGGGGGGGGGAGATGGTGCTCGCATATGACGCACGTCGTCGACGTTACTTCCACTCTTTGATCCGTTTCTTTCAGGTCCTCATCCTTCCTGTGCTTTTTTTTTTCTCTTCTTTTCCCATTCTCCCTATATTCTTTTCTTTCCTCTTTTTTTTAAGGTAGAGCTCTCTCAGACAAGTATAAATAGAAGCGGGTATACAAGCATAGGCATTCCTGATGAAGGCCGGTCTCCGGCTCAAACGTTGAATAAACGCTTTCCGCATTTTTGTTGCCAATTCCGAGGGTCTACCACTCATCTATATGTATATATATATATATATATATATATATATATATATATATATATATATATATATATATATATATATATATATATATAAACACGACCTTTAACACTACAACACGAGCGCTTGTTCAACAAACCCAAGAATAATGGACGTCGTCGTCTTATAATTCGTCTAGCAGTCCCACTACATAGAATTCCTTAGTGTTTTTTATCGTCATCGTGTTCTATTTCACAGCACATGCGTCATTATATATATATATATATATATATATATATATATATATATATATATATATATATATATATATATATATATATATATTGGGACTGCCATATTGACGAGGGTCTATGCCAACGCAGACGAAGTTGAACACTAAACGAGCTTTCATGCTGATCGTGGTGATGAAGACGTATGTTCTCTTTTGACGACTGATAAAGTCTATTTGCCTGTGCTGCTCCGCATTCTCGTTGATCAGGCGTCGTTACACTGGTGGAGGTGCGGGGTATCCTTCATGCACGGCAACCCTTCGCGAAGCGGACGGTCCAGCCCACAATCGCCATGTCATGTCGAAACACCGGTCCACCGGTTCAGTCGCCGTCTGCTTGGCCTGTCGCCCGCTCCCTTGCAAGGAACTTCGCGAGCTCGCTTGCCTCCGTCGACAACCATGGCCACTGCAGCCCCATCGCAGGTAACACTGCAGAATCCTGTGGTTACGGAGAATTTTCATGGTGACGCTTCTTTAGGAGCTCAAGACTGTCTAGACCAGATCGAGCGCGTCGCGTGGTACAACAATAAGACTAGCTCAGAAGACGAGCTCGCTATCTCTACCTCAAGGACAACGCTCGGATGTGGTATGTAAACCGGGAGAGGAGCCTTGCTACGTGGGACAATGATGCTTGAGACCTGTACCAGCATATAACGGATTATGCGGAGCGTCTGCTTGAATGTCGCATTCAACAACCCAATGAGAGCGATGTACGTTCGCAGAAGACATGACCCGTCTTTTCCGAAGGGCGGACCCCTACATGCCAGAGGAAAGAAAGCTGCGATATCTCTGGCGGGGAGTGAAAGAACAACTGTTTACCGGCCTGGTGAGAAATCCGCCAACTACAGTAGCAAAGTTTACAAAGGAGGCTACGGCCATTTAACGGACGCTACAGCAACGATACCTGTAGGCCTACGCTTGTATGCGGGCCAGCGCTGTGTTTGGCTTGTGTGGCTCACGCTCTGCAGGGCGCGGGATGTCACCACACAACCGTCACCGCCAGTGGGCTCCAGGCGTTCGTCGTGTTCACCGGCCGTTCAGAACTTCCGGGACGAGGAGGAGCGCTGTTCCTCGGCCGTTGCACATCGCTCTCCGGCATCATGAGGCAACCTTCGAGGCACTTCATGGTACACGTCGCGGGAAGAGTTGCCTCGCAGCGATGCAACCTGGCGCGAGGTTCACTGCCACCTCCACATGCGCGCCTTCACAAGAGCAATGGGGCAACACCGCCCGATGACAAGACCACGCCATCCTCCATTGACCGAAAATGACTCCGCCTCTTTTTTTCACCGGTCCGTGTTCACCGCTCCGAGTCCGGGATTCACAAAAGATAATGTGAGGTGATAAACGGAAGAACAATCGACACTAGGGGACAGGGAGATGAGAATGAGACTGTGAGGCTGAGATACGTCTTCTTGTCTTGAACCGCAATGCAAGATTTCCTGCAGGCTGAAATCATGAACGTTTATTCAGTTATCACATCCTTTACCAAACTGTAACTAAACCGTTTGCTTTCTAAGCCCGAATCAACCTCGGCCAGCTCCCACACACGATGGCAAGATATCATACTGCTGACCCAAAAGATTGCAGAGCGATGAAGGACGGCCGACAGTCCCTCTAACACCGCGAACCTCGACGAACGGGCGCACGCAGTGCAGCGCATCGGCCGACACATTACACCTTACGCCATGGCACTCACATGGCTTTGGTAACCTATTTAGTCTTAGCTTAATTAGGCTTAGCCTAAGTAGCCCTAACTCAGGCTGGGCTTCATAACTTGATTAGGCCTCGCTTAATTGGTGTTAGCTTAATTAGGCTTTACTAAATTACGCTTAGCCTAGTTAGCTGACTTAAGCAAGCATAACTTAGCTTTGCTAGCATTACATAGCCCAGCTGAGTTTTGCCCAGTACATAGCCCAGCTGCGCTCTCGCGCAGTTTGAAACTGCGCGAGAGCTCACGGAAGCATATTACATAAAAAAGAAAGGGACAAGTTGTATCAGCGATACGTCCATATCTTTGTATGATTCGGAGAAGAGATTGTTTGACCGCTGGATAACGTAGGCTTGTGAAGAAACTGCGCATGTATCTTGACTATTTCTTCCTGGGATACACCCAGATCTATTCAGTTGGAAGTGCCGCTTGTCCTCTTGCTGTGTTTTCTACCTTTCTGTGTATGTTCTTCTAGAGGCGGCTTCATCGTGTCCTTAAAAAAAAGTCAATTACCGTGAATTTGGTCCAATAAGCAGGAGAACCTGGGCAGTGACCATTTTATAGTGTCAGTAGCATTAACGGTAGACGCCCGACCAGCCAAGGTACTTCGAGTCACAGACTGGAACGAGTTTAGAAAACTTAGGAAGGAGCGAACAAGTACAGTTTCCTCGTTTAGCGAGGCAATAGCCTCACTCATGGCAGACGTAGAGAGGGCAACTAAAGTAGTAGAAACTGACGCGGACGTATCCAGAATGGACCCGCACCTAGCGCATCTGTTAGAGGCCAAATCCTCGATTCTTAAACGATGGAAAACACAAAGACTAAACCGCAGGCTGAGGAAAAAAGTAGCGGAGCTTAACAGGGAGATCGAAAGATACTGCGTGGAGCTCAATAGGCTCCAATGGGACGAGGTCTGCGCGGCAATAGACGGGTCCATGCGCTCAGGGGGGAAATGGAACCTCCTCAAGCACCTCCTGGATGACGCGCAAACTAAGGGGAACCAAAGGCAATCACTTAGCAAAGTTATACACAGGCACAAACAGCAGGGAGGTACTGAGCAGTCGCTATTGAATGCAATCGCGGATAGATACCTCCCCATTGGACCGACGCACGAAGAAGATTATCCGCTGATCGAGTGCGCGACAGTAGAGGACTTGGACGCGCCCTTCACAGAATCGGAGATCAGGGCGGTGCTCCACAATTTAAATAGCAGATCAGCTCCGGGTCCCGATAAGGTTTCTAACAGGCTATTACGGAACCTGGACGATAAGGCAGTGGAATTACTAACTAAGGAGGTCAACGAGGTATGGGGTGCAGGACAGGTGCCCGACGATTGGAGTGCGGCTACGGTAATACTCGTTCCAAAATCCGGAAAACCCTTAGATCTCGATAACATGAGACCGATATCATTAACTTCGTGCATAGGCAAGGTAGCGGAGCACGCAATTTTAAACAGGGTGTCCGGGTACATAGAGCGTCAGGACCTCTTCCCACATAATATGGTAGGTTTCCGGCCCGGTCTATCGACCCAGGACGTTATGCTGATGCTGAAAAAGCAAATCTTTGATAACGGCACTAGGGATGTGAGAGGTATTCTAGCCCTGGATCTAGCTAAGGCGTTTGACACAGTGTTGCATCGGTACATACTGCAGGCCACGGCGGGGATGGGCCTAGGAGTCAAATTCCAGGCCTTTGTCAGGTCCTTTCTCATGAATAGAACAGCTACTATTCAGGTGGAGCAAATACGATCAAATGTGTACGAATTAGGTGCTCGGGGTACACCCTAGGGTTCAGTCATCTCACCCCTGCTGTGCAATATAGTCATGAAAGGTCTTTCAGACAGGCTGAGCGGCCTTCGAGGCATAGGCCACGCACTCTACGCCGATGACATCACAATGTGGTGCCCAAGTGGCTCCCTAGCAGAATTAGAGCAAGCTCTACAGGCGGCCTTGCATGAGACGGAGGCTTATCTAGCGGACACTGGTCTCAAGCTGTCTCCGAGTAAGTCAGAACTGTTACTTTACCGACCGTCTAGGCAAGGAGTTAGGCATCTCACGCCCCTAAGCCAGCTACCCTTGGAATTATACACGCATAATGGGCAGAAAATTCCCAGAGTTGACTCTGTCAAGATCCTGGGCCTGCTTATAGACGCTAGGGGATGTAATGCCAGAACAATTACCCACGTTACAGCCAAGACTGAGAACATGTTAAGATTAATCGCTAGGGTATCCAACCGAAAGAAGGGGTTAGGTGAGGACAACCTTCTTCGGATGTACCACGCATTTCTACTCAGTCATATTAACTATGTTGCGTCAGCTCTCGTATGGACGAAAACGGAAAAGAGCAAGTTAAACACAGGCATGCGCAAGAGCATCAAGAGAGTGCTAGGCTTGCCGATTACCACGAGCTCAGACAGGCTAGACCAACTCGGAATGCACAATACCATAGACGAGATCATAGAGGCGCAGGTCACTGCCGAGGTGGTTAGGCTGTCGTCTACCCAAGCGGGCAGGCGGACCCTGGACGAAGTTGGCATGGCTCCTAGGATAATGGAGGAACGGAGGATACCACTGACCCGGGAAACGAGGGCAACCTACATGGTGGGGCCCTTCCCGCGAAACGTACATCCACAGCATAACGAGGGTAGACGTAAAGCCCGTGCACGTGCCATCTTGAAGAGAGTTAGGGATGACATAGACTCCGCGGTCTTCGTAGATGCGGCGCAGTACGGGAACAGTAGAACATTCGCGTTATAGGTGGTAGACGGGCGCGGAGTGCTTCGCTCATCAGCCTCGGTAAGGGCGGCCACCCCTGGTATAGCCGAACAAATCGCGGTTGCGCTGGCCCTGTGTGACACAGAGCGTTTCTACGTTTACACCGATTCGCGAGACGCAATTAGGGCATTCGAAATGGGTAACCTCGCTCGAGAGGCGGCCTCCATTCTAGAGAAGAGGGCTTGCCCCGGTTCACATTATATTACGTGGTTCCCCGCACACATGGGGACGAACGTTCTTGAGGGCTTCCCAAACCTCAATGAGCTGGCTCAGGACCGTGCGCGAGAACTCACGCGCCGCGGCGGTCTGGCGGCTCCGGAGGGGCAGGAAGAGGCTCAGCAGAACGACCCACTTCTCACATTCAATGAAATTACTAAACATTACCAACTTGGCCGGAGAGTCTACCCTCTTCCTCATCCGAAGCTCAGCAGAGGTCAGTCAGTTACTCTACGAATGTTGCAGACGGGCTCTTTCCCGTCCCGGGGCTTCCTCAGTAAGCTATACTCGGACGTGGACCCTGGCTGTCCCGACTGCAGTGAAACTTTTTGTTCTATGGCTCACATGCTCTGGCGATGTCCCGCGTTGCCTAACGACGTTCTCTCCAGCGAAGCTGAATGGGAGGAGGCCATCACAAGCACGGTGCTCCAAAAGCAAGCCCAGGCTATCCAGAGGGCCCACGAAAGGGCGGAGCGTCATGGCGTTCTGACTGATCACACAATTCACTGGACAAACGCGAGCATAATCGGGAAGGAAAGAAACTGGAAGTCACGCCTGTATCTCGAATCACTCGAGATACAACCTACAAAACAAACACTGAATCGAAATGATGGAAACCTTCCCTCGTCCTACGCGCGGTACTTGCGTCACGTGCTTAAACCTATTTAACAGACTTTGCTTGCTGCTAGGCCTCATTGTGAACAAGGCTCCCGTAGGGAAACCAAAACGTCGTTTTCTTTTCTTTTATGCTTTTTTTCGGTCGGTGCACTTCGTTTTTGCGGCCATGTTTCATCCCGACCAGACGGGTTTCCGTCGAACTCTCGATTTCATCAGCCTTCGCCGGGCGTACGGCCAACCTGTTATCACCGACATTCGCCGTTCTGTTCCATTGACAACCCGAGTAGCTGCTTTTAAATATCACCTGGATTTTAACCTCGCTTGCAAGAAAAAAGGACTCATTCCTAGTTAACTGTATCTTAGCAGGCCTGTTCCTTCCACGTTTGGTTTTAGTGTCGTCGCGAAGGCCGAAAGACATTTACTGCAAGCAAGGATACGTGATTGCCGTGACAACATCCGGAAACTTGAGAACGAAGCGTTTTTTGCTCGGCGCCGCCTTGAGTTCCACTGCTCGGAGCATTTTGCAAGCATCCAGCTTTACGCCAATTATCAAGCCAAGGTACGGACACTTGAAGCCGAAGATGCTCATGAAGTCAAGCTCGCTAGACTTTCGGAGTCAACCAATCCGCATCTTCCGCAAGGTTCGACAGTGGCGGTACATAATCTTTCTACGCACAGGCTCGATCCTGCCGATGCCTCTGTTCTCAAATTCATCTTGAACTTTAATTCTGGACCAGCCTCGGAGGTCAGAAGGGTGATCTGTGCTCCTGAACACGCCGTCAACCAAGTTCACCAGACGCACCGGGATGAAGCCCGTACCCGCGTTATTGGCGTCCTGTCTAATTTGCGCCAAAGAAAGTTTCCATCTCCGCTTTCCACTGATGAACGCAGTGCTGTGAAACGGCTTCGGGAAAATGCTTCCATTGTCGTTCTCCCGGCGGATAAAGGCAATGCCACGGTAGTTCTGGACACTACCGTCTACATAAGAAAAATGCTGGATTTGCTTCAAGACCAAGACACTTATGTGCGGCTGAGTCGCGACCCTACGTTAAAGGTGCAGAAGGAACTACAGAGGCTGCTTACGGATGTGTTTCGCTTGGTTCCGCCAGAGCAAAAAGGCCTGTATTACTCGCTTCTCTACCACAATGGTTCGGCCCCTGCACTTTATGGCCTACCGAAGATTCATAAACCGGATGTCCCTCTTCGGCCCATCATTGGCTTCACTCCTTCTCCCCTGCACAAACTATCTGGTTACCCTCACAGAGTTTTATCGCCCCTCATTGGAAAAGGCAACACCCACGTGCGCGACTCCGCCCATTTTGTTGAAATAGTACGTTCTTTGATCCTCGAGGAAGACGAGGTGATGGTTTTTTTTTCACGTGGTTTCCCTGTTCACTTCCATTCCCATTGATCTCCCCGTTGATTCATGCGTTGCTGCTCTTGACGCTGATCCGCTTCTAGCGAAAAGTACGCCGTTCGATGTCCCCGACTTGAGCAAACTGCTCACCTTTTGCCTTGCCAACGCCTACTTCTGCTTTGATAAGGTCATCTATAAGCAAGTTTACGGTACACCCGTGAGTGCCTCTATCTCAGTTACTTCGGCGAACCTCACAATTGAATGGCTGAAAAATCGGGCTCTCACTTCCTTCAGCCCTCGTCCAAGAATTTTCCTACGCTATGTTGATGATTGTTTTTGTGTCATCAAGCGTTCTGCTCTGGATCTTCACGACACATCTAAACCATCAAGCCGATTCCATTCAGTTCACCGTGGAACTGGAAGCTAACCAGGGGCTACCTTTCTTGGATGTTCTCGTTAAAAGGAACAATGGGGTGCTATCCTTCAGCGTTTACAGGAGAGGCACGCACACTGGCAGGTACCTGAACTTCAGGTCTGTCCATCCTGATGCTTACAAGAGGTCTGTGGTTGCCTCATTGTTAGGTCGTGCGAATCGCCTTAGCACGAGTCCGGAAGACCTGTCCTCTGATGTGAAGACAGTTCGGGAGGATCTTTCGAAGTGCGGTTACCCATCAGCGTTTATTAACGCGGTCGAACATCGTTTGTCTGCCTCCTTCCAGTCTGCCAGTGTCAGACAGAAGAAACGCGCTCCTGTTCCTTATGTGCCCGAGATAAGCGAGACCTTATCCGAGTATTGCGTAGCGACGACGTTGAAGTGGCCCACGTGCCTGTACGCAAATTAAGGCAATCACTCGTAAATGTGAAAGACAAGCTACCGAAAGAAGCACTTTCTGGTGTGGTATACACAATCCCTTGTGCGGATTGCGAAAGTGTTTATATCGGGGAAACCGGCAACTTCAGACAGCGCACGCCAGCATCAAAACGATGTCGAAAGAAGGAGGCGACGCTTAATGCACTGGCCGAACATGCAGCTACGACTGATCACACAATTCACTGGACAAACGCGAGTATCATCGGGAAGGAAAGAAACTGGAAGTCACGCCTGTATCTCGAATCACTCGAGATACAATCTACAAGACAAACACTGAATCGAAATGATGGAAACCTTCCCTCGTCCTACACGCGGTACTTACGTCACGTGCTTAAACCTATTTAACAGACTTTGCTTGCTGTTTGGCCTCATTGTGAACAAGGCTTCCGTAGGGAAGCCGAAACGTCGTTTTCTTTTCTCTTATGCTTTTATTTGGTCGGTGCACTTCGTTTTTGTGTCCAGAAACACCATGTGTGCATTCCGAGATCGTCTGGCCAGCGTCACATGGGATAATGTGTATATATAATCCGGCTTATAATAAGTTCATGCAATCATTAATGGAAATATACTATGCATGTTTTCCGGTGAAAACGTTCCAGCTGACAAACAAGAAAAACAATGTTGCAAACCGCGGATAGATAAAGCACCTGCTTAAGCTTATAAGAAAGAAGAGACAGGTTATACGGTTCAGTCATGCAAACTAAATCACCGGAAGTATTGCAAGCATTTAAGGAATACAGGAACTACGTCTCAAAACAATAACCGATTGCTAAGAAACACTATAACTTTAACCTCTTCAACTGATCTGCAGGACGCTTTGATCAGATTCGGAGGAGACCCGCTTTGATAACTGGGAGTACATTTGAAAAAAAATAACTACACTCCTAAAAGAAGGTATTGACCTAAAAGGGGTTCATCTTGCTGATTCGCTTACGAATTTATTTCCCTTGGTCATGCATTCAATAATATCGACCTCTCGTACGTGAACTCACCTAATAGTCAGTCAGTATTCCTAAGAGTGCTTATAACGCAAGTTATTTCTTTATATTTGTCAATAAGTAACAGCAGAGCTACTGGTGCGTTTGTCATCCAAATAGCGCCGGTAAAATTCGTCATTGACATAATTCCATCTTGTCTAAATTACATTTTTAATCTGTGTTTGTCAGGAGGTGTTTTCCTCCGTAGCATGCGGAGAGCAAATATTAGAGTAATATTTAAAAAAAGGCGACAACAATGATCTTTCAAATTACCGCCCTGTATCAATGTTGCCTGTTTTTTTTTTCGGAAGGTTTAGGGAAGGTGATTTTTACACGGCTCTGTTCGTTTACGGATCGCTTTAATGTCGTAAGTGCTGCGCAGTTTGATTTTCGTAAAAGCAGGTCAACTGAATTGGCCCTGCTGACTCAAGAGAAGTTCATATTACAAAAATCTGAGGAACAGAAAATGGTATACCTGGACTTTTCCTTTATTTTTCCAAGGCCTTTTGCCTTATCAGTCATAACGTTCTGTTTAAAAAATTTGATAGCTGTGGTATTCGAGGTGTGGTTCTATCCCTTATATATGAAATGTGAAAATATGCTCCTTTATAAAGGTTGAAGTGCTTTTAACCTTTATAAAGGAGCATATTTTCACATTTTTGTGTACCTATAAAATAAACTAAAGGTTACCGTGCTAAGAGTGTACCTTCAACAGAGGTCCCACTTCGTAGCTATATATAGCAGTGGACCATTCCGAGTTGAAACCTGTAAGAACAGGCGTCCTGCAGGTAGTCCGTATCTCTTCATATTGTGCATCAATGACATGTTCATACATCTATGCAGACGATCGATGAACAGTTCGCTAAAAACGACGTAGAACAGAGAATGTCGCTGTAGCCAACGTTTTGAGAAGTGGACTTGTCTTCGTCAGGGCGGCGACTGCCTGAATACTGTACTGGTATAGGCTTCGTCGCATGTATACAGGCAGTCGCCGTATACATGCGACGTCGTTTTTAGCGATCTGTTCATCGATTCAAGCCTCCATGTTCCCCTGAGCTTCTCTTCTAGTTTGCTATGCAGACGGCACAAGCCTGTCTTTTATAGGCGACTCTGGTTCGGAAATTCCAAATCGAGCCAATAAGACGCTCGAAAACATACACACGTTGGCGACACGTAAATATCTTAAGATTAACGTAGGAAAAACAAAAGCACTACTGTTTCGTCCACGTAACAAACAATTTGAACTCTCCCCCATTAAATTAAACAACACTGAAACATAAATACTAGGGTTTTTCAAACCACCGCTTGGCGTATATCTCTCCGAAACTGTGTCACGGAATTGTCAACCGAATCACTGGTTTAGTAAATTGTCTAGAGCAACAGCTACTATGCCTCGACATTGTCACTATCTTCCAACGTCTATTAATGTGCTTTTTTTTTATAAATCAAGGTTTCTTTCTTTTGTTCAATACGGAATTCCAGTTGGGGTGACTGTTCAGCAGAAAATGTTTTTTCATCCTGCTTTCTGGTACTGCGCGCACAGTGCATTTGCAAGATATGTACAAGGAGCGGATTCTTTGGAAGCTTTCGCTTTTGCCATGTTTATTAGTCACGCTAACACCTGTCACCCAAATACCCCTGCACCCAAGCTCCCCCCCCCCCTTTTTTTTTTGTTTGTTATTGTTCGCACGTGCTGTTCTTCTCCTCTCTTTCTGAGGACGGGGGAGAAGTGTGCAAAGGCGTACATAAACGAACGTTGGAGAAGGCAGTTGCCGCCCTAACGAAGACAAGTCCGCTTGTAGAAGCGTTGGCTCCTGCGACATTCCCTGTTCTAAATCGTATTTCGCGATTTTTTCATCGATTCAAGCATCCATCTTGCCCTGAGCTTCTCTCCTAGTTTGGTGTTCAGCAGAAAACATTCACAAACTATTCGTATTCCAAAAGAGAGGAATACGCCTTGTCTTCGGGGCGCCGTATCATAGCCATACTGCTCCATTGTTTACAAAGCTTATAATTGAATCCTTGTCCAGGTATAGGCTTTGTCGCATGTATACAGGCAGGATTGGAAAAATTAAGAATGTTGAAACTTTAATAGAACTGACATGCTTCCAGCAACATAATTCTTTTTATAAATTAGATCAATTCGAACATTGGATTTTTAATACGAACAGAACTAAATACGGTGACCAAATGCTACACTTTTGTTTGCCGACTGTACCACATCAATTATAGAAAGAAAATGGTATCAGCATAGCCATTCTGTCGCTAAAAATGCTACGCGACGTATTTATGTCAATGCTTTCGCTGCCATATGTTTATTTCCTTTTTCTTTTCGTGTCTTCTTTACTACGGCTTTCTTCTACTTCAGGTGTACAAAATTATTTCCACGATAACCTTGTTCATTAATTGTTACCGCGGTTGTTCACTCTTTTATCTAGTTCGTGAGTTATGTACACCGTCTGCGTTTCTTTAACCGCTGTGGAGCTGCCCTGTGTACGAGGGGACCAAGTTCCCCAAAGGCTGCCAAATGCTGCTTTCTCGCCTGGTCATCCTGGCAACATTTTTCTTGCAGAATAAATTCAATTCACTAGTATAAGGCCAGATATAATGACCTACTCATACAAGCGTTTTCATTGTTGAGAGTCATGAGCCTTTAGCTAAATATCAGTGTGCAACTTATATATTTTAGTGTGGTGTTCGTCTGTCTCTTGCAATATGAATAAAAAAATTGTTTTGTGAATTATGTGGTTAAATAGCGAACCTACAAAAAGAAGCACAGCGTTTTCGCTTTCTTTTTTTAGAATTGCAAGAAGAGAGTCTAGAAGCACGCAAATTTTGTAAAATTTGATTAATTAATAAACAAGGACATCTTTGAGAACCCTGCCCCCCACACACGTTTGTGGCCTTTTTACTCTAGCTTACTGTTATGCACAAGACAGTGCAGTCCAGATGTCCCCGGCTTGCAGGATCCGAAGCTCAGTGATGGGATTGCCGTCTTTAAGTCACGTAGGTTCCCTGTCTCCCTTTCTCTCCATTTATGTTGGGCACACAAACACACCTCAGGGAAAAGAACTAAGCATCAGCGTTGTACCATGGTTGGCAGGTCTCTATAAACTCTCCAAGGCTTCGCTATCACCGCTACATAACTGATGATACTGTGGTAAGTTGCCGATGTAATTCATCTGTCGCATGCTTTGTATCATTCACCGTGTTTTATGCTGTGCTTTTCTATCTTTTCGTGTGAAACAGTTGGTAAGTGTGCATGGTTCTGTTGCACGACATTTGAAAGCTTGATAAATTATCTCACCTACAAAGAAGAGGCTTTCCTATCACTACAAACGTGCTATAGAGGCTATGGTACTCTGCTGCCTATCGGAGGGTCCCGGCCGCGACGGCAGCCGTGGGTTCCCGAAATTTCAACCACCTGGGGTTCTTTATCGTTCTCTACATGCCACAGAACACGGGCCTCAACATTTCGATGGAGGCGAAATGTTGAGGCCCGTGTTCTGTGGCATGTAGAGAACGGTAAAGAACCCCAGGTGGTTGAAATTTCGGGAACCCACGGCTGCGGCGTCCCCCATAATGACAGCCGGTTTAGGGACGTAATCAATCCATCCTGTCACTGCAAACTAAGATTGCAGTGCAATTTGAATTGAATTGTTTATTCACAACAACAAGGTTGCGTGGATGACCAGGCAAAAAAGCTGCGTTGAGCAGCTTGAGGGGAACCTGGCCACCTCATACACTGGGCAGCTTCACAGCGGTCAGATAAACACACGGTATACATAACGAACTAACTATAACAGAAAAACAGTAAACATCCACGGTCGGCATAAATAAGCAAGGTTATTGTGGAAGCACTTGAAACAAGGGAAGAAAAGTGGCGAAGTGTTAAAGACAGAAAAAGACAAACAACCGAAACCATGGTAGCACGAGCAATCATATAAATACGTCGCGTAGCCTTTTGATTTGAATATGCACATGCGAAAATCTGGCAGATCCCACGTATTGTGGGAAATGGTGTCAATTGGCGAGTTAGTTGAGCCGAGTGTAGGGTCAACGTTGTCGTGCAAAGTGCATGAGTGGGTGTATACATAACATAGGCCAGCCAGAAATATCGACGGAGCTGTGGGGACTGAATGGTAGTTATGGTACCACGTAACGTGGGCACTCACACCAGTGCACAGCAACGACGTCTGTTTCGTCGAAGAACATGAATGCTATGGTGCGATGATGCGATGATGCGTGCATCATAGGCGTCGTTCGTTCAAGTGGTGCTACGGGATCGAGTAAAGCAGGACAAAAGCATGCCGAGTAACAGCACATTACATGTATTGTTTATTATGGTGCTTAACACACATTAGAATCGTAGCTGTCGTTACACAAGCATCACCAGCATCTAGTGCATTAGGCTTAATTACTATGTCGTGGGACGAACGGCCGTAGTCGAGTGCCAGCGTACATGCTTGGCAACTTGGAGACCCAGCTTCGACTCCTACACCCTACCACTTGGTAGGTTGTCCGTGTATGTGTGCTTATGTCTCAATTTCAATCGAAACCTAGGTCAGGCGGGATGCCTTTCTTGTTTTTAAAGGTGTTGTAATGATATGTTTAATATCTACTTTAGTTGGTCCTAGACTGACATGGGCTGCACAAAGTTCAAACACCCGTGACGCGCACCCGCACACCATGGGCCGCATATTACGGGTGTGAGCCACTAGGTTATTGCAGTGTCATTAGCCATGACGTACGCGCACGGGTATATCATGTTAGTCAATCATTCGTGTTCTTCATACGTTCATACCGTACCCTCCAAATATTCAGGTATACCAGGTGAAAGAGAGATAGATAGATAGATAGATAGATAGATAGATAGATAGATAGATAGATAGATAGATAGATAGATAGATAGATAGATAGATAGATAGATAGATAGATAGATAGATAGAAATGCTTCGCACTTAAAGGACACCATAACGCGGGTCACAGCCGAGAACACGGATTAAATTTGGCTACCTGGGCCTATTTATGTAGCTTACAAGTGTAGCAGCTTGGGCTAGTTGGTTTGCGTTCATGATGGCGAGTTTTACAGCGCGCGAACATAGGAAAAATGGGACAGAAAAGAAAGAGCGCTGACTTCCAACTGATCTTTATTTTGCAGAGTGGCAAATATATACATACATAGAAAAAACAAAAAAAGGACAAGTCACATGCCACTGCCAGTCAAGTCACATGTGACACGTGTTCGCGATTGCCCCTCAGCCCGGCCAGGTAATCACGCTCAAACCGTGATAGCGTAAAAGGTGGGGTGCTTACGAAGTTATCGCCTAATTAATGTATGAGTTCCGCTTCTATTATTTCGCGGGTTAGTTGAGTATTTCAACGGTGTCTAAAAATGATAACCATTAAATAAATGTTTTTGCATTTGATCCCGCATCGTGGCCAGAACAGCTGGCATTGTCATTGGTCTAAATGAATTAAGCATAAGTTTTTTTTTTTTTCAAGAATGTTCAATGCACGTGAAAGTTGCATGCTTTGCATGGTGACATATTCTCAGACCCATGTCATGTCTGTTTCGTTATGAGAACCTTTCTGGCCACTGAGATCCTCGTGACAAAAGTGATCATCGATGTCACTGAGATATTGGAAACTGCACTGCACAGTGCAGGTTCCACTGCACTGTGCAGTGGAAACTCGCGTATACAATAACATTTTCTGATCGCAGTATTGCATCCTGTCTCAGACATTTTCCTTGGCTCCTAACAGTGCATAGCAAGTAACAAGTCTGATGTCTAAACTTTTAAGGGCTATTTAATTTTATCTACGATTCATGCGGAATACACATACATTAAGCCACTTTTAGCGGTAAGTATTACGGCATATGACATACTGCACTGCACTCACACATTTCATTTCAACATACTCACACAAACACGCGAACGAAGTCTGCTTCTTGTGATGAATAGGGGAGTGCAGACCGTCTTTCCGCTTTTCCACTTTTACAATCAGAAAAATATACGAGACTCATTTTGAGGGGTGAGTCATTAGAAAGTCACTTCACACTCTAGTAAGCGTCTACTGACTGTATTTGGGGAGTTAGTTTAATTGTAAGCTGTCTCAGCGAGCGATGGTATAGATAATGATAGGTGTAACGTTAAGGGACAAGAACAGAGCAGAGTGGGTCAGGGAACAAGCGATATCCTAGTAGAAATCGAGAGGGAGGAATTGGTGTCACCAGGGCATGAAATGCGAAGACAAGGTAGCCGTTGGTCATAAAGGGCAACAGAGTGGATTCCTAGAGAAGGCAAGTGTTGCAGGGCGCGGCAGAAACTTGGGTGGGCGGACGAGATCAAGAAGTTTACGGCCGCAGCTATCCCAGGACCGGGACAATCTATGGGAGAGCCCTTTGCCCGGCAGCGGGCGTAGACAGGCTGGTGGTGATCAACTGGCAAGGGTGTAGAGATGAACTGAGAAGCGGTCACTTTCGCCACAGCGACGGCGACAAAGGGACGGGCACTAATCGGCTGAAATGTGCTTTTCAAGCTCTCCTGGTGTGAAGAACTTCCGTGCCACAGGTCACTGCCGCAAGCCACTGCCGCGCAGGCACACGTGCATGCCACCTGACATATGGGGGCACTTTCGTTCACCCTTGTTACGACTGGGGTTTGCACTTCGGAAAACATTTGTGCGAGCCCCTCTTCGAAAGCCCACCGTGTTTTGGCTACGCGGCGGAAGGACCCCTGCTGCGGGATTGATGACCCGGCGACCTTCGGGCAAGACACCGCCGGCAACTGCACCGGGACGACAGCGCACGGGTGCGGACGTGGCTCTCTGGCACCTCGTGTTTCGTGTGATTCCGGCGAGGAACGGTCGTTTGTGTGCGGCCATGTGGACGCCGACATTAGCGCACTTCCGGACGAACGCTCTGGGTGGCCGGGGTGTGAGCGCAGTGGTCAGCATGTGTGCGTGGTTTATCGCGATCCGGCGGGTTCCGGATGGGTGTGCGCGTGCCCTCCTCGCGGCTATGACGAACGCTGGGAGAGTGCGAGGTTGACGCCCACTTGAGGGTGGTGACCATGAAGGACGCTAACGTGTGTTGATTGGACATTTCTAACTAAGGCTTATTCCCCAGCTAGGGATCTGGGGACGACAACCTTTGTAGAAAAACGAGCTGCCGAGCTCTCTCTCGGCGCATTTCTCATTCTCAACCATGAAATAAACTTCGTTAAGTTTTCCTCTGCCCCGGTCTCTTGATCTGCCTCGGCTCGCATCTCCGGGAGTCTCGGAGCCCGAGGTATGATCCCGTCTCCGCAAGGTCCACGCTACCAAATGGGTCGGCTCCGTGGAGCGGCAGGCCGGTCCCAACAAACTGAATGCTGAGCAGTGGGATGAACCGCAACAAATGGTGGCACCGGGTAAGAACGCAACAAACTGGTGGCAGCGGTAGAATCCCAACAAAGGGCTGGCAGCGGTGAGGTTGCAACACCCTCCACCTATGCGTGCAAGTTTTTTAGGGGCGAAGCTCCTTAAGCTGTGGGTCGGTTGTCACGCGTATCGTGTAACCTACACCACTCACAATACCACGCAACGCCGGGAGGCTCGCGCTCGCCCTCGGCGCGTGCCTCCCGGCGCGCGAGCTCTCTCACTCTTCCATCTGCTGTCTTGTGTGTGAGAGAGAGGGTAAGGCGCGCGTTGACTATGGAAACGCTCTTTCTTAGAGGAACACTCTACAAGCTCGCAAAGAACGAGAACGCGCCCTCACCCGCGAGAGACAACGTTGATGCAGGCAGCGTCTTCTAGCGAGTTTCTTGATTGAGAAATACCGACTGCTCGCGCTGGAGAACCGTTCACCGGCCAACCCTTATTATATATATATATATATATATATATATATATATATATATATATATATATATATATATATATATATATATATAGATAGATAGATAGAGAGCCCAACCTCAGGTTTGGGCAGCGCCGTCCGCCAGTGAAGCGGAGAGGTGGAACCACCGGTCGCTCTGACGGTCGCACTCGCATTGCACGAGCGGAGAAACGTGCTTCTGGAGGCTTTTATCTCGCGTTTCCCGCCCGCGCGCTGCAGTTTTTAAAGACGATAGTCTTTCTTGGGGTACTTCGACACAGAAATTTTGGTCTGTGTGTGTGTGTGTGTGTCCTGCTGCGAAAGGTGAACCCCTTCCTCAAAGACCACCCGGCTTGAACTGGTGGATACCTTCATATTTCTGAACAGAGTCGGCCAAAAAGCAAATATTACGCATATCTGAGGCGCAACATCAATACGGAAGTATTAGACGATGTGTTCCTTTAGTAGAAAGTACATAGATGCGTAATTCTAAAGACCCTAGTGCTTGTTAGGATTCGCAAAAGCGGACGTTTCCTGTACTAGGCAAGCTTCTTGCGTTTCCCGAAACCATGGCCAGATGGCGCCCTTACCTCACGCTCGTAAGGTAGCGACACTCGTTGTTCTCTGGGCCGTCCTCCTCACTCTCGCGCCTGCTCCTTCTTTTTTCTGCCATACGCGTCTGTGATTGGCGCATTCCTTGCACGTGACGTTGTTAGTGGTTGGTGGTGACGTTTATTTTTCTGCAAAAAGGTTCAAAACTAGTGCGCATGCGCCTATGGTCCCGGTCGGATTGTGGCCGTGACGGAAGACGGAAATAGCGGGCCAAAAACGCTAACTTAGCGTTCGCTATCCTAAAGCTGCCTAATACAACACGCACCACGATTACCTGGGGTCCTGACTGCGAAAATTGACGTAGTCTCAAATATATATATATATATATATATATATATATATATATATATATATATATATATATATATATATCGCACTTCGGCTAGTCAAGCGTTCGTTGCACTCTGGCCGCAGTTTTCCCTCCGAAGTGCTTAATGCGGCTGTGATCTCTAACGGTGCTGCCCTGTGGTCACTCACGATGTCCAGCAAGAAGCGCGTTAATTGTGACACATCGTTTGCACGAGCAAATCAACAACTTCGGAGAACTCAGTGGATGGTCTACTACTACTACGCCGTATACGACGCCGTACTGAACGCGACGCCATGGCTAGCGGTGTGAAATACAAAACTTGCACAGCGTTGCCAGTTGGGCAACACACATCATGCTTCTTCTTATGGTGTGCCGTTTATATTCAACTAAGTAACCGTTTGTTCTATATTTCATTTCCTTCTATTAAGGTATAATTGCTTCCATTCCACATAATAACTCAAAGGAAACATTGCCTCTTTTATGCACGCTTGGAACCTTCTTGGGGGCGCTCCAGGCAAATAAGCGAGGAGGAAAAGGGAGGGTGTCGCTACCTTGAAAACTTTTTATCTAGGGACCTAAACGCTCGTGGCTTTAACGCTCGTGCGGTTAGCGCAAGGCAGGGGAACGGCCGCCCGCCACTCCGGCCGGTCCCTTTCTCTCCTCGCGTCTCTTCGTTTTCTCTCTCGCTTGCGCAACTCCTAGGGGAAATAGAAACACGCGAACCGGGACTCATGCAGTACGGCCGGTAGAAGGCTATCGTCTTTCGACGACATTTGCAGCGAAGCACGGAGATACGCGGCCATTTTTTTTTTTTGTTGTTGTTGTAGCGTTAGCTACACTGGCCTAGCCAAGCCCGTTTCGCGCGGCACATCAAGAGCCGCGCTGCGCATGCGCAAGGATCAGTGATGTCACACAGCTTGCGCACCGGAGCCACCGGAGCCGGCACCTCTCGCGCACTCCGCCGCCGCCGCCACGCGCGACTCACCGCCGCCGGTCTGCGCATTCCAGAGGAGTGACGTCGTAGCCGTGGGAGACGCACTGGCGCCGGCGCGCGCTCGCTGTGCAGTCGCCGTCTGACACTGCGCTGGAGCCGCTGCGCTTCTTACTGGCGTTTGCCAGTGTGGTATAGCCATGGAGAAGGAGAGCGCAAATGCTGCTCAACAGCGCAGAAGAGCGTAGAAGCTTGACTCATCGGATCCCGAAGTAGTTGCCTGGCAATTAGCGGTTGAGCGTAGGAGGAATGGACAGAAGAAGGCTAAACGTGCTGCGGAGACACTGGAGCAAAGGGCCGAACGTCTAGCAAAGTGGCGTCGCCAGGAGGCTGAGCGACGTGCCCGACCACCCCTGCAGCAACAACAAAACGCCGTCGATGACGTCAAGGCTCGCCGATCGACTGAATATACTGTGAAACTCAGCGAAAGCGCCAGTGCGACTCGAACCTTCCAGACGGACTTCGTAAACAATCCGTTTGGATATGTGTGCGACGTGTGCGAAAGACTACGGCACATGAAAGACTTGACGCCGCTGAGTAGTGCCATGCGTGAAACGTTGAGTTTAGCGGCGGCGCCGCAGTGGGCTAATCCTAGACAATCTAGACAACCAGGAAAGCTAAGAATAATCAGCTGAACATTTGCTAACGCTACGCTACAGATGCTTTGCGCGCTGTCACAGCGGTTTAGAAAAAAAGAATAGCCGAGAACTGCCCGTGAAAATCAGGTACGATTTCCCTGGCAGAGACGGCCAACACGGATTTACGGGAATTGGCAAAATGATGTGATGCTTGCACCCGCGGTAGCTTGATGTCACTTTTTGCAACATAAGATATCATCAATAGTTAACACGGAGAAGCGTGATGGCCGAACGTATTTTAACAGAAACTGCGTATGTCAAGCGAAAGTGCATGCAGCAAGTATATTCGTCTTACATTTCGAAGAGCGTGCGGTTGCTAGGTCACTTACCATTTTTTTTATTATGACAGCACTGGTACACGTTGATCCCATACATCACAGTTATTAAACACCGTGAGTACTGCTGCCGTTTTACTTAATTAGCTGGTGCATATGAGTTTTTAGTCGCTGTTCAGCACAAAATTTGAGTAGCTGGATGTTCATAGTGAGCGTGTTTACGCTGGCCATGGAAGCGCCTGTGCCACTGGCGGTATGTAGCTGCCGCTTTGGCTAGGTAGGCCAAGTATCTGTAGAGAGAAGCAAGGTAGCCATAAAAACCGCAAAGATATTGCGAAGTCTGATGCTGTTTTTATCACCAAAAATTACATTTTGACGGGAAAAGCACACGATCGAAGGGCGCATTTAGTGTTGACGATTGGGCTTTTAAAAAAAACAGAGCGCCATTATTGTAAGCGCACACAGTCTGAAATAACTGCTTACACCGCAAGGAACATGCGTGTTCACAGTGGCATTAGAGATTATCGTGCCGCATTGTAATGCAGACAGAATCAGCTTCAAAAAGATGAAAACAGCATGATGTGACGATGAGATGTCGCTATCTTTCGAGGCGGAGCTTGTACGCGGCTCTCAGCATTGCGTATTAATTGTAATGCAGCCAGCGACTGGACAAGGTAGACTTTCTTAATCGAGCAAGTGGTCGAGGTGGTGGCGTTTGTATGCTATTCCATAAACAATATCTATCCGAATTAATACCCGACTACACTGTGTCCACAAATGATTATGAAATATTGTCTGTTTGCTTAGAAAGTTGTCTTTATGTTGTATGCTATCGCCCTCCAAGTGGTTGTATTGAAAAGTTTTTTGATATGTTTGAGTCCTTGATACATTTTACTCAAGACCATCAGCTAAAGCTTACTTTTGGCGGCGATGTAAATATAAACATGCTTAATACCGATCTCACTGTAAAAAAGTTTGATTTCCTGCTGAAGGCAAATGGATTGTGTAATGTTATACAAAGACCAACACGTATTACTGCTCATACGTCGACACTGCTTGACCTCTTCATAACAAATACTAACAGGAGCCTTCAAGCAGGAATTTTTCTTTCCGATTTCAGCGACCATCTACCAATTTTTCTCTGTTTAACAAAAATGCATAGTAAACGAAAAAGTTCGTCTCATATCGTGCAGTCCGTAACTGAACAAAATATTCTAGAATTCAGAAACGTACTTCAAAAAATCAATTGGGGTGACGTACTTAATGAAAAGGACCCAAACAGAGCCTACGAATGCTTTTTGGATACATTTATTTCAACTTACAACGCATCCTTTCCTGAAAAATTAATAAAGCATAAACGACGTGCTCGGAAACCATACATTACACATGCCCTCTTAATTAAAGTAAATGAGAAAAACAGGCTGTATCATCACTTCATTAAAACAAAAGACCTAAATGACCTTAAAGTTTTTAAAACATTTCGAAACCGTTCGAATAAAGACCTTCAAAAAGCCAGACGGGATTATTATAACAAGCAGTTTGCTTGTACTAAAGGACGTGCGGATATGCTGTGGAAAAAGCTAAACCATCTCATCGCACATAAAGACTGTCCTGAGCTTGGCTCTATAAAAATAGGTGGTGTAGAAATATCGGAACAAGCTTTAGCTAATAAATTTAATGAATATTTTGTGAACCTTTCTAGCATTTTACGTACGTCTAACGACCTTAGTGGTATCAAACCAGTAGAAGAGACCATTTTTTTTTTTCATCCAGTAAATGACAATGAGGTTATGCATATCTTCAAACAACTCAATAATACGAACTCACGAGATATTGATGGTCATCAACTGCAACCTATAAAATCCGTTTTCGACATTATTTTGCCCTGTTTAACGTACATTTTCAATTTGTGCATTGCTAAAGCTGTCTTCCCTTCTAGAATGCAAATTGCTCGTGTATCTGTGATTTTCAAGAAAGGCGACAAGAACGACCTTGGCAACTACAGGCCCACATCCGTACTTCCAGTTTTTTTTCTAAAATGTTTGAAAAGATTATTTATGCCAGGTTAAATAAATTTGAGAGAAAACATAACTTCTTGACAAATTCTCAATACGGTTTCCGCAAACATCTTTCAACAGAATCTGCGCTTTTAGAACAAAAAGAATATATTTTAAATAAACTTGAAGAAAATGAAATAATAATTGGTATTTTCGTTGATCTTACAAAAGCATTCGACCTCCTTGATCACAGACTGTTAATTAAATAACTCAACTGTTATGGTTTCCGTGGGCACGCGGGAGATTTACTGAAATCCTATTTAGAGAATCGAAGGCAGGCGGTCAACATTAATGGCTTCACATCAGAAATGCAGAAAGTTAAATGCGGAGTCCCTCAAGGAAGTATATTGGGCCCTTTTCTTTTTAACATTTTTATTAATGACATAGTACAAACTTCATCTGCGAAATTCATAATATATGCCGACGATACAAGCATGTTCTTCTCCGGCAATGATTTAGACCTTATAATGGACACCGCAAATCACGCACTACAGAAACTATATGAATGGAGTGAGAGAAATGGATTACGTGTGAATGTCGCGAAAACAAAAGTTGTTATATTTAGAGCAAGGAATAAAAATGTTCAACCAAATAAACAAATTACCTTTAACTCCACCCCATTAGATATTGTTCCTACGTTTAGAAGTTTGGGTGTCCTGTTTAACGAATCGATGTCTTGGAATGACCACGTTAGTCATGTCATCTCCAAGCTATCTCAAGTAATTGGTGTCCTTTTCCGAAATCAGCATGTTCTTCCCTCAAGCACCATGATGTTGTTATATCACTCGCTTTTTGAATTCCAACTTAATTACTGCCACCTCATTTGGGGTAAGACATCAAAAGAAAACCTAAAAAAGTTAAGTATTCTGCAAAAAAAAATTCTTAGGATTGTTGCAAATGTCCCTAGACTACAGCATACTGAAGAATTTTTTTCACAAATATAAGGTACTTCCGGTTGAAAAACTATATGCATATTGTTTATCTGTAGCGTTCAAACGCGAAATAACCCAAAACACATCCTTTTTGCGGCAGGTTTCTAACCTATCAAAACGCGAGCGCACCCACACAACTCGGCAAACTGATGAATGGAATGTTCAAACGTATAAAAAACAGTATGGTTGGCAACTACTAGAAAATGAATTGCCAAGACTTCTAAATAACTTATGCAGAAAGAACATCTCTAGAAAATATTACAAAAGAAGCAATTTTTGAACATTTCTTTTACGAGGAGCCTTAATATTCCTAAACAAATGCATTGTTTCTTCGTTGATTAAAATATGTACCTAATGTTGTTACGTCAGTTTTTTTATAACATGATGACCACGTATGCTGATTACTTTGTGCATGAGATCTCATTTTGCCGTCTTTCATTTTTTGTATCCGCGACGTAAATCATGGAGTTGTAAAATGATATCTTTTTTGTTGTTGTTGTTGCTGTTGCTTATTGTTGCATTTGCTTGTATTCTTTCAGCTTATATTGTATAACCGCTTTCCACTGTCTAAAATGTTTATGCCTTCTTTTTCATGCGCCTAAGGTACCGCCAAGGTGTTTGTTTGTTGTAGGTGTCCACGGCGTTGTCAAACTATCGAGAGATAGTTTTTACCGCGGGCTCCTCGGCTATCACGTTTTGTTTTGATGCCGAAAATAAACTGAATTGAATTGAAATATGAACTGTTCATACTAATCACGTAATGAATTGGATGTCTGTTGTGGCCTGCAACCGATGGAATTTCGAGCGAACGTACACGAAATTGCAATTACTCGCGCCTACAGCTCCGAGCAGACACCACTTCACGATGCGTTTTATCGGCCGTATAATTACAGAAACTGAAAACTCGTCTCTAGTTTCCCGTCAGTAACGTCGTCATTCACACGCGCTTGGAAGCCACGAACACAGCATCGTCTTCAACGACCGACTCGGTCCCGTAATCGCGGTATCTAAAGTGTGGTGTATGTTGAGATTGGAAGCCCGAAAATGTTTTTCAATGCCACAAATTTTACTGAAGCTGCCATGCAACAGACGCATGACGCAGCACGCGCAGCCACTGAGCGCCTGCGAGTTGTGCGAGGCGCCTTGGGCGGCGTAAGAACGCGCGCAAAAAGCGGGCGCACTCACAGGAGGCAAGGGCAAGAGCAGAGAGGGAAGCGACCGCAAATCGTACCAGCGGCCGAAACGGCGCTTTTCGGAAGCGCGCCGCAGCGCCCTCTGTCCCAGCTTGGGAGGCCTATAGGCACTGGATCTTGACTTGCAATGAAGTGCCGGTGGGAGATTTCACGTGTGCGTAGTTGAACCGTAAGGATTCGTAGCGTGCGCGTTAACTAAATTAATCCGGAACTCGGCACGATCTACGATGAACATCCGCAG
This sequence comes from Hyalomma asiaticum, assembly GCA_013339685.2. Lineage (NCBI taxonomy): Eukaryota > Metazoa > Arthropoda > Arachnida > Ixodida > Ixodidae > Hyalomma > Hyalomma asiaticum. Next base: position 12,284,271 of record CM023482.1, read on the forward strand.
CTTTGCCCACTCATCATCATTCACTCCGTGGATATGCTGTGAATTTCTTGCTTGTTTTTTCTAACAGCGAATCTGTTCATGCCGTCCGCAGAAAACCGCCTCGGAGCGCCTCGCGTTGCCTAGCAACCGTTAATGCCAGAACTCTGGATACGCGGGCATAGTTAGAGTTCGACGGCAAACACTTTGTCCGGGTGCATGACACATCAATGGGCAGGCAAATCGCTACTAACTACGCAAACATATTCATTGGAATACCAGTATCGGAGCTTTAGTTCGCAGCTGCGAAATAAAGCCCCCCGCCCCTTTCTTATAAAACGGTTCATTGATCAAATCTTCTCGCAGGATAGTTGGTTCATGTCGAACGCGCGGTGTATTGCGCGAGTACGAAGGAAGGAAGGAACACCGACCGTAAAGAGCGCAGACTTCCGAATGTTTATTTCATGAAACCAACAAGCCTATACGGAGGCGAACAGATCGGCTGCGCCACCCAACTGTGCAAAACTTCGTTAACAACGCTATATCTCAGGTGCCGACATGACCAAATAAAACGACATGCGTAACTCGAGTAGCACCAAAACGAAAACCACCATAATGTTGCCACCGTGAAATAGGCCTCTTCTACTAATAAAAAAACACAATGATAATCCCTCTCGCCCCACCCCCCCCCCTTCTCTTCTTCTTTCTCTCTCAAAGCTATGGTGGCCTCTGGCAAGTGAGTCACCATAGACCTGCGTTTTCCTACTTCTTGCTTTTTTCCCTTCTCTCTCTCTCCATGCACTGCATTTTTTGCTTTTTTTTTGCCCCCTCCACGGTGGTCCAACGTTGAGGCTCGTGTGCTGTGCGATCTCAGTGCACATTAAAGAACCCCCAGTTGGTCGAAACCCCCAGTTGGTCGAAATTGCCGGAAACCCCCACCACGGCGTCTCTCGTAATCAGAGCTGGTTTTGGGACCTTAAACCCCACAAATCAATCAATCATATTTTTGCTTTTGTGCGTTGGGCACTGTGGGAACAGCCGAGCGGTAGCTACTTGCCCGCTGCTCGGGTGACTGAAATCCGCGATGGCGAAGCGCTCTACCGTACCCCCTCCCGCTTTGCTGTTTCAACGTCTATACGTCGGTCTCCGCTCTTTTCTCTTCGAACTGCTGCTTTCTCTCTCTCTTTCTTCTATCGTGGCTTTGTCCGGGAGGGTTTGCACTATACTATTTCCATTGTAAGCCTGGGAAAGGCCTGTCTCGCGCAACTAAACCCAGCAGTAACATATGTATATATATCCAGTAAATGTTTCTGCGGATCCAGACGAATTTGAGCAGCGAAGGAACGGACGAACGTGCAAGAACTTTATTACATTTCAACGTTACGGACGGTGGTCCGGCCTTCTTCAGGAAATTTCCCAGAAGAAGGCCGGACCACCGGCCGAAACGTTGGAAAGTAATAAAGTTCTTGCACGTTCGTCCATTCCCTCACTGCTTGTATATATATATATATATATATATATATATATATATATATATATATATATATATATATTGTGAGGAAGACAGCATTGCCCGAGCTGCGGCGCTGGATCGGAGTGGTAGGGTAGAAGAGGAGAAAGACGAGTCGGAATAGAACAGCCGGCCTGCGGCAAAGGCGCTGTCTCTCTCTCTCTCTCTACATTACAATATATATATATATATATATATATATATATATATATATATATATATATATATATATATATATATATATATATATATATGCAGTGACAGTTATTATTTATTTATTATTTATTTATACAGTACTGCTAGCCTCTAGCTGAGGCTGTAAGCAGGAGTGGGAGTAACAGGTACAAAATAAAGTGAACAAATCAAGATACAACAATCGTGTCACTAGAACAAGAAAAACAGAAAGAAGAGAAAGAACGCTCCAGACGAACAAAATACAAACCGTAATCGCAACCTTTCAAGCACTGGTATGCGCAAACTGATTGCAGAAAGATATGAGAGTACTTCTGTTTACGTAAGAAAAAGAAAAAAAGAAAGAAAAAAAAAACAAGCGGTTACACGACAGCCGTTATAATGCAATCTAAAGAAAAACGAAACAGATAAGTGTGAGGCATATGGACAGCGTTTTAAACTACAATGGTCGTAAGTGATAGTAAAAGCGATCACACCTGAAGAATTTTTACAAACGAATCAGTAGTCGGACGCGCGCAGCCTCTTGAATAAAACGTCAGCGATTGAAAGTGTTTTGCTTGAATATGGACCAGATGTGCTCACTGTTACTGAGACTTGGTTAATTAATGAATGCATGGAGAACTGCGAGTTTATTGCTCCATACTATACAGCTTACCGTAAAGATCGCCGGTGTAGGGGCGGTGGTGTTGCGGTTATTTGTAAAAGATCAACTGCACGCACAGAACGTTCGTCGCCTCTAGATATTGAATGTATGTGACATGGTTTTATACGGCAGTACATACACATTCATTATAGTTTATCGTCCTCCCGATTTATCGGAAGACTACACGCTGTCTTTCAATGTCTCCTTGCACAGTAAATTTCAGAATTCAAAAAGACAAATTGTAATAGCCGGTGATTTTAATCTTCCGAATATTGACCGGTTGGAATATAAAGCGGGTCAAGTTGGTGTATTATTACCATCGCAGGCCCTCCTGGATGTGGTGTTCTCGCTCAAAATGGTTGAAGTTGTTCAGGGGTACAACACACGGGTACACGAAAAAGGCGGCTCTCTACTTGACCTTGTATTTTTGGGTCCATCGCCAGCTCAACAAAAGTACACTTGTGAAGTTTCAGACCACAGTATGCTGGTTCTTCAGCTAAAATAGGCACGCGTCATGAAGCGCAAGCCAAAAAGTCTGTACTGGTACCCAATTAATCTAGAGCTGATGATGTTTCAATTCTGGACTTCTTTGACGATGACTATGACAATTTTAAGCGCATTGCTGTATCTGATAGTCCAACGGTTGATGATGCGTGAAAGCGTTTTAAGTAAGTGGTACACACGCTAATTAAACGATACGTACCAGACCGAAATAAAAAAGTTCAAAGAAGCAATCCGTGGGTTTCACGGAAAATTATTGACATGAAGCGTCATCTAAGGCACACGCGGGCAAAACGAAAAAATAGTAGGCAATGTCTGAGACCGGCTGACGTCAAGACGCTATCTTTGTCGTTCAAACCTGAACTGGCTGACGCAAAGAAGCGATACATGAATGAGTGTTTAACACAGTTTGAATGAATCTTTTACAGCACCTCAGAAACTTTCGGCGATATTTATGGAAAGGAAAATCCATTGATGTGTATTTAACTAACGAGAACGGCACTGCTACCGATAGTTTTCAATTAGCCTGCACTTTTAGTGATTATTTCCAGTCGGTATTTACGAACGATGATGGTATATTTGCGGGACTTAGGCCCTCCTGCCTCGCCAATAACGCATATTGTGGTTACTCAGGAAGGCATCTGTAACCTTCTTCTAAATCTTGACGAAAACAAATCAACTGGCTTAGATGGAATTGAGAGCGTATTTATGAAAGGGTACGCTGAATGGTGCGTCTATTATCTGTCTGACGGATATATATTTAACAAATCTTTTCGTGCCGCAGAGGCTCCTAACGAGTGGAAGTGTGCCATACCGATTCATCAAGGAGGTACTAAAGACTGTGTAAACAACTACAGGCCGTGTCCTTGACAAGCATGTGCTGTAAAATACTGGAGCATGTACTTACTAAGCACTTAAGAGAATATTTGGAAGAGCACCCGAATTCATGGGAGAGCAACAACATGGCGAGGTCTCTCGACCATGACAGTTCTTACCGAGGTCATTGACCGAGTCTTAGACGATAGAGGACAAGTTCACATTATTTTTCTTGATTCCAGGAAAGCGTTCGCCAAAATACCACATTAAAAATTACTACATAAACGTAGCGCGATCTTGCAGAATGATGAGCTCATAAATTGGATAAGAGCTTGTTTGACAAACAGAGAGCAAGTGGTTTGTATTAAAGGCACAATTAGTACGAGGCGGGCGGTAGGTTCAGGAGTTCCACAGGACTCTGTCATAGGGCCACAACTGCTCTCACTTTATATTAATGACATGAACAGCCGTGTCTCACCCGAAGTTTTGATTAAGCATTACGCGCACAACACAGTCATCTACTCAAAAATGACCAGGAAAACGACCAGGAAAACCTTAATGAACATCTGGGCATGATAGGCTTTAGGTGCAAAAAATGGTAAATGGAGTTAAAACTCTAGGAAAACCGTTTTTATGCGGATTACAAGAAAAAGCAAGCCTCTCTTATTTCGTTACGTTATACATGACGAAACGCTCTCCCGTACGTCAGAATATAAATACCTGGGTCTTTACGTCACGATAGCTTGAACTGAAACCGCCACACAGACTAAAGCTGTGATAAGTCGCAAAAAAGCTTTCAATGGAGGCTTGGTGACACGACACGAGAAGTGAGACATTTAGCATATAAAACCACAGAACTTCTCCAGCTGGAATATGCATGCCCGAAATGGAAGCCATTCACGCATAATAACATCGCGAAATGTTAGAGCGTTGAGATTGCCCCGCCATGGTGGTCTAGTGGTTATGGCACTCGGCTACTGATCCGAAGGTCACGTGATCGAATCCCCGCTGCGGCGGCTGCATTTCGATGGAGGTGAAATGTTGAGGCCCGTGTGCTGTGCGATGTCAGTGCACGTTAAAGAACCCCAGGTGGTCGAAATTTCCGGAGACCTCCACTACGGCATCTCTCATAATCAGAGCTTTCAGATTTATTTTTAATTCCTACCGTAGAACGCAGTCAATAACAAGCCTAAGAACAAAAACTGTTACTCTAACAGTGCACGAAAGAATGAGCATCAGCAGGATAAAGTTCTTTTTTTTTAGATATTGCATGGCACTTACAAAACATAGATAACAAAACTTTGCATCCTGGACAGGCCCCATTCGCGGACAAAGCACCAGTAAGCACATCAAACCATTGAAAATCGTTCAAAAAATCTTTTGTTGTATCCGCTGTTGACGCGTGGAACAAGTTAAAGAATGAAGTCGTACTGTGTAACAATGTTAAAGATTTTGACGCTTCATTATTGAATGAAATGTACTTTTTTTACGCCGTTTTTGAGCTGGGCAAGTGTACTCTCTCGCTCACCTGTGTTCTGCTCAGTGGTGCTGCAATGTGCGAAATGAATGATGGAATGTTTTGTTGGTATATTTGTTGGAATACTTGTTGGGACATTTAAGTTGTTAGATTTTCTTCCCCATTTTGTATTGATTTTTGAAAGTCATGAACTTCTGCACAGTTGAGAAACTTTTGTTTTGGCACGTTTGCTAACGGTATGAATAAACAAATATATATATATCTATATATATATAACATTTCGCACTTTAACTGACTTCGCAAGGGTGCTATGTTGTTCAACTTGCTCTTTGTTCCCTCCCAAAACGAATTGTGCCTCCCAAAAACAGTCGATCCAGGCACGGAAGTCATGCCTACAAGCAGTGCACATCATGTCACTCGTCTCATTTGCAGTTCTAGCGCAAACTTTCGCCGCTGCTCTAACAAAGTACTCATGACACAGGGCACCTCGAAAGGGGCTCACCGGACGCTTCTTTCTGCGAAGGCTTGGAGGCGGCTGCATAATATCACCCCCAGGACCACCCCCCTTCGCCCACTGTACTTTCTTCCATTGCGTGGCGCGTCGTGGATACCCCAGCTCCATGACAGAGATATTATTGTACCCTTCCATAACGTCAGCATCACTGCAACATTTTTATAGGTTTTTTCTTTCTGCTCTCTCTCTCTATCTTCCAGAACTTTCCCTCCACCCTTCCCCAGTGCTGGGTAGCCTACCGTGCTCAGCCCAGGTTAACCTCCCGGCCTTTCTTCTTCCTTTGTCCTCCTCGTTCCTTAAAGGACTTCAAAGGCTTCCAACAGTTCCTCCACTACGGCGCGCCTGGATCCTCAGGGCCTCTTGGCACGTAAAACCTTATAAATTGTTTTTACAAATGCACTAGAACCATTACGGTAGCGAGCGTTTATTCGTGGCCAGCCGTACGATCAGTTACCGTAACGGCGTTTTTTTTTTTTTTTCTTTAGGATCAGACTATAGAAGCGCCTTTTGTGTGCTACACCAGGCGGCTCAGATTGCGACCCACTTTCAGGCGGCGTCTGCGTGGCGCAACAGATGTGCTTTCGCTTTCGCGAAGGAGCCACGCTGCTCCAATTTGCATACGCGCCGGCTCGAGGAAAACGGCGACCTTGGCACCCTCGCCGTGCTCGTTGCAACCGGCCCCAGCGGCGGCCTTGCGCGGCGTGGAATTCCGCTGGCCTTCCGGCGGGGACCGCTGCTTTCCGGCCGCGGTGACGATAGCCGTACCTCAATGCATAAAAGCTCGGAACGTGCGAAAGAAAGGCGTCCACCCGCGATATCCTGTTCTGGCCGCTCGAGATCATCTACGGCTCAAAGTGACTTCGTCGAGGGCTAAAGGGAAACAAAATATTTCACCACACTCACGGTTAGGTGAGACATGGTTCGTGTCTTAAATGGTCAGCGTCGTCTACTCGCACCTTGCGGACCCGCCTAGATCAATTATTAGGCCCAGAAGTTGGTTCTCATATTGATATTATCGCACTTGTGGGAAAATTGGCTGATTGGTTGATTTCCGGGGTTTTCCATCCCAAAACCGCGACGTGATTACGAGAGACGCCGTGGTGGAGGTCTCCGGAAATTTCGACCATCTGGGGGTTCTTTAACGTGCACTGACATCGCACAGTGCACGGGACTCGGAATTGCGCCTCCATCGAGATTGCAGCAGCCGCGGCCGGGATTCGATCTTTCGACCTTCGGATGAGCAGCCGTGTTACCACTTTGGCGAGGCAACTTCTCTAATTAATCACGATCGCCATTCGACGCGATAGCTACACACCTTTCCGTAAGTGGGCATTACACTTGACACGATGTAATAATTAAATTCAATACGGAATTTCATGTCTGTAAAGGTACGTAACCAGCCTTCAGTTGCAGCGTCGGTACTGCTAGCAGACTAACGCCTAGTTACACGTAACAAGTTCAGCGGTTGTTCACTCGCCGCGAGCGATCGAATCTTGAACTGCATATCGCTATAACCAAAGTGTATCGAGAATCCTCCTGTCATCCGTCGCCGTGTCCACCCAAACCAACATTCGCAGCGGTGGATTTTGCGGCGGCCGTGTTGGGTGATGTAGTGCGCCTCGCTCAACGCAAAGCCGGTTGACCGCCATTCACGGGCATCGCAGGAGGCTGCACACCAGCTTCTCATGAGTCGCTGCCCACTATTTAGGGCGCACATGCGTGGCGAGACGGCAGAAGCCGAATCGACGGTGCGCCGATCACCCATTGTGGTGAAACACGACGACGACGAAGGTAGATAAGTGAGCGGCGCGTCGTGGACAAAGAGAGAGCAATAACTTTAACAAATCTGCACTAGCCACAACTGACTTCCGACACTTGGCTTATCCGTGGAAGAATAGATGGTGCAAAACTAGAAGAGCAGAAATCTCAATCACTAAATTACGATGAATCCCCCCACTGAACTTTTACCTGTACAGGTCTGGTCTGGCTCATTCACCGTTCTGTCTGCATTGTGATTAGGATGAGTTTCTGGAGCACTTCTTCATATCATGTCGAAGATTCAATATCCCACGGAAAACGTTTCTGGAAGTACCTTTGAGAAACATGGCTTTAAATTTGTCTCTTCCGGTAGTGCTCTCTCTTGGTGCGACTGTTCTCGGATTTAGTCACAGGAACGTTTGCAAGGCCGTATGCGAGTTTCTTCGTGAGAAAAAAAGAATTCAATGTTGATCGGCTTAGCTTTTTATTTCATATATTTTTAATCATGACACAGTACGTGAGAACCAATCTCCACAGCATTCGCTTCTCTTCTTATAATTATATACCTTCGGTCTTTGCAGAAAACTATTCCTTTAACCTACATTTGATTATTAAATACGTACTAAAATTTTTTGGTTTTTTTATTAATATTTCTCTCCCACACAAATCTCTTTCGGTTCATGACCGATCCCCCAGAGTGGGTTGCGCCAAGATACCCAAGGACCAACCAACCAACCAAGAGGCAGCAGCCGCACTGGTCAACGTCTTTGACCAGTGCGGCTGCTGCCTGACCCCGTCCGGCGTCCAGTGGGCGAGCAGTACAAGCATAACGATGCCAAACACAGCTTTAACAGCTCAGCTGATAAGCTATGGCCGATTCTGCTGTCACAGAGCGGCAGAGGAAGCGGCCTTAGTCCTCACACAAACCGAGGCCACATGCGTTGTTTCAAACTGCAATTTTGTGAACGGGCGTATCTCGCAAGAGGCACGCTCCAGGGACGCCCCGTACCAGGGGCAAGAGACGACTTCGATAACTGTGGCACAAACCACCAACGATGCGCCACGTTCCCGGGCTAGCTCGTTGGGAACACAGCGAAAGAACGCACGAACGAAGCTCGGCTCACAGTGTTCCTTGAGGCGTGAACGCATGAAGAAGTGCCCTGTACTGCAAACGTCTAGGAAGAACAGGTTCCACGTCATCACGGCCAGCTACAGAGACGCGAATGTTCATCCCCTCGGCACACGCACAGACAATTCGAGACAGACAGGCAGGCCATACATGCACACTTCTACACTACAGATTCACATTGTGCGGCGAGGTTTCAGCATCACACGCTAGGGGAGAGTCAAGAAGGCACTGTGCATTTCCACTCTCCGCTCGTGCTGCGACACCGCGCTTGTCTGCCAGACCAATTCTGGGCCTTCCAGCGAGCCGAAGAAGCCGCTTCGATGCAAAGACCGTCCGCCCTGAGTCCTCAGGCCCAATGAAATGGCGCGGCACTAAAATCACGTTGATCTGAGAAAAAACGACCAATGCAGGCTGGTCCTATACTGATGGGGATGCGAACTTTACTCGTGGGAAGAGAAAAGTGAGCGGTCGCCACAATGCACTCCTTTCTGAGACTTGGCATAAATCGCCAACACCAATTACAGTTCGCTGATGCATACAGGACGAACTTGAGAAAGATGCAAGTCATTTTTATTTAAAGTACCTTTTCAGCTCCCCCCAGTACAATGCCATGCATGACCACATTAGAATTGCCTTTTGCAGGACTACCTACGGTACAGAAAGAAAAAAAAATCTGGCGCATTAAATTCCATCCTTCCTCAATTGCCGTGCACACACGATCACTACTGCGCAAAGCGTCATTGAACAGTTTAAAATATCCATAAAAGCATATCTCCTTTCTATCTTAGATACAGACAGCGCCCCTTAAATTCTATTGTCTGTGCATGCAGTTCTTTGTGTCATGTGTAGTTACGTTTTCAGACGGTTTCTTATTGTGCTAGTGAATATTTATCCTTTCGATCAAATTTCTTTTACCAATGAAACCTAAAGGCACCGGCGCAACCAGACGACACAACCAGCGACAGTCTGGAAGCCTACCATATTAGAAAACTTGGCAGCGAGTGCCTAAGCACCCCGTCTATCGCTCTGTTTGACGCGGAATTTAATCTTCTTGATGCGGTTATCGGGGGGGTTACATTGCTATATTGGAATGGTTTCTTGTACTTTCCTGGTTTTTTGCGCCTGCGTTGTTGACATGTCACCATCCCCCCCCCCCCTTTTATTATTTTTTCTCCCCCTCCATTTCCCATGCTTCTTTGAGGCACTTATAAAACCACGTCATTTTTTCCAAACGTGTGTCCTTGTCTCTCCTTCTGTGTCGTCTGGTTGCGCCGGTGCCTTTAGGTTTCAAGAATGTACCAACTCGCCCAACAAGAGGTTTTGATGTTCTTTTACCAAGATGGTGCATAAGTGCCATAGTCTAAAATGCTGTACTCCTGTGGTGTGTGATATATTCCTGTGCTCAAATATTACGTACCTGATCGCATATTTCATCATACACTCGCGCTCAGCTGGAACATCGCAGAGAAATTCTAAGCGTGACAAGGTCAGGCAGGAGACGCTCTGTCCTTGACATCATCGACATCTGTTCTTTTTCTTCTCTGAACACCTTACAAATAAAAAAAAAAAAGGATACCCGCTGAGCCACCCTGGCTACACAATATGGTTTCAGGAATGACACGTGAAGATGTCTCAGTCACATACGTCATGCAATGAAGGTTGCCATAAAATATGTGGACTATGACTACGTAGAATATGTGAATATGTTTTGGTAATAAAGCGTAACGAACCCTCAGTTACCCAGCTAATACGATGCACCAATGGCTATGACATATCTACATCGGTTATCAGAAGAAGATCTAGCATGTTCTCACTGACAGACTATATTCAAAAGTGAACATTTGACAGAGATATGTCTGGTTGGGACGAAATTAAAGGTGAAAAAAGGGGGACACCAACCAAATTATAATCATCAAACGTAAAGACCGTTTACATGATGAAAAAAGCCCGATGTTACGGGTCCCACTCTGACGCTTCTTCAGGGGTGACTGGAGGGCACCAGACAGCAGCAGTGCTTATAAGGCCCTTCTTGTTTCTTTCCACTCTCTTCCTTCCTTTTTCTTCTTTTTCCGGTTCTTCAAACCGAGGGGGGTCATGCTAGTGTTGAACCAGGTGCCGGAGTCCGCTAAAATAGACACTTGGCATTGCACCTGCAGACCGGTTCACGTTACCAGGTGTCGCCTGAATGTGCTACGATCGTGGCACGTTCAGGTGTGGCGTCGTGGCACATCGTGGCACATTCAGGCGACATCTTGAGGCATTCACTTCCGTAACGAAAGTACGTCAGGGATTTCTTGGTGTAGCCCGGGATACAACACTTTCGTGTCAAGAATAAAAATACTGCATAACACGTTTATGAACTTGACACATAATATCAATGAATTCCTGTCTTGGAATGCTCACACTAAGCAGCTGCAGAGTAAAGCTGCCCGTAGCTCAAGGAAAGTTCGGCGTGTATTGCTTGTACAAGCAAGCCTTAAATTACGCTTGATTCGCGACTGCTTATAGCTGTGGGTCAGTTATCCAGATGCTTGCAATGACGGCTAATTTAGCGTCTTCGAGAACTCGTTTTCAACCGCTATATACAGAGTCATACAGAGCGTACTCTCATCGCCTTTTACGAGCGTACGCACCACGGACAGGACACACGAGGTACTATCCATTTAAATGACGTCACCGACCTCCCTACTAACGTTCTCTCCTACCCGAGGTGACATCACGAATGTACTGACACACGTACAAGCTGCACTTTTCGAATTCTAAAATCGCCTTGTCTGCGCTGGTAAACAACTGCGCCTTATGGTTTTGCTCCACCGGGAAACTTGCGCCCGTTCCCTCCAAAAACCATTTCGTTCATTTTATTTCTGCGCATCGCCCACCGCTATTTATGTACATCTGGTATCCAATCGGCAATGCGGGAGTGTGTTGTAATGTACGGGCAGAATGGACAGTTGGTGGATGTTCACAGTCGTGAGTTTTGTACCACAAATTCCCCCTCCTGTTTTTCCAAGTAAGTTTAATCGAGCGCTGAGCGCTAGTGTCGTTCTGTTGTGCCGTCTAACCCGTTATTTATTCCGCCTCGTAATCATCATTTTGCGGCTGCACCTCGTCTTTGGTCCTGAGTTTTTCGTTCTTGTTCTGCGCAGCTTCTGTTGTGTGCGCACGTTATGCATGGAGCAAGAGGGAATCGAATGCCTCAGGTCAGCGGATTTTACGGCGAATAATCTGTTACGGCTTCGCACTGGCAGCACCGAGCATAGTGGAGAGGGTGAGGTGTGACGGGAAGAGGGACAGAGAAATAAAGGAACAAGCTTCACGAGGGCGTAACCGGAACCCACGGACTGAGGGCGAGCATGGCTTGCGGAAACATGCGTTCACGCAAATTGTACATGCACTCCGACTATTGTAAGCAATGGGCGAGAGAAGGAGAAACTTAGAGAGAGGAGATGAGAAGGCGATATAGAGATAGAGAACACAGCGGAATGAGTGAAAACGATGGTTAGCTTGGTGTAGGCGAAATAAATACTTTTGCATAGAAGATCATGCTTTAACAATTTTCTTGATCCTCCTATTTGCTCCTCCTGTACTTTGGCTCCTCCTGTACTTTGCTCCTCCTGTACAAGAAAAAGTTTCTTGCTCCTGTTTGCTCCTCCTGTACTTACAGTACAAGAAAAAGTTGGTGTGGATTCGCTAAATCGCTCATTTTTTCCTGAATCTTTTGTTTCTCATGTCCTGTCCAGTATTGGAGGTAAACCATTTTTGACATCTATACAACAATAATACCCTCTAAAGTGGAATGAATAAAAAGAATAGGAAAATTTTGCTTTCCTTATAACAGAAAAGAAGTTTCCGTGTACGTGGATGCTGGGAACACCAGATTTATTGCAGTGATGATCATCGATCGAGGTGTGTTATATTGCCCTGCTTCGATGGATTATGATCATCACCATCTTGTTCGTCATCATCAGCGTGGTAATCATGCCCAGCGTCATCGTAATCACTTTTCAGCACAGTGCTAGAGTTCTCTGCTTGCCTGCGGCTCTGATTCAACGCGTTTATTGCAATTATTATCAAGAAATTTAACAAGTCCAATAGGTTTATCACCATCGTGCTCATCCGTTGTCATTGTTCCTGACACCATTGCCTCCCGAATGCACTGCTTCAAACATTCATCAGCAAACACGCGCGCTGGTTTTGATTGAGTCCTGCGTGCTTCGCCTTGAGTGCTGCGTGCGTCACTACCACGTGACTATATACACTCAACGCATTTAACGTTTCTACCATTTATCATCATTCATGAGGCCTTGCTGACCGATGGCTCCATTTCAACGCAAAAATTATCATGGTTTCTTAACATCACCATCATGCCTCACCATGTTTTCATGATGAGGAATGATGACGTTACTTGAAGGCGGCACTGCTTCAATGACATTCATCATCATTACAAACAGCTACTACAGTCCGTGTTCATCATCTTTCACGGGGCCTCTGCTTGCCGACGGCTTTGCTTCAACGCTAGAAGGCTTCCGCTAGGAAATCCGGAGAATATGCCCGGTGTGTCTTCATGGGTCATACCCAATTTGGTAAGGTCTAAGCACAATTTTCAAAATACGATTTTATTCAAAGCACACACATATTTCTGTGCGTAGCGTCGTGAAAGCCAAGCGGGCCACACCATGGCGCGACGGTTCATCAACTTCCCACAGCTAGTCCGCACTCCTGACTTGTACATACGTGGATGGGGCAACGACAATCCGAGTAACATAAGTTTCGCTAGTCGCATTGCTACAAAAGTTGTATGAAATCGTGATATCAGTTTCACTCTTTAGCAACAAGCCAAATAATTCAGAAATTTAAAAATATTCATGGTAAACTATCAGAAAAATGTTGGCATGCACATCGAAGCGTGACTTGCGGAGCGTACCCTTGTTCAGTGTGCATTCGTCGCTAACTCTTGGCAGTGGTAGGTTCAACACCCACCTAGAACAGCCAAAGTAATAGTTGCTTCCTTTTTCTTTTTTCAGTTGAGCAGAACGGACACATCATTAAAATTGTGAAGTGGCATGGCCCAAGCGACGTCCGAGAAGAGGCCAGACGCAATTAAATTGAGAATTCCCTGCCGCGTAAGCATCCATCTCTGTAGTCTCGTCTTTTGACTATGTCATGCAAAATGTGTTGCAGGGCCACTTTTAGTAACGCGTATATGTGATACTGTACTGGAGCGAATGTGTTTCGCTTGTAAGTTTCTTGAACATGTCCTCAGCTCAGCAAGGCCGCTAAGCATAATGCAGGAAATTCTCGATAGCGCGACAATCCAGCTAATTTGCGCACTCTGATCGCACTGCGGCACTTACGCTTCACTGCCGAAGACACGCCTTGCTACATGTGCCACCCCGTGTGAAGAAAAGCGCATGTATGAATGGCTCGAAGGGAGCGACGAACGCTGCTAACCTGCTGCGCGGCCTGTTATCCTAAAGAGTCGGGATATAACAAGATGACGCTATCATCGCCGCTGTGGACGAAAGTGTGTCAAGGAAGTCACGGTTTCACTCAAGAACGCCGGGTCCTGTTGCGCGGCCACTTTCTCCCGGCGTCGACGATTGCCGAGGAACATCACAAAAGGAAGGAGCGCATATATTCGGTGTACGCTGTGGCCACGAATGCCTTCCCGCGGGCAGTCAAGCGACGCGAAATGCACGAACAATGCGTGCCTCTGTTTATCCAAGTGAAAGCGCGCGTATTCGAAAAATAAAGGAAACAATAATAAGCGCTCCACAAACCGAACTGATGGCGTGCCAGAGAGAAATGGGCTGCGCGTCATGTTTACTTCCGTGGCGCCTTCACAACAAACAGCGCCAACGTATAGGGAGAATCGGCACAGCCATTCGGAGGCTCACCTCTTTGCGTATCCCCGGGAACACAATGATGAAAGCGATGAAGAGCGTGGAGAAGCACACATAGATGAGAATATTCCGTATGTCCTCTGTGACCGCAGTCCTGTTGGCGTACGCATAGAGCGTCGGCCCACCTTCGGTACGGAAGGCGTCGAACCATCCCTTGAGCATGGCGCAGCCAAGGTCGCGAGGGGAACTCCTCCTTCCCGAATAACCTCACAGGCTCCGCATGTCACAGCGAAAAAGCGAAAGTGCTCCGGCCCGGAACCGGCTCCGGCGGCAACTGACGGCGGCGGTACGCGCCGCGGACACGGTGGCCTACTCCGCCGCCTCACCCTCCTTCTGGCCCCGCCCCGGCGCCTTGCAAGACCGCTTGCTGCGAAAGGTCCGCGCTTTCACCCGTTGAACGATAGATCTCGCTACTGCCACTTCGCTCGTTCCACGGCGGGTGTCTATAGATTGTAGGTGTGATCTATCCCCCGCTCGTTTGCAACCTTATCATAAAAAGTAAACTCCTCTATAGGTATGGAACTAGCGCGCTCGAGCGATGACCTTTCTGTCGGTAAAGCGACTTTCGACAGGGTAGGCGCAAAGTCCGCTAAACTACCCTTGCAGTAACTATTGCGAGGAATCAATTAGTGCAAGGCACTCTCCTAGCAGTTTACTTTCAGTGCTATGAAAATGCCAGGTGTAGCACTGAAATTGTGTGCGAAACACTGCGTATTAATTATTTTAGAGCACGGAGTAAGTGCAAGAGTTCCTTGAGGCTGTGCTACAAACGTCTGCCATCCAGAGTTGCTGTGACGTGAGGAAGTCAAAGTCATCTGCAGATCCTGCGGCTAAGCATCTGCTGTAACACAACGGTTAGGATAACTGAATTCGGTCTGACACTGGTCAAACAGAAGCACCTTTAGCTAAACGTGACCTTCTTTTGTTCCAGTTAAATAGCGTCTTTCATGCGTAGGTTTGACATTAAAGTAGTACGGCGTGTACCATGACTGCATTGCTGCATTGTTGTGGGCACTCTGGTACCCGTCATATGCATTATGACTGTCCAAAGTGAAACATGTGAATGGTTGTTCACAATTTCTTGAGGAGGAAGGACTTGTGCACTGACTCGTTGCACGGTTCCACTGGACCGACTGCCTTGAATACCACTTGTATCACTCTATCAATATCACTTCACGGTTGTGGTGCCGCTAGGTAGGGAAGATCTAAATGAAAACTTGCCGATGTCCTGTAAGTGCTTCAGTTCATCATCACCGATTTGTGCTCATGGAGGCATCACCAGTGCAGCTTTCGTTACTTTGACATCACTCAGTTCATCTAATGCAATACTTATAGTGCCCTTCACGTATTTATAGTGCCCTTCAGCTTATACTGAAAAGTAGTAAGCTATGCCAACCCTTGGAGAGTAATTCATTCCTCCAAATTTTAACGCAAAGGCTGCACAGAGTGACATTCCGTCCCTCTAGACAACAGCTATGCGTCCAATGGTGAGGTGATTAGCGTGCTAGAAACTTCACGAAAAGTGCTATAGCACATCCCAGGACCCGGTGGCCTTTTTACGAAATACCCGAAGGTCTTCCAAAGGACACCTTCAATGAAGTTAACTAAAGTACGAACTATATGGCGGGTGGGTGAATCGCCGTTGAATGCAACGCAACACGCTAGGACGCCGACGAGCAGACATGACGGGCCACTGCTAACTGAAGTTTATTGCAGGGTGATTCCACGTAAGATCGAACAACGCATGGCTGGTCACCCTCTTAAATTTATTTCAAAATTTTATATATTGCTGCCCGATGAGTGGAAAGAAGAGATCCGCACTTGGTTTTGCTAGCAAAAATTTTTTCCAAGCGCCGGGAGTCAATAATGACGAAGAGTTTGCCGCGCCTACCTGCTCTTCTATTTTGGCCAACTTTGGTGATTAATTAGACAAGCTATACTGCGGTTAGGAGACTGAAATTTATTTCAGTAATTATATGCATGCTTTGCTTGTGATCAATTATTTTTGCTTTTTATGGGGAGCGTAGATATTTTTATAAAAATCCTCAAAATCAGCCCAGGAAGCATTTTTCTGTCTACTTTGCGGGCTTATATCTCAAAGAAGGCTTGTGGTAGAGCGGCGAAAATTCCTCATTACGTTCTAAGCATACTCTTTTGTCAACCTGCAAAATATTATATTTATGTGATTTTTCAACAAAGAGATACGGGCGGGCTAACTTCAAAAGAACACCGAACAATGAAAACTTCTGACGACAATAAAAAAAAACACATTTTTGATATTTCTAAACTTTGTACACTTATTCTCCTTCACATTGGCTTTCACAATCACCAAAAACATAATGCGTAATTTTGTTCCGCTAGGAGCTACAGGCCGTCGAATTAGACCCTTATGGAAGGCTCAGCGAAGCATGCACGTCTGATTATTCTGACATTTGTGATCGCGTACCGCTTTTCAATTTTCGCATGATAATGTGCCTGGTCATTTATGTCTGAACGCTGTATATTAGCTGTGAGGGACACAATAATGAAGGATTAGGGGTCGGATTTGTACGCTTGAGGAAAAAAGCTTTGATGCGCTGCGGTATCGGAGCGCAGACAGATATTTTCCGCCTTTACCTCAGCAAAAAGGCAGTAAGAACTCGATGCGCAGCTTAGATTACCCCCCCCCCCCCCCCCCCCCCCAAGAAAGAGAAAGAAAAGAAGAAAGGATAAAAATGGAATAAGCAAAGAGCGCTTTCCAAATAATCTTTATAAACCTGAAAATTTGGGAAGGTCAAGAAGAACCACTTCATTAAACCATGTTTCTGGGCTGAAATTGTTCATTCCATTGATTAGATTGTTCAGACTTCTTCATTCATGTACACATAACTCCTTCCAAGCAGACCCGGCTAATCGTACCTCGTACAAGCCAGGAGATGCTTTCGTTGACGTGGATAGCTGTCAGGCATGCCAAGACCATGGAACGCGGGTGATGATGATGATGATCCTTCAAATATGGCGCATACCCACTACGGGGGATTGGCCAAGACCTGGAGTGCTTAACTTTTAGCTGGTATATTGTGCAAATACCACAACATGACGAACGCGGGTACTCTCATCCACTCTTCCTTCTTTAACTCGCGGAAGGCAACAACTTCTTTTTCTTCAAGGTTTAGATGCACACCTTTCAGTTTCTCTGATAAAACGGTTACAAAGTCTCTGGCTGTCCGAATTGCACTTTCAGTGTTTGTCCTAAAGTTGTTGAGCATTGCCTGATGCTTGACGAGACCTCCGATTCCATCGCGTGCGTTTTTCCCGTGTCCAGTTGCTGAGAATACCCATTGGGTACTGGGACAACAGCTCTTTCGGAACTCGAAAAGCTGATATCTATTTTTGAAATGACTGGCGGCTCCATCACTCACATATGTCACCTTGGAGTAAACCGGCAGGTTGTCTTCCACCCATTCTTTCGCTAGAGCCAAGCAGGTGTGAGCGGAGTCGTGGCTCAAGTCGTCACTAACAACAGCGAAACTCCTCGTAGATTTTCTCGTTGTGACCACGTATGTAAAGGCGGATGCTTGCTGCTTGTGCCAGTGGTATGCCTGAACTTCATCAGGAAGCACGACAGTCCAGTTTTCGGCAAAATCAAAGGGGAATACAATGCTCCCACGCTGCGTGCATTGCTTTTCCTCGTATATGGCTCTACTTTGTGTCAGTGGTTGTGCATGATCCAGCTTTCCACCAATACTCGAAGATGATTAAAAAAAGTGTCAGCACCCAAAACCTTTTTCACAATGTCGCTGCCTCCGGCATTGCTAGTAATATTTCTTCGTCTTCAGGGATATTAAGTTCCTCCAGTGTCAGGGACCTGCCTTTTGGACACTGATTGCATTCGCCTAAAAGGCACTCCACTGTGACGGAATGCAAACGAGCGCTGAGTGAAGCTCATCAGCATCGATTTTGTGGCCAGTAATGTTCTCAACAGCGGCAAGGCAAAGCTTATAGTTGGCGCAAATGGCACAAACACATACATCATGCTCGGGATAACATTTTAACCGGCGCGGTCGCAAGGTGTAGAATATAATCTGAGATAGGTGCGCGCATTCGTTTACCAATTGTTTTGCTTTTGTTTCCTTTGGCGTTCTATACATTGCTTTGCCACTGCAGTGCCAAGTTCATGCGTTCTACTGATCGCAAGTGGCGGTGCACAGTTTCTCTGGCGGCAGCGGCTGTCAACCGCGTGCATGAAACAAGCGCTCATAGCTACCTGATAGTGTTTTGATCTTGCTTCCATCTCCGCCTTGTTATCAGCGCCTAAGTGCGGTGCGAACAAAAGGCAGAATGGATAGCGAATCTCCAGTCCACACGCGTTGAAGTTACCCAAGAAGTGTTTGGAACACTTTTGGTCTGAGGAGGCGAAAAGGAGCTCTGACTGTGCCTCTCCTAGAGCATCTGGGGGGCGCGCGCACCTGCTTGCTAGCCCCGTGCTCATTGCTGCTCGGGTGACCAAATCGCTTCGAAATTGACACCATCAGTGCCACCAACACCTTTTTTCGGTGCTGCTGGCATTTTAAGGACCAGAAATTTGATTCTGTCTTCATTCTATACACTCAGCGGGCAAGAAGCCGGATCAACAATTGCCTATCGTTGCGTAAGGGTCTAATTCGACGGCCTGTAACTCCTAGCGGAACAAAATTATGCAGTATGTTTGTGGTGATTGTGAAAACCAATGTAAAGGAGAATAAGTGTACAAAGTTTAAAAAATATCAAAACTGTGTTTTTTTTTTTATTGTCGTCAGATTTTTTCATTGTTCGGTGTTCTTTTGAAGTTAGCCCGCCCGTATCTCTTTATTGAAAAATCATATAAATATAATATTTTGCAAGTTGACAAAAGAGTATGCTTAGAACGTAATGGGGAATTTTCGCCACTCTACCACAAGCCTTCTTTGAGATATAGGCCCACAATGTAGACAGAAAAATGCTTCCTGGGCTGATTTTGAGGATTTTTATAAAAATATCTACGCTCCCCATAAAAAGCAAAAATAATTGAACACAAGCAAAAGCATGCATATAATTACTGAACTAAATTTCAGGCTCCTAACCTTAGTATAGCTTGTGTAATTAATCACCTAATTTCGCCAAAACAGAAGAGCAGGTAAGCGCGGCAGTCCACCTCTTCGTCATTATTGACTCCCGGCACTTCGAAAAAATTTTTACTAGCAGAACCAACTGCGGATCTCTTCTTTTCATTCATCAGGAAGCAATATATAAAATTAGGAAATAAATTTAGGAGGGTGACCAGCCATGCGTTGTTCGATCTTACGTGGAATCACCCTGCAACGAAGTTACACCTAATCTAGATAAAACCGCGAAGTGATGTGTAACATTGTGTGTCACGTACGCAATCGTGACTGCGCAGTCGTGACGTAGCAGAACTCAAGACGACGTCAGGCGAACTGCTTATTGGGCGAACCTGTGCCCAGCAAAACAAAGCCATATATATATATATATATATATATATATATATATATATATATATATATATATATATATATATATATATATATATATACAGGGTGTTTTTTTTTAGCTGCAACACATTTTTAAAATTAGAAAAACATAAATCGCGGGAATTTCTTGTGTACCATTCGAGTGTACGGGTTGGCGGCCTCTACACTAGGTACACTAGGTATCTTTACAGATTATTCAAAGGCTTTCGATACCATAAACCATGTTACACTTTTACAGAAATGCAAACACTACGGCTTCCGAGGTGTATTTCTAAAATTAATTGAATCTTACTTAAAGTATCGCCAGCAGGTGGTGGTCATCGACAATCACACCTCCAGCTTACAAGCAATTTCAGCAGGTGTGCCCCAAGGTAGTATCCTGGGACCCCTTTTATTTTGCGTATATATAAATGATATTGTAAATATTGACGCATCTGTAAAGTGTGTTATATAGGCAGATGACACAACTTTACTTCTCACTGCGCAACACTATGAAGATCTAGTCAATGACGCGAACCAGGTATTATTAAAGTTAGCTTCGTGGACATGTATTAATTCCTTAAAATTAAACACATCGAAGACAATGGCTGTTTACTTTAGGCCTAGAAATAAACCTTCCCCTTTGCACGTACCGTTAATGCTAGGCACCTCGGAACTTCAGATAGTACCAAGTGTTAAATGTCTGGGTGCAATTTTTGATGAACACATGTCGTGGAATGCCCACATTGAAAAGCTGTCTTTGAGTGTATCCAGGATAACTGGAATTTTGTCTAGGGCGCGTTTTCTGCTTCCTAAAAAAGTTAAACTTCTCATTTACAAATCACTGTTCTTATGGCACATAAACTATTGCAATCTGGTTTGGGGCACGACAACTTTATCGAACATTCACAAATCGCATGTAATACAGAAAAGGGCAGTTCGCGTCATTGCAGATGTTCCGTATGGAAGTCAAACTTCCCTGCGTTTTGATGAAATAAAGCTATTAACCCTACCAGATTACTACCACACAAGTCTTATGAAACGCTACCACAATGGACTAAAGAGTGATAACCTTTTGGGTACGCTTGCTCGAATAAACCACCGGACCATTTTTTATAAAAGTCACCACGTTCACACGTGGTTTCTTCCACGTACGCACACTAAATACGGCAAAGAAATGCTGCGCTTTCTCTTGCCGTTTTATCTCAATCAACTAACAATATGAAAATATTGTTAAAGATACTGTTCTGCCTTACATGTTGTGTAACACCCTGTGTTTTCCTTTTTACGGTTTCATCGAATTTTGTGTGATTATCAAATTAAAGTTAGTACATTGTTTGCCGGTTTCTTTTTCGCTCTGTTTGACTTGTATTACTTTTTTTGCATATGTGCATATGTATATATTTATGTGTTCATTTACGGTCTGGTTGAGTTGTAATTTAGCAATATATTGTTGTCTGATTTCTGTTATAACTATCTCATCAGGTTGTTGGCTGTTTGCAAATTTTTCTTTAATACACTCAGCTATTTATTTTATTGCTTATGTTGTCCTTATGCTGTACTCCGTAAAATTGTATTGCACTGTATACGCTTGCTTATCCCTGCCATTTTGTATGGGGTAGTGGTCCTAGTCAAGCCCGTGAAGAGGCTTTTTGACCCCGGCCCTCAGCATCCCAAATGTTGGAATCAATAAAGTTTCAAAGTTTAAAGTTTCAAAGTAGATACAGAACAATTACCGCACTTGTATGCATAATTAACTAAATTACGCTAATTACCTTTTTATTATCAGCAATTGGTGGCTATAGTAAATGAGTACTTTGGAGCCCGTCCTCGACACTACCTATCCCAACGATCAAATTTTAATAGCGGAGTGCATGTCGGAGCTACGCGAACAATTAGTACCCCGTGGCAGGCTCCTTGAAACCGAAATCGGCCGGGAAAACAGCGTCTGTGACGTCGATGTCGCCGCCCCCACGGCTTTCGTCACTCGCCGCTTGCCCGTGGTCACCGCCGCTCCGGCCGCGCAAGCAGCTTGCGTTATCTCCTTCTTATCTGCGGCGTTGGTCGCCGCGGGCGAGTGACGAAAGCCGTGGGGGCGGTGACATCGACGTCACAGGCGCTCTTTTCCCGGCCGATTTCGGTTTCAAGGAGCCTGCCACGGGGTACTAATTGTTCGCGTAGCTCACGGGTTGACGCCGGGAATATTTCATTCATTGGTGAAGAGCCACCATTGGCTTGAGCAACTCCGGCCAGTCCAGAAGGCCCACGATGCGGCGATAAGGCTTGGCCTTCCCGTCCCAACGTGGGAGCGGCCCGCTGTCTTGCCCCTATAACAACGGGGAAGATACTTACCGACCACAATAAAGTTTATTACCTATCTCCGACATGCACTCCGCTACTGAAAATTTGATCGTTGGGATAGGTAGTGTCGAGGACGGGCTCCAAAGTACTCATTTGATATAGCCACCAATTGCTGATAATTCAAAAGATAATTAGCGTAATTTGGCTAATTATGCATACAAGTGCGGTAATTGTTCTGTATCTAGAGACCGCCAACCCGTACACTCGAATGGTACACAAGACATTCCCGCGATTTATGTTTTTCTAATTTTAAAAATGTGTTGCAGCTAAAGAAAACACCCTGTATGTGTGTGTGTGTGTGTGTGTGTGTGTGTGTGTGCGTCGCGGCAACAAAGAAATCACAAAGAAAACAAAAGGAAGACCTGGCAGAGTGAAACCACAGCGGTTCTCGTGCGATTAATTCTTGGACAGATACACCGTTTCTTTGTTCACAACCTCCATCATGAAAACCGCTAACAACGAGATTAAATGAACTGCTAAAGAATTGCGCGGACGGACCGACCATAAGTGTCCACTGTAAGAACGGTGGTGCATCGTGCTTTGGATGCGCTCAAGATTTACTTACGCTCGCTGATCCTTTATAACCATGAAACGTTTTCCTCCTCCAGGCTGGGGTTGATTGGGCTGCTGTATTGTGAGCTGGTATAGGTTTTCCAGTAGTGTAGGCATTGCTGCCAAGGGAGCCACAAAATGCGCGTAGAAATTTAGAACACCAAGGTAACTTGGAAGCTGTCACATCAAGTTTGGGTAGGGGCATTGGCATAGAGAAGTTTGGTCCTGTTGCTGTTTACAGAAGGGCCAGCAAATTTCAAGGGCGGTATATCCCTGCGGCGTTTGCCCATGTTAAAATGTTCATGATGGCGAGTTTCACAGCGCGCGAACACAGGAAAAAAAAAATGGGAGAGAGAAGACTCCTATGTTCGCGCTGTGAAACTCGCCATCATGAACACAAGCCAACTAGCCCAAGCTTCTACACTTGAAATTTTTAGTCAAAAACTTAAACTGCGCTAACGAGAGACGTCTTTAGCAGGTGTTTTGTGCGCATGGATACTGTGAGAAGTGGTAGGTTTCATGTTTTCAATAGCTGTTAGTCTGCGCTCGTCCTGTCTCCTTCTTATTATGCTGTTCCGTCCTTCGCGCAGTTTACGTTTTTGACTAAATGTATTACCGTGTTACAATGGCCAGTGATCTTGCAGTCACTTGCAGAGAAACGGAAAGTGTTTGCAATAAGCTTCTTCTGATGATCTGCCAATCATGTCATTGATGTGGGTGAATATAAATGGTAGCTCACCAGTGACAATGTCAAAAAAAAAAATGCTGGAGTGCATGCGCAGCTCTCTAGAGGCAAAATGGCACTCTGATAAATTCAAACCCGGAAGATTTAGAGTATTTTCCTCGGCCGTAAACATCCGACAATGTGCCCCTGCCAGATCTATATCGGAAAAGATTTTCACATTGTGGACAGCGAGTTAAGTACTGAATCTTTTACAGCGAGCATCTCGCGGACTGTTGCTGTGATCAAGTCATGGTTACTTTCGCATGAAAGCCAATGGTTGGTTTCATTTCGTGTTATACGAACTATGGTCAACTGCAGTGGTGCCAGATGACAGCTTAACCACATGGTGGGCCTGTAGCTATAATGTTATGTCGCACATCATGGCACACTGGTGCAGTCTCTCGTGGAGCACAATAGTTATGGGAATTGAAGTACACGGAACGCGGCGTAGGGCTCTGGAACAACATGAGTGGTGCAAAATCCTGCTATCCACTCTTGGAGAATGTACTATCTATTTCTCTGCTGAGAGTTTGCGAGAAAGCCGGCACTTTCATCGTGTGTAATGAGTTTCGCACCGCGAGATCCGTGGCCTGTCGAGTGCTAACCATGGCGATGCTATCTTGCCTTGTTTCACCTGGCGTGAGTGGTGCACCCCGTAAGCTGTGCACAGCTGGAAAGGCGTTTCGCAAAAATAACGTCCGCGACAGCGCATAGTCTAAAAAGCAGTGATGTCATGACTTTCATCAGCGGCACAAAAATAGCCTTCTCGTTTCCTTCCGTAAGCTCGGAAATAGGTTGCTGCGTATGAAAATTTTGCCATTGTACACAAGCCTAAATGCTATACATAAAGATTACGAATAATGCGCGATAGGCACTACGTGCGGTACTAGCCTTTTATCATACGTACGCGCGTGCCTTTTAGCAAAGTATATCTACATTTAGGTGTAAGCCCAGGAAGGCTTTTGTTTTGCTGCGAAAAAAATGGTAGTTCCTGAGCGCACCATTAACTTGAACCTTCATTAATGCTGTCTTTGCATTTGGCTGACAAGTAAACTAATGCGCGATTTGCATTTTACTAAGGTTTTGCGTCATGTGCGACATCAAATCTGACCACATAAAAACTATCATACTGTACGACATCGTAGGAGACCACCTACCCCTCACCCCCTGGCTAAAACATGGTGCTTTGTAATGCATGATTTGCATTTTATGTTTTCCAATCAGGTATGTCCGTGTGCCTCGAAGAATAACATAACGCAGCCCTTGGCAGTGGTCACTGAGGTGGAGCGGCAGTCATCAATCCTAACTGTTGCACGTTTCAGATGTGCACCTCCTCCAAGGCATCACTGCGACCGAGCTTGTACAGCACTGCCCGACGGACAAAAGGAGCTGCGCACTACGACAGCGGAGGTCCCGACAGCAGAGAGCGGCAGCGCACAGGCTTCCTTCATCAGGTCCTGACAATGGCCAACAGAGCACGTGGACTGGGCCCGGCTATAGAGCTGCCGTTGTTGCAAGGACACCTCCTTTCACATCGACGACAGCGGGCTGCATAAATCCTGACTTTTGCCTATCGAAGGTTAGCGAGCCTTACAAATATTTCTAGGAGTCTAATTAGCCCAGCATCGCTGTCACGGCTTCCAAGAAGTGACGTTGATTACAAAGTGACTGAATCCTAGCCTGCGGACTGACCATTACCCACTACCCGTAATGGAAGACATCTTTGTAACCTTGCATGGATGTAAATACTTTACGGTATTGGATCTTTTCTACAGCTTATCAGCAACTACGGCTAGACCACGCCTCGCAGTCACTTGTCACAGTAAACACGCACATGGGACTGTTCATGTACACACGACTACCGTACGGAATTACCAGTGCTCCAGCAATATTTCAAGCGGTCATGGATGAAGTGCTCAAGGGTTTGGATAGAGTGTCATGCTATCTCGATGACGTCATTATAGCAGAGCAAACACTGGAAGAGTGCTACAAGAAAGTGGAATGCGTACTAGCAAGGTTCAAGGATCGAGGAATCAAACTCCGAAAAGAAACGTTCAAGTTTTTTGAAAGATCGGTAACTTATCTGGGTCGCGTTATTGACGAAAGAGGGGTCAGGCCTTCCAACGAGAAGCTGCGCGTAATTAAGGAAGCGCCAACATCCTAAAACAGGCAAGAGCTCCGATCCTATCTCGGGCTGTTAAATTTTTACGGCAAGTTTGTGCCAAACATGTCGACACAGTTAAACGCACTGTACGATCTCGTAAGTGAGAAAGCAAAATGGGAGTGGACTGCTGAAACAGAGCGATGTTTTCGGATGACGAAAGAATGGCTGACGCAGAATTCCGTACCCAACAAAGGAACTTGGCCTCGTCTGCGACGCATCGGCTTACGGTATTGGTGCGATACTTTTCCATAAGATAGGCTCAGGAGAGAAGCCTATAGTGTTTGCATCCAAAACACTCAGCAAGGCGGAACAAGGCTACGCCAACATCGAAAAAGAGGCACTGGCGGTGGTGTTCGGGGTACGCAAGTTCCACAAATATTTGTTCGGCAGAAAATTTGTTATATACTCAGACCACCAACCATTGCTTGGCATATTTAGACGTAATAGCCAGTCCCTGCTATGTCAGCGGCTCGCGTGCAGCGTTGGGCCTTATTACTGGCAGCATACAACTACCGGTGGGTATACCGCAAAGCAAGTGATATTGCAAACACGGACGCATTGTCGAGGTTGCCGCTTCCAGAGCAGGGGGAGGAACCGGAGGAAGTGCACTTCTTTTCGGTGTTTGATGAAGTTCCGCTGCCCGCGAGGCAGATCAGTATTCAAACGCGGAAAGACAAAGTGCTCTCTAAAGTCCTGTTATTCACATCAAACGGGTGGCCAGCAAAGGTGGCAGACCAGGCGTTGATGGCAGATTTTAGGCGACGCAGTGAACTTTCTGTGGAACAGGAGTGTGTAACTTGGGGCAACCGGGTAATTGTGCCAGTGTCCTTGCGACAAAAGGTTCTGTCAATGCTGCATGAAGGTCACCCAGGCATGACACGAATGGAAATGTTATCGCGAAGCCATGTATGCTGGCCTGGCTTGACTCAAGACATTGAGCAAACAGCGACTGCCTGTGTCACGTGTCAGCTGACCCAAAATTCAGCATCCAGAGTTCCGCTGTTATCTTGGGAATGGCCTGCACGCAGGTGGCAGAGAGTACATCTCGGCTTTGTATATCGTGATCAACAGTGGTTTCTTGTATTGGTGGACGCTCATTCGATGTGGCTGGAAGTTTCTGCTATGAACTCAACAAACAGTGAAAAGACGGTGGAAAAGGTGCGCAGTGTGTTTGGTGCCTGTGGTTTACCTGAAGAAATAGCAAAGGACAATGGTCCCCAGTTCATTTCGGCCTGCTTTGAGACCTTTTTGAAACGTAATGGAATCCGCCATACAAAGGCCCTGACTCCTTACCATCCTGCCTCGAATGGCACTGCTAAGCGTTGCGTGCAAACGTTAAAGCGACACCTTCTCAAACAAGTATTGGAGGAAAAACAAAATGCGAACCGCGGTCACTCCAGGATCGTCCAATTCCTCTTCACGTACAGGAATACGCCGACCGCCACAACAGGGGAAACACCTGCCGAGCTGTTCCTATCATGGAAGCCTTGGACACGGCTCAGTCTTCTGCACCCCGATCTTGAACAGTGAATGCAAGAAAAGTTGGACAGGAGGGAGGATACGGCAAACCAAACCCGAGGAAAATGGCGACAATTTGCGGAAGGACAGCCTGTTTTTGTGAAATGGCTTAAGGCCGGGTGAGGAAACGTGGCTGGCAGCAATCGTCCTCAAGCGCGTGAGTATATCCACCTATTTGGTATGTACGGGGAGCGAAGAGCCGTATGTTCACGCAGACAACCCACGACCGCGCAGTTTACCGGAGAAGTCGACGCATGATACCCGGCCGACGGAATCCTACGACGAAACACACGCAGCACCCTTAGTGACACCCACACGGGTTCCAGAAGTGATGGACGCGGGTGCCGGGGACCTCCCATCAGCGTTAGCGCCAGACATGGTCCAGCGAAACTCCGGCCAACAGCATGGACCTACTTCGCCCATCCAGGCACAACCGGTAGAAGCCGGAACAGCCTCTCCACAAGGCCAGTCTCCGCTTCCGTTACGTCGCAGCAATCTAGAGAGACGACCCCCAGATCGCTATGTCCCGTAGCGCCCTGTTAACTCTCGCATAAAGGGGAAGGAATGTTGTGTCAGTGCGCGTGCGTCAGTGCGTGTGTGTGAGTGTATCGCGGTGCGGGTGAAAGTGCGCGTGTGTAACTGGACAGATGTCATCGCTATCGCGATTACTGCCCGTATAAAAGGCAGCCAACTTATGTTCTCAGTGACTCTTCGTTTCGACCTGTTTTATTAATAAACCCTTGTTACTGTAGCAAGAGCGTCGACAGTTGGGCCAGTTGGTGCATGATTTCTGAAGAAAACCAGCTGAACACACACGGACACAGAAGAAGAAGGCGCACAGGACGATGCTGGACTAACAACTGAAATTTTATTTCGGAAAACCGACATATAAAACCTTTCCAATCGCCCGCACCTGCGCGAGAGTCATTAACAGCACAAAAAAAAATAGATATGCTGGCGCATCGGCCAAACAGGGCGATGTATTAATACTCGCATGAAAGAACACCAAGCCTCGCTCTCGTCTCGTGACGGCGCGCACTTGCCGCGACATGTAAGGGAATGTGGTTGCACCCCTTGGTTTGACCGAGTCAGCATTTTGGGCAGGGGGAAGAGCAAGACGGCTAGGGAAGTTTTAGAAGCATTCAATATTGTCAAAAATGAAGACACGTGTGTAAGCGCCACATCAGTAAGTCTCAGCAGAAAGGAACAATGTTTTCTGGGGTCTGGCATTCCATGTGGGGTGTAGTTCTGAGATACGTGTTTGTGGCCCGCTATCTGGTAGTGCTGTGTAATGCGCCAGCATATCTATTTTTTTGTGCTGTTAATGACTCTCGCGCAGGTGCGGGCGATTGGAAAGGTTTTATATGTCGGTTTTCCGAAATAAAATTTCAGTTGTTAGTCCAGCATCGTCCTGTGCGCCTTCTTCTTCGGTGTCCGTGTGTGTTCACCTGGTTTTCTTCAGAAACCTTGTTACTGCGCAAGTCTATGTTTGCTGAGGGCACAACAGCTCCGTTGTTGTAACCATTAGAAATGACCAGCGCCTCCTCTGTTGTAGCTGGGGCTACACTAGCCGAGGTTGAGCAGTTTCGCGTGGCTGTTGGAGAGCCATGCTGCGCATGCGCGATGAGCAGTGCCGTCACACGGCGCACAGCTGGCGCGCCGGAGCCGCCGCCGCGCGCGCCTCACCGGTCTGCGCATTCCGGAGGCAAGCCAGCACAGCACGGTGGAGAGGAGGAGAGACGCACAGCGAAGGGAACACAACGCATGTGCACAGGTGGTGAATAGACCGATCTCACCGCGCTGTTTCACCGCGCCACCGCTGCCGCAGTGCATGCCGGAACTTGTAGTACTCGCGGCGGTCGCGGTACGCTCAAATGCGTGGCTGGTGCATCGGCGAACGGCGTTAGCGAGCTTTATCGGCCTTGTTTCCAAGAGTTGTGATGGTTGGATTTACGTCCTATGTGCCGGGATGCTACAAGAATAGCTTGAAAAAAAAACCGCGTCAGTTTTTTTCGTGTTCACGAAGAATGTAAAGCTCCGGCAGGAACTGGTGTCGGACAGACCGGCTCGTACGGCACACGGCTTGTTCAGCAGTGTTTGTGAATTTTTGTGTTTTTTACGCATGACACTTTAGCAATGCCCTACAGCGTCTTAACAGCTCAGGCACATCACAGACGGACCGATCAGTGACCGCAACGATTCATAGCGTGCGTGCGCATGATCACCTTGCCTGGCGATCTCCGCCAACGGCGAAGGAGTGGATACAGCTTGTGTTCTGGACAAAATTGTGCTCGCTAGGAAGTACAGCCGCCCAATTTTTTAACCTGAACACGCGAGCGTCGACCGCCGAGCTGTTCAGCGCCACATACCGGATCGCGGCGTTGAAATCAACGAGAATACGCGCATGCGCGCTTTGAGCAGTTCTGGGTAGATGTCGTCTGCTAGGCTTTTCCGGGAACCAGACACTACGCCCGCTTTTTTTGAGCACCGGTATCGTCATCCTTTTTTTTTGTATTCTTAACGCTGCTATTCAGTTGTAACGGAAAGGTCAAGTGGTTGTGCTCCCGGTGGATTAAATATGATTACACCCGCTAACTATACGCTGCATCCGCATCAGCTTTTTTACACCGGAGTGGTTTATAGTTATGTCATGCGGAGTCGAAAAGAGACTCATCAGCGGCCGGCGCGCGCTCTGGCTCTCTTCGCCTTCTTCATGGTTTCAGTTCACGCTTATTCAAGCCAATTAAGCCTACCCTTATAATTCAGCAATTGATGTCATATACACGCTAACTAAAATCACGGTAATGAAGTCATGACTAATTAGGTCATTGCTAATTACGATCAAGTTAATTACGGTTAGATTATTGCTAGTTAGCCCCATGTTAATTAGAACCATCCTAATTAGGTCCTAGCTATTGATGACCTTGCTACTTCAGAACTTTTCAAGCAAGAACTTTTCAAGCAACTGTAATTAAAATTATGCTAATTGTGACCATGCTAATTAAAAGCTCACTAAGAAGCTAGGTGAGAAATACGCTTCGTGGTTAATCCCATCTTGCAGCACCTAGTGCACGCTGCTTACATTTTCTTCATCCGTTATCGCTTTTTGCTGTGTCTTCGAAATACCGCTGGAAAAGAATGGAAAGTGCAACATGATACGGACCTTCCTTTCCATTGTTTGCTGAAAGGCGTGAGCTGATAAGCGAGATATTCCGATCAGACGTCATTGGTATATCGCACTTCGCGGTTATAACGCCCTTCACCTGCCTTCTCGAGAATGTGGTTAGCGTAGTTTTAGTGATGCCAGCTAGGGTCCCTGGCGGAAAGAGAGTAGCCTGCAATACGGATGTCGTTGAGGGGCACATCCCAAAGAAATATCGGGCGTGGTGTCCGGTTCCCGGAAAAGCCTAGCAGACGACAGGTGCCCAGGACTGCTCAAAGCACGCATGCGCATATTCTCGTTCATTTCGACGCCGCGCTCCGCTCTGCGGCGCTGATCAGCTCGGCGATCGACGCTCGCGCGTTCAGGTTAAAAAATTGGGCGGCTGTACTTAACCTCTTGCGAGCGATAAGGACAGTCAAGCGTCAACGTGAACGAAAGATTTGATACAAGCCGAGCTTAGCGCATACTTTACGCTGCGCAGTGCTATTGCTACGCCACGCCGGCATCAATAGCAACCATCGGTGCCGCCGGTGTTTCGGTTTTCAATGTGTGATTTTATTGCGAGCACAAGTTAAAGAGTAAATACCAGTGACAAAATGTGTCATCTTATGTGCGCGAATGGCCTGCATAGGGTCATACGCCTGCTGAGTTTATGTCGACGCAGTTTTGAAGCGGTAAGGCCTAGCGACGACATCGGCACCGAGCCTTCGGGTCTGAGGGCGGCGGGCAGAGCGGGCTGCCGATTTTTTGTCGTTGTGCACCTGTCGCCAAAGTTACTCACCGACTCATCCGTACTTTATGCAGCAGGAACTGCTTGTTTGCGATATTAGCAGCGGCCCGCAAGCTTTCGCTAACGGTGTGCGGCAGGTCATCGTTCTGCTAAGGAGGACGCGCTTTTAACCTCTTCATCGCTATCGTTTTCCACCCATTTACATCTAGCGCATCACTTTGGTCGAAGCCCTGTACTAACAACACACTGTGCATGTGAAGTTTTGCTTTGACAAAACAAGCGCAAAATCGTTCCTTCGACTAAGTCTTCAGTTTTCACCATTCCGCGCTCTTGGCGTTCTCTGTGCGATACGTCCTCTGACACGTCTTTACTTGTTTTTTCTTATTGCGAATTATTCAGCGAATACACGTAACAGCAATTCGAAGCGACAAGGGCGCACGGACTAACGACGAGATCGTGACCAGTCGCATGGACAAAATTTGAATGAAACACGGTCACAGGAGGTTCGGATGTCGTTTTCTGACGCGTTCAATCGTCGTCCACGCCAAAGGATACGTGAAAAACGCCAGTAAACTTATAGCATGCAGCACGCGCAGCCGTAGCAGCTGTGGTTTGAGAACTAAGATGGCGGCGGCGCCGCTCCTGGAAACTCGCGCATGCGCATATCACGCGGTGAGATCGGTCTATTGCGCCATCCCTCGTCTATGTGGGAAAGCAAAGTGAGGCTGAGGAGGAGGAAAAGAAGGACGGTAGAGTGTAGACCGTAGTATACAGCTGCTGCCGACGCCAATGCGGTCGTATTTTCGATAGAGACGAAAGTGCCAGAGGCCCGTGTACTGTGCGATGTCACCTGTTCGCCTCTTCGATTGTTTGCCTTACTTGCCTACGCGGCTACGGTAGAGTTACCTTTATTATGATGGCAATTATTGTATTCTGTGGACGCTGTTGTGATTGACAACGCCTGAAATTGAGGTCTAAATTTTGACTTGTCGCCATGAGATATTGCACTTCGTTGCGTTTCAAGTTTCAAGTTTCAAGTTTATTTAGCATTTCCCTTTTTTACAGGAAAGAAAGAAAACGCAAGGGCAAGGAACAAAAAGCTGCAAAACAGCAGCTTGACGAGGTTCCCGCCCCCGTGGTTTGGCAACAAAACATACAGCATATGTACAAATAGAGGGGAAAAAATACATATTCACACGCTTCTAAGTCCACATATCCATGTATACACAACATCTGACCACTTTCCCATCTATACACACAAAATATCTACATCTACTCACACACAACAGTTTTCATACATACATACAAAAAAATGTATACAGTAATGTGCACACATATAAACTTAGTCGATGCAGGAGTGATTAACGCGCACATGCATAAAAATACTTAAGGGTTTAATATCGAAACTGACACTGTTGGGCCGAACAAGACAGGCAAAAAATATAGATACATAAATACACAGATAAAGTAAGGAGTACGAAAAGAAAAAAACTAAAACAAAAGAAGGATAGAAAACATGAATGTGAAATCGGCAAATATTATTCATATAATTGTACCCTGATTTAATAGGTTTCATTTTAACGCCTTTTTTGTGAGAGTGCTCAACTCGGTTTTTGAGGAATACAACACATTTAATACCCAAGGCACTTTGTACTGCAATCGACATGAGCCGTAATTTGTTCGTGAAAATGGCAAAACCCAGTTATTTCGTTTTCTGAATTCATATAGTGGTTCCTGTGATACAACTAGATTACACAAGTTTAAAAATATCGCATTGTTGCATCGGAAATACTTTTTGATTTTCAAAACAAGGTTATATTCGTAAAAGTGTTCAATGGGCAGTACATTGAGAGCGCGGAATATTTCGTTGGTATGTGCATCAAAAGGAGCAGTGACAATATGCCGAATAGTTTTCTTTTGTAAAGTTTGTAAGCTATGAATGTTTGTTTTTGATGTCGTGCCCCACACTAGATTACAGTAACTGACATGCGATAGGAACAGACTGTTATACAACATAAGTTTTATTTTGGTAGGAAGCATGTATCGTAATCGGCAGATAACACCACATGCTCTGGCTAGTTTAGACGCAATACGTTCAACATGTGCGTCCCAGTTTAAATGATTATTAAAGATAACGCCTAATGTTTTTACGTTGTCAACTAATTCTATCTTGTCTGCACCTAGGTAAAGAGCACTGCTACAGTTTACATGTTTTTGCGGTGGTGTGAACAATACAGCTTTAGTTTTTTTGGTATTAATTGGCAATGAATTTAAGTCACTCCACTTTTGTAGTATGCTTAAGGATGTGTTTGCTACGTTTACGAGATGTACGATGTCAGGAGATTGAAAAAAAAGACTGGTGTCATCCGCGTAGACTACAAACTGAGCAAGTTTCGTTATATTTTGTATGTCATTAATGTAGAGATTGAATAAAACAGGTCCAAGTACGCTACCTTGGGGAACACCCTGTGTTAAGGATCTTGCTGATGAAAGTTTTGATCCAATAGTAACGCACTGTTTTCTGTGTTGAAGATATGATTTTAGAAGTTTGAGTGTAATGCCGCGAAAGCCGTAATGTTCCAACTTTGAGAATAGGGTTTGATAGTTAATAGAATCGAAAGCTTTCGAAAAGTCAACGAAAATGCCTAGAGTTAATATTTTGTTCTCAAAGTTGTTTAAGATTAATTCTTTTTGCGATAACAGAGCAAGCTCCGTTGACATTCCACTGCGGAATCCATACTGCGTATCTGATAAGATGTTATGTTTATCACAAAATGACGTTATTCTTTTACATATGACCTTTTCGAGACCTTTAGAAATTATGGGAAGTACGGAAACTGGCCTATAATTTGTTAATTCATTTGTGTTGCCGGACTTAAATAAAACGATCACTTTCGCATGCTGCATTTTCTCGGGAAAAACGCCATTAGATAAACAAATGTTAAAAATGTGAGTAAGCACATCTACCACAAGGTCAAGTACATATTTAATCGGTCGAATTTGAAGTCCATTTATATCGCGCGATGTACTATTCTTTAACGACATAAAAGTCTTGTATACTTCATTTGGTGTTACAGGTTCAAAAAACGCAGTGTGTCTGTTAGGGTTACCCAGAAAAGAAGTAGCGTTTATGTCATGCGTACTAGAATTTAGAGACGTAAAGTGCTTGTTAAATGTGTTAGCTAAGTTAGCGTTTAACTTAAGAGTGTTAATTTTAGTTCTCAAGTTGGTTTTGACTTACGGTGGTTTGGCATTTCGAGGGGTGTGCAGAGGGCACTTGCAGCGTTGGGCGTGGTTCGACAATGGCTATCCTGTCGAGTTTGTCTTTCCTCGAGGATCCGTGAGCCCCTGTGAGCTGCCTGTTCGTGTGGAATGCCAGGAAAGGAATCTGCACCTGAGAGCTTCGCCACCGGTCCATGGATGAGCCTGCTGGCCCGCCGCATCACTTCAGCCGAGCCACGTTGAGCCGCTCGTCCTCGTGATGCATTGTTTGGTGGCGGGGGTGCTGTTGTGCCTCAAATTCCCCAGCCAGCATTCGCGGTTCCACCGGTGACTGAGCCCACTGAGTGCTTTCCCGGAAGGGGCGCGTGCGTCATCAGTTGACATCGTGCACGTGCAGAAGCAACCTCGCCGGTCGACGTTCGACGGCAACAATGGACACCGGCAGGACCCCCTGGCGTCACTGCAAGCTCGGACTTGTACGGCCCTCGAGCCTCCTCGTCGAAAAGAGAGAGGAGGGATCGACCCCAACGAGGGTAGATAAGCGGGTGCACATCGGTGCACCGCGGACCTTTCAAGAGACTGCTCACGAGAGCTGTTCACGTTGACACGGCCGTGTCCCGAGCTCCTCACTGAGACACGGCCGTGCAGAATGTAAATATCTGTATAAAGTCTTTTTCCTGCATCTTCGGCCTGGCGTCCATCCTAGCTCCTCTCTCACGCGCCTCTTCGAAGCGGTGGGGCTACCGACGTCCCTGTACCCCATCCGTCCTTCACAACATTGGTGGCAGCGGTGAGATACCAACGGACCCCGTGTCTTCCGCTAGGCCCCCCCATTTCACAACACCACAGAAACCAAAGATGCCAGAAAAACAGCGTGAATATTCGCAAAGCCCACGGACTATAGGGGGCGCACTTGGCGATCCAAGGTGGCGGTCCGAAGGAGGGTCGACCCGTCTGAAGAGCGTCTACTAGCATGGACAAATGTAGGACGTGCGGATATAAGCCCCGTGCCGCTTTCACCGGATGAAGTCACGAGCAGCACTGAAATGTATATCAGACCAAAATACTTGCTTAAATCATAGACACCCCCAAACGGCCCTTAACCTAATTATTTGCTGCGATGTGAAAGGCTGCTTCAGCCCGTAAGCGTACACCAAAGATGCGTTGCGAGATCCTGCGCGTTCTGAGTAGATCCACGTGTAACGGAATTGGGGTATGAACCGGACGACGCTCCAAGGTACGTACCGAGCCTGCCTGGCGTACTTCGTGTTGTAGTGGGCAGCTAGCAGGTAACGCTATGGATTTGCTGCTGGGCACCGCGCGTTGAACGTGACGATAGTTTTGACACATGTAGCGCCGTCACCATTAATTTCGCGGTCTGGAACGCGGACTTAGCAGAAAGAAATCACGTCTTTGTGGCGTCGAACTTCTCAATCAGTCGCACTTGGGCAGAAACCAAGCCTCGGGTTGAGATCTACCAGTCGGAAGCGCCTGAATCTAGTCCCGTTTTAACGCGAAAGCGTTTCTTGGTTAGGTTGGCGAGAGCGCGCGCCCAGCTGCCGTCCGCAAAAGCCGCGCCCGGAAAGCACGTGACCTCTCCCACCGGAAGTGGCGCCGGCGACAATACTCGCCGCAGTGGCAGTCGGCTCGAGCTACCTGACGCTACCTGCAGCGTCGTGCGACAGCGTCACCGAGTTTCTTCACTGGGTTGGCGAAAGAGCGCTCCCAGATGCGTGGCGTTACTGTAGCGGCACTAGGTAGAGTTACTCTATATGTAGGGTTGTTCGTTTTCGGGTTTTATATTTTTTCAAATTCGGGGGGTAAAAATCGGGCGGTATTTTTCAAACTGATATTCGGGGAAAAATCGTTTTTTTTTGCGAAACCATTCCTTACTTCGGGTTTTTTCGGGTTAAATATACGGTTGTACTTATCAGAACTTACACTGAGCTTATCAAAACGTATCACGGGCTTTTTAAGTATAACACGTTAAATTTGGTGTTTCAAGCTGGTAATTGGGACAGACACCAGAGTATTATAGCAAATACAGTATACTACCCGAAATTTTGTGTTTGTTTGAAAATGAATCAGTGGTGTTTGAAAATGAATGAATCAGTAAACATTGACTCTTAGAAATTATACATTTTATTCTCGAAAATCTGGTCATCGATTTTTTACACGTCCTTGTTGACATACATTATCATCTGCATGCGCAACATGTCAGTCTCCATTCGAGATCTGTCCGGTCGTTGAACATATCTCAGCTGGGAGAAAGTTCTCTCCACATCACAGCTACCATTAGCTAGGCACAACAATGTCAGTGCAGCTTTTGCAAGCCTTGGGTAGCGAGAAGTAGAGTCATGCCAATACTCGATTGACCGGCTCTATACGCACGACGTCGTGGGGGTCTGGCGGAAGCTGGTATACGCACGACGCGACTGAAGCGCCACGACGCGGCATCTGCAGAAAATTGAAATGGTCGCGCGGCAGTGCGGCATGGTTGGCCCGTGTCGGTTCGCGTGTCGTTCTGCCCCCGCAAGTGAATATATTGTGACTGTGAAAGGAAGAATAAGGCACTTATTTCTGTCACCCTGTTAGGGACACGGCTCAGCGCCCGCAAGTGCACGATAACTTTTTAGTGGATGTTGTCAAAGTAGCGGCGGTCTTCAGTACGATGTTTCTGTGCAAGCGAGAGCGTGTGCTGCACTTTGTTTACCTTACCGCTCCGTAAGTTATTAATTGCGCATGCAGTGAGCAGCAGTTTTCGATGGAGTGCATGTGTTTACAGCACGAGGCGAGTTGGGAGAAACCAGTGCAGAGCACTGACGTGCTTGATGCAATGCAAATTGGGGACTTCAACAACGTGAACACCTGACCCGTGACTCGCGGGACTGTCCTGCATTTCACACTTCAATATTTGTGTTCAGCAGCGCCTGGAGTTATATGCAGCTGGCCATGCTGTTTGAGAATGCATTAGCCGCAAGACTCCGAGCTTCCGGAAAAGTCATCTAGCCGCACTGTTCACGCACCGGCTGCGCTCACCGTCGGAACAGTTTTGTGACGGAGCATATTACAGTTACAAATAAGTAGTGTTTTTACACAGATATGTAGTTCGACGTACACTTATTGTATCAGTACTCTTATTTCTCTTTTTCATAGGTGACAGGATGTAAAAGCTTAGAGATAGTTTACTGTAGCAAGTTTCTCATCGTGCTGTCAATTAGCCCCCCTCCCCCCCGCGTCTCCCGCACTTGGCTAGTCGCAATATGGTCGCCCTATCTAAACTTTCACGCAAGTAACGTAACGCGCTGTTTGGCTACCTGGGTGACGACTGGAATGGACGGTTCGCGTGTTTTGTGCATCTAAAAAAAATTCAGTCACCTTGGTCTAATCTCGCGATTCCTTCATTAAGGGAGGTGGCCCCATAAGGTTCTGTGAAGGCCCCTGGGCGCACCTTAACCCACCACAGCTTTGGTGAAACAGCTGAGCATCCGCCGCCGCTGTGGGAGGCAGAGAATTGCTGTCGCCTAGTACCTACCGGTGAAATAGGTACCAGCGCGCTTCTGGCCTGGTGCTCGGCAGAACGAAGGACAGAGCCGCTTGGGAAGGCACCCACCCTGTGGGAAATTGAAATACCAGCTCGCCCAACAGTCTATTCTTGCCTCAATTCGTACACACCTGTGCAGAACTTATGCAACAGAGCGCACAGACCCGCGGCAGTACTGCAGTTTTCAGCTGACAAGGCACTGCCGAAGACGGCCTGCCGTCTATTGAGCAACAAAACAAAAAAAGGGGCAAAAACGAGTTTATTACTTCAGGAAGTATCTATGTGTGAGCGCAACAGTTCAGGCAGAACCAGTGACGCTTTAGGTCTTCCTTCTTCACTGAGACACACGGCCTGTAATAAAATGTAGAAAAGGAAACCATGTAAGAACATGAATTATGAACTCACACCATCCTATTCTTACCAGTGAAACCATTCCAAGCACCGATCACATAAAATCATTTTTATTTCGCCATCATCCTTCTTCTTGCACTGTGCACAGCACCAGATGTCTCCTTTTTTCTTCACAGCAACTGCAGACAAGAAAGAGTTGCTCATGCACAGCAGCCACAAATCAATGATAAACGATTAGAAAGAGAGATGTTCTTACTGGATGATGAGAGCAACAGCCATGCCTCGGCAGTGAAGTATTTCTTCAGCTTTGTCAATGGTACTCGGTGGTCTAGGAGGGCGCTCGGCAACTCCTCAGGGCGCACTTCAATATCGCTCTCATCGAGGACTCCCTCTTCATTCAGAACACGTGCTGCAGCCTCCTGGCCAGCAATGCCAGTTAGAAGCACTGAAAAAAATACCCAGCGTATAATGTAGAAACATGACAGCCATCACAATAAAAACATTTGCCAGGATTAACTTTTCTAGAGTGACGTAGCTAGTGCGTTTAAGTTCTTCAAAAATTATGCATCTGACAAAAACTTATCTGCAGCGCTTGTCATGGGCAGTACATCCCCTTTCTTTGTCTCTCGTTTTTTTCGCACACTTAAATTACCATGAAAAACTTATCACGACAAACATTTCTGTTGCATCCCTAGGAAGTAACGATTGCACACTTACACAAAACTTGCAAAAGGCATATTCTCTTACATTTTTCTTGAGACTTTGGCGATAAGTCCTTGAAAGGCACAGGACCTTCTTCTTCTCTCTTCGTCCTTATTTTTCTTTGGTGGATGCGCTTGGAAGGACGTCCTCTGCTTTTAACTACTGGAAGCTTTATCGCACAGCCTTTCCCAGTTTTCTCCTGCGTGTTATCGACCTCAACAGCTTGACCAGGACTGTCAGGTTCCTTAGCTTTCTCTTGCATGTTTTCCAGCTCAACGGCTTGACCAGGATTTTCAGACTCCTCAGCTTTATCCCGCATGTCTTCAACTTCAACGGATTGACCATGAGGATTTTCAGCTGCTGGAGCGTCACACTCACTGTCACTGCTGGTGGCAAAATTAACAGAGCAATCCATTTTCTCTTCACCTCCTTTAAGCCACGTGCTGTTTAAGTCCTCCAAGAGCCCGAGTCGTTGTGCAAAGATGTCGGGTTGACAATCGGCCAACGTGTCAGCAAGCGACTTAAGTGTCCGCATAGCGAAATTGTATCGCTGATTTCGGTTCATTTTTTTGAAATTTGGGCCAGGCATCGAAAGTATCCGCAGCTGGTCAGCGGGGGTGCTGTTCTCAGCAGCGGCTTCCTGATTTGTCAAACATGTGGCCTGGTACCGTTTGAACCAGCGGCTTCGTGCCGCTTTTTCCAGATCGGGCTCAATGTCATATTTAACATACACGGCCAACAAGTGCCGGCAAGGCAACCCCATTTTAGAAAAGAAAGTGCAGCTGCACGAGTGACTTTCCATTGAGATATTATGCCACCTCTCTCCATTTGAAAATGTAACATGGTACAAATTTTCTGCAGTTCTTTTCACATCAACATCATTGTCTGTAAGTTTGCAGAACTGTTTTCTAATCACTCCACAAGCGAATGGTGTCAGCACTTTAGCACATGCGTCCTCAACTTTGTTATTGCTGGAATGGTTGTAGAAGATGCATGTCTTCAGCAGTGTCGCAGAGTGGGCAGACTTCCTTTCAATGCTACTTGATATATCTAGAAGCTTCCTCAAAGCATCGTGAAGCTTTGTTGACGACGACAGTGCCGTCTTTATAAAGCCGTTGTGCGCTTCAACTCTGTTTGTCGTGTTGGCTCCACATGTGAATTCTTGGTCGCAGATGTGGCGAACCCACATGTTCTTAATTGACAGCCAATTTTTCTCGAGGTATTCTATTGATTCTTTGCTTGCGAACCTTGTGAACTCTGACTGTGCTTCTTCAAATTTGCTTGCATTAGGGGCGTGTAGCATTTCATTGAATGTGGTCACCATCTTTTCACGTTCTTCACTGGAACATGCCAAGTGGCTAGCTGCTGTTCGGAACGCTTTAATTACATGAAACTGGCACAACTGTATTGACGGAGCAGATGGAAAAGCACTACGTATAGCACTAATTTCGCTGAAGTCCTTGTCCACGACTATGACACCAGTATTGTCTGAGCAAGGGTTTTCCTTCACGAAGAGGTTGAGCATTTCAGTGACGTGGTGGCACTGCTCAGACGCAACAAAAGCATACGCAATTACTTGGCTTTCCCCGCAACCATCTTGCACGACAAATACAAAAAGTGGCATCTTTAACTTGTTAGTTCTGTATGTCGCATCAAGCAACACCACCTCCGGGAAAGACTTATATGCTTGCTGCATGTGTGGCGTTTGAATAAACAAAATTTGCAGCTCCTCATTTTCATCCGTAATAGGAATGATCTTTGCCCGATGCTGCTGACGGCACTTCTCTATCTCCTGAACAAGTAATTCAGCTTCATCTTGGCCGTGAGGATTTCGCCTGACATTATGCAAGTCCATTGTCGTTACCACCTTTCCTGTTGGTAAAAACAAGAAACAAAAAGACACGCATGTATGAACAGCATGCTCTGACGAAACCGCAAAAAAACTATGCGCAAATCATAATTGAGCAGCCTAAGAGAAAGAAGAGCGGAATGAGAAAATCATGGCAAAGAACAAGTCGCAAAGAGTGAGAGAGCAAAAAAAACTAGTCCTTACCTGTCTTTTCTGCTAGCTTCCCAGCTACCACATTGGGCAACACGTTGAGGTCAAGCAAGGGAAGGACATATTCCTTTTCATCGCGCGTAAGTCGGCGGTTTTCCGGGTACAACTGGAAAATTTCCTTGCTAACTTCGTGATTGTGGTTACAGTCAATCTTTGTAATTTCTAACTGCTGGCTGGACCGACGTGCTGCGATTACAACGGTCGCGGGACACCCTTGCTTCATGGTCCTGCGCAGATTTTTTTTCTATTTGTAACTGTTGCAAATGTAACCAACGAGGATGGCCCGTTGATCAACTGCACAAGTTAAGAAAGGATAGATTGCAGCTCACCTTTGCTGAGGCCGTACGCCAGTAGCAGTGCACCTCCG
Source organism: Hyalomma asiaticum (assembly GCA_013339685.2). Classification (NCBI taxonomy): domain Eukaryota; kingdom Metazoa; phylum Arthropoda; class Arachnida; order Ixodida; family Ixodidae; genus Hyalomma; species Hyalomma asiaticum. Next base: position 12,325,615 of record CM023482.1, read on the forward strand.
TTCCCCGGCATGTTTACAAACATACGTAGCGTTTGCGTACTTTAGCTTCTTTTGCAGTCGTTCGAGTCCTACGCTTAGCCGCGAATTGACGACGTCCACCGTCTTTGTCGCTTTCGCTACGAAAAGGGTATTGTTTTGGAGCTGGAAATCTCTGAAGGCGCGATCAAAATCGCCAAAACAACTCAATCGTGCCCCTACTTCGAATGCCATGTCGTAGCATCAAAGAGAGTCAGGGAACCTATGGGGAACCCGCGTGCACGTGTGAACCAGTGTGAACAGCGAGCAGTCAGCTGACCAGCGTGTCCGCCGAGTAGCTGGGGCCAAGTGTGACTGAGCCAGACTGAGCGACCGGCGGGGAGTGGGGACTGTTTTCTGCAGATGCCGCGTGGCGCTTCAGTCGCGTCGTGCGTATAGACGGTTTCGCCAGCGCTTGCCGTTCTCTGGCAACATTGTGCGTTCACCGGAAACGTGCCCTAGAAAACTTCCTGTTTACCTTGCTTTCGCGTGGTTTCAGCGTGCGTCGGTGGCCGCGGCTGCTTGTGTTCCGCTGATAAAATTATTGTGATGAAGCGCTTGCGACTCGGGCGCTGTTGTGTGGTGCCAGGATGCAGTCTGCGGTCCGCAACTAATTTGCTATCGCAAGTCAGAATGTTATGTTTCGCGACAGATGAGCGGAAAGAGCCCAGCGACCAGGCGAGAAAGCTGGAATCCCACAAAGAGCGCGCAGATTTCTTCTGCCCAGTTCACCAAAGGCAAATAAAGCTCAATGCATACTCTAATGGCACAGAGGCGCGATACGCAGACGTTAGTCTAAGGTCCCTAATTACAAGGTACACGTCGGACGCCGTCCCATTCCGCCCACGACAGACAGTCGCGCTGACGCCTGAAGTGGATAGAAAAACGTGAAAGCTGCCCAAGGCCAAAAATCCATCGTAAAGGTGTTTCTTGTAGTTGGAGCCTTATCAGTGATGTGTACTGTTCGAAGCAGCACTCGGGACACCAAAGCAGCCGCGCTCATCATGAATCACCGCACAGTATACGTCGCGGTGCCCACGTTTTGTTGCCGTGCGTTTGCTTTTTTTTCTTTTTATGAGAGCGACGCCTGCGATTGGTTTCGCGTCGGTGCGAGCAACTGACTCATCGCCTATCGTGTTGCCGCCAATGAACATAGTCGCACCCTAGCTCATTTATCTTTCGGTGTGAGCTTGGACTATACATGTAGGCAGGTTAACTTGAAAATTTGGTTCGTAAATAGTGTACTCTTAAGGAAACCATAGTATTTTGCGTGACTCAGCCACACCTGACTTCATTATATAATGAGTACGTTTCATATGATTTCACACGCACCGAACACATTTTAGATCGATACCGATCGGCACCGATCTCTCGGATCAAAAAGTACCCGGTGTGGCACAAGCGCACCAATATAACGTTTAATGTTCCATCGTGATGTGTGCCTAGACCAAACCTTTGCGTTTGTCAACTAGACCGTTTTCGGCAGCTTAGAACATGTGTGATAAAACGTAGGTTACGTGTTTATGCGATGTGGCGTTCCGTACACAACTCCACCCCTTATGTGAAAACAGATGATTATTATTACGACCTTTTCAAATGGTCACAGTAAAGTTTTTAAGTTGTCATGGTAAAGTTAGCCATCGGTTTAACCTGTGATTTTAAGAAAACTAGGCATGCTCCATCACAGCCGACTTGCTCGCCGCTTGTTGCCTTTAATTATAATTTTATTGCTGTTTAACAGGCTTGTTCTAAAACGGGACAATCTTGCTTACCTTTCGCAAGAATTCTGCAGTTACCATAACTTTGCTCAGCAACATCGGCTGACATGCAGTCACACAGATCGTTTGTCAATTCATCGTGTAGCTGCCTTCCCTATCCAGCTTCCCTATCCAGCTCTTCTCTCCTTTGCAGTTTATGCTTGTTGCTCTCTCGTGCGACGTCGTCGACCCCCTTTATGTAGTCGCTAGACATCGCTCTAAACACATTTGAACGAATGCGCCAGATTTATTTGAGCAACAAACTCAAATGCACCAGAGGGAAACACCGTCGAGTCCATTGAAAATGTATTACCGGAAGTGCCGCACCGGAAGTCTTCTTGGGCACACCGTTCGGCGCATTCCTGTTTGTTTACAAACAGCGAACCCGTCTATACCAGCTTCCGCCAGACCCCACGACGTCGTGCGTATAGAGTCGGTCTACTCGATTAGTTCGACAGCTGGGTTTGTGGGGCTCGCTTCCAGCAAATACTGGTTGAACTCGTCATTAAGGGAATCTACATTGTCGGTTACGGACATGAACAGAGGTCGGTAGTCCTCAAATGACTGCCCCAGCAGACGCTTCTGAAACGGATCAAGGACGGCTCCCAACTTCCACAAAGTTAGCTGGTTTTCCTCTTTTTCTGAGACGTTCCGTCCAAGAGTGCAGCGCCATTTTGTGGCGAGTTTCGTGCAGAACTCTTCAGAACATGTTTTTACTAAATTAGCGCTGCGCTTGGGTAACATAGACAAAACAGCTTTGGCCTGATCGCTTTTACCGATCATCGCCGAAAGCTCCCCGACAATCTGCTGCAGCTTCACGTTTACCAGGTGATCAAAGCTGGGCATCAAAAGCTTCCCACTTTCAAGCGTTTTCTGGGCTTCCAAAAGTGGGCCGAGTGCATCTCTCATCAAGATTGCCTTCGCATAAACAACTTCTTTTTCAGAAAGTATCCCTCGAATAGCTTCCGCTTTGCTGCTATCATGCGAGCTTTCAGCAAGTTCTGTTAACGAGCTCCACATTTCTACGACTACCACAAGTGCCTTGTAGAAGCTTTGCCATCGATTCGGGACAACAGAAGGTGGCTTCTTAATGTCAGGTCCAAAGAGGCCATTAGAAGAACAAATTTCAGTGTACTTTTGGTAAAGCTTGTTAGCGTGCTTAAATAACGCTCCAAACTTGATCACTACGGATCGAACATCAGACATGCATGGTAAAGAAATGGCATGGTCAACACTCACATGAATAAGGTGTGCTATATCTTTCACATGCAAGATTTGGATCCCTTCAGCCTGACAGATTTCTCGAACCATCTTTCGCATGTACTCCGCTGAGTCTGTGGCTACTGCCACAACGTCTTTCCACGTCTTGCCAACCGTCAGGAGTGCCTTGCTAACTGCGCTGGCCACCGTGTAACTGTTCGATGCATTTACCCTGTCGACGTCAACCAGAACAACGTGCTTCTTCACGTTTTTCTGGCTATAGTAGCACAGGAGAGTGTTGATGGTAGGCACACCAGTGATGTCTGGGGATTCATCGACGATGACGCTCACTTTCACATCTCGCATATCATCGCGGATTTTCTCCATGTCCTTGTCAAAAGCTTCTTTCAGGTATTTCAGCCGAAGTCTTTGTCCTGTTGGCATGGTCTTCGCGGCCTTGCAGTATTTGCGTGCGAAGTCTCCCAGCGGTCCGTCCGCCTGGTGCATGCTTATTCCGCTGTACGCTAGGGCACGAACAAAGTCATGGATAACGCCGTCCGCTTCAGTTTCTTTCGCACGCTGTCTACAGGACATATCAAAAAGCGTCTGCTGAGACGTTCCCGCAGTCTCAGCTTCCTTGGAAGCCGTCTTGAACTTCTTATGACGAGATGACATTAGATGCTCACGAATTCGGTCGTAGGGCTTCTTCGCTGGATCGGTGACCATCTCGGTGTTGCAATATTTGCACACTAAAGTGCGGGTGCCATCACTGTCTTTCGTTGCGATCTGGAGATCTTCATGTTCTTTACACCAGTCATCCAGTGTCTTTCGTTTTCTTCCCATCTCCACGCTGAAGTTTCCGGTGCCGCCTTATGTCCGCGACGGTGGCTTTGCGCTCACAAGACGCGCCTGGTAATGCTAAGTGAGGATGGCGATATGCGTCTCGTCTCGTGTCGCGCGAGAGAGTGAGGGGCGTTCGCGCGGGGTTGGACGCTGGGGGAGGGTATGGCTGGCTTCTTCGTCGCTCAATCTCTCCCCCACCGACTGGTCACCCGTCCCTTCCGCGTGAAATTCTTGGAAGCAGGTGCACATACCCGAGACTAATCTGCAGTGGGCAAAGGGGCAGGTTTCTTTGCTTTTCTTTCACCCTAAATTTGTTCACAATGTACTCGAAGCGTGGCCGGCCTCAAACGTGTTTCCCACTTTCTTCTGCAAGCATTTTTTTAGGGGGGGGGGGGGGGTGCATGTACGCTCTCACGCATGTGCGTGCAGAGGAGAGAGGGGATGTAAAGATTAGAGAGGAGAAAGGGGTGACAAAGGAGACAGGTAGTGGTGAGAAGAGAAGGGGAAGAGCATCAACACGAGTTAGCAGCAACTCACGATTGTGCAGATCGCTACAGGGAGGTTTATTCGGGGAGAAATCGGGTTTAACCCGATTCTCCTGAAACTTGTTCGGGGTGCAAGAATCGGGTAAAATCGGGTTTTACCCGAAAACGAACAACCCTATCTATATGCTACCGTAGGTAGCAGAGTTGCGCGTAGGTCCGCCACCTTGGCCAGCAAGCAACCACAGCTATGCGGCGAAGCCACGCTCAGTTTTTGCAGGCGGCATCCCCGACCGAGCATGGGCAGTTTTCCTACGCTCGTAGACCGCTTTGAAGCCTAATAGCAAATAAAACGCAGCGACAGCTTAGTGACGAGACAGATTAAAGGCGTTGCTCTATTTAACACGCGGCGCATAAATACATAAATATACAACCGGTCATTTTGCGTTCCGACAGAAATTCTGCAGGACTAATCTCTAGCCACTGTGACAACGTAACTGAAAAATAACACTTTCTCAGCACTTCGAGTTGTCCCGCAACATGCGCGTCTTGAAATCGACGCTCGGAACGCGCTCCAACGCAGGCAATGTTCCGCTAGATTCGCTATGAACTTGAGTTCGCTGCAGCGGCGGCGCCGAGAAGCACAAAAGTTGGCCTGAACGTCACCTTCTCTGCAATGCTCGGTTGCTTCGCAGCTGGCGGCGTTTGGAAAACAGACGCGCAACTCTTTATGCTAGCATAAATATACAGTAACTTTAGCACTAGGCGCACGACCGCGCCACCTAGCCCACCGTTCCTCGCCGCCATGCGTGCCGAGTTCAACCTCGAATTGAAGACACCCACTGAGGCTATCACGACGTCGAGATGTACGTCTATCGATCTCGCATTTACCACGGACCCATACATTGTGCGAGATGTTATGTATGTATCCACCTACTACTCGGATCACAAGGCCACGGTAGTGTCTTGTATACCGGCCCAAGTACGCCGTCACCCGACCGATAAGAGGGTGACGACACCGGTGACTGTCTAGTGACAACACCCACGACGCCGCGGCGGTGGTACTACTTCGACATGCCCGAGACCTGGCTCGGGCATATCTACGTACACTGCCTGGACGACAAAATACAAGACGATGTGTGAAGTGTCGACATCACTTAGATGGCATCAAATCATCCAAATAAACACAATCCGCCCGCCCACATTGCCTCATTCTTTATAACACAACTCAGCAACACCAGTTTGCAGCACCCCTCCGCATCAACAATCTAGCCAGAAGAAACGCTTTCGCGTTCTCATCTCTCATGAATATGCTTAGGGATTGTCGAACTTTTTTTTTTTTTGCTACCACGGCCAATCGATCCGATCGCAGCTTTATCCGGATGCGCTATTGATCGAAATCCACGCAGCTTCTCGGCCCCACCTGAGCGCTGTTGTTCCAGTCGAAGGCTGAATGAACTAAACCAAATTGATTCGACTGTTGGATCGCATGCTAGCGACGTCGTTCTTGGTCGTTATCATAGGGCTCGATTGCAGTGAAAAGGGCCTTTGTAGGCAGTCGATTCTTATCTGTAACGGCAGCTGTTTCAACGCATTGCTCGCTATTTCTTTGTAAATTCCCTTGGTCAACCCTATCAGCGTTTCATTTATGTCAATTTGACGAACTAGTAAACTCCGTACGGCGAGCTGTATGATTGAAATTAACGTTTAAGGTGTCAGTTGCGGTAGTAAGGTGATGAAATCTGCTACTGTGTGCGTGGAAAAAAAACGATACACGCAGGTCCCCTGCCATTTACCTAAATGAAGATGGAATACTGGTGCGAACAAGGCAGTAGATTCTACATGCGCTGATACTTGCACAGTATATACAGATGTTGCTATGCTACCTGACGGCGGTACGACGTCCTTCCTCAGTTCTACCCATTCCTTCATCGGTGGTCACCAACACTCTACATCTAAAGAAGCCAGTGCTCTGGTAATGGAAGTTCAAGCCATTCATAACGCCCTGAAAGACGCCATCTCTAAGCTACCTGCACTTGAGTGACTAGATATATTCATCGACTCTCTAGCAGCTATACAAGAACTTAAAAAAGTGCACAAGGCAATGGAAATCTGCGAAGCCATACACGCCCTAAATCGCACAACTACGTGAGTCAAGGTACACAGGGTACAAGGACACGCTGCGAACCCTCACAACATTGCTGCCGACCAGGCAGCACCTTCCCCTCCCACCCCAACCCCTCACATCCCTTTGCGCCCGTAAGAACTTTCTCCGGCAGGACACACGTGCTCTTATCCCACCGTGTGTCTGCTCCCTCCCCCATCACCTTACTAGGGCGGAGGAAGTTGTGCTTAGGAGACTTCGTGCCCGGGTGGCCCTTACACCGGCTGTAATCTCTTCGTGGAACTGGTGCACCATACCACTTGGTGATACGTGCCCGTATTCTGTTCCCGTCACGGACGCGGATGCACATCATCTCATATGGACATGCACAGGACTCCATCGGGAGCGCTCTCGTCTCCTTAAACAAGACGGTCTCCGCTACAGTGCCTCGACCAGTTATGATCGTTGGATACAAGACAACAGATACCACAAGACACTACTTCAGCTCCTACACAACACAGGACTTGCAGCACGCATTTTTTCATAACACACTAAACTATGTCTTAAGGGCCAGGCCATTTCGCAATAAAAAAGGACTCCTAAAAGGACTTCGTGTGGTTTGCACTTCATGTGTTTTTATTAAGAATGTAGCCCTTTTGCCTCACGGCAGGCTCTCTTACTGCGCAGACATCACTTGCCTTTTATGAGCAGCGGACAAAGTAAAGTGACACTGCTCATTAAAACTGCTTTGGCCGAATTTTACTCTAAGTGGTTGCTTGGAGTCTTGTTCTACAACATCAAGGCCATTATTTGTGGCAGGGATGCGAAAACAATTTTTTCGACATTTCCAATGTATAACATTTTATTAGGCTGTGTTAAATGTGAACATTTAACATGGGCATAAAAGGCATTATTATTATTATTATTATTATTATTATTATTATTATTATTATTATTATTATTATTTAAACTATAGTCTGCAAGCTCATTTGTATGGGCACAGGGCAATTTTCCCCAGGTTTACCTTAACAAAGATACCTAGTGGGCAGACGCGACAGTCACATCAAGTTTATTTTCATTCTGTCATACAGAAATGACTGTGGCAAAACGCTCTCACTTAAACACTTGACTAGTCCGGAGCTCCGTAGATAAAGAAAATGGCCGCAGCAGTAACAGCACACCGGTAAGTAAAAACGATAATTGGAAACTGCACGGGTAATGTACAACAAGGCACACACAATTAAGAAGTGCAAATGTAAACCTCATAGTCAATTCAATTATCGCTATGTCACCGTTGCAGTCCCTGAACAAGGTACTTTACTGTCGGCATGCTCTGTCAAGCAGCTTCTCCGGCAATAGCTGAGCATGTTTCTGTCGAACTAGGCCTTCTGGACTCCACCCGTTTTCACATGTATTCCGACTCACGTTCAGCGGTTAGAAGCCTTTGCCTCTGGGAGGGTCCCCCTGCTTGTTACTAAGGTTCTTAGGGGTAGGACTATCACTCCGCCCGAGATTTCTTGGTTCCCGGCCCATACGGGCTCCACGATCGGCGGCATCACCAACTCCAACGAGCTCGCCCACGCCCGGGCGCGAGGACTTGCCTTCCGCGCAGGGCTTCACAGCCCTGGGTCATTGGACCGCTCCGTCCCGTCCGGGGCCGGTCCTTTGGATGGGGATGAGGCTGATCGAGGGTCGCGGGACATTCTAGCTACGTTCAACCAAGTAACTTCCCATTATATTTGGAGCCGGCACGTTCTCCGACATGCGGCTCACGCTTTTGCTGCTTGTGCAGGTATCTGCGCTGTTGTGGTCTTCATTCCGTGCATCTACTTTCGGTCAAGGTGGAGTGTTGACGCTGTGTTCCGGGACCGGCCTGTGCGCAGCATCGGATATCACCTGGCTGCCATCGGCAGTCGGTGACATCGACAGACAGCCGCTATTCACGCACAACAGGCAAATGGACATCGGAAGCGTCGTCCCGCCACGCTTTGCTGCCTGGGAACCACGTGATGACCAAGAAGACTACTTAAGCGAGCAGCACTATGCCACCGTGAGATTTGGAGCCGGCACGTTCTCCGACATGCGGCTCACGCTTTTGCTGCTTGTGCAGGTTAGTCGAAACTGTCTGTTTACGACTCGTAAATTTCTACTAGTGCCGGCTCCACCCACTCTGGCAAGTGCGACATTACCTTGTTACAAACGGGACGGTGGGAGGGGTGGGAAAAATTGCTGTTTTTTTTTTCTTAAGCAGAATGCTGTATCTTGTGTTGTTGCTGTTACTATCCGGCGACGTTGAGCTAAATCCTGGCCCTCGTGACACAGATAACTTGCTGAAGAACATCCAGGATGGCCAAACTTCCATTTGGAGCAAACTAGATTCCATCGATGCACGACTTACGAAACACGAAACATTAATGACAGAAATGGGGAAGAACTTAAACGACACTCAACGACAGATGCAGGAGGTTATTAAATTGGTCTCCGAGCAAGCCGATGTAAATTAAGTATCTCTTAGATAAAGTAAAAAATTTAGAAGTGAAAGTTGTGGATTTCGAAAACCGAAGCCGTAGAAGAAATATGGTATTCTGCGGTGTAGAGGATAATGATCAGTTTGAAAGGTGGGCCAAATCGGAGCAGCTGATTAAAATATTTGTAAAACTAATCTGGGCATTGAGCTTAAATCAGTTGAAAGGGCACATCGAGTGGGACGTTATGACGGTAAAGCAAAACGACCAATCATTGTAAGCCTTTCATCTTTCAAGGAAAAATAATTTTGTCGAACACCAGGAAACTTAAAGGGACCGTGTACGGTATTGACCAAGATTACTCACCTGAAACGCGCGCTATCAGAAAAAAAACTATGGCAATATGCTAAAGCTAAGAAGGCCGACAAACAAAATAAAGTTAAACTGAGTTTTGATAAGCTCATCGTGAACGGTAGAGCGTTTCACTGGGATAAAGAAAAAGAGGAGGTTGTCCCGCTTTCGAAACCATGACCAATAAATAAAAGTAAAGCGCAAGAACGCAAAGAAATTGTTTTCCTATTAGTTAATTGCAGAAGCGTAACATATAGAGTAAACCAGCTTGCTGACTTGATAGAATCAGTGGAAGCAGATATCGTAATGGGCACGGAATCTTGGCTCAATCCAACTATTCGAGATAGCGAAGTGTTTCCACAAGATTACGCGGCTTACCGTAAAGATCGGCCGAGCCACGGAGGGGGCGTTTTTCTGCTTGTTCGTTTGACACTGCACTCTAGCGCTCTAGATATTTGTCACGAGGCTATCGAAACAGCCTGGTGCAAAATCGTGTTGCCTAACAACTCTAGTTTGGTTGTTGGCTCGGTCTACCGTGCGCCGAACTCTGATCCGAGCGCAATTTGTGCCTTGCATGAGATTGTCTCAGAAGTGTCTGGCGAAGTGATATTGTTCGGTGGGGATTTCGATCTGCCGGACTTGTGTTGGCAGGATGATTGTTGTGACATTGTTTCTCGTTGTGCTGCGAACACTAAATGAAAAAGGTTGTAGAGACATATGGTCTAGTACAATATGTAAGGGAACCAACACGCGGAGGGAATATCATAGATTTGTTGTTTTCAAACTCACCTAATGTAGTAAACTCTACAACAGTCGTGCCAGGAATTAGCGACCACTCGGCTGTTGTTGCGACAGTCAAAACCAAAAGTCAACGGTTTACTACTTGCGAGAATAGAAAGATATTTTTTTATGATAAAGGGGATTATGAAAGTATAAACCAAAAACTCTTTCAATACCTGCCTACTTCTGAATGCTTAGCGGACGAATGTAACATTCATGAACTGTGGAATACGTTCAAAGTGAAATTCTTCCAAACGTAAAAAACGTAAGAAACCTTGGGTTGCATCATCCATCAAGCGAATTATGCAAAAAAGGAAACGGATCCTTGCGCAGTATAAGAAAACGAAGAGCAAGGCTCTTTATGAGAGGTTGGCACAAATAACGCTTGATTATAAGCGCAGTAGTGCGATCGCAAAAGATAACTTTTTCAAAGGACTAAATGCAAGGTTGAAAACCAATCCTAAGCTTTTTTGGAAGTATTTAAATTGGTGCGGATGAAGTGATCTGGGCATTCCAGAAATCGTTTGCAATAACCAAATCGTCACGGATGACGAAGCTAAGGCAACGTATCTAAATGAGTTCTTTCGTTCAATATTTCTTCCAGTGAAATCCGACAGTTTAGCGACCCCAGCTAGCAATGTGGCGCCTATGGCGCAGGTGCAACTCGGCGTTTGCCATATACGCTGATGTAGGCTAATCTAGAACGTTCTTTGTTACAATGATCGATCATTGTAACAAAAACCGTAGTGCTCGTGTGGCTATAAAACTGAGCAGTCGGACAAAAATGTTGTCTTCTATAGCCGCTGCAAAAGTCAACTTGGTCTGCGGAGTAGTTTCCACGCAGTTTGAAGCGAAAAGTGCTTTAGTTATAACTACTTTTAAAATCTACGAAAGGGTAAAGCAAAAACGGAACAAAAGTATCGTATTTAAATTGACTAGATAATTATGCCTTAAGGGGGCTGTGCAAAGAACATTGTTGTAGAACTAGTAGATTTTTCAAAATATCGCCACAGCTGAAACACAGTCAGCGAAATCCGTGCCATCAGGTCTATTTCATGGCCGCCTTTCTCTTAACTATCTCTCTGTAGTTATTCGTAGTGTATAGGAAGACGACGATCGCTAGGAAGACGAAGGAGACGACGTAGTGGGCTAGTCTCTCTCTCTGTCACGGTGCTACGAAAGGAAGGAAGACGACGATCGTGCGGTGAAGGCGATCGGATCGCTTAAGGGCCTGGTAGACATGGGAGGGTCGCGGTACGTTGAGCCACGATGGGTCTGGTCGCTGTACATGGGTTCACGGAAGGTCGGGTCGTTAGGAGCGCTAAATGGAGAACGTCGTGTGTAATACGTGGAGCGGGAGTATGACGGTTGACGATAAGGGCAATAGCGGGAGATATGCCCTTTTCCCCTGCAGGTGAAGCATATAGGCTTGTCATCTGATGTGCGCCATTGGGCCGGATCTTGGTAGCGGCGAAACGTCGGTGGTAGTCGATGAAAGGCAGCAGTAGGTCGCCTCGAGTCACGGAGCACACTGGTTGAATGCCTGCGTTTGCAAGCTCGTCGCGGACAACTGCCTGTATAAGAGAGATCGTCGGCTGAGTATCACCCGAAGGGCGTACGAAAGAAGATGGTGATGCCGCCTCGATTTCCCGCCGCACAATGCGTAAAACGCTATCTGAGTTGGACGGCTGAACGGAGGAATAGGCGTCTTCACACGACGACGTAGCGGCGGTGTTAGGAAGCCGCATGAACTGTTTGGTAATGCGTCGGCTCTTCGCGCCTTCGAAACGTCTGGACTCGCTGATAATTTCGTCCACGGTTGAGCAGTCTTTAACAACCAGCAGGTTAAACGCATCATTGGCGATGCCTTTCAGGATATGGCCCACTTTGTCAGCTTCGGACATGCTGGAACCGACGCAACGGCACAGAGCGAGAACGTCAAGGATATACGCGACGTAAGACTCTGGTAGCCGTCTGAGGCCGAAAAGATAAATCTTTCGTAGCCGCGCACTTGCCGCCAGCAAGTGGGCCGAAGAGATCGCGCAACATTTCTTTGCACAAATCCCAGCTTGTCAGTTCTTCTTCGTTGGTATCATACCAGAGGCGTGCCGGGCCCTTGACGTAGAAGACAAGAGTGGCAAGCATGAGTGTCGGGTCCCACCGGTTGTGCGCTGCGACGCGTTCGTACAGGACCAACCATTCCTCGACGTTCTCGGTATCCTTACCAGAGAAATTGCTCGTGTCTCGCGGATGGGTAAGGACGACTACCAGTGGCGGCACTGCGGGTGCTTGCGTTGCGGGGGCCGACGGGGCGGCTGCTGACGCCCGGAATGGCCCGTCGTCCTGGTCGTCTGTCGGGATGGCAGGACGGCCGGGAACAAGCCCGCTGCGGAGTTCCGTCTTGTGCAGTACCCAGCACCTCCACCACGATGGAACGAGCAGAGACACAAGGTTAAAGAGGAAGGCCGTTTTATGATAACAAGGATAACGCCGCCGACACAGCCCTAATGGCGGACAGAGAGAGAGACTACCCCACTACGTTGGTTGGTTGGTTGGTCCTTGGGTATCTTGGCGAAACCCACTCTGGGGGATCGGCCATGAATCGTCGTCTCCTTCGTCTTCCTAGCGATCGTCGTCTTCCTTCCTTTCGTAACACTGTGACAATATCTACAAATGTAGAGCGATTCAATGACACATTAGACATCTTTTTACATCAAGCAGAAGAGCCGCTGCGGGCGCTAAAAAAGTGACTAAAGCGGCTTGATCGAGCCGCCGAAGTGAGACCGCCACCTTATATAGTGATGTGCTTGAGGCAAGAAAACGGACACGCGGTCAAGTCATCCACTGTTTTATGCCAAGATCAATGCAACCTACCTGCATTCAGCAAAGAAAAGGCCGTGTGGTAATATACTACTGCGTCTCGTTGGACTTTCGTTTGACCATGCATGAACTATTGCCATTTCACGTGCCAGGTTCCGTCGCACGGTCATCAACTCCGGTGGCAGAAACACTGCTGCAGGAGTTCAAACGCAGCGACGGTCCCAAGGTGGGACGCGGAGGTGGATAGGATGCTCGCAAGAGGCCACAAGTGGTTCCGTATATTCACACGCGTTGAGCCAGAATCTCACGAAGGTGGCCAGTCGGTACGGCGCGTTCCAGCTGTTTTCTCTGCGCCGAACAGATTGTCCCGCCTACGCCCCCTAATTACGGGCCCTGCTGCGAAGACGTGAAAAATCAAGCACGAAGACCCCTCCCCGCAGTGTACCACCGCAGTGGTCTACGAGATTCCTCTAAGTTGCGAGAAAAGCTATATCGGCCAGACCGGCCGGTGTTTCAACGACTGTATGAGGAAACATGCAAACGATGTTAAGAAGAAACCTTTGAGCGCCCATCTTCCTGCGCATTGTGGACTATGCTGCTGCGAACCACGCGGTTTCCTGAAGTAAAGATTCTGGGCAAAGGTAAGGACAAAACCGCGAGGGAAATACTTCAGGCTTATCGGATTTATATCAATGGTCAAAAGTGCGTTACCCAGACATCTGTGTCACTGTGTATGACGCGGAAAAGAAGATACTGGACCTGTCTTTTGTATCATAACTTGTGTTTATATCGGGTGTGCACCCTTGTTTCTAGAGTGTGTGCGCGTGTATATAAGTAGTACCGGCTTTGTACCTAATAAACTAGTTGTAAGTGTGGCGCCTTCATTGACCTTCCCGCTCTTCGTCTCTCGCTTTTTCTCAAGTTTTGCTCTGCAATTACGTCACTTAACAGGTACCAACTAGCCCAACAAAAAGTTATCACGCAGTATATTGCCACTCTTTTTGTATGTTCTCAATATGGCGTGCTTCAATATTTTCTTTCGGTCATACATATTTCTACTTGTTTTTGCTCGAAGAGACTCACTTGGTCCTCATTATTTCTTCGTTAGTATATCATACCTTCAGCCTATCAGTGCACAAGCTTGTACGTTGGAATTCTTCTTTATAAGTGGGGAGCCTATCTGAAAAGCCACAATGCTTATCAACGCATCCTCACCAACATCATAAATAACCGACTTGCCCGGACTTGCGACCACACCAACCACTTGTACCTTGCACTATAGTTTCCCCAAGCCACGGCCACTCGATTAGCAACCCACGAGGTGCGGCCTGCTGCGTCGCGTGGCGAACAAAAGCGCAGCTGTGAGAGGAAAGTTGACATTTTTCGCCGCTTTTTCGGAGGGGGCGCCACTGCTACGGGATAACTGGCTGCCAGGACACAGGACACTGCCAGGGCATAGGCTGGGTTCAGTCATGAGGCAAGCAAGAGAAAAGCTCACGTCTGGGGCTCACGGACGCAACCTCGTGATGATTGCGGCAGGGCTAAACGACGTCCTCAACAAAGAATCGTCAGGATTAGCGAGGACCTTGGCAAAAGGCGTCGACGACATGCGCGCCATCTCGCCCCAGGTGCAGATAGTAGTGTGCATGGTACCGGAAATACCAGTGCGTGACGGCAACCTCCAAAGAGCGGTTGTCGACGCAAACAAAGAGATATGGCGTACGAGTCGAGAGAAGAGTTTCGAAGTAGTGGAAATAACAGGGAAGTGCATAGCTGGGGAGGTTCCCAAAGAGACAGAATTCACTTCGATAGGAGGCTTGGTCATGAGGTGGGTTGGCGGCTTGTAGGACGTGCAGCAGCGTTTTTGAGAGGCACGCGGGCCCTTCGGACTCCGGGGTAGCAAAAAACAAAGGAAACAACCAGGGGAATTTTCGAGCAGGTAGCACTGAGAAATGCCAGAAAAGAGGTAAAAGGAAGAAAAGAGCGAAGGCACGTGTAGCAATTAGTTAGCAGGGTGGCAGAAAAAGGTAAAATGGTTAGAGATTGAGGAACAGTTAAACAGAGAAAACACACCTTAGAGACCTGGAAGAGCAACCACATATTGACAATTATGCTTGCGCAGGGTGCAACAGGATCATATCAGAAAGAAAAGGTGGGGGTGTTGGAATGCTTATTCATAGCGCAGCCAAATGGGAGAGAGTAAAACAAACGTGTTCAGAGTGCCTCTGGGTTTCGGGCACGGTAGGTGGAAAGAAAACGTGGCTAGGTGTGGCTTACATGTGGACGAGAAATAACTGTAAGGACATAAATCTGGACATAAAGAATTGCATAAACACCGATATTAAAGAATTTGGTCATGGGGCCGAAATCATCCTCCTAGGGGATATGAATGCCCACGTCCACGACCTTGACGGATATACAGACACCAATGGGAGGTTACTCCTCGATCTTTGCAAGCACCATAGTCTTGTGATAGTTAACACGGGGCCCAAGTGGGATGGACAGATCACGTGGGAGGTCAAAACAGGCAATCGAACATTGATTATTGTCTTATGACAGAAGGAATCTATGATGAACTGAGACAAATGAGAATAGGCGAGGACGGGATAAACAGCTTGGGTAGTGATCATAAACGCATAACGTTACAACTGGGACATAAAATTGAAAATAATAACGTAGAGTCGAAGTTTGGCAGCTCGTATTTAAATGACAAATAAAAAACATAGCCGCAAGAGTAGAGGAAGAAGTAGGCAAAATACGAGGCAAGGACTGGGGGTATAATGAGCTAGTTCATGTAATGACGAAGGAAATAAGTAAATAGAAGAAAAGTGTTTGCTGGAAAGGAAAGAGAACGCCAAAAAGATGGTGGAACAAGGAAATCCGGGAAGCGATCGAAAAGCGACTAAAGCATCAAGGGAGCACAGACAGGCAAAAAGGTAGAAGCGGCCGCCAGTCGAAGTAACGGAAAGATGGGAAATATATTTAGAGAAAAAATCTATTCCACAGAAATTGGTCGAGGTAATAAATGAAAGGTGAAAGCGAACGCTGGGTGACAGAAATTCAGGACAAAAAGAAGGGCGGGCCTAGGATATTTTGGAACCACATAAAAGCGCTAGGTAAAAACTCTGCCGCATTGCAACAGCATATTGTTGATGAAAGAGGAATCAATTGGAAGGGTACGAAGCGTTGGGTTACATCCAGAAGGTAACAGCCGGTTCGTTTAAAAAGATGGTCCAAGAGATTTCCCCCAGTTGATAAAACCATGACGGAGAGCGAAACTAAGGAAGAGCTAGAACTTGAGAATTTCAACTGGAAAAAGGCCGAAGGAAAAATTCCAAAGCGCACTGCTCTGGGTTTAGATGGGGTCCCCGTTAGCCTCATTGACGAATTAGGACAGAACACTAAGGAAGCACTATTGAAAGCCGTAGAAAAATGCTTACAGTAGAGGCAAATACCGGAGAGTTGGCGAAAAAGCAGAATTAACTTAATCTATAAAGGCAAGGGGGAAAAGAATAACATTCGCTCGTATAGACCGCTAACCATTGCATCGGTACTATACGGGATGGCTATGCAAGCAGTAAATTTAATTAAAAATACAAGCATGGGCAGAAAGTAACAATATTTTGGGAGAACTTCAGAATGGATTTCGAGTAGACAGGCGTTTAGACGATAACCTATTTGTTCTTACTCAGTGTATAGAAATATCTAAAATAGAAAGCAGGCCGTTGTATGTGGCTTTTCTAGACATCACTGGGGTGTATGACAATGTTAATCAGGAAATATTGTGGGAAATTTTGGAAGGAATGGGCATAGGCGACGATTGTGTACGGCTTTTGAGGGAAATACATCGATAAAACCCAGGTGATAATGTGCAGCTGGGAATCTAAGTGGTTTCAACAGGAAGTAACTGGAATCAACTGGTCCCAGTTCAAAGCCAACTGGTCCCATTTGGACACTAAATGGGAAGCAAGTGGTCCCACTTACTGGTGAACTGGGGAGCAACTGGCCCCAGTTGGGACCACTTCAACTGGGGACAACTCCATGTGGTCCCAGTTGCCGGCCAAATGGTACCAGTTAGAAACGAAGTGAGGGGGCAACTGGTTTCCGTTGGGCCCATCTGGGCACCAGCAGGACCCATAACCAGTTCTACTGGAACCAGTTGCCTTGACAGCCATCATTAGTTTCGTATGTTATTTGTTCGAAGAAAATAGAGTAAACAATTAACTAATGCATGCGCAAAAGCTATCTTAAAAAATAAAAAAAAATTGCCGAAATGCCGTAATATGTATTGACAGAAAGAAGCTGGGTAACAGAAAATTGAGAAGCGCCTGTGCGCAAGTTTCGTAGAGCACATATGGATAGCCGAGGCGAGGCATAGGTGCGGGCCACTCTGCTGTGATACGTGTTGTGATGTTTTGGCAAGAGGAATGTGTGGATATTCGTTGCTCGCGTACTTAATTTATGCTCAGTTGTTGAACGTTGCATCTGTGGAAGAGATGACACTTCGGACCAGCGCATGACAACTGTTTTAACCCGTGACAACACGCTTGTGGATGGATTGTGTGCAAACGACTTGGCGCTGCTTTCCTTGGTGCTGATGCTAGCATTTGAAGGTAAGAGATGCCTCCATCTATGAATTTTTACATTGAAAAGTGCTTCGAAGTTACTGCATTGAGTTGAACTCTTAGTATCAGCCAGTGGCTGTTTGACGTTTGGCCTTTTTGGTAGGGTTGCATGGTGATAGCGTAACGAGGAAACGCGCTGTGCACAGCCCCGCACCAGTGAATCGCAAGTGGGGCTTGGGCTGGATGTTGTTACTACGATAACACCAATTATAATAAAGAAGTCCGACGTTGTCGTGGACGCAATGTCGTGGACAACACAGCGGCCAAGATCGTGACACCCAGCCCAAGCCGCACTTGCGATTCACTGGTGCGGGGCTGTACAAAGCGCGCTCCTTCAGTGCAATAGCAGTGATTTTCTTTTAACTTTGCTAACAATATGGAAATACAATTTCTTTCAGGTGATGAAATATGGGCACGACCCACGAAATATCCAAGAGTTTGCCGCGTCTACAAGAAATCATTCAAGAAGATTCCGAGCCAGAGCACAAGCTGCAATATTTCTAATAAATGTCACGTTTCAGCACCGAGCTACCTAATTCTGCTGTATGACTTGATCTACAGATTTCGCGGCCAGCATTACCAACTCGGTCACATGCGATTTCAACGAGCGATCTTTTCACTCATTAAATAATGATGTACGGTTCCAGCTGAGTGTAGTTCACAATCTCTGTTACGCATGTGTAACAGGGGTAAAGGTGTCACCCCTGCTACTGGCCTCACATAGGTGAGGTGAGTAGCAGCGGGGCCATTTGGAACCAGTAGCAATGGGGACCAGATGGGACCAGTTCAAATGGTTTATGGTCAAATTCTCAGTGGGGACCAGTAGCAATGGGGACCAGTTGGGACCAGTTCAAATGGTTTATGGGCAAATTCCCAGTGGGGACCAGTTGCCAGTTGGTCCCATCTGGGACCCGTTGCAATTAGTCCCAACTGGGAATTTGACCATAAACCCCTTGAACTGGTCCCAGTTGTTTCCAGTTGCAATATTTTCACCTGGGAGTTTGCATAGAATGGGAAGGAATCAGTAGCATAGAGAACGTTGATATTAGCAAGGGGCTGAGATAGGGATGTCCTTTGTCGCCGCTGTTATTCATGCTGTACATGGTTAGAATGTAAAAAGCGCTAGGAGATAGCAACATTGGTTTTAATCTGTCACACAAACAGGACGGCGTGATGATTGAGCAGATGCTTCCGGGTTTATTTTATGCTGACGATATTGTCTTATTCGCGGACAGTCGAGATGATATACAACGGCTGGTGAATATATGCGGAAAGGAATTCGAGGCTCTAGGACTAGGATTTAGTGTAACAAAATGCGGATTGATGGTATTCAATGGTCCCAACGACCAGATGGTATCCATACCCAGGCAGCACGCCAACACAGGACTGATGTAGGCGTGAAGTCGGCCAAAGTCGGCAGCGATATCGGGCCTAAGTCGGCAAATCGCGCTCGCGCTACTTTCACCCACATCTGCCCGATGACGGCCAGCCAGAATGGCTCCACTGTGGCGAAGCCACCATGGGTCGAACTTGGCCAGCCAGAGTGAGCGAAATTTGGCCAGCCAGAGTGGGCGAAATTTGGCCAGCCAGAATGGGTCGGATTTGGCTAGGTAGCATTGGCCGATGTTGCGGGCATTCAGCCTTTTTTGGCGTGTTGTCGGCCACGCCGACATCGGGAAACCCCTCGCGCGGCCGTTCACAGCCACTATGGTGTTTCTAGTGTTTACCCCACATGTGTCGTGCCGTTTGGATTGCAACAATTTTTATTTTTGTGTTTTCACATTTTCGAAGGGCTACGAAGGCATTTTCGAAGGACCAACAGTAGTTTGTGCAAATGTGCCTCTCATGCATACGCGAAAGCTTTATTAACACAGTAATAAGTGGGGATAAGTGGATCCTCTGTACTTTCTATTACTGCGTTCTAAACAAAACAAATAACACAACAAGAGAGGTTTACAGGGAAAAGTACTATTTCATTTATTTTGTGCACTCTGCATTGATAATATGCTATTCTCGTGTTGCGCCGTCGTAGTGGAAAAGCTTCGGCAAGGGTGGAACCTGCGTGAAAAGGCGTGAATAGTTAGCACAGCTGTGGAGCACATCAGCACTATAATATAATTGTATGCGATTTATGTGCGACTCATGAACAAACGCGGAAATTCAAGAAATGTCGGAAACATCTCATAATCGGGCACTACTTTCGAAAATAACAAAAGAAAGTTGTGCTTTTACTATAAAATGAATCTATGTTCAATATTCAACCCCCAGATCTTGGCTTTGTGTCACTTTAGATACCCAAGGGAAACAGAATAGAAACACGAGTAATGGTTCTGTTGCAAAGCAATTTTAAAAGCGGCACATTAGTTGAAATAGGTGCATTTTGCATTATAATAAATTTCATATTTTTGGCATACATATGAAAGGAAAACATGTAGACGTGAGCTAATACGACACACACTAAGGATGGGGTCTTTAGGCAAAAATGTCCTTAAATGATAGGTTCAAGGCGCATTATGAGCAGATATTAGAGGAAGAACATATTTTCAAGGCTACTTTAAAAATGCCATCGCGTGCCGAACTGCCACACGTGTCCAACACCAAGGAGCGCGTGTTCGGTATCACGTTACCTTTAAAAATACAGGCAGGAAAAAAAATGTTACGAGAACTGCAAGTGACCACACAGTGGGGGTTTGATACAAGCACAGGATTAACTATATGAAGTAAAATTGCTTTGGGACAACGTGCGTAGGCTCTTTATTCGAAAATATAGAGCCTACGCACCTCACGACACAAATAATATATAAAGGTGGAACCGGTGGTTTAACATCGCAACAAAAAGTGTCGGGCCCCATTCTGAAAAGTGGCCAGCAACTTACCGAATTTCGGCATCCGCTGTGCCCTCTTGAGCTGTGTGTCAGCAATACAAATTCAGCGACGGCACTGTAGCCTCACCAAAAGGCGCAGGCTTGTGTTCATATACGACCGATGTCACAGTTGTGATGGGCATTGTCTTAGGAGGCACACTGGCCAAGGAATCGCGCAATAAACTTGATGATCGATAAATGCGGTACATGCGCCGATACGCGTAGGCAGACTGCGTGCACCGTTGAAACTCGTTCCATGTCGGTAGCACTGCAGCCGCGACGAAAGAATGCAGCCGCGCGGAAAGTTCCCCGAAAACTGCGCGGTCTCTCCCTCCGAAGGGCCACCACTGCCACCAAAAGCAGCTTCAGAACGACATTCTTTGCAAACTGTAAGTGCGCACAATGGACGTGCAGGGAGGGGGCCGTGACGAGGGTGGTCAGTTCAGGAAGCGACGCGCGTACCCCCCTTCACATACTTTTTTTTTTATTTTTAGTGTCTGCTAGCTTAGCATGTGCAAGGTTGCTTCTAGGCAGAATATGCGCGTTTTGCTTTCTTTTTTTTTGTGTGTGGTTGTCGCAAAGCCTGGAAGACAGCATTTCTGCTGGGCAAAAGCACAATGGCGGGGACACCCGCTGGGACTGCATTTGTTAAGTGCAGCCTGGTGGAGCCTATGGAGTATGCTTGTATGCATGTGTTCTCTTGCTAGCTACCTGTAGCATAGGATTTCGCAGAGGCTGAACCACCCACTTTAGCTAAAAACGTGATCGAAATGCTGCACTGCAGGTAACAAACGTAGCGAGGGCGCGCGGCGTCGCCATTGTGAATTTCTGCAAGTTTCTGCAGCGCAGGAAAACATGTGCTCCCTTCCCGCGCGACAAGAAATATTGCGCTGAACCTCCACTCGCGCCGTTATTTTACTCTTTTTGGTTATAAATAAATTAGTTTTTAAGTACTAGAAAACGCAGATGTGGGCTTCTATCGACACCATAGTCTCATATGAAGGTCAGAGACAAATCCTACACTCGCTGCACAGAGCATGCAGTCAAGCTCGATATATTCTTCTAATCTAACTAGTACAACGTAACCGCGACGGCCGATGTGTAAAAGAATTCGATATGTATGGAAAGAACGCACTAACGGTCGTTCACAAAAAAGCAAAAAATAAAGAAAAGGAATTATACGCAATGCCGTGGACATATTAAGAAATTATTAGCCTATTGTATCTGCGTGGTAGTAGAGAGCATGGAGGTGGAAAAGGGAGGTATAAGTTTACCCGACCAGTAGACAATTATTTTCTGTTGCTGAGCTTATGCGAGCTGCGATACATGCGTTGCGGAGCTGCTTTTGAAAGGAGTGCACTAGTTTTGCGAACGCACTGATGAAATGTAGTGGAGGGGCACGTGGTCAACAACAGCTTTACTTAGGACGGTTGGTTTATACTGTGACCCTGCACAAACATATGAAGAAACTAGAGAACAGAAGAAAGCTTTGATTTTCAACTGATATTTTTTTTCAGTGCATGCTTGCTGTTTTTATACACCATAAAATACGCACATCGCCTGCGCAAGAACACTTTGTGGTCACACACACTCTAGTAGAACTCACCAGAAAAGCTCTCTATACATCAATTATACGTGTGTGCATTTGTTTGCCACCTTTGAGATGAAAAATGCTTGCCATATGACTGCTTTGTATTTTGCGTTTTTGCCTTTTTCGCAAATGTCGTGGTCTTGACAAGAGCACTTCATTTGAATTTGCAATGCAAAAGGGATCTATGTATTTCATGGTGTATAAAAACAGCTAACATCCTCTGAAAATAAAGTTAGCACTAGATCTGTTTTGTCCCCTCGCTGTCACGCTGTTAGCTCCGTTTACCCTTCTTTTGCATAGGCTGCTAAATGTCAGTAGGATAACGCCGGTTGCGAGAGTTTATTTCCGCTTCAGCGCACCATAATGTCTGCGCTAGACCTTTTTTGTCCACTCGCTGTTGCGCTGTCACCTCCGTATGTCCTTTCCTTCCATACGTTGCTAAATGTCAGTCGTATAGAGCGTAGCTTCCGACTGTTTATCTTTATTTGAACATATGAGTGGTGGTAGTGCCCATCGATGTAAGCACGAACAATTTCTATGAATTTAAATTTTCTGACATGCGCTGTCAGATAATTTTCCACCATGCTTGTCGATCCTTCTGGCTAATGTTAACTGTTGCGCCAGCCTGTTTCCCAACGTTCCCGCAAAACAGCCTGTAGATGTATATATGAATAGTTTATATGCATGCTTTTTTGTGTGCCCTGCTTATTAAAAACAATGCGCGCGAACATAATGTCATATATGCTGCTCAAAACGCACGTGCGCTATGTTCCGGCACTGAAACGCGTATACATGAATATATGAAGCTCAACATCTGATTCTTACGTAGAATCTCTCAAGTGAATTTCAGTCACGCTTGTCTCGATCGGATCTCTATTGCTATATACAGCAGGCTTTCAAAGAGGCCCGGCCGATATCAACCATGAAAGGCTGCGGCGTAGTCGACGTTGCCTCAAGGACAGCAGAAATGACTCAATGTTTCCTGTGAAATAATCTTTCTGGGAAAATATCGCGCCAAATTCGCCATTCCTCAGGCGATTCTGATGAGCGGAAAAATCGGCGCCACATTTGCCGGAGAAAGTTATCGGCTAGCCGACGGAGGCTCTAAGGTGGCATACTTGGCACAGTGTTGCCGATAAATGGCGTCGGCCAGCCCATATTGTCTGTAGAAAGGGAAAGGCAAAATCGGCGCCATAGTTGCCGTTGAAAGCCATCGCCTCAGCCGATGTCGGCAGTAACGCGGCATAAGCGACCCCATGTTGCCGATTACAGTCGACGGCCTGCCGATATCGGCGCGGCAGCGGCTATAGTAGCCCGACGTTGCCAGTCATTGACGGCGGCGTGGCCGATGCTGGCTCGCCGTCGGCAACATTAGGCCATGGATGGGCCGAACTTTGCCGCCATAAAACCAATATCGGCCCTACGTTGCGTGCTGCCTGACATGGCCAAGAAATATCGAAAGTAAGCGAATACGAGTACCTTGGCGTGTGGGTAAATGAGGGTGATAGATACATGGAGGTACGCGAAAAAGCCTTGGCAGCAAAGGGAAAGAGGAATGCAGCAATAATGAAGCACAGAGCGTTATGGGGATACAATAGGTACGAGATGCTTAGGGGTCTGTGGAAAGAGGTAATGGTACCGGGGCTTACATTTGGGAACTCAGTGGTGTGCATGAGGCCAGAGCTACAATCAGGAATGGATGTGAATCAAAGAACTGTGGGACGCCTCGCATTGGGTGCTCACGGGAAAACGACAAACGAGGCTGTAAAGGACGATATGGGATGGGCGAGTTTTGAGGCAAGGGAAGCACAGAGCAAAATAAGCTTTGAAGAGAGGTTAAGGGAATATGAAAGAGAGTAGGTGGGCAGTGAACGTGTTCCGCTATTTATATAGAGAGCGTTGACACGCAGTGGAGAAAGAGAACTAGGAGGCTCCCCAGTAAATATACGGCTCTAGGAGAACTGACAACAAAGAGCGTAAAGGGAAAAGTCAGAGAGGCGGAGAAGATTTACTGGAGGGCAGCGATGAAAAAAAAAAACGATTCTGAATAACTACCGAGAGGGCAAAAAATGAAATAAAGAGGGAGGCATTTTATGATAATTCAAGAGGAAGCGCTTTACTGTTTGAAGCAAGACCGGGCTGCCTTAGAACGCGTATTTATAAAGCGAAATTCAGTAAAGTAGAAGGAAAATGCACATGCTGTGAGGAAGACAGGGAAACGACGGAGCATGTTCTGATTGAATGCGGCCTATCCACCCAGGTGTACGTTTGGGCACCACCCTACATGAAGCCTTGGGTTTTAGGGCGAACAACGGGAAGCTGAACATAGCCGCGATTGAAATAAGTAAGAGACGGTTAGAATACTGGTGGCAGAAAACTAGAGAGAATGGACAAAACTAATTATAGGGAAAAATATGGACCTTCTGCCATAAGGGGCAGGGAAATGGGCTATGAATTTCCGTTTTTGCTATAGCGTGATCGATTTGACTGAACTAGATTTAATAGGCATGAGGACAATTTAAAGAGTGGAAAAAAAAAGAAAAGTTCCTAAATTTTCTCACGAGCCTGGTGGCGCACATGTCACCACCCCGTTACAAAGGGGACGCTCATAGCACCCATCCATCCATCCAACTCTCCCAGCTCTCGCCGCGAGGGCAGCTCCGTGAATCAGTACGGGACGACTTTTCTGTGTCTGTCGACTAAATTCTGCACCTCGCTCGCAGGCCATGTGACTTCAACGTGTCTGCAACATGTCTGCAATGTGACTGCAACGTAAAGTATGTCTAAAAACATTTCTCGACAGGGAATAACTGGAAGAGGAAGCGCGTGGGAGACAAATGACAGGTCGCTGATGTACTCACGTCAATTCACTGGGCCGGGATTATAAGTGCACGAAGCTCAAGCATGTGAAAATATTGCAGCTGGAAGCAACTGGGACCAGTTCAAATGGTTT
Source organism: Hyalomma asiaticum (assembly GCA_013339685.2). Taxonomy (NCBI): domain Eukaryota; kingdom Metazoa; phylum Arthropoda; class Arachnida; order Ixodida; family Ixodidae; genus Hyalomma; species Hyalomma asiaticum. The sequence goes on from CM023482.1 coordinate 12,350,465, forward strand.
ATTGTCAAATTCTCAGTGGGGACCTGTTGCAATGGGTCCCAGATGGAACCAACTGGCAACTGGTCCCCACAGGAAATTTGACCATAAACCACTTGAACTGGTCCCAATTGGTCTCCATTATACTGGTCCCCACTGGGAATTTGACGATAAACCACTTGAACTGGTCCCAACTGGTCCCCATTGCTACTGGTTCCAATCGGCCTCGCTACTACTCACCTCACCTATGTGTGGCCAGTAGCAGGGGGTGAAACCTTTACCCCTGTTACACATGCGTACCAGAGATTGTGAACTATACTCAACTGGAACCGTACATCATTATTTAATGAGTGAAAAGATCGCTCGTTGCCATCGCATGTGACCGACTGCTAGCCGCGAAATCAAGTCATACAGCAGAAGTAGCTCGGTGCTGAAACGTGACATTTATTAGAAATATTGCAGCTTGTGCTCTGGCTGGGAATTCTCTTGAATGCTCTCTTGGGGACGCGGCAAACTTGGATATTTCGTTGGTCATGCACGTATTTCATCACCTGAAAGCAAATGTATTTCCACACTGTCCAAAGCTAAAAGAAAATCACTGCTATTGTAATGAAGAAGCGCGCTGTGCAGAGCCCCGCACCAGTGAACCACGAGTGGGGCTTGGGCTGGATGTTGTTACGATCTTGGCTGCGAGGCCTACGCTGTGCATGTCGTCTTACGTTAGCGACATACGCTGTGTCCACGACTACGTCGGTCTTCTTTATTATAAATGGTGGAATCGCACCAGTGAATCGCAAGTACTTGCGATTCACTGGTGCGGGGCTGTGCACAGCGCGTTTCTTATTACACTGTATAAAAATGCAACCCTACTAGAAACGCCAAACGTCAAAAGCCACTGGCTGATGCCAGAGTTCAAGGACTCTGCTGATACTGAGAGTTAAACTGAATGCAGTAACTTCAAAGCACCTTTCAGTTACAAATTCATAGACGGAGGCATCTCTCACCTTCAATACTAGCATCGGCACCAAGGAAAGCAGCGCCAAGTCGCTTGCACACAACCGGTCCACAAGCGTGTTGTCACGGGCGAAAAACAGTTGTCATGCGCTGGTCCGAAGTGTCATCTCTTCCACAGGTGCAACGTCAACAACTGAGCATAAAAATTAAGTACGCAAGCAACGAATATCCACACATTCCTCTGCGCAAAAAAGCTGGAACTAAAACACTAGAACATTATTTGGCTAATCCAGTAAGTCGTATGCACGCATTTGTAAGAACGTCATTTGTAAGAACGCCTAATAAAACAAGATCTTCTATTTCGGCCACTATAAGAATGCCGCGCCATTGCTTTATTGTTTATTTCAGGTACATTTACAATAACAAATTTCACCGTTTGCCGCTTCATACACCTCTGCGCACATCTCAACGCATTCACAACGCACGTAGTTTCATGCAAATTCATGGTCACGCATACTAGAAGAGAAGCTCAGGGGAAGATGGATGCTTGAATCGATGAACAAATCGCAAAGTACGATTTAAAACAGGGAATGTCGCGGGAGCCAACGTTTCGACAAGCGGACTTGTCTTCGTCAGGGCGGGAACCCGAAGACAAGTCCGCTTGTCGAAACGTTGGCTCCCGCGACATTGCCTGTTTTAAATCGTACTTTGCGATTTGTTCATTGCCACATGTAATTTCTAAATCCCATTACATGTACGCCTATGCTAGTGTATTACTCTTTCCCTTATTTCCATACTTATGGAAAGTGCTTTGACTTGTATTAACATGTTATCTACCTATAGTCAGTGCTGCACACTGCCGAACTGTAACACAGGGGGCCGGGCTTAAGAGTCAAGCTGCAGTAAGACAGCTTTTTCCCGCAACCCCCTTTCTCCTTGCTGAGATGAAATAAAGTTTGATTTAATTTGATTTGATTTAGTTTTGTGTATTCCTCTGTTTTGTATATAATGATGCCTCCCTTATTCAATTCCATTCAATGGGCCTGCAAGGAATTTTGAATAATAATAATAATAATAATAATAATAATAATAATAATAATAAGTTTTTGTTTCAACAGCAAACAAGGGCATCAAGCGAAGTAAGTAGGCAAGCAAGCGATAAGGAACTTGCCAGTTATATTGAACGGTGATAGCGTAAGGAAACCTGCGGCAAAAGTGCGCGGTTCAGGCTCGTGCGAGTCCATTAGCGGACCAATGCCTGTACCGACCTCCTGGGTATAGTATGGTATTAATGTTTTTGCAGACAGCGTAGAGATCTTATTTTGGCAAAGCAATACACAGTCCCTTGCGTGAATAAATTGCAAACCCTCAGCGCGCCGTTGCGCGAAACATGCAGAACCAGCGGCTACTCCCACGCGCTTGGATGGATGGATGGATGGATGGATGGATGGATGCTATGAGCGTCCCCTTTGTAACGGGGCGGTGACATGTGCGCCACCAGGCTCGTAAGAAGATTTAGGAACTTTTTTTCTCTCTCTCTTTAAATTTTCCTCATGCCTTTTAAATTTACTTCAATCAAATCGATCACGCTATAGCAAAAACGGAAATTCATAGCCCAGTTCCCTGCCCCTTATGGCAGCAAGTCCATATTTTTCCCTATAATTATTTTTGTCCGTTCTCTCTAGTTTTCTGCCACCAGTATTCTAACCGTCTCTTACTTATTTCAATCGCAGCTATGTTCAGCTTCCCGTTGTTCGCCCTAAAACCCAAGGCAATTCCTGTAGGGTGGTGCCCAAACGTACACCTGGGTGGATATTTCCGCATTCAATCAGAACATGCTCCGTTGTTTCCTTATCTTCCTCACAGCATGTGCATTTTTCTTCTTCTTTGCTGAATTTCGAATTATAAATACGCGTTCTAAGGCAGCCCGATCTTGCTTCAAACAATAAAGCGCTTCCTCTTGAATTATCATAAAATGCCTCCCTCTTTATTTCATTTTTTGCCCTCTCGGTAGTTATTCAGAATCGGTTTTTTTTTTTTCATCGCTGCCCTCCAGTAAATCTTCTCCGCCTCTCTGACTTTTCCCTTTACGCTCTTTGTTGTCAGTTCTCCTAGAGCCGTATATTTACTGGGGAGCATCCTAGTTCTCTTTCTCCACTGCGTGTCAACGCTCTCTATATAAATAGCGGAACACGTTCACTGCCCACCTACTCTCTTTCATATTCCCTTAACCTCTCTTCAAAGCTTATTTTGCTCTGCGCTTCCCTTGCCTCAAAACTCGCCCATCCATTATCGCCCTTTACAGCCTCGTTTGTCGTTTTCCCTTGGGCACCCAACGCGAGGCGTGCCACAGTTCTTTGATTCACATCCATTCCTGATTGTATCTCTGGCCTCATGCACGTACACCACTGAGTTCCCAAATGTAAGCCGGGCCGGTACCATTACCCCTTTCCACAGGCGCTGGATGGATGCATGGATGGATATTAGGAGCGTCCCCTTTATAACGGGGCGGTGGCCGGGCCACCAAGCTCTAGCTTTATTTCTTTTTCGTTTACAACCATTTCTTTTCCCGAATCACACATATTTTCACAACTAATTTTTTTCCTCCTCTATTTATTTTATCTATTATCGTTCTGCTGTGATGTAACAATCTTACCCGAACTACCTTGCGCTTTTGATTGCTCCATACTTTTGCGCCACCAATGCTCTAAGCGCCTTTTACTTATATCTATCGCCGGCATGTTCAGCTTTCCCCTGTTACTCCTGAAACCCATGGCCTCCTGTAGGGTAGTGTCCACAGATACACCTGGGTGGACATCTGTACATTCAATCAAAATATGGTCTGTCGTTTCCCTAGCTTTTGCACAGCGCGTACATGCATCCCCTTCTTTATTGAATTTCGCTCTGTAACTTCGGGTTCTCAGGCAACCGGACCTTGCCTCAAACAGTAAAGCGCTTCCCTTTGAATTATCGTAAAATTTTTCTCTCTTGATTTCGTCTTTCGCTTTTCGGTAGTTGTTCAATGCCGGTTTCTTCTCCATTCTTGCTATCCAATCCGAGTTCTCCGCCGCTCTGACCATGCTCTTAACGCTCTTTTTCGTCCCATCCGTTTCGTTACTGGATGTATACTTACTGGTAAGCTTCCTAGTTCTCTTCCTCCATTGTGAATCAACGTTCTTCCTATACAAATACCTGAATACTTTCGCGGCCCATCTACTTTCTTTCATATTCCTTAATCTCTGTTCCTACCTAATTTTACTCTGAGCTTCCCTTCCCTCAAAGTCAGACCATCCCATATCCCCCTTAACAGCCTCATTTGTGGTCTTCCCATGGGCGCCCAGTGCGAGACGTCCGACCGTCCTCTGATTCACGTCAAGCCCTGATTGTACCTCTGACCTCATGCACACCACTGAGTTTCCGAATGTAAGTGCTTGCACCATTACACCTTTCCACAAACCTCGAATTACCTCGTACCTGTTGTAACCCCACAGCGCTCTATGCTTCATTATTGCGGAGTTTCTCTTTCCTTTAACTATCATATCTTTTTCTTGTACTTCCATGTATCTATTCCCATCATTTATCCATATCCCGAGGTATTTGTACTCTCGTACTCTGGGTATCTCCTCGCCCTGTATTGATATGGTCTGATCGTTGCTGTCATTGAATATCATCCAGCCGCATTTTGTCACACTAAATTTTAGCCCTAAATCTTCACTTTCCCGACCACATATACTAACCATACCCTGCAAATCTGTTCGACTGTCTGCGAATAGCACAATATCGTCTGCATAAAACAACCCGGGGAGCTTTTGTTCTATCACTATACCTGCTTGGATGGATGGATGGATGGATGCTATGAGCTTCCCCTTTGTAACGGGGCGGTGACATGTGCGCCACCAGGCTCGTAAGAAGACTTAAGAACTTTTTTTTTCCTCTTTTAATTTTCCTCATGCCTTTTAAATTTACTTCAATCAAATCGATCATGCCATATCAAAAACGGAATTTCATATCCCAGTTCCCTGCCCCTTATGGCAGAAATTCCATATTTTTCCCTATAATTATTTTTGTCCGTTCTCTCTAGTTTTCTGCCACCAGTATTCTAACCGTCTCTTACTTATTTCAATCGCGGCTATGTTCAGCTTCCCGTTGTTCGCCCTAAAACCCAAGGCTTCATGTAGGGTGGTGCCCAAACGTACACCTGGGTGGATATTTCCGCATTCAATCAGAACATGCTCTGTCGTTTCCCTATCTTCCTCACAGCATGTGCATTTTTCTTCTTCTTTACTGAATTTCGCTTTATAAACACGCGTTCTAAGGCAGCCCGATCTCGCTTCAAACAATAAAGCGCTTCCTCTTGAATTATCATAAAATGCCTCCCTCTTTATTTCGTTTTTGCCCTCTCGGTAGTTATTCAGAGTCGGTTTTTTTTCCATCGCTGTCCTCCAGTAAATCTTCTCCGCCTCTCTGACTTTTCCCTTTACGCTCTTTGTTGTCAGTTCTCTTAGAGCCGTATATTTACTGGTGAGCCTCCTAGTTCTCTTTCTCCACTGCGTGTCAACGCTCTTTCTATATAAATAGCGGAACACCTTCACTGCCCACCTAACCTCTTTCATATTCCTTAGCCTTTCTTCAAACCTTATTTTGCTCTGCGCTTCCCTTGCCTCAAAACTCGCCCATCCCATATCGCCCTTTACAGCCTCGTTTGTAGTTTTCCCGTGAGCACCCAACGCGAGGCGTCCCACAGTTCTTTGATTCACATCCATTCCCGATTGTATCTCTGGCCTCATGCACACCACTGAGTTCCCAAATGTAAGCCCCGGTACCATTACCCCTTTCCACAGACCCCTAAGCACCTCGTACCTGTTCCGTAGCAGTGGCGCTGCAGCGGCGGTGCGGAGAACTAGGCGCGTCACACCGGTCACGACCGCTCGATTAGCTACGCGCGCGAGGTGCGGCTAGTGCGTTTATCCAGCGGCCGTGCACCGCGGTTTCGGGCGACGTCGCAGGCCGCACCACGGCCGTGCCCAAGCGCTTACAATGCATTCTAAAAAGGTCGCTCCTCCAGCTTATGCTGTCACTGTCCTGCGATTCCGCGCAGGCGTGGCTCTTTTATTTCTGGCGGGCGTGGGTGTAGGAGTGTCGTCTGTTGTGCCAGGTTGCTACATAGAAGCGGCTGTGGCTGTGCTTTCGAAAGGCGTGTTGTCTGCTGTGCACGCGTTTCATCGCTGTCGGCAACAGTTTCGCTTCATGAAAAACGCTAAAGCAAACACCGCCTGAAAAATATGCAAGCAATATGTCAGCCTGCCGCCATGCAGTTCACCGCAAAAAGTAATAATAATAATAACTCACCAGATGTTACATGAAACTCCGCGCTGTCGTGCGCAACTATAACACCGTTCTCGTCCACTATTCGTATTAGTCGGTGTTGCATACCGCCTACTTCCACAAACGACGCCACGCTCAACAGCAGCGGTTTAACCGGTGGCTTAACGCGTCGTCTGCTAACAAGCTGCACCGCGCGGCGAAACCACCAAGAGAGGAGGTGCAGAAGTTCTCTTCACCGCGGTGGCACCGCTCCGGCACCGCGTTGCAATCGAGGACCGCGGTTCAGCACACCAGCGAATCGAGGACTGCGGTGTCGTGTACCGTGAACCAGCCAAGAGTTGACGCGTGCACCACGCTGGGTACAGAGTCCAGAATCAGTTACAGTTTCTGTTCTCTAATGCTTCCCAGCAGCCTAGTTGTCATCGCCATCAGTTTTTTTGTGCCCAGATTGAATGCACTTTCGTCGTTGGAGTGGATGGAGTTGCCAAGTTTGCACATGCTTAGAAAAGCTTTCGGACAGTGTCATGTGGCTCAGCAGGTTGCATAGTAGGAATCTCCAGCTGGATACCCTTTGGCGGCTCACGTGAGCAAAATTGTGCTCGTCTGCATACCCATGTCTGTCGTTAAGGTGAGCAGCTTGTGCAGAAAAAGGAAGTAGGCTAGCTGTCTCATGCACCTTACCCTGAAGTATGTTGCAATCAGCGTTAAAATGCTCGCTCTAACGCGTAAAGCGTCACGCTTTACGCTCGAGCGAAATGAACTAGCAAACATCAACCGAGTTTGAAACTGAGAAGACCTGACGGAGCCAGCCGGGCTTCTTAAGCGCTGGGCCAGGTTCCAGCGGCGTTCGATAGTCGGTGGCTAAAGGATTCTCATAACGGCAGGCCGCTGTTAAAGGACTATTGACTGTCTCAAAGCACAAATGCTCGAATGTAACTTAATATAACGTAGAGGCTTCACACGTGAAATGTGCACAGCTCTCCTTTAAAGCGGTCCTAAACCAACCCGTACACAGGCGAAAGACTTCTTCAAAAAGCTTTCCCGGGAGCTAGATATTGCGACTGGACAATCTCCCTTGCCCGTTCTTTCTCAGCTCAGCAAGGTAGGACTCTGGTGGACGGCCGTTAGAAAGGCGCCCTACCGACCGCGTTACCTCACCGGACTTCATTGTCATAAAATCGTGGCTGATTGGGCCTGGCGGGCCTGCGGTGTGTCGAGTTATTGTACACAGTAACTTACACACACCGAGGAGGGCGCACTCACAAGCGCGGCTGGCTCCAGCGAATGGGTCAATTGATGTCGGCCAATGCGACAAAATAGTGCAACTACTAAGCGTGTGGAGTACCCTCTCTTTGAAAAGAGCTCACGAGTAGGTGGCAATTTTGTGCTTTGCTTGTGAACGCTACGTGCCACACACAACTGCAGAATTTGGCTGAGCTGGTCATTGCAGCATGCGCTAATAGCAGAAGGTGTGTTTCACTAAGCCAGGCAGATGATTCAGGACCCCTTTAACCTGGCGACCTGCCTGTGGCCTTGCTGTTGTCCACAGTTCAACTTCCTACTCTTCTGAGCTCTTCTTTCCTCTGAACCTGTGCCGCGCTGTCATGCTTTAGGGCACCATAACATCTCTCAGCCCGGGAAGGGGAGGTGGGGTGGCAGCAAGGAAGGGGAATAAGTGTTAGTAACAGTGACTGCAGAGTTCAGGGCGAGAGACCGTCATCACATCCTCATGCCCTGCAGAGTCTCTCCTTATGGTGTTGCACAAGTTTCGTGCGAAGAAGACATGCCCTCGTATGATGAGTCTAGTGCTGCACACTTTGTTCTCACAGACTGTTCTGCTGCTGTGTTGGTGGGTACTGAGCCCTCGCAGTCCAAAAAGTGAGAGACATTGCTGTTATATATGCGCCAAACCCAACATAACAATTGCGACCTCTCTGTCTACATTGCTGCTCTCCATAGTCATTTGTCACTCTTGGATTTGGAATCCTTCACCATGAGGTTGCCAAAAGCGGTCTCAATGGCAGAAGCTTGTCAGTGATGTTCTTCAGCAGGGCTCGGGCGATGTGGACCATGCTAGCCCTTTTCACGACATTGGACTTGTCTGCGTACAATGCCCTTAGTTTATTTCGCAACATCACCAGGTACTCAAGCATCCGAGTTTCTGCTTTGTTTCTGCACCCCATGCGAAATGGTTGTACTGGCAGGTCTTGAGTAGGAAGTTAACAGACATAGGCTCATACCATTTCTTTGATGGGGGTGGCAGGAGCTGCTGCCTGAAAGGGTTCACTTGATTGATATAGCACTGGGTGCTGCCAGCTTCTGGCTGTCCAGCAGCACCACCTTGCATACAGACATCGAGGTGGCATCGATGCAGCCAGTTGCTGTGCAGTGCCGGTGAGAAGGTCAACTGAATTCTGCAGTCAAGCTCTCGGTTCATGGTGCTGGTGTTTCCGTCCCCATATTCGAGGCAACACTTGCAGCCGCTGGCAAAGCCTTGGAAGAGGCTCACAGCGCTCTTTTCGAGGCACATGTTCACAATGCTTGCATCGTAAGAATGTGCCAGTGGCATCTGAACTGTAGCTCCCTACCAGATCCTGAGATTGCTCTTTATGCGCCTCCTGTTTTTCTGCATACTCCTCGCGAACGTGCAATTTTCCTGCAAGTGCTTCACACACATTCCGTTTTTCTACAAATTTCTCATGTACTTCCTGCTTCTTTACATACTCCTCACACTCTTAGATCCCTTTTTCGCACACTTGGTAATTTGAACTTGGCAAACATTTGTTGGTTGCCTTTGCAAATGCTTCACACAGATCTGTTTTTCTAAAACTTCTCATGCACTTCCTGCTTCCCTACATACTCCTCACACTCTTGGATTCGTTTTTCGCATACTTGGCAACCTTTTGTTTGTTGCCTCTGCAAATGCTTCGCACACATTCTGTTTTTCTACAAACTCCTCATGCACTTCCTCCTTCTTTACATACTCCTGACTCTCTTGGATCCGTTTTTCGCACACTTGGTCATTTCAACTTGGCAACCTTTTGCTGGTTGCCTCTGTCACCACATGAAGACTGCATATTTCAGAGCTTTTCAGGCAAACCCAAGTGCCTGAAAATTTTATCCTAGTGCCAGTCAATTTGATGTAGTTGCTTATACAGGTGCCCCAGGAATTAACCTATACAACAGGTATCATAACACCATGTCGTTCCATTTAGCAGAACAGAATTTCGTCGAGTGTTCTAGAAAGTACAAAATGACGAAACGTTATGAGAGGGTAATGTTGTGCCAATAATTTCAAGCGTACTACTCTACAGTGGCTTAAAAAACACCAAAACAGGCAAACACATAACGCACGTGCAGCTGCCACCTCCCGTTATCACTAGCCCCGTTGCTGTCTGTGCCGGCAGGTGACGCACAGTGTTGGGAGCAGAAGTCCGGCTGACATTGTGAGGCTAAGAAGTGGGTCATCTACATATAGAATGGCTAGTGATTGTCTAAGCCAGCCTTCCATTGCCTCATAGTCTGAAGAGGTGGCCTTGTACTACAGCAGTCTAGAATATTTATTTGTTTTATCATGTACAAAAAAAAAATGGGTTACATAATACGAACAGCATCAGGAGGTCCCAAAGTAAGAAACTGTCAGGGGGACCTCCTATAATTAGTGCGGTACATGAAAAGTAAATAACAGCAGCAAGAAACTAAAGAGTGCGAGAAAAAAAAAATAGAAGCAGTTATTACATAAAAATATATAGTAAAAATAAAAAAGTTATATTCATCATAACAGCGTTACACAATACTAAAACAAAATAATGCACATAAGGGATACAAAGGAATCAAGTGATGAAAAAAAATATTACTAAAGAACAAAAGGTTCGTCTAAGAGCATGTTCTTAATTTTGGATTTAAAGGATGGCAATGAACGGGATGACTTAGCATGAAAAGGTACATGATTCCAGAGATGAACACCATAGAAACGCGCTGTGAATCTGCCATAGTTAGATTTGATTTTAGGTAAGAGAAGGTTGTTACGCTCCGAAAACCTGGTGTTATTGTTGTTGATAAGGATATGAAAAGGAATACAGTCTAATGTTATTTCACGATGAATGAGACAGTATGTGATGACCAACAATCTGTGGATAACCAACTTTTGAATGGGCAAGATGCGAAGATGTTGATAGATAGGTAGAGAATGGGAACGGAATGGGCTAAAGGTCATTAATTTTATCGCTTGGTTTTGAAGACGTTGAAGTGGTTTGAGATGAACGGCATATGTGTTACCCCAAGATCACAAGCAGTATGATAAATGGCTGTTAATGTAAGCGTGATAAAGTGAGATGAGAACATGAGGTTGGAAAAATGCACGTGTTTTAATGATAATGCGGATACCAAACGAAACCTTTTTTATTAGCAAAATGACGTGACTGTTGTATTTAAGATGTTTGTCAAGAGTAACACCCAGGAATTTAGCATTATCAGATGCCGTTATAACATAGTTATTCAATGAGACCGTTATGGATGAAGCAATCACAGTATGTGGGCTATGAAATAGTACGAAAGTTGTTTTACTCGGATTAATCTGAAGTCGATTATTTGTGCACCATGAATGAACATTGTTAAGATCTGCATTAAGTGTATGTTGAAGTGCGGTGAGCGATTTATGTGGTGAATAAATGGTGGTGTCATCAGCATACAACAAACATTTACAAGAAGTAAGCGTATTAGGTAAGTCGTTTATGAATAGGAGGAACAACAAAGGACCTAATATAGAGCCTTGAGGAACGCCACAGTTAATTAGTTTAGTCGATGAGAATTGACCATTAAGATAGACCACTTGCGGCCTGTTAGACAAGTAGCTGCGAATAAGATTTAGAGGTGGGCCAGTAATACCAAAAGACTCGAGCTTAGCCAGAAGAATAGAGTGTACTAACGTGTCAAATGCCTTTGTTAGGTCAATGAATATGGCTCCTACAAAAAATCCTTCGTCAATAAATTGTTTAATATTGTCCGTGAAATTGATCAGTGCCTGTTCCGTTGAGTAACCATCTCTAAAGCCAAACTGGAGCGAAGAAAGAAGATTAAATTTGTTCAGATATTGCATTAAGCGAGTGTAGAGAAGCTTTTCAATGACTTTGCTAATAAAGGGCAAAATGCAGATTGGGCGGTAGTTGTTAACGTTATCACGAGAACCCTTTTTGAACACAGGAATTATTTTACCACGTTTGAACAAGTTAGGGAATATACCTGTTCTGAATATTTTATTAGCAATATCTGCCAAAACTAGCGATATATCTGCAGCAACCAGTTTTATTCTAGAAGGCCGTAAAGAGTCCAGGCCTGGTCCCGTGACTTTGAGGGAAGAAATGACATTAAAAACTTCTTCTGAAGAAACCGGACGAAAGAAGAAAGACCGAGAGCTGCGTGGAAGATGAGGTAGAATGCTAGGAGAAGGCACGTTTTGGCACGCGACAAAATGATCACTAAAAACATTAGAGATATCAACCTCGTTAGTGTATTCCTTATTGTTGTAAACTATTTTTTTAATACCAGTATCGGACTCCGTAATATTAAGAAATCCTTTAATAAGCTCCCAATTACGCCTGTTATTTCTTCCGTTTTGAATTACCCGCCGTTCATAATATTCCTGTTTTGCACGCTTAAGGACACGGGAAAGAATGTTGCTATAATTTCTTAGTTTAGCTCGCAATGATGCGTTGAAAGGCTGCAATTTAACCTTTTTGTAAAGATTGTTTTTCTTCATTATAGAGCGCAGCAGCGCATTTGTAATCCATGGATTTCGAGGAGATGAAAATGCACGCTTACAGGATGCATAGGTTGTGCACTCATTAATGTAATTCGTTATTGTTGATACAAACATCGAATATGCCTTTTCAGGACAACTTTCTCTAAAAACATCGTTCCAGCATGTCTCGCGTACCTTTTGTAAAAATAAAGGTTCATTGAAGGAACTTCTCGTATGTTGTCGGTACTGCGTGCGTTTTCCAGTACCAAGAACGAAGAAGAGGGGATAATGATCTGTAATGTAATAATCTATCACACCGGTGGCGTAGTCGGCGCATGAGGACGAAAATATGTGGTCTATTAACGTGCAGGAACCAGCAGTGTCACACCTTGTCGGAACATTGATTAAAGATGTGAAGCCATAGCTATATAAGCTGTTGATATAATCAGAGCATGTGTGACAGTTGGGATTAATTATGTTTATGTTGGTGTCACCACAAATAATGATGTTCTTATTTTCATTGGTTAAGGCGTCGAGTATTTCTTCTAGCTGTGAACAAAAGTCCGAATACGATGATGACGGTGATCGATAAATGGATGCCAGGACTGTGTGCCTGTTATTGAGTGGCAAGACATTCCGGTCGAACTCTAACCAGACAGACTCACACAATAGATTGTGAAATGAAATGTCGTGACGACGTGTATATGGAACTGACGAATTCACAAAAATAGCAGATCCACCGCCTTTCTGGATCTCACGGTGACTATGTTCACCGATGTATCCTGGAAGACCGCACAGATTGCCATCTGCTTGTGTTAGCCACGTTTCAGAAAGACAGATGATAGAAGGAGTATGGTCAAGTATAGAAAGAAAATTCAGAAGATCATCGTGATGCTTTCGAAGACTGCGAATATTGCAGTGAATGAAGGAAAACTGAGGGCGTTTATCATGAAGCAATGACTTCGTTTTATCACACGAAAACATTCCTCTGTCCATGATTAGGCCCGAAGGAAGGACGTGTAAGCGCACTGGTTAAGCAAATATGGCCAGATCGTTCGCACTGGAAATGCAATAAACAGGACTATTTTCAGTCTTTCTGGCTTTTATCACACAATTCTCGGTCCAGAGGAATCGCCAGCCTTTAGTTTTTTTCAAGTCGAGAGCTTGCGCGAAAAGACGCTTGTTCTCTGGCGTGAGATGATCATTCACAAAGAAGGGTGAGTCACTGCTACGCGAAAGACCAATAGCCGAAGTGGTGAGCTTAGCTTTTCTAGCTTTACTAATGAATTCAGCTCGCTCCGATCTCGAGCAGAAGCGCGCGATGATGTTCTTGTCTTTTTTCGCAGGTACACGATGAGCAATGTCAATGTCAGAAGGGACAACGGGACAGCCAATTTTATTACCAATAGCTTGTATCAGAGCCAGGCAGTTTTCACCTTCCGTGACGGGAACGCCTTTAACTTCTATGTTGTTCAGGCGAGAATACTGCTCTAGCGACGTAAGACGTTCAGACAGCTTCGCGTTTTCTTCCTTCAAAGACTTGTTTTCCTTCAAGATGGTTTCATTTTGCAAAGTGCAAACTCTGATAGGTACTCTCGTGAGCCAGCTAGAAGCAATACTTTTGTGGTTCATGCACCTTTTTTGGCATTGGGAATTAACTCATGCTGTATGTCTGGCTTTAAGAGCAAGCGTTTTTTTTTGTTTTTTTCAATAAGCTGAGTTGCATGTTCACTGACTTGTGTTGAACTTGCTACCTTTGTCTTCTTTGCCTCGTTTTGGAAACACCGTTCTCAACCGTGATGTCTTTGTGAATGCATCTTCCATTTACCATGCTATTGTAGAGTGCGAGGCACATGTCGCAACTTCATCTGTGTATTTGTAACAAGCCGGCTTTGTAGATTTGCAAGGGGAGGGGCTAACTTGTTTGGGGCTCGCATGCAATTCTCGGACTTGTGTGGAACCTGGTGGATATACAGGATATCCATTTTTTCATGCTTACGTCAGGGGGACCTGTTAAGCGAACCTGTTTGACGGGCCATTCACATGATCTGCTTCTTGAAGCTGTTCCACAGGGGCTTTTAGAAATTGCCTTGGTTATTCATTGAATTGAGTGAAATAAGATGTGTTTTTAACCAATGTAGAGTTTGTCCACGAGCTGAACCTGATGTAAAATTTTCTGTTCAAACTGGCACATGTGTGTTTTCATTTCATAGCCTTCGAAGAGTCATGCGCAACTACAAATCTGGATGTTTTCAAGTTAGACATGATGCTACTTTTTTCTTGCTGTAGCTTCCGAGCATTGACGACTTTGTTGTGCTCAAGCCAATCAGCCGAGGTGCCTTTGGGTGAGTTGTTTGTTTACACTACTTTAAGCTTACTAGAGACGTGAACAAGTGAGCACCTGTCCTGTAAGATGTGCAAAACAAGTGGAAAACAGGCTGACATGTGTGTCAGGAATACATCACTATGTGGGCCAAGCATTGGTGGGTGCTCACTTTGGGAAGGGTTTCTCTTATGTTCACTTTGCTGCACTTTCACCCAGACAGTCTTTTTAAAGGGCCCCTGAAACACCTAGAGGTCAAAATTTAGTTGTGGTGTTGCTTTTGTGCCAGTGTCTGCCATGAACACGTAGTCGTAAGAATTTTTTGAAACGGTGCCGAAATAGCAGAGTTACACACTTTTGATTATCAAAAAGCAGCGCTTGCTTGTTTCGCTCTCTCCTGCGCTACATACCGGCCACTTCCAGTTGCCGGTGCCACCTCCTTGCCGAGCGCTCCTCCAAGCGTCACGTGACAAACTGTCCACTTCCGGTTGACGCGCCTCTGCCTGCCTCCACTCCGCCGGGCTCCGTGCTTGCACAAGTGTTTTGTTGGTTCTGTGCATATGCTCTGTGCTGGCACTCCCCGTCGTGTTCTGTTCGATGGTACAGTTGTTACAGTGTCTAGTCCGCACAAACGACACACGACGAGGAAGAACAGACAGGCAGGGCACACGCCAGCGGACTAACTGGAAGTCGAAATTCTCCTTTGACCAATCAGCGGAGCTTGGGCTTTAATGACGTCACCGAAAACCACATTGCTGTCCCTTGCCGTCGTTGTGGCTCAGGAATGCCCGGAAAGGCGCGCAGGATTGTTTTTCGAGTTTGTGGCGCCGCTGCAGTGCGTAGCGTTGCCACATTTGGCATCGTTTATCGTGACGGCACTGTCAACTTGATGTGCGTGTTAACTTGAAAGTTTAGAAAATGTGGGGGTGGTTTAGGGTCAAGGACAGTGCGCTCACACAAGACGAAGGAAGACAAGCCGACACACATGCCCCAACTAAGTAGAGCAATGAAACTGCAGTTGTTAGTCAGCGCATGTGTGTCGTCTGATGAACCAACTAGCTCGAAATGTGCTTTTGGTTTAGGGGCCCCTTAAAGGGGGTCCTGAACCACTCATAGCACTTGGTTTTGAAAATAACTTGGTGTGCATTGAACAGCCCCAGAAATGCCGTGGAAAAAATTTTCGAAGGGATGTGGTGGTAGTGAAGATATCACAACCGCAAAA
Source organism: Hyalomma asiaticum (assembly GCA_013339685.2). Classification (NCBI taxonomy): domain Eukaryota; kingdom Metazoa; phylum Arthropoda; class Arachnida; order Ixodida; family Ixodidae; genus Hyalomma; species Hyalomma asiaticum. The sequence goes on from CM023482.1 coordinate 12,366,005, forward strand.
TCCCACTTTCCCATTCTCTCTCAACTCTACAAAATGTGACTCTTGTGGTTGGCGCTGAAGGAGGTGCCCTGCCCTTGGCATGACGTGCCAGGTCCTATCAGTTGCTGATTGGGTGCGCAACTTGACGGCACTGCCAGGACCTGCGGCCAGCACACACTTCTGGCCATGTGCTCACTGCTTGCATGTCCACGATCACTGCATTGTTCCGGTCCTCTGATCCCGTTATGCCTGAGGTAGGCGTCCCTTTCAAGATTCCTTGATCAAGATGTAGATGCAACGAATGAACCTAAAGGACAGAGGTTTGTCTCAAAGACGGTGGTGTATACAAAAGTGAAATAAACACATCACAAGCACACACTAACAGTCTAGTTCTGCTGTGAGGCAATGTAAGGCAACACAGAATGTCCACGCACAGTTTGCCCTTGTATTTTTGTGAAGGGTGCCTGTTTAGTGGGCAAAACACCACTTTGCAGCACACCAGTTGTACAGACGTGGCAGGGAGCCCTCCAATGTCCCAAGACTATAATTAGGGGGGGGACATGTTATGAGTTGCGCGTCCGCGCTATCAGGTGTCGCCACCATCGAGGCTACGACAGCGCACCGCCGGCGGCAGCAGGCGAAACGCCACCTAAGCCTTTAAATTGCCTACTTTATTTGTAGAACTTCAAATCGATTCGCATAAAAAAGAGTTGCCCTTTAATTTTAAGTCACGGGAAGTGTATTGAGCACGAACGCTGAAATGTTTTGAATAATGAAACGTCTTGAACGGGTGGTGACGAGGGAAAGCGGGCAGGGAGTACCAGAAGTCCAGAAGACTGGCAAGCACCATTCGACGCCTGTGCGCGGTTATGTTCAAATCAAGCTGCAAGACACTGGTACTGTGAACAGAGTCATTCGACATCATCGTCAAAGTGCAGGGACTTCACTGGTGTACTCCGTTGACACGGATTCGTGCAGTTCTATGTATTTTTTCCTTCAGCGGGGGACAGCTGTATTCCGGATATCTGTGGTGGGGCTGCACATAGTACGTACCTTTTTAAATATCAACGATTATGAACGATACTCACCGGTGCATCTCGTAAAACACTACTCACGTCCCTGATTCCATGTAAACATCGATGTCATTACAGTAAAGCGGTTTACTGGCCGCTAGTTTGTATGATCAATGTTGTGGCTCTGCTCGTCCTTACGGCAACGGTGACCTTCCAAGTAAGTATGCAAGATGCTCATAAGTCTCTAATATGAAAACAGGATGCAATTACATTATGCAAACGACAGCAATTTTGGGGGTACCTGCCTACAGCGACAGAGGGAGCACCCGCAATACAGTAGCAGACGACAACGGCATATCGTCTGTTTTTCGCCGGTCGCCAGCCGCCATTTTGACACTTCGAAAGCGCCCTTGTAATTTTAAAACGTATTTAACTTTCTAAGCAGTTATAAATTATACAAACAAAATTTGCAGTTTTAAAACTTAAATTGAAAGCATAAAATAGCAAGAACTGTTCAAAATGTTACCAAAACAACATTTTTATTTGTTAGTGCGAGTGCCTTCAACGGCCAGACGGCGCTACAATCGCTTCCAAAAATCGTCCCCATTGGTTCTATGGAAATGTCCTCCCCCTGCTATAATACTCTGTGCACAGGCTGGCCTTCCACCGCAAGAATGATTTGGTTACCACACATCAGTGTGTCAACAAAAGGATTTGAGTTTGTCTGTGGACATCATTGTGCTTACAGATACCTGTGCTCAGCAGTGCCTGTAGTGCCACTTGTTGATGCAGTTGTAACCAGAATTGCAAAAAGCTAATATTGCTGTGAACTCACGTTTTACATTACTACTGGTGTAACGAATAGGGGAGATTCATAATGCTTTGTTCTCTAGCAACACTGAGAGTGTCCGCCATGCTGTTCAGGGCACAGTAACTGATTTGTCTACTAGTGGTAGCATTAGGAGAGGCCAAAAGCAGCGTCGATGGTTTTTTCGGGCGAATAAAGTTCAGCAGTTTCCTGCGACATCCTGTGCCAAAAGGACAGCAGAACTTGCTGTCTTTCCCGAAGTCAACGAGAACATAACAAAAAGGTTTTTTGCACCTGAACACCCTCCAGGCAGCAGCTGTTACAGGTGTACTGCTTTGTATTCAAAAAGAGTGTGTCAATATTTCTGCTTTTGCGATGTGTACTTCATGCCTGAGGTAGCCATTCGTTGAAATTCCTGTTTGTTGGGGAGGCATGTTGCATAAAATGTCTAGGATAAGCTCATACGACAGTATGATGCTCCATATATTTACCATTGCGACTAGAAACCCTTGCCAGATGTCGAAACCACACTGTATCTGAGTAACGCTCTGCTCCTTTCCACCTCTCACTTATCCAGCTGCAAGCACCTCTACCTTTCTCAGCAGCCTGTTGGGTGGTTTCTAGAAAAGAAAGCAATGCACAGACACACAGGCAGCGTGCCAAGCACCTCTCTGAATAATTATATATCATGTTTTAAAGTTTGCATGTAAGGCTTCCACTGCTGCTGCACCTGCATGCGTTGCTGTTGCCCTGTGGTCTGCCAAGTGGATTAGTATTTTAGGAACATACATGTTTTGAAGGATGAAAACTTATTCTCATTGCCACCAGACCCTCACCATATTTTCAAGTTCATATTTATTTTACATTTTTGTATACCAAGAAACATTAGTAAAATTAGTATAGGGGTGAGGGACATGTAATGATAAGGGTACTGAAGTGGTTCTTGAGAAAATCAGAAATATTTCATGAACCTGGTGCCCGGCAAGCTGGCAGCTTTTTATATGTTCATTGCCCTCATAATGCTGTGGCTTGCCTTATTATGAGTTTCTATAACGATGGTTTTAGGGGTGAAGCACCTTAGGGCTGAGGGTTGCCTGGCGTCCATCACGGAATGGTAGAGCACCGTGTGAAAAAAAAATTGAAACATCTGTAATCTAAACGTTAACAAAAGGTTAACACCGACATTTGAGCATGCCATCAATCAAGCATATAACATGATTGAAACTACTTCAAAATAAAGGCCCGCAGGGGCGTCTGCGTGAGCAGGCGTTTGGTGTGTGGCGACACCACGGACCCGAGCCAACAGGGGGGTTTAGACCCCCTCCCACGTGTCACCGTGCGTGGCTTAGCCGTGTCCGGGGAAAAGGGGATCCTGGGGGTTGAGCCGACACCGGGTGATTGTATCTTTAAGGCCCCCCGGAAGAGTCAACACACCCCTTTGGCCCCAGCTTCACGTAGACGGCACCTCCGGATTGACCCGCCCGGGGGAAATCGGCGGTCGCCTTTTCCTGTCTCTCTCTCCTCTTAACTTCGCCTTTCTCTCTCACTTTAAAGCTTTCCTGTCTTCTCCTCTCTTCTGCTTACTTCCCACTTTCATGGCGGCAAGGGTTAACCTTGTGTGGCTCCCAACCTTGGGTACACCATGTTTGGTTTGTAGGGGTTAACTTCTACTAATTACTACTGCTAGCAGCGGCATCGCCGCTAGCAACCCCCTGCAGTGGGTTCGAGCACTCAACGAGCAGAGAATGAGGTCGTCGCGTTCGCGCGCTCGCTATCTCAGCCATGCCATCGCCGCGCGCTTCGGCCCGCGGCCCGACTCGAGGCAGGGCAGCGCGAACCGTCGCACGCGGCTAAAGAGGAGAACATTAGGCGTCACTCTCCGTGCATGGTAATTTAATAAACATTAAAATAATACAAACAGAACGAGGCCGAATGTAAAGTCGAATATAAACGAAGGACAAATACGATAACGATTAACAAAACGCGAGCACGATAACACAAACAAAGGACAGTAACAGACAACAACACGCGAACACAGAATAACACACAAAAATAACCATGCAAGGAAGGAGAGCCTAACCCCGGCTAGCGCACCCGCGACCGCGAGCCCTCAGAAAAGGAAAATAGAAGAAGAACATACAGACATGGGCGTCGGTCGCAGGTCGCCGCCGTGGTCGCTGGGGCTCGCAGAAGCACGCCATCCGACCGATGGCCTGGTCGGCCGGAGGGTCACAAAAGTACGTGCGCACTTCTCCAAGTCCCAGCGTGTTCTCCCGAGGCATCTCCAAAACCAGAAACGCCAGAACGCGCAAACATTCTGGGAATTTCTCGCTGCCCAATGGCAGCCTATGTTAAAACCACATGGGCGAAGCGGGCGGGCCGCCACCCCGTCAAGCTGGGGAGAGGGGTACGAGGCATTTCGTGCAAAAACATGGCGTCGAGCGGGACGCGGCCCCACAGGTTATAGCGGTGGCGTACAACTGGCATGTGCAGGCTTGTGAACAAGTTCTGCCACATCCCCTTGTTGGGCTACGTGGTGGGCGGTTGGCGCTGCTGCTGAATAACTAAACTTGTCATGGCATCTCAAGCATCCTTTGCTTATGATCGGCCTCAGAAAAGAGGCCACACCAAAGCAACTTTTGAGTTCTCCTTTCGCAAAAATGCACCCACATTTCCGAAATACCACGTCATTCACAGTGAAACTACACCTGTCCTGATGATCTCCCCTTTTCTCGTGGCTAAGTGCCTGAAGGAAAAGATAGGGCCCACATACTAAGCATCGAAAATGTCGTGTAGAGACGTGCTCCTTGAATTGAATGAGAAAGAGCAACTGCATAAGCTCTCTGAGCTCACAAAAATTGGGAAGGACACTGTAACAATCTCAGCCCATTGTTCCCTGAATACAAGTCGAGGCGTCATATCAGAGGAAGATTTCTTAGGTCTCAGTGATGAGGAACTTCTTGAAGGATTCCAAGAACAGAATGTCGTGAAAGTTCAAAGAATTGTGATTTGTCGAAATGACCAGGAAGTGCCAACAAAACACGTTATACTTACCTTTGGTACAAGCATAATACCCACCTCACTTGAGGCAGGGTGTATCAAAATCAACGTTCGACCATACATCCCAAACCCAAGGCGCTATTTCAAATGTCAGAGATTTGGGCACGCCTTTCATTCATGTCGAGGAAACGCAACCTGCGCGAAGTGTAGTGCTACCGATCATTCATCTGAGAACTGCCACTCATCACCCCATTGCGTGAACTGCGAGGGGGATCACGCAGCTTACTCCCGCTCTTGCCCTTGCTGGAAGAAAGAAAGAGAAGTGATTGCTTTGACTGTGAATGAAAAACTATCTTATTATGAGGCAAGGAAGTGACTTTCATGCTTACCTAAATGAAGCTTCTCCGATGTGGCACGACAGGGGGTAGTGCCACAGCAGGTTCAGGGTTCCACTGGGATTGCGACTAGCGTCCCCTCAGTGGCTCAGTCCACCCCCCCTGTAGCAGCAGCCAGTCCTGCTGCAACATCCTCAAAGGTGGGCCTGCAAACACCCGTAGCACAAGGCCCACGATTAAACTGCATGACAAGGCCTGAGACGCGCGTCTCAGCGCCCAGCGCCAGAACCTCCAGCACCTCTGACGGGGCTATGGAGGTCGATGTCAAAACACCGGTGTCCTTGACGCCAAAGGATCAGCGCTCGCTTGAGCATGGTAAGAAACTGACGCTCTCTGCAAGCGCGTTAAAAAAAGGATCAGCAACCTGAATGGTTGCCATTACTCCAAGTAGCATCTTTCCCACTGAGGAACGTCACCTTCGCTCTCAAACTCACACACTTACCTAAGTCTCCCTCTGCTCTACCAATATGGCTTTCCTCATACATTGGAATTGCAGAGCCCTTATTCATAATTTAGGTGACGTCCAGGATATAATACATAATTTCTCGCCTGTTGTATTTTGTCTACAGGAGACAAACCTGGGACCGGCCAACAGGCGATTCCTCAAAGGTTTTTCGGTTTTCCGAAAGGAGCGCGAGCATGCTAGCAGATTGTCAGGAGGTGTCGCTATAGTTATGAAAAGTGGGACACCTGTACGACACATTACTCTAAATACCTCCCTGGAAGCAGTAGCTGTCACTGGTCTATCATATAAAACTATCTCTGTTTGCTCCATATATATACCGCCTGATCACAGCATAACTATCAGAGACTTAAGGGGTCTAATAGCACAATTGCCATAACCATTTCTTTTAGTTGGCGATTTTAATGCTCATTGCACACTCTGGGGTAGTGAAAAGCCAGACCAGAGAGGAAAGCTCATAGAAGATTTTATCTTGTCAAATGACATATGTCTTTTAAACTCGCACTCACCTACATACTTCTCTTCTAACACCCACAAATTTAGTTGTCTGGATTTAGCATTCTGTTCGCCATCCATTTTTAGTGATTTTCATTGGGAAGTCCTTGAGACGTCCTATGGGAGTGATCATTTACCCGCAGTCATAAAGCTATCGTCCACTCTTCCCACAACAAACTGTAGAACTCCTCGCTGGAAGTTGCACCGCGCGGACTGGTCGCACCTTATGGAGGTGGCGAAACTTAAGGACGCACTCTCATCCGACCTCACCATTGATGAAACGAATGAAAAAATCGCATCTATTCTGATAGCCGCTACAGAAAAGGCGATCCCCCAGTCATCCACAATTTTGCAAAAGAAACTGAACCCTTGGTGGACACAGGATTGCGCGGAAGCGAAGAAACTACAGAACAAGGCGTGGGGTGTCCTGAGAAGGTACCCCACCTATAGCAACTTAGTACATTTCAAGCAAGCAAAAGCGAAAGCACGATATGTCCGGAGGCAGGCGCAAAAATTGTCATGGCAAAAATATGTATCTTCCCTCAGCAGTACCATCACATCTAAAAGGTTATGGGCCCAGCTAAGGAAGTTCAGGGGAGATTATTCGTCATACACCATACCCTTACTCACAACACCAGGCATACAGACTACACTTCAAGAACAAGCAAACATTCTGGGTGAACACTTTCACGATGTGTCCAGTTTAGCCAATTACTCTAATACATTCATTAAATACAAACAGTCTGCTGAAAAACAGAGGCTACCGACCACTGGTGCCGCAAATGAATACTACAACAGTCCAATCACACTAAAAGAACTAAATAGAGTACTTTCCAGTGGCAAACAGACAGCAGCAGGCCCTGACCGTATTCATTATTCGATGCTTGCGCACCTCTCTCAAGCTTCCACAAAAGGTCTTCTCAAGTTTTTCAACAGAATATGGGAAATGGGGATGATGCCAAAAAAATGGAAAAATGCAATAGTGGTGCCATTTCTAAAACCCGGCAAATCCCCCACTTCCCCCAGCAGTTATAGACCAATTGCTCTGACAAGCTGCCTGGCTAAATCCTACGAAAGCGTTATAAACATCAGACTATCTTTCATCCTATATTCAAGGAACCTAATAGATCCTCACCAATGTGGATATAAAAAGCGTTGTTCTACCACTGACCATCTCGTTCGACTTGAGCACATCATCAGGGAAGCTTTTTTGCACAAGCAATACTGCCTTGCAGTATTTTTCGGTTTGGATGAAGCCTACGATATCACTTGGAGATTTGGTATTTTACGTGACCTCGCAGACCTAGGCATTTGCGGTAGGATGTTGAATTGTCTCTCGGATTTTATGGCTGACAGAACCTTTCAGGTACGTCTGGGCACCGTACTTTCGCACACTTTTTCGCTAGAAAATGGTGTACCGCAAGGTTGCATCCTCAGCACAACTAACTCTTTGTAGTTAAAATGAACAGCATTAATAAGGTCATTCCTCCCTCTGTTATGTACTCTCTGTACGTCGACGATCTCCAAATTGCCTGTCGTGCCTCAAGTTTGCCAACCTGTGAGATGCAACTGCAAATTGCTGTAAATAAACTGACACATTGGGCTGACGAAAATGGCTTCCACTTTTCCACACAAAAACCTGTTGCCATTCTGTTCACGTAAAAAAGAGGATTGCATCCCGACCCAGACTTAAAACTACGCAATGTCACAATACCGGTGAAGATGGAGCACAAATTCTTACGTGTCACATTCGATGAAAAGCTAAGCTTTCTGGCCCACATAAGCGCACTAAAAACCAAGCCTGATCACGAGCGCTTTGTTGGCGGAGTTCACTTCCATGAGTTGTCGCATACCACCGCATTCCTCTTTTGCGTGCATGCTGTGCGTGCATGCTGTGCGTGCTGTGCAAATGCACTGTGGACTGCTTGAATTTTCGACGTCTCGTGTAGCAATGGCCAGCGTCAAGAAGCGCAAGAACCTTGACTTTGCAACGAAGTTGAAAGCCATACAGCGTGTTGAGGGGGACGAAAATGTTCGACGGTGGTGGACGACATTGGGATACCACGGAGCTCTCTGAGCACCTTGAAGAACAAGGCAGATATCAAGGCAAAGGCGGCGGAGCAGCAAACGTCGGGAGCCTGTCACGTGCATGCTCCTGCCCACGGGAAGCAGAAACGGCACTCTATTTCTGGTTCTTAGAAGTGAGCGCGAAGAACATTCCTGTGGATGGCCCAATGCTGATGGCTAAGACCAAATGGTTTGCTGCTGCACTTGGTGAAGACAATTTCGCCGACAACACCGGCTGGGTTCACCGATTTAAACAACGCTACAACATCGTAGGCAAAACGATTTCTGGCGAAAGTGAAGCTGTAAGCAGACAGGACATCTAGCAGTGGATGACGAAGGAATGGCTGGAAATCTCAGCAAATTTTTCACCTGCAGAAATCTTCAACGCCAACGAGACCGGTCTATTTTGGCAAATGCTGCCGAGCAAGACTCTCGACGTCCGGGGTAACACGTGTCATGGTGACAAAATGAGTAAAGTCCGCATGAGCGCTCTGCTGGCAGCCAACATAGATGGGTCTCGGAAGCTCCAGCCCTTTGTGAACGGGAAGGCAAGGGCACCGCACCGTTTCAAGAACTCTAAGCAGCTCCCCGTTCGCTACGCCTCGAACAAGAAGGTGTGGATGACGCGTCAGCTGTTCACAGAATAGCTGCAAGCGCGGGACGTCGAGCTGGGCAAGTCGGGGCGTCACGCTTGCCCTCTTGTGGACAACTGCTCGGCCCGCCACATCACCTGCAAGTTCAAAAACATCGAGATGAAGTTTCTGCCGGCCAACATGACAGTGAAGCTGCAACCGCTCGACCAGGGCATCATCAAGTCCTTCAAGGTGGGCTACAGGAGGTGACTCCTTGATAGGCTACTGGTCAACCTCATCATGGGCACCGAGCTGAAGGTTGACCTGCTTGGTGCCATTCAAATGATGACAGGCGCCTGGCGAGATGTGAAGATGGACACAGTGGCCAACTGCTTCTGGAAGGCAGGCTTCGTGATGGCGAAACTTGCGGAAACTGGTGAAGATGGCGACGAAGAGCACATAGACTATGCGTTTCACTAGTTGTCATCCCTATTCGTGGCTGCCGTTCCACCCGAAGTGTCCACGGACGATCGATTTCGTGAAAGCGGACTGCAATGTTCAGGCTGTTGCGAGCCTCGCTGTCGAGGACATTGTAGCTACGGTCGCAGAGGCCCAGGATGCCCAGGCCGACTACATGCGCATACTCTGCCGCTGAATGTGCGGCAGCGGTCAGCTTGATTCGCCGTTGCGGCGACATGGATGGAACCAGGCTGTTGCACCTGGACAGCCTCGATAAGATCGAGGCCAGCATCTTCAACTTCATTTCGAAGATGAAGAAGCAGGCTAAGATAAGCGATTTTATTTTTTTCGCAAATAAGAAATGCTGTTGCGTCGTTTGTGCGGAATTAGCTGTCATTCTTGAATGTGCCGATTGTAGGTGATCATCCGCCACTGGTAAGGTCTTGGGGACTGTATTTTTTATATCAAATTTTTCATATATCGAACTAATTCGCAATCCCCTTCAAGTTCAGTATATCCGTGTTCGACTGTATACATGGGCATGCGTCTCTCCTAACCGTTTCCCTCTTCCTCACTTTCATACCACTCCTCTTCGCACCCACCTCCCTTATCCACCCTCTTCTTATATACTATACTGTGGTGCTGGTGGCCTTATCCTCTACACCTCCTTGCTATACCACACGATACATAGGTATGCTGTTGTTTACCCTCTCCCTTCCCCATTTTCACCTTCCCACCCTCAGTTTTCTTTCCCACACCCTTGCTATACTATACTATGAGGAACCAGCGCTCGATAGGTGGCGCGCCAAAAAAACGCGCATCACATGCAGCATGTGAAAAACGCGCATAACTTAGCTGCTCGACCAGACGACTGGCTGTTTTGTAGCTCGTATGCGTACGTTTCTGCACCCTTGCAAGAAACAGGCTTCCGATGGAGCATTCAGCCATTGCCATGAAGTTGAGGAAGCTTTTCTATTATGATACATTTTGCTGTGCCGCGGTGAGCACGCACGCTTGCCTCTTGCGCCACTTACATGCTGATTGTCTTGTATTTGCCAGAACTGTGTTAGTCATGAGGCTGGTCGACCATCGCTATGGTGCGACTTGCGATGTACTTCTTTCTAGGAAAGCAAGTGCACCTTGCTTTTCACATACCGATTGCTACAAGCGAGGTTATTGTTTGTGTCGTGTTTCTTTATGGTGGGTTTGGAAATTTCTGACACGCAATAATATGGCGTTGGTTATTCAGTTCCACTCTTACTGTGAAACTGCGGTGCAAAATTCACATTGATGTATGAAAACCACACCGTTTAGAATGTGCAGTCGTAATTGTAATTACAGTTGTGCATGTTCACTTTGTGATATGTAAGCTCCCCTTTATGTCTCATATACACTAGGGCCACCTGCACGTGGAAGTCCATCAGCGGCAACGCCTGCAAGCCTCTTACAACGGTCGAGTGCGACTAGCAGATTGTTATTGCGTGCCTCAGAATAAATGTGGGACCAGACGGTGTCCAACACCTCTGTAGAGATGTGCGACATGTCACTCAGTGAATGCACATTACTCGTAAGCATGTGTGCGGTATCCCCTCCTTGTGCATTGTGTGCAGACGGTTCTAAAGGGATTGTGTGCAAGTGTGTGATGATTATTTTAAGCAGGTTCTTTTATAGGTTCGTTTTCGGACGACTCTCCCAGGCGAAGCCTCCGAGAGTCTAATCAAGGACAAAGCCGTTTTTCACGCAAGACACACACACACAAGCTTTTACTATAAACTAATAACAAAAGAGAAGGAAACTAAACGACAAACACTTGTGAGAGAAACGAAAGCGTAACAGAATTGAGTGGAGTTCTAATAAGTCTCTATAGGCGCTACGGGGAAAAGTCCTGGCGATTTACTTTCTAATAAGGGTTCGACGGTGATGCGTGAAGTCGACGCAGGAGAAGCGCATGGCTCACCGAATCGTCGATGAGCTTCTTGAAGAACAAGTTGGCGAAGTGCAGACGGCTCGGAACGATGACGACGGATGTCTCGTTGCGACGGAGGACGTGGGCGGCTAGGCGGCTCGATGAGGTGGTACCGGCATCTTGGCCAGGCATCTGAATGTGGAACTCGGACCCGCAGCCCGACTGTTCCGGCTATGCCTACGGGCACAAGATCAAGTCCTCGCCTGGAGCTTGCGAGCCGCTGGGGTTCCTTTGGCTGGAGACAGGTCTGGTCAGCAGGAGGTCCCGGTCGGGTGAAGCCCTGGTGGCTCGGGTCCGGAACCCGACTGCCGTCATCAACGCCCGGCCCCGTGGACGATCCGCTGCCTTCCTCGAACTCCCCTCCACGGAACTCTTCCGGAACTCTCTTTCGTGGATCCCCCGAAGAATCCCCTCCCGCTCGCTTTTCTTTCCTTTCTGCTTAGTTGTTCCTCTCTGATAGGCCACCGCTGTGCCACCGTGTTATTTAGCCAGTGGCCGCTAGGAACTCCGTGGATATTTGTGGTTGGCTGCTTTTTTTTTTCTCATCTTATTTCACTTTGCCAGGCCACGCCTTTCTCATTCGTCGCCGTTTTCATGTGCCGTCCTCCCGGTCCGCGAGCATCTTCTCACGTCGTCTTCTTTTTCATTGCGTCCCTTCTTTTGCTTTTTCGCGCGCGCTTTTCGAAATCACTCTGGTCGCGCACTTCACACGTCACAAGAAGCCCCCTTTTGAATAAGTTTTTTTAGGGGAAAAAAAACTGCTGAGAAGTGCGCGTCGCGTCACGCACATGTCCACACACACACACCGAGAGTTTACACAAATACACTTAAGGTACCTTCACACTATGGTATAAATGACCGACTCCACATAATTTCACATTTCACAACCAATATAAACACATCCACACTGATACATATATATACATCACTCATTAACAAGTAGCTTAAAGTTTAGTTCAAGAGATAGAGTCCACATAAAAACCACTAGGTGTACCTTCACACTACGATGTACCTTGCACACTTTCACACTTAAGAGAAGTTACGGTGATTCTACAGAGTTCAAAAATAGCGACAGGACCATACACAAAGAAATGTCCATCACCAGTCCAAAATTCGAAAACAAGAGAGCCCCCGGTTGTCAGAGTGCCCCTACGTTATTGCGTCCCAAACAAGACGCATGGCACATTTCACACACCTAAATAAAAGCACAGCAAACGCTGGTAGATGATCCCACTGAGACGCGTGTCTTCTCTTGCTCCAGAGGAGAAGACTCGGACGCTCTGTCGCGCTACATGCTCCGCACGTGAGATTCTCTGTAAGCCCGAGGTGTTGACCGCACGCGCAACGAGCCAGACGCGTTGGGAAGACCACTCCAGCTATGTAAAAGCTTAGCCCTCGTCGAACAACCGGTAACGCTCGCGAATCCTCTGAGAGAATACGGTCTAGCCGTACAAACGCACTTGAAGATGCATCAGTATTCTTGATCATAGAGCCCTGCAAAAACATTGAGGCACCTTTTCCAGTTTCATTTATCGGATGCAGATCAGGCGTCTCTGTTTCTGTGTGCTCACTCTGCCTAGCGAATGTTTGAAAGGTCGCCTCCCACTCTGTCACTGGAACGCTCCATAGTTCAAGACCACATTCAACAGAATTTATAGTGCATTCATGCACTCTGTCGACCTCTCCATTAGGATCATTTTGCCAGTTTGCGCTATCGCATACTGCCGGCTCAACTTGGTACTCCATTGTCCCCTCCTTAATGAGTCCTTGCTCATTCTCCTCGACTACTTCCGAACAGATAACAGCTGTGCTCTCCTGATAAATCGATCTCCCCTCATTTACAAGAGGGTCCTTCAAACGGTGCTGGACCATGCCTGTGGCGTGTGTACCCGCAGCAACCGGCACACCTAAACTGTGGGCATCAAACGCCTCGGAAATTTCTGTACGGCATTGGCCGTCATGTTGTTGAGGTTCTCTGACCTCCTTAAATGAGCTTGGCCTCCTAGAGACTTTATGACAGAACTCATCCTCTGTGGAACTTCCATGTTCCTCAGTTACAAACTCGCACTTCGCTCCATCACGCTCACACAAGCTAAAGTTAGTTCCTCGGCTGCCTACGTCACTAACCTGACTCATACTATTGCTCTGCAGCACATCTGGCGAAATGCCATAGCGATGCTCATAACCACCACTAACGAGAGGTTCACTCTCCTGACCAAAGCTCCTGCAGAACACATCGAACGCCGGCACGCTGAAGCTCTCGCCTAACGTGCGCTCGCGCCTTTCTCTCACGAGCCTCGCCTGCTCTGCCTCTGCCAGCTGAAGCTGCAACTGAAGCGTTCCTAACTTCAATTCTTCAATTTCCCTTTCCTTCTTTTCCATTTCCCTTTCAAACTCCATCTGCACTCTTTCCTCCTCTAGTTCTGCTGCTTCGCGTTAGTCACACCACGCCTTTAACTCATCGCCCTCAAGGCCCATGCGCCGTGCCAACTTCTCTAAGACTTCCCTCAATTCTGAACTCATGGTTGTGGAAGATACAATTTCTGCGAAAAATAAACGGCTTTGTCCTGTCCTTTCGTAGCGGACGCCAATTTGTGATGATTATTTTAAGCAGGTTCTTTTATAGGTTCGTTTTCGGACGACTCTCCCAGGCGAAGCCTCCGAGAGTCTAATCAAGGACAAAGCCGTTTTTCACGCAAGACACACACACACAAGCTTTTACTATAAACTAATAACAAAAGAGAAGGAAACTAAACGACAAACACTTGTGAGAGAAACGAAAGCGTAACAGAATTGAGTGGAGTTCTAATAAGTCTCTATAGGCGCTACGGGGAAAAGTCCTGGCGATTTACTCTCTAATAAGGGTTCGACGGTGATGCGTGAAGTCGACGCAGGAGAAGCGCATGGCTCACCGAATCGTCGATGAGCTTCTTGAAGAACAAGTTGGCGAAGTGCAGACGGCTCGGAACGATGACGACGGATGTCTCGTTGCGACGGAGGACGTGGGCGGCTAGGCGGCTCGATGAGGTGGTACCGGCATCTTGGCCAGGCATCTGAATGTGGAAGTCGGACCCGCAGCCCGACTGTTCCGGCTATGCCTACGGGCACAAGATCAAGTCCTCGCCTGGAGCTTGCGAGCCGCTGGGGTTCCTTTGGCTGGAGACAGGTCTGGTCAGCAGGAGGTCCCGGTCGGGTGAAGCCCTGGTGGCTCGGGTCCGGAACCCGACTGCCGTCTTCAACGCCCGGCCCCGTGGACGATCCGCTGCCTTCCTCGAACTCCCCTCCACGGAACTCTTCCGGAACTCTCTTTCGTGGATCCCCCGAAGAATCCCCTCCCGCTCGCTTTTCTTTCCTTTCTGCTTAGTTGTTCCTCTCTGATAGGCCACCGCTGTGCCACCGTGTTATTTAGCCAGTGGCCGCTAGGAACTCCGTGGATATTTGTGGTTGGCTGCTTTTTTTTTTTCTCATCTTATTTCACTTTGCCAGGCCACGCCTTTCTCATTCGTCGTCGTTTTCATGTGCCGTCCTCCCGGTCTGCGAGCATCTTCTCACGTCGTCTTCTTTTTCATTGCGTCCCTTCTTTTGCTTTTTCGCCCGCGCTTTTCGAAACCACTCTGGTCGCGCACTTCACACGTCACAAAGTGCAGTGGTTTCAAGACCCAGCAAACCCCTGAGGGGTGTACGGGTGACTCGGACAATCCCTGTAGCTTACGCTGGTGGAATGCACAGGCGAGAGCCTCTGCTGTCATGAGACACTCATTAAATTAATTTGATATTCTCAGTTGGTCACATTGTAGTTCATATTGAATTCATAATAATGCACTTTATTCATCTTTACTCTGTATTTGATCAATGTTAATTAATTTTTGGGTTGCCAGAGTTCACCATAACTTGTGTGTGTGCATACTGGAGTGGCGCATAACTGCATACTATACGTGCGATATCCTCGCACGTGCCACACGTGACTAGTGTCAGGGGCATACATTATATAACCGATTTCATCCCTGCAACATAAACGCTCGCACACAAAAGGATCCTTTGAAAAACCTTTCTGTATATAGGGAGAAGCACTCCATTTCCTGATTTGCTTGAATCCTGCGTCGCTTTTGTACTGTTCATCATCATCATCATCATCAACCTGTTTAGGTCCACTGCAGGACGAAGGCCTCTCCCAACGATTTCCAATCCACCCTATCCTGAGCGAGTTGGTTCCACTTTATGCCCACATTCAGGTGTCGCCTGAATGTGCCATGATTCCACAAAGAGCCGCTTGTGAAAACTGGTTTCCAAGTCGAGGACGCGGGAGTTGTCAAAATCGATACGGTGGTCGTGCACCTCGCTGTGTTCAGCTAATGCACTCCTTTGTCTGTCGAACTTGCGGACATCGTTCCTGTGCTGACGTAGCCTCTCTGGGAAGTTCTTCGTCTCTCCCACATACGACGCGCCGCAATCCGAACAAGGAATGGAGTAAATCACACCTTGCGCTCTCTCCCTCGGCAGCCTGTTTTTCGGGCGCAGAAAGAAACGGCCAAGCGTGGAAATTGGCTTGTGTGCTACTCTTATTCCCTGCTCAGACAGCACACGTGCAAGCGCTTCGCTGGTACCCTGAACGTAGGGAATACACATGCGTATGGGCTTGGAATGCAGCGGGTCAGTGCCCTTTCGATGGAGTCGGCGGGGATTAGTCTGGCGGCGAGCAACCTTTCCAACGAAGGCTTTCGTGTAGCCGTTCTTCAGAAGATCGCTTTTGACCACCTGTTCTTCTATCCGCTTATTCTCCGAAGAATAAACCCCCCATGCACGGGTCAGCAGAGCCGAAACCACCGCCGCTTTATGGTGGAAAGGGTGGTTAGAGCTGGCGTCGAGATAGCGACTGGTGTGAGTCGGCTTTCGGTACACCGAGAACTGGAGCATGCCATCCACCTTTGTCACAAGGACATCAAGGAACGGCAATCAGTTGTTCTTTTCCCGTTCCACGGTGAACTGAATAGCCAGCTCTATTGAGTTTAGGTGGGCCGTGAATGCGTCTACGGCAGAAGTTTTAAGAATGCAGAAGCAGTCGTCGACATACCGCAAAAATATCTTCGGAGTGATGTCGGCCGACTGCAATGCTCTTCCTTCCACCGCTTCCATCACGAGGTTCGCAGTTGTGACAGACACAGACGCACCCATTGCCGTCCCATGTTCGCTGCTTGTAGTACTCTCCGTTCACAGAGAAGTACATGCTGCTGAGACAAAAGTTCAGCAGGCGGCTCAGCTCGTCGACGCTCAGGCTTGTTCTTTCCCCGAGACCTGGAAACGTGAACCGGTCTGCAGGTGCAATGCCAAGTGTCTATTTTAGCGGACTCCGGCACCTGATTCAACATTAGCATGACCCCTCGGCTTGAAGAACGGGAAAAAAAGAGAAAGTGATAAAGGAAGGAAGAGAGAAGAAAGAAGGCCTTATAAGCACTGCTGCTGTCTGGTGCCCTCCAGTCACCCCTGAAGAAGGGTCCGAGTGGGACCCGAAACGTCGGGTTTCTTCATGTTTAGAAGTAAATTTTACTTTTAAATGATTATAATTTGGTTGGTGTACCCCTGTTTTCACCTTTAGTTAATACTCGTGTATTGTGGTGGAGCTAACACCCGTGCACTGTGGCAAAGCTGACATTCATGTACTGCAGTAATGTTAACACTTTTGTACGGGGGGGTGGGGGGGTCGGAGCTTATCACCCTTTTTCTCCCTGCCTCCCTCGTCTTCTTGATGAAAAATAAAGGATCTATTACTAACACTCGTGTAGTGCATGAAAGCTAACACTCGTGCACTGCAGTGTTAGCTTTCTGTTGCACAGTTCTCTGTTGGACTGTTCTTCGTGATATTGGAAAAAGACTGTGGGAGCACAATAGCCATGCAATAAATCTTTTTTTGGCCTATGATCAGCAGCACATTCTCCTGTAATTTGGCATTGTATTATTTAAAAATGATTAGAAAATTATTCAAGAAATATCCTGTTGAATTCACACTTGAACATAAGCATTCAGATTTGCTTTGCACTAAAAGTTTTTCTATCTGCACAGCTCCGCTATTCACCAATATAGGGTTTTCTTTTCCAAAGCAGCCTCATCCGCTGGCATCGCTCTTTGATTGAACACCTGCCTGCCACACAGACATCCTGGGTTCGATTCCCACTCAAACCCAGTTAGCGTTCTTGTGATCCTAGTGCAAATAACTTGAAGGAATTGTAAAGTGTGTTGCAGCTAAAGCGGTCTGGTCTGATTGCGCAAAATATTAACTGTATGTGAAGAACTGTTTCAGTTTAACCTTTGGAAGACACAGACTATTTTAGTACCTCTGCAGCATGTACTCGATATGCTGTTTTCAGGTCACAGTGGACATTTCACCTTGAGCTACAATAGCTTCGCTGTTATAAAAGCAGCAGATAGCAGGTGACATGTTGAGTGTGACAGTTTCCAGCACCTCGAAGAACGTGGTGGATGGCACATGCTTGGATGTCAACAGATGGTGCTCTTCATCTTGCCCAGGACTTCATGCCTGGGTAGCATCCCTGACCTGTACAGTAGCTTTATGCCTGGACTGGTCTGTGTTAGAGGCTTGCGAGGGTTCTAGTAAGTTAACATACCTGGGTCATTTGCAGTTCATACACCAAGGTTGCCGGGCAAGATAGACGTACGAATGCCTGACAGCAAGACGCCTCCGTACAAGCTGGGTCAACTGTGTATATTTGCCAGAGCAAGATGTTTGCCAAATCTGGGCATGCCAAAGCTGTCAGTAAATAACATAGGAGGTGCGTGAGAAGAAGAAACTGTGGTATCATGCAATAGATAATAGCTACTCTACCATAGGCACAAGCTGTTTTTGCAGCAACGAGTAGTATAAGTCTTCAACATCCATAGTAAATGCTGTAGTGACCAGGGTTATTATCAAAACTCAACTAGAGCCAGAGAGTTATGTATGTGAAAAGGCTCAGAAAAACCTAACGATGTTAATCAATTCTGTAGGTAGCTAGGTACATAAACTTTCCAAGTCCCTATCTCTGGAAAAATGGACCGAAATGGAACTTCTCACTCGTGGTTTTTGCAAAGAAAAATAGCCCTTTCCATAAAACAATGGACCAAAATGGAATTGCGGTTTTTGCCGAGAAATCATTAGAACTGTCTTTCTCGGCAAAAACTCACTAGTGATAAATTCCATTTCGGTCCATTTTTTCAGAAATAGGGACTTGGCAAATTTATGCTAGCTACTTCTATTCCTTAGCTAGGCTCAATAGCCTAGGTAAGGAACAGGAATTTAAAATTAACAGTGAACCCTTAGAATGTGTAAACGAATACGTATACCTGGGAGAGTTACTAACAGGAGCACCTACCCATGAAAAAGAAATTCTCCGTAGAATAAGCATGGGCTAGAGCGCGTTTGGAAGGCTTTATGAAATTATGACTGGGAACTTGCCGCTCTCACTAAAGCGAATCACTGCATTCTCCCAGTACTAACGTACGATGCAGAAACGTGGAGGATAACGAAAAAAGTAGAGATGAAACTAAGGTGCACGCAACATGAAATGGAAAGAAAAATGATAGGGCTAAGGCTAAGACATAAAAAACGAGCAGAGTGGATCAGGGAACAGACAGGAGTAACTGATATTATTATTTCAATGAAACGAAAGAAGTGGTCCTGGGCAGGACATGTCATGAGGAGGAAAGATAACAGATGGACAGTAAGAGCGACGGAATGGATAACAAGAGAGGGAAAGCGCAACAGAGGCAGGCAAAAGGTTAGATGGAGCGATGAAATTGAAAAGTCTGAGGGCATAAAGTGGAACCAACTCATTCAGGATAGGGTGGATTGGAAATCGTTGGGAGAGGCCTTCGTCCTACAGTGGACCTAAACAGGCTGATGATGATGATGATGACGATGTACAGAATTGCTTAACATCATTAGGTTCTTCTGAACCCTTTCAATTTTTCAATTTTACTTTCCCATCTTAGAGCACAGATGGAGGGGTTGTAGGTAAAAGCTGCTCAAGGGCAGCTTGACGAGCCTACATACCTAAAGTTCAGCAGGGAGGGCCCTCTAGTGGAAATTATACACGTGAAGACACATAATTACACAAGAACCAGCAAAGAATACAGGAATACATGAATAAACAATATGCAGGCATAAGTAAACTTAAATCATGTTATTTAAATAGTGTGAAGTTCTTCATGTGAACAGGAGAACAAATCGAAATTAGTGACAGCGTAATTATTAAAGAGAGGGAAGAGTATCATGAAGGTGCTCTTTGCCAAGGTTAAAGGGCCCCTAAACCACATGCATGCGTCCGGTGTGTCTCTCCCGTGGGCTTCTCCTGGCATTTCTGGCGTTCCAAAGTCAGCTGCAATGACAGCCCTGTGGTTGTGGTGACGTCAACAGAGCCAGAGCTCCGCTCATTGGTCAAAGGAGATCTCTTACTTCAGTTAGTCTGCTAGCATTTGCATGCGCTCCCGGCCTGTCTCTTCTTCCTTGTCGTGTGTGGTTTTGGTGGCATTTGCACGTGCTGGTTTGTGAATTCATAAGTGCTCGCTCCGCAATGAAAGTGCCAAGTTGCTCACGTTCCAACACAATTGTACTGTCGTACATAGTGGAGGCACGTCAACCAGAAGTGTACAGCCTTTTGAACTGCGCGTCACAGACGATGTACGTTGCATGACATTCAGACGAGCACTCGGCGAGGAGGTAACACGGGCAGGTGGCCAGAATGTTGGGCAGGAGAGAGTGAAACGAGCAGGCGCCGCGTTTTATTAGTCTGACGCGTGTGTGGTTTAGGGGCCCTTTAAGTCGAGGTGTCGGAACAATCCATTCCTCACTATGTCTTGTTGGATAGCCCACTGCTTTGTTCCTTAGTTCCGCTGAATTCCTGAGGTTACTTATATTATTTCCGGTTTAAGTGGGACACTAAGGCAATATTTATAAAGGTTGTGTACTTTAATAACTCGAGAGTGACTAAATAAAGCTGCACGTGGATGTTGGTAGAGTTATACACCTGTCTTAGATACCTTTTCTGGATTAAGTGAATGCGTTCAAGGTTAGTGAACATTGTAGTACCCCAAGCTGACAGTAATTTAAATGGGAGTTGAAAATCAGCATCTTGGGTTGTTTCGGAACGATATATTTTAAACTGCCTATGGCACCAGTAATTTGAGCTGTTTTGTTTGATACGTGGTTAATATGATAGTTCCATGCCATGCTTGAGGAAAATGTAACTCCTAGACGTTTGAACTGCTGGAGTCTTTCTACAGGGTGGGAATTCAAGATTTCGTTATGTGGTGGGATCATTTTATTTTTCAGCCGAAAAATGGCAGCCTTAAAAGGCCACGTGCACATACCGGAAAAACGCGCACATCACGCCGCCGGCGGAAAAACGCGAGCCTCGAGGCTGCCGCGCATCAGGATTTTCGTGCCGTGAGAGCTATCGCTCCGTGCTCGATTTCTCGCAGCGCGGCGCGTGCCGCCGCGGAGGAGACCAATCAGAGCGTCCCCGACCGTGGTGTGCGCGCTCCATCGCGGAGCCGTGCAGACCCACCCGGAGGCTCGTTTCGTACCCGTGCAGTGGCTCGCTTGCCTCTCGCGCTCGTTCGCCCGAAGGAGGCGGGATTTTGCGAGGCAGCCACCGCGGTTTAGCTGCGAGCAGTGTGGCTGTGTCGCAGCCGAAGCGTTTTTCCGAAGCATTTTTCTGCGTGCGTTTTCATTGAATTAGCTGTGTACCAAACTTCGAGAGCTCTTGTTGCGGCGTTACATTGATTGATAAGTTCATGGATGTTATTTCTGGCAAAAAATAGACTTGTATCGGTCACATAGATGACAAACTTTGCCTTATGGTTGATGTTCACAATATTGTTTACTCAAATGTCGAAGAGTAGAGGCCCTAATATGCTTCCTTGAGGCACACTGCGTAAGAAACGGTTCAGACTGTGTGCCATTAATTAATACTACTTGTTGCCTGAATGATAGATAAGAGTTCTGTAACGGGTAGCACTTTCCCTTGGAAACCATAGTACTTCAATTTACTTAGCAAGATGTTATGGTCTACCAGCTCAAAGGCCTTCAAAAAATGCACAAATATGCGTTATTATATATTCTTTTTGTTTGAGTAATGCAAACTCAGTTGATTTACCTTTACAGAATCCAAATTGAAATGGTGTTAACAAGTTATATTTATTAATGGTTTGACAGACATAGACGCAGCATTTTTAACATGAAAGTGTTTTATGCAGG
Organism: Hyalomma asiaticum; assembly: GCA_013339685.2. NCBI lineage: Eukaryota > Metazoa > Arthropoda > Arachnida > Ixodida > Ixodidae > Hyalomma > Hyalomma asiaticum. Next base: position 12,387,471 of record CM023482.1, read on the forward strand.
TGTCCACCAATAAATCTGTGACGTACATCTGTAACGGAAGTAGATGTCTGAAAAAAAAACGCACACCTTAGACACCACCCACTGCGATTCGAACCCACAACCAGCCAAGATGTGGCAGTAGGAGCTTGAAGCGCTACCGACCACGCCGCCGACAGACCTGAAGTGCAGAGGAAAAGATGGACCTTATATGTATACCAGACTGCTTTACAATTTGCATCTAATTGATGTCCGGTTAAAGCAAATGTATTTAACAAGCAAAATTGCTCTTAAATTAATATCACCTCCCGTTCATTGCAATCTTCGTTCTCAGCAATGGTGCCGCCACCTAGGAACGATGGAGCGAAGCCACAAATTGTCGCCTTAAGGCGGCAGTTAGCATTTCAGTAGTTTCGACACCTCTATTGCCGCGCAGGCTCTGGCATCCTGCTGAAGTGTTGCTTCAGCCACGGCAGCTGCATAATTTGTCTTGTGCGACGTACATGATAGCCAGTTGCATTGTGGTGCGCTTTACTCCAGGAACACAAAGACAGCCGTCGGCAAGCAAATGATGCGCTTTTCCCACATCGAAGTGTGCGTTCACAAGACAATCCACTGACAAACACTTTGGTTTCGCTTGCAAGGTTTCACCGGTTGCGAATTCCCCTGGTTTCTGGCAAGTTTTCGCAGGACACTGCCGCATTTAGTGCCGTGTCTCCGTAGAAATGTAAGTCATTCGGGAGCTTTTGCTTGTGTGCGACTGTCGAGGATCCCTGCACAGGGTCGAGGTGCCCCTGATGTGCACGTGCAAGGGGTTTCACATGTCCAGAGTACCCAATGCATCTCCTGGCCCTCGATTCGTCAGATTGCCGCTTATGTGTGAAGACAGCTTTCACTTTCGTGTTATACTGATTCCTATGACAGAGCGACCAACCGCATTTTTTTTTTTCAGGGGCCCTTGAAAACACTGGCAGAACTGAAATCGGTCTAGTTATCAAAAACATTTCACTCACCTTTTTTGTAAAGGATAACAACTTTTGGTAATTGCATTTTATCTGGAAAAGCTGCACTTGTCAAACAGATGTTAAATATGTGAGAGTATGGGAGTGATGATTTTAGCTGCGTGTTTCGCCGGCAGATTTTGAATGTCATCAATCTCACAGGTGCTGCTGTCGTTGAGCTTCCTGATCACTGCTACTACACTGTAAATGAAAACACCGAGCTGGGAGGTCCTGCAACTATACGCTCCCCACAAACTCCCATGGCCAAAACTTATACCCCCACCTGTCGCAGTCGATGAGGGCACATGGGGCACCTGCCGTCATCAAAGTCCCTAGGGACTATAACGGCGCACTTCCCTGATGATACCCCCATCTCATGCCGCAAAACCTCCCCTGCATCGCGGAACGGGTTTTGGCTGCCGGAAGAGTGACGTCGCAGCCCAACCGACGGGGGGGCCTCGGGAGCCAGAAATAACATGGTGGCCGGACAAACCAGCACGTCGAACGGACGCAAGACCTTTGCAAAGCTGGCAAAGGCTTTTGCCACGTTACGAAAAGGGAAATCATTTCATCTATCTTGTGAATATTACAAGCACAGACGAGTGTCAACAAAGGTTATGATCTGCAGTGTCAAGCATCGAGGGAACTCAGATTGTGTGCCAGTGTTGTGCAGTGACCGAATACAACCACGGATAACAGGCGCAGCGGTCACGTTGGTGAGTGAGCTCTGTATGCTATTTCAACTATTTGCTTCATTTTGATATAAAAGGAGTCATGTTCGGTACCATTCGATAGGTAACTATTCCTGATTCCTCGTATAAACTAGTCTCGAAAGGAGTAGTTATAGTACAGAATATATAGCTGAAAAGGTCTGCCGAATTCAGGAAAATCTGTTGTTTGGAGCACATGTTCAGAGAGCGAAATAAATGCTACTAACTTCCGCAGTTTTAGACATAATCCTCTACTAATTGGCATACTTAGCGACTGCCTAAATATGATCATTGAAAAACATAATTGTATCTATATCACTAACAGAGTTATATTGAATTTAATGTTAAGATGCTATATTGTTGTATTTACTATAGACGTAAGTTAAATTTTCGTGCGCTAACAAGCGCTAGGTAAATATCTGTCACCAGGGGCAACTTATTTTCAGCTATCTTGTAAACTGACTATATAAAAACATAACTGAAATCAGCAATATAACTTTTTATAAAATTACCCAATTGCGCTAAGGATTCCTTTTTGGTATCGACTTCAAGAACACATCGATGCGCTCATCTTGGTGAAAAAAGAAATGCTTTAATAGTATCACAAAATTAGAGATATTGACTTAGAAATTTTATGAAAGAATTTCTGTCGTTCCTGCTTTCTTTTTGTTCATGGAACGGTGGTCTTTTTCTTATTTTTTTCTTTTTTTTGCCATGCTTCTGCATGAAGAGCAAGCAAGACCGGACCGGACGCGTTATGCGAACGACTAAAGAGGGACATTCCACAAGCAAGTCAGCAAGCGCCTTTTGTGTCGACACCGTTTCTGCACTGTTCTGATTTGCGGGCCTTGGTGCCAGCTTCGGCAGTGCCCTCTCCAATTTTCAACGCTCTAGGGATGCATGGCGGAAGGCTTTCCCGCAGCTGCCCCCCGAGCCGACAGTATACGAGCGGGTACAAGCAAGTGTGCCACATATGTTTCTTTTTTGTTGCCTTTGGAAAGACGCTTAATTGTTAGCAGCTCTCCCGTTCGTGCGGGTGCATATGCTCGCTCTCGTGAGACCCCTACCACTGTCAGGTGAACGCGGCGGCAGAGGACTGTTTTTACGGAATGAATCCTTGGCAATTTGTGGAACCCAGCCCTTAGAGGTACTATCCTTTGTAAGCGAGAGATGATATCTGTACATGACGGTCTTGATTATTTCAGTTGTCCGTTTTGCCTTCTTTTATTCTCGCTTTTGTTTTTGTGTTGTTTTTTTCAATATGAATATCATGATGTTAGGACAGCTGGCTGTAATGTTTCCTCCTTGCCACGTTTTCATATTGAAATAAGAAAAAGAAACTAGGAGAATGTTTCAGCTAGGAGGAGGCAAATGAGAGGACGATACTGGACACTCAAGGCACTTCAGATGATAACGATGCGTTAATACCAAAAGGGGAAGATTTGCCAAAGCTTATTTTCACTTGTGCAATCATCACTAATTTTAACGAAATTCTCACTTTCGTTTGCAAGTGACTTCGCATTTTTTCTTCGTGCGATGACGGGCGGGGGTTCATATCCACCACCAGGGCAACGTAGCACAGGCAAACATCTACTCGCATTTTACTGGCCTGGTTGCAATACTCCTGCACCTATTCATTTATGCACTGACCTGCTTGCCTGATGTAACATATGTCGCAGGAGAACGGAATTTGACAGACGACATAGATTTGCCATAATACACAAATTTTTCTTACGCTGCTTTCAGGGGATCTTCATGGGATAACTTTATAATTTATATTATGATTATTATTATTATTATTATTATTATGAAGGCTGTGCTGATAGAAATAGCACGTTGTCTCAAGGGGATGTTTTATTTAGATCGTGAGAAACCTAGTGAATGTATAGCATGACAGCTTCATTTTTATTATGTATCTCGCAGGCTGAAGTACAAGAGTAGCTTTGGATGCTCCTGGAACAGTTGTAGCAGCCAGTGTTTCCGTATGTGTGTGATGAATTTGCATTGATCATAGGCGAATCTTCCCTTTCGTTCTGATATTTGAAATACCTACGAATGAAACTACTAAGCTCCTGAACGTGCGATGAATGATCACCTCACGTTTTGGTGTTGTTCAGCCAGGGCTAATGGCGCACTTATCGCCTTTTGTTTCAGCCCTTCCAAACTGGTAAAACGTGCTCTTGCTAAGACTGGTGTTTATTAATAAAGCGCCTATAAGTCCGGCCACACTTATTGCAAGCTTGTTTCACTGAGCAAGCTTCATTGTCTTTAAAAGCCGGTGTATAGTGCGTCTAACGCTAATCCTATGTATACTTTTAAGAAACGTATTGTAGTGGTATTATTCCCTACAACAACCACGTTTCCCTTAATGCGAGGAAGTTAGCCGCCTGAGTAAAGGGGCAGATTATATTAGCAGCACTATAGCAAGCAGGGGGATCTGTGAAAAAAAAAAGGAAGAAGCACTGGTCCCACAAAGAAGGCAAAGCTTGGTTGTTAAAAGAAGCAGAAGGGAAAAAATCTGAGTGTAATTCTGGTGTCATAACTCGTATCCCATTGTCCTGCACACGTTACATCGGGAAAACAGGACGATGCACAAATGAGCGTCTATTCAAGAGTGTTGCAACATGTCCGTTAAAATGCCATAAGATGGCTTTCTTGCGATACATAGCCAAGATTGCAGATATGAATGTATTCGATAAAGCAGTTATCTTTAGAAAAACAAACGTGAAGTGACCTCCGTTGTGATTGAGAGGGAGCAGATTATTTGTGTCAGTATTGTTTCTATCAGCAAAACCTTATCGTTGTCTGACAAGGTGCAGAATTTTCCGCGGATGCAGTAACACACGATATGAAGTCTTGGTGTTCTATAGACCGGGTGTTTCAGAGAATGATTTCATGTTTCCAAAGATAGGCTTTCTGAGAAAAAAGAAAAAAGCTTATTTTCTTACGGAATGACCTCTAAGATTGGGCGCACGTGAGTAGTCGTAAGATGCGTGCAGTTTGCACTGTAAATAACTAAGATCGTACAATCCATTTCTAATCAGCAGCCTTTTCAGGTTCCTGCCATTGGGGAATTCGCAGCCGAAAGTCCCCGACGATGCTTATCTGCTTTTAGTCTGAAACAAAGAAAAAATTATTCGCCGACACCCAGCGACCTAGCGTTTCTTGCCTCATGGAACTCGCTGCAAAAGGAGGTCCGGGAGCCGCGTGTGAACACAGCATTCGCTGGTCACGTGTCCCAGTGCATGCGCCAGTCAATTCGATATGCATGGGCTTTCCAAAGTCGTGGTTACATAGTCTGTTATGATAGCGTCATGCAGTAGTGAATAAGCAAAAGATAACAGAGGCTTTTGCATATGCAGAGCATCGAGGACATCGTACATTTCAAATTGGCTGGCGCAATCTTTGCTACACGTCAGCAGCAGTGGTTGCATTTGGACGTGACTTCTGGCGTTCTTCATGCACGCTTTCGTGCTGCAAAAAGCCCAGGTTTTCTAGTGCTGCAGAGCTTTATACAATTCGTTTTTCTTTGTTTTAAAGGCTCATATGGCGTCGTCATCAGTGTGGCTAAAACTCGCCCTTTGCAGTAATCACAAAAAGTTTAATTAATGTTGTAATTAGAAAGTATTACTTTGTTACCCAATTAATAAGTGCTTTTTTGAGACTTCATGACGTTTGCCTCAGCGAACAGTTTCTTAATGAGGAGCTTTTTCGTTTCTTTTTTCTCGAACAACCTATTTTTAAGAAATTTTGCAAGTTTTCACTGAAACGCCCTGTATATCCTTACATTGTACTTGTGTTGTGGGGCGATTAATGCGATCAGCGAGGCTATTTTTCTGAGAATCATTTTCTTCGGCTCGCTAAAGGAATTAAGTGCCAATACTTTAGCGGTGCGGATGGTGCTGGTGTTCCCTCTTGCATGTGCTAGTCAAACTTCTGTATCATTGAAACAGTCCGTATATGATTGCTTGTTTTTTACCATATCTGCTTGTCTTTCTTTTTGACAAAGTTTTCTAACCCAGTCTTAATGACTGTGCCCTGGAACTATTTCCACTGTGTGCGCAGAAAATTTACCGCCCAGTCGACATATAAAAAGACGATTAGAGAGTCAACAAAAAGGTCAGCTTAAATTGACCCAAGGAGTTTCACAGGGTTCTATATTGGGTCCTTTACTCTTTTTGATTTATGTTAATGATATTTTATGTATACCCGCCTCGCCCCAGCTTATTATGTATGCAGACGACACAAACGTATTTTGTACATCAGATCATTTAGAAACACTAGAAAAAAATGTAAATGAGTATATGACGTCACTCTCAAACTGGCTTAAACAAAACAAGCTACAGTTAAATGCCAAGAAGACAACATATATTATACTTCGCCCAATAAATGAACATGTTAAATATGATATAAAGATAAGCTTTGATGGGAACACCATAAAACATGAAAAACATCAAAAATTTCTTGGGGTATGGTTCTGCGAAGACTTATCGTGGAACGTCCATGTTAAGCATTTAGTTAAGCAACTTGCGGGAATAGTAGGATGCCTGTACAGAATTGCATCCCTCATTCCTCAGTGGTTAAAGAAAAATTTGTACAATGCCCTCTTCTATTCAAGACTTTCTTATGGCGTACTAGTATGGGGTACGACAACAACAAAAGATTATAACAAACTTATAATGCTACAAAAGAAAATACTTCGCTGCTATGAAAATTACCAGTGTAGAATAGACAGTTTGCGCACTTCAGTGCTCTTTCATAAACATGAAATGTTAAAGGCAAACCAAATTTATTATTTTAAACTGCTTCAAGAGGTACACAAAAACAAGTGGTATAAACAAAAAGAAAAGGACCAACGTTATCCTGATAGAAGAACCTGGACAAATTATGGAAAACAAACGCTACAATACCAATCAGTGCGATTAGTTAATGAATTACAAAATGTCTTGCAGTTTGACGACAGTCTAGGGACATTTAAAAAACAAGTTAAAGAAATTTTGATCAAAGAAGAAATAACTTATCATCACTAATGTATATTGTATAAAAAGAGTAGGTAGAATTGGGCTGTGACATGTTCACTAGTGTTCGGAAAGTGTGTTGTTCCACTGTGGTATATGATGCACCAAGCTTTTGTTCTTATGTGCAAGACAACTGTATCTACACTATGTTAAGAGTATAAACGTGTTGCTTTTTTTATTGTATTCCGCGCGCATGTGATACATGACATGTCGGGGTTTTTGTTGTTGATTGTTGTATCTGCAAAAAATAAAAAAAGGGAAACAAGGGAAAATGTGTATCTGTGACGAACTATAGGTGCAGGGGCCTTTGTCAGGCGTAGGAAACGCCTCTTGCCGCTGTATCCTTTTTCTTGTATTACAAGAAATAAAATAAACTTACTACTACTACTACGACTAAACAAACAAGTGAAGTAGCCAGTAAACATATATGAATGTCAGCATAATTTTATCTTGTGGTTTCTCTACATACAAGAGCGTCGACAGTTGGGCCAGTTGGTGCATGATTTCTGAAGAAAACCAGCTGAAAACACACGGACACAGAAGAAGAAGGCGCACAGGACGATGCAGCATCGTCCTGTGCGCCTTCTTCTTCTGTGTCCGTGTGTTTTCAGCTGGTTTTCTTCAGAAATCTACATACAAATAAGCAGTCATACAATGCAATAGCAACTTACATTGCGCTGTGAGCTGCGAGTCGAGTTACCTTTGCTCTGTGTTCATCGTATCTCTGTAATTATATGAGACATCTTGAGAAAATATGTTCTAAGATCTTATATACACAGAACACTGGATATTTGCGTGGTTCTTGTGGAATCGATTCTTTCACGGCAGCGCGCACTGTAATATGGTAGCAGTGAAATCGAATATTATGACAAGATTGACTAACTTTATAGCCTGAAAAGCCACGCGTTCGAGCCTAATTGAAAATGGAGTTTACTTACACTGGGCTTTCACGCCCAACATAATTGCTAAGGCACGATGCTGCTAATTTCTACATATCGATAAAAATCTCACTTTCACTCAGGAAACAAACTGAACGGTGTAAGAGTGCAGTTGCAGCTACAATTGGAAGTGCCCGGTGTGACGTACACTAGTTTTCCTGCCATTGCCGGCGAGCGAGGATAGGCCAGGGGTGGGCAAAGATACTTTGAAATTGTATCGCGATACGATACAAGATACTCGGGCAAGAAGTATTTCGGATACAGATACAAGATACCACCTCAATAATTGTATCCGATACGATACTTGCCATTTGTATCTTAAGATACTTCGATACATTTATAAATTTTATATTATAGACATATATAATGCAGCAGAAAACGCCTATGAACAGGAGTGTTTGCTTTAGAATTTCAGAACTGCGACCAACCAAGTTTAACTTGAATGAAACATGTGTTAGTATCTCAACAACTGTTGTTTTCTGGCTATAATTATATTGTTTTCATTCCCAAACAACTGATTGGGGCTCTTTTGGCTGCTAAACATGACAGCTATGTGTAAGCTACGCTGTCGGCGGTTTTTTGTGGTTTTTGTAATTCATGGAAGTCGATGCTCTACTTGCCAACCAGGTAGTGGTTTCCCACCTAATAACAAAAATGGCGATGCAAAACCTCGGCACGATGCCGCAATTACGACTTTGAGTTTAACCTGGTCCGTACGCGTATACCGTTTACGTAGTACCGGACCACGGGACAAGTGTACAGGAGTAACAACGTTCGTAGCGACATATTTTGTGACGGATCTTCTATACAGAAAGGACATAAAACCGCAATGACTTCCTAAATTCTAGTTATGTGCTCGCGTAAAGCGCTCGTCATCGACGGATTCACGAATGTGCAATTTTTGTAATAATTTCTCTCTACGAGAGAATTCCAGATATCGTAGCGGTACAAAGTGTCGCAGGATACCTCCGCTACTCATACTCTTGACATTGATTGCGCGAATTACCTTGTGATTTGTGACAGCGAAAAAAACAATGTGACTCAGAAAGGATGGATATATATATATATATATATATATATATATAACAGAACGAATCGTGCTGTAACATTATTAGTTAGGATGTTTCTCAGCAAAAGGTGTCGTCAGCCTACCAAGTAAGATCACACACTGGAAATTTCACTGCTTGTGGAAAATGTCATGAAAGAGCTCGTGGGGACGGTCACAATAATAATGGTTGAGGTTTACATATCCAAACCACGATATAATTATGAGGGATGCCGCACTGGAGGGCTCTGAAAGTTTAGACCATGTGGTGTTCTTTAAGATGCTTCTAAATCTAAGTACAGTACTGCACGGGACTCAAGTATAACGCCGCTATCGGATTTCGGCCTTTACGGCCGGGACTCGATCCCGCGACCTTCAGGCCAGCAGTCGAGCGCATTAACCACTAGGCCGCCGTGGCGGGTGGTTATAAGCGTTATAAGCTTAGTGGCGGCAGTACCTGCTAGAGCAGCGGACTTCTGCCAGTATTTCTAGTGTCGCGCGGTGATGTTCCGACATCAGTATCTTGTATCTTAAGATACTCGATACACTCTTCAATATATCGAAAATACAGATACTGATACACGTCTTTCAAGATGTATCGCGATACAGATACAAGATACTGAAGGAGTATCTAAGATAGTATCTAAGATACATGTATCTTCGATACTGCCCAGCACTGGGATAGGCAAGTGTTATCAAGCGGCAATTTTTATTGTTTCTTTGCTACGTCTGATCACGCTTGCTAAAATAGCCGCTTTACAGCGACACTTGTTCACTGTTGCGCGGCATAGTAAGGGCAGCAACTATGTCGCACAGAGGACCACGGAAAGTACCGACAACAGCGCTTTTTGACCACTCAATTTCGGTTTCCTGAGAGAAATAAGCCGGATTTCATCGCGCTGCAACAATTCTAAAAAGGCGCTCTTTTACAAATACTACAACGGATATCGAATTCCTGTATAAGTAACATGCATCTTTCCATTAGGCTTGAGTGTCTTGCTGTTATTGTCTGAGCTTCAGTCATTCCAATATTGTTAATCACCGCCAACATTTTAACGTCCTTTACATGGTGTGTGCTGCCATGAAGGAAGACCGCAAATATCTTGCTGGTGGTTATCTTTGTTCAAAACATTTTTGGACACATTTTCAGAAATGCCCTTTATAGCTATACGTAGACCACTATTCATCCCAAATTTTAATTATTGCTTTGCTTTCTGGTTTATGCAGATAGGACATGAAACGTCCGCATTGTGTGTGAAATGTTGAAAGATGTTTTTATTAGGGGTGTGCGAAGACCAAATTTTCCAAATACGAATAGAGAAAAAATATAAAATTTTATATATAAAATACATATTGGATATCAAAACAAAAATGCCTAATCCGTAATAATAACTTCGTACAAAAATTTACTTTGAGAAAGTGCATTATTAAGCTATCAGCATAAAATGCAATGTTATCGAGATATGCGATATTCAAGGATATTCCAAACATTCCAACATTCGCACACCCCTATTCATGATGTACAAGTACCTTTCTCTGCTTATTTCGTACAAGTTTCACATCTGCTCTAGAGCAATGATCTTTTTAGACTGATGAGCGTGCAAATTTTGCTGAGTGTTTGAAAAACTTTAAAGGCTTTTAAATTTTTCCTGTAGTTATTTGCAACGGCAATAAATTAATGGAAAAATACACATTTTCGACTTTTCCTTCTATCACTTTGCCTCAGTGAACAGTGAGCCCTGGCTTTTTAGTACGTCAAATGTGGGATTTCTTGTTAGGATGCACCTATTCTAGTTTACATTTAAGTTGGGTTAGTAATGAAATTATTCACACGAATTGATGTTGTTCTGGAAGCCTTCGTTCACATTTAGCATTTTGCAGAACGTGTTTTGTCTTGTGTTTGACTATTCCTGTGGCTCTTGCAGCTCATCTCTGTCGTGTGTTCTGCTTTCTTTTGCCCACTGCACCTAAAACTTGAATGCACTTGTTTCCATGTTTCCGCGATGTGCCTCCTTGTGTTCTGTTTATCGGTCGCTTTCTTTGTCCTTGTTTACTCCCTGTATTTTTTGAACATCTGCTTGATCCGCAGCCGCAGACTGGTGTTTGTTGTGAATAAACCAAATAACAACTCAATTACCCTTCTGAATACCTTCTTGCACTCTTTGAAGAAACCACTGGAACACAGAAGGGAAGTGCTGTCATGAATATTCCATTATGTAAAGATAGTGCTGATGCCTAACACAATATGCAATCAGGACGCAGTAAAAGGTGGCTACAGCAGAGAAAACATACAAAATATAGTGCTGGCGTACCAAGCAGAAACTCTGTCCGGCATGGAGTACTAAAATTGATATATATACTCCCAATGTGACTCTTGAAAACTCCGCCAAACACGGAGTATGCAAACAAAAATATACTCCCGATGAACCACACATGAACTCCGACCACAAGGGAGCATTACAATATAGAACATACTCCCAATGTTCTGCCGAAAAACTCCGTCGGGCACGGAGTAAAAATAAAAATATACACTCCTAAGGCAGCACGCAGGAACTCCGTCAGGCACGGAGTAAAAAACTAAAAATATACACTCCCAAGACACCACGCAGGAACTCTGTCAGGCACGGAGTAAAAAATAAAAATATATACTCCCAAGGCACCACACAGGAACTCCGACCGATGTGGAGTAAAAGTTTACTCTGACCCTATGGAACAAAATTAACTCCCAATGGGGGGGTCGCTAGAGGACACGTCATTCACTCCCACCTGGGACAGACAGACAGACAGACAATGTTTCTGACAGATAAAAGTTTCTGCGATGCGCTTTCAGCGCATCGCAGAAACTTTTATCTATTGTGCGTGCATCTGCTGCATCTGAAACGTGCATCTGCTGTGCGTGCAGCTGTTGCGGTTGGTGGCAGTGAAGTTGCATGCTCAGTGACAGAGCGTTGTCTTGCTGCAGCAAAGTGTACCTGGCACAAAAGAAGGAGGGCAAGTCTGACCAGCTTTTTGCCATCAAGACTGTCAAGAAGAGTGAAATGGTTCACAAGAACATGGTTGACCAAGGTGAGCCTGGTTTCTTCATCCCTTCTAGAAGCTAATTCATTTGGCATGTAACACTGTGTCGATACTGGAAGTGATTGGAGGTACTCGTAGAGGTCACCTTCTTTAAACAGGCATTGAACGAGTTTGGTCAGACTGTCTCCGTAGATGACTCTATCATCACTTTCCACATGTCAGTAAATGAATTTGTTGCATGGGAAACGGCCAATGAAAGTCGCTGGTGCCCCTGGTCAACTTGCACAAAACGCCCAAAAACGGATGACGCGACGTCACGATATCCGCTGCTGCGTTCGGTGATTCAACAGACATCTGAGAGATGGCATTACAGTTAGTCGATTTTGCCCGACTTGTTTTGAAAGGTATTGACTAAAACGCATGGAGGAAGGAAACTCGGGGGAAGCCCTGTGGAGGAACGACATATGAGCGACCATTTTGATGAGGCACAATAGTAGTTCTGTGGTGACCATAAAGAAGGCAAATGTGAGAAGAGGCCATGACGTTACGTTTGTGAAGCCCTACATCACTAACATTAATAGCACCGCCTAGCAGTAAAGCAGCTGAACAGGCTGTTTTTGACATAACCTTCAAGACTTAGCATGTGCACTCCCGAATCTCTGAGGTTTTCTTCTGTTCCCAATCCAATGTTATAAACACCTCTTGCAGAGATGCTGTGAATAACATTTGAGAGATTGTGTTCCTTTGTCTTATGCCCTTCCTTATGGGTATTTTACTGACTGCTCTCCATGTGGAAAACTATGGTGGCTGTGGAGCCATTGTATAGCTCTTGCGGTATTCTTACGTAATGCTCGTCTGTGCCCTGATTCTGCACCGCCAGCATGACTGCTGATGTTTTGACCATGTGAAATGCTTTCTCCTAATCTATAAAGGCTATATACAGGGAGCTGGTTATACTCCGCGCATTTCGCTATCTGTCAAGAGGAATGTGTATAGCAGCTACATATTACTAGTACTCACCTACGAGGCAGAAATTTGGAAGCTCAATGAAAGGGTTCAACTTAAATTGAGGACGACGCAGCGAGCAGTGGCACGGATAATGATAGGTGTAACTTTAAGGGACCGAAAGAGAGCGGAGTGGGTTAGGGAGTAAATGCACCTTAAGGAATGCCCCGCCACGGTGGTCTAGTGGCTAAGGTACTCGGCTGCTGATCCGAGGGCCGCGGGATTGAATCCCGGCCGCGGCGGCTGCATTTCGATGGAGGCGAAATGTTGAGGCCCGTGTGCTGTGCGATGTCAGTGCACGTTAAAGAACCCCAGGTGGTCGAAATTTCCGGAGCCCTCCACTACGGCGTCTCTCATAATCAGAACTGGTTTTGGGACGTTAAACCCCACAAAACAACAACACGTTAAGGAAATATCAATAAAAATTAAGAAGTGAATGTGGGCGGGCCACGTAATGCGAAGACAAGACAACTGTTGGTCATTAAGGGTAACGGAGTGGATCCCGAGAGAAGGCAAGCGTGGAAGGGGGCGGCAGAAGGTTAGCTGGGCATACGAGATCAAGAAGTTTCTGTGGATAAATTCGTTGTAGTTAGCAAGGCACCAGGATAATTGATTATCTATGGGAGAGGCCTCTGCCCTGCAGTGGGCAAATGATGTTCCCGAAACAATTGTGTATTCTGAGGCATTAATGTATGCGGATGATACAGCCGTAATATTCATAGGAGATAGTCTGTCAACTCTGCTAGTCAGCTTAATGTCCGAGTTGACAAAGATAAGCAACTGGTTCGTTCAAAACAAATTGACACTACATTCTGGAAAGACGAAGTATGTGATTTTTCGATCAAGAAGAAAGAACATTAATACTACAACAATGAAACTCTACCTGAACAAGTGTAATTGAGCAAGTAGTCTCTTTTAAATATTTAGGTATGTTTTTTGACCAGCACCTTCACCGGGAAGAACAGATCCATAGCATTTGCAGGAAAGTGGCTTATGGTTGTTGTGCCCTAATCAAAGCTGTTTTCCCCCTTCTGTGCTTCGGACATTGTACGTTTCCTTTTGTCATTCTCATTTTCTACAGTATAGAATCGTGGGGCGTAACATATCCGACATACCTAGAACCACTGCTACGACTACAAAAGAGAACCCTCGGTATAATAGGTGGAAACACTGAATTCACATAATACTATATTTCAGGAACAGCATATACTGTGACTTTCGGCACTTCGTCACGATATGGTTGCCCTTTGTGTTCACAAAATCATAGGCACCAGCTTTTTCCTCTCCTCCACACTCTTCTTCCAACCATTGCGGAACACTAGACATGCATCCAATGGCAATTTTAATTTGCCCGCAAGCGCTAACTTCTATAGAAAACGTTTATTAGAATTTCATGGGACAAAAGTTTGGAATCAACTGTGTCTAGAAGTTAAAGTGGCACGAAACTTTAAGCATAGTGAAAAGATCTTTTCTTTGCGAAATCAAGATTTGTGAATAGTAGTCCTTCTTTCCTTTCTCCTTCTTTTTGTTTACTGCAGTCCTCAGTGTATCTACCTGTTATATATGTTGTAATGAAGTGATTGTGAACGTGCTTGTTATCTTTACTTTAGCAGATATTATTACTTGTTTGTAGTGACACGTGCAGTTGTTTTGGTTTGTTTAAGGGAATGCTGTTATCACTTTCCTGTGACACACGCGCTTGTTTTTGTCGTTTGCGGGGAGTGCTGTCATCACTTTCTGTTATGCACAGCGCAGTCCACACTTATCTTGCATGTCGCTTTGGGACCCGTGTCGACCATTCTGTCGCAGACATTTGAGTGTCTTCTAGAATTTCAGAGATAATGCGAGAATGCATTATGACGTGTGCATAAAAGCCAACCCATTTCGCCGCTTGTCAGTTTTTCCGTCAACCGACGACTGTTTCTTTATTTATTTATTTATTTATACATACCGCAGCGCAGAAATGTGCTATGGCAGGAGTGGGGTTACAAGGCAATTCAGGAGCGAAATTTTAACAAACGGCAGTGAAGATTATACAAACAGGTAAAATAATGCAGTTGTGTGTTATACAAGGTCAAACATAGAACAAAGGAACACCAGACAAACAAACGATGCAACATAATAGCTGATACCAATGCCAAATGTCAAAATAGACGAAGGTAGATCACAGATGCATGTCATGGATGTTGGCTACGAAGTTGGCCGATGGGCGTGAGCGAACAGAACCAAGTAATGAATACCAGTCTTCAATGGAACGGGGAAAAAAACTGAACTTGATCATGTTAGTTCAAGCATGATAAGGCTTCAAGTTTAAGTTGTGATGGCTTCTCGTCTTTGACTGGGGCGCAAAATTTATGTAGTCCTTGTAATTTGACAGTTTAACTGAAGATGTGACGATGCCGTGCAAAAATTTCAATGACTCTATTCGGCGACGCAACGAGAGTGAAGTTAAGTTCAATGAAGAGAGAGTAGAAGAGGGTGAAAAGTCACGGTCATAATAATGACATATGAATCTTACCGCTTTTTTCTGGATCGCTTCTAGCCTGTTGATCTCACATTGCTTGTACGGGTTCCAGACGACAGATGCGTAGTCAAGTATTGGATGAATTACTGATTTATATAGGACAAGCTTAGTTTCCTTCGGAGATTTGGATAGAGTGCGACGTAGATAGCCCAGTATTTTTAATGCTTTGTTGCATATATGTTCAGTGTGCTTGGACCATGACATATTATGAGTAAAAATGACACCGAGACATTTATATTCAAAAACCCTATTTACTGCGCGTTTATCGAAAGTGTTATAAAAAACAGAAGGACATTTATTGCAAAACGACATGAGCGCAGTTTTCTTGAAGTTATTGTTTATCTGCTAGGTCGTGCACCAATTGCAAAACCCAGCAAATTACTCCTGCAAGCGGTAATGGTCACTATGTGTTTTAATGACATTGTACAAAGCGCAGTCATCGGCATAAAAACGAAGAGAAGATGAGGTGCAAAGAGGCAAGTCATTTATGTAAATTAAGAATAGTAGAGGCCCAAGAACGGATCCTTGGGGCACTCCAGATGTTACATTAATAGTAGCAGAGTTGGTTGACCTGTAAGAAACGAACTGAGAACGGGATGACAAAAAGCTAGATATCCAATTAACCAATTGAGGATTGTTTAAGATGACATCAAGTTTAGCAAGTAGTTTAGAATGCAATACTGTATCAAAGGCCTTTGAGCAATCTATGAAGATAACGTCAACCTGGTCACCAAGATGAAGGTTTAGAAGAATATCATGCGTGAATTCAACTAACTGAGTTGTAGTACTGAAACCACGCCTAAACCCATGCTGCGTGTGAGAAAGTAGTCCGTGTGATTCCAAGAAGACCATGATGTGTTTATGAATGATGTGTTCTACATCTTTCATGATTGAGAAGTCAATGACATCGGTCTATAATTCGATAGAGACTGCTTGTCACCGGATTTGTAAAGAGGGAGCACCTTTGCTATCTTCTATGCAGATGGAACAGTGGCAGAAGATAAAGATTTATTAAATATCGTCGAAAGATATCTGGATGACTGTAGGGAGTAGCGAACTAAGAAGGCATTCTGTATCCCGTCTGGGCCAGCGCTTTTCTTCACATCCAATTTTAAGATAAGGTTGAGAACGCCTTTATTTGATATATCAATATCACCGATTGGTTCAGAACGAGCTATGCTTGTCAGAGAAGGAATGGAGTTGTCATCAGGAACAAGCACAGACTGGAAATAGTTATTAAAAGCATTCAATATTGCTGGTCGGCCACTGATAACATCGTCATCAATTCTGAAAGAAGTTGAGGCATCATGAGGCAAAATCGAATACCAAAATTTATGTGGATTCGTCCTTAACATGTCCGGCAATTGAACGCAAAAAAAGAAAGCTTTTGCCATTTTCATCTTGGAGTTAAGTTCCCTCTTTGCACTCTGAAATGCATCTATGTCAACAGGATCATTAGTTCTTCTGGAGTGCCTAAGTCGACGGACTCGGCGAGTTAATGCAAGATGTCACGAGTGGTCCAAGGAAGATTAGCATTGCGTTTTTGTTTTAGCTGGCACAAATCTTTGTATGCATGACTTAACAAGATCCGCAAAGTAAAGAATGAGGCAATTTATATCCCGACTGTCGGAAAGTGCACAAAACATATCAAAATGATCAGCTAGAATATCAGTAATGGAATTGTTATCGGCACGAGTGAAATCAGGGAAACTAGTAAATGTATAGGGCGATTTGGACGTCGGACAACAAAGTGACAACAAGGCACCTTTATGATCTGATAATCCATCAATTACTTCGCAAGAAAAGTTACTATGCGCTAAATCTGTACTTAAGGAAACTAAGTCTAGGATAGAATTATACCTAGTCACACATGAGACGACTTGAGTACGCCGCTATTGCTGTGCAGTGGGATTGGCTTTGTTTTGCTGGGCACAGGTTTGCCCCAATAAATGTAAATGCATACTCTGGTTGATGTACTCTGACATGGACCTACCACTAGCCAGTGTAGGCTATCAGTACAGATAGTTTGTAACATTTCCTTGTATTTATCAGTAAAATTGAATTTATTGATTGATTGATGTTGACGATTACTTGCAAGATAGGGGGATGGCTTTCCGACCACTGTAAGTGAACTGCTAAACATTTTTAGGGAATGCTGCGTTCTTTTAAACCAGCCCACAAAATTCCAAAAGACCATGTTTCTTGACCTTACGCGGGGACTCGCTGAGAATCACGTATGCTGGGGTTATCATCTAAGGTCTTGTAAACCCTTGCTAACCATGTCAATCAGCCCATTCAAAACTTGTCAAAAGAGCAGTAGCTGGGCATCGGCTAGAAAGGCCATCACATCTTCATTCATTGACAAGCGGTTTTCAAAGACAAGTGAAACAGCTTCATAATTATAACAGCACAAATACAAAAGACACTGCATTCAGTCCTGTGTTTTCCTGGTCCATGGCTTTCATATTTGTGCTCTTATTACTTATGAAGTTACGCATCTCCAACTAGCCTGCAGTTTTCTTTGTTGAAGCGACGCGACTCATTTCAGCAGGTTATTTTGACAGCATTCTGGTGTCTGTAGCTGAAAGAAAGTTGAAAAGCCAAGCAAGAAATCAGGAACGCTGTAAAGAAGAAAACAGAATCAGTATTGTGGTAGTACCTTGCATCCACAATGTATAACATCGCCTAAAGTAATAGGAAATCGCAGTAGCGTGAGGGTGCTGTTTTTTGCCCCCGAGAAGCTTGGAAAAACTGCCAGATGACTAATGCTTTCCAGAAAGCAAAGGGGCCTTGTACTGTCGAACATCGTGGCTCGTTGTATAGCATATATGACAGGTGTGGTATACGATATTCCCTTATCGTGTGGCTTTAGCTCTGTTGAGCAAACAGGCAGGTGCCTTAATGAAAGACCACAGAAGACAGGTGGCAAAATATCGAGATGGAAGTCTCTGTGTGCGTATTAATGACTGCAGAGAGCAAAAGTACAAGCCATGTGAACCGTTTTTTAAGAGTAAAGTAATAGTGAAGGGCAAAAGCCAAGATGTTAGAGACGTAATTGAAGAAAATTTATTAGAAAGGGTGGTGCATCGTGCATCACTGTACCTTCGATTTTGTTGTCGCCAAAAGAGACAAGCTTTCTAAGCATGAGAACATCATGTCGACATCTTATCCAGTGGCGCTGTGAAGGAAAGTATATCTTGCAAGTGTTTCAATAAGTGCCATTTGGAAGTAAGCACTCGTGTTGTCACCTCCCTCTGTTCTTGTGTGTATATGTGTGCTTGACCATTCCCGCTATGTCAGTGATGCATATGCAAGTGATGCTCACTGACCGTTCATGCTTTTTCCGCCAGGCAAAAGCTTACCTACTTAAAGGGGTCGTGAAAACAATTTGGAGATGCCGGTTTGTAATTTTCACTGCTTCAATACGCATTCGACAAGCCGATTCCGAAATATTTAGGCGAAATATTCAGTGCACATTTAACAACGCCCGTTTTAAATCTCAGCTTTCTTGCGCTCCCGAAACGACTTTGCGACACTACGGGCCGGCGTGGTACTATACGGTGACATTGAGTTAAGATATTTTTAAGTTCAAAGGCACAGTGAACTCGCATTTTCTCTAAAGGAATCGATTTATTTGAAAGCTAGAAAGGAAGAAAATACTTGGAAACCTGCGGTGCCACCATTCGGAAAAAAAGCGGCAGCACGGTTTGTTTTCCCATGGCCTCCGAGGGCGCGCCAATCTCGGAGGTATGACGACTACTAAGATGACATCATCTGCAGACTTGAGGGGAACGCGCGCAGTGAAACCGAAACCGCGTTTTTTATCGCTCTAAATCAACGCACACGGTGCAGCAGAACAATGCATATTGTTGATTGGAGGACCAGGATCCCGAATACGCACTTAGTACAAAATGTTCAGAAAACGTTTCACGACCCCTTTAAGGTTCTTTTTGTGGAGTTTCTCAACCAGCACAAGACAAGCATGTACAGCGAGCATCGTGCTTTTTGGGACTGTGCTAACCGTTCTATTTTAACACAGAAGTGTTTTCTGCCAGGGTCTACCGCTACCTCACAACGTCACTTCCATAATGGAAGTGATGCAGTAAAACATACATGTAAGAACAACGAAGAAAAACATGCAGGAAAATTTCTGATGCTGCGCTGGGAATGGAACTCGCGGCGCCCAGCTCCACGACAAGAGGGCGCTATTGCTCTACCACTGTGCCATAGGTGCACGTTCACCCCAGACATATGAACATGGCTTACATTCTTTCGTATTTTGCTTCTTTCACTCTTGCTCGATGCGTATGTCCGGCTCTTCGCGCATGCATCAAGATGCACTTTGCCTAGAACAGTGTCACGATCAAGGAGAGGCGAAGCGGACAGCCGAACTGGAGAGGTGCACGCGCCTCTCCAGTCTGGCAGTCACTTTGCCTCTCCTGGATGGTGGCACCGTTAGACGCCCACTGCAAAGTGCGCCGTTCGTCGCAGACAGCGTTTCCGCACCATCTCTGTTCTACTCCTCGTGTATGGTGCCAACAAAAAAGTGCTGCTTTAAGTGCCCGAGTATGGTAACGACGGAGACGGGTAATTGTGTAAATATTATTGATGCCTTTGTCGCATGGCATATACTACCTACTGTGTCCAGCTATTATGAGAACTACTTCAGCTACCACAAGGAGATGGTTGCAATCATGGATGTTATGGAGGCGATGCGTGAATGTGGGTTCATCCATGCGGAACATGGGTACAGTGGTAATACCAGTAGCGCTATCTTTTTTTCAAAGGTATCTACAAGTACACACGCGCCCTCTTGAGGGGTCCAAGGAGCAGGACTAGCAGACGACACTCCGTTCACTCCCTTGCATTATGTGCATGCACAAAACCGCACACTGGGCACACTTGAAGCAATCGATTATTACTTGCGGCCTAAGCTGTTCATGAGGGGGGGGCTGCATATGACAGAGACAATGACTTGTGCAAGCTGGACGCGCCTTTAACATTTGATAAAATGTACGTTTTTGAACCATGCTTTCGAAGCGTTCTTGTGAACAGTTTTCTTGAGCGGTGGTACATGCTGTTTCTTTCTGTTTTGGTGCGCTTAGAAATTCAGAATGACTTGAACTAGAAGTTGGGCAAGTTGCTATGAAAAGCTTGCATGAAGTTCGGGTCTGGTGTCCTTTATTCTTTATTCAGAAACACACTGCTTTACCCAAAGGCATGTAAGAAGGGGGGTTACAACTAGGAAAAAAGCAAGTCTTCGTTATGACAGCACACTTGGTCACAAGACAATTGATTCCACTCTTTTATGGTATGAACAAAAAAAGAATCAGCATAAAGGTTTGTTGCAGTCCGGTATTTTTGAATTTTAAGGTCATGATCGGATCTTCCAGACATAATATGGTGGTTTCAAGTAAGTGTCTCTATTAATGCCAGTTTTCTTTTATGGTATATCTGAAATAACAATTTCAAGCGCAGTCTTCTTGTGCGAGAGGAGAGCACTTTCCATCCCAGCTTGTTTCTCATTTCGGTACAACTGTCCCCTCGCTTATACTGGCTGAGAACGAACCTTGCCGCCCTGTTCTGTATTTTCTCGATCAGATCTATTAAGGACTTTTGACGTTGGTCCCACACACAACCATAGGTCGGCGCACTCACTCATGAGTGCACTCACTCGCACTCACTCGCACTCATTTCATAGACGTGAGTGCGAGTGCGAGTGAGTGCCAATGAGTGTGAGTGGAAGCGAGTGAGTGTGAGTGGAGGTGAGTGCGAGTGAGTGCCAGTGAGTGTGAGTGGAAGTGAGTGCGAGTGAGTGCCAATGAGTGTGAGTGGAAGTGAGTGCGAGTGAGTGCAGTGAGTGTGAGTGGAAGTGAGTGCAAGTGCGAGTGAGTGCAAGTGAGTGTGAGTGCAGGTGAGTGCGAGTGAGTGGAAGTGAGTGTGAGTGGAGGTGAGTGCGAGTGAGTGCTTGTGAGTGTGAGTGGAAGTGAGTGCGAGTGTGAGTGAGCGCCAGTGAGTGTGAGTGGAGGTGAGTGCGAGTGAGTGCTTGTGAGTGTGAGTGGAAGTGAGTGCGAGTGAGTGCCACTGTGTGTGAGTGGAAATGAGTACGAGTGCGAGTGAGTGGAAGTGAGTGTGAGTGCCAATGAGTGTGAGTGGTATGTATGTATGTATGTATGTATGTATCCGTGGCCGTCTCGTTAATGGATTGTATACGAAAATCGCTATGCCATATGACTGCATGACGAATAAAATGACAGGTTATTATATGAAAATCATGACATGCATGATTTACATGAAACGGTCTTGGTGCTCTCCTGGGCCGTTTCGTTAATGGGATGTATACGAAAATCAGTATGGCACAACATGACTGCATGACGAACATAAATGACAGGTCATAACATGAAAATCATGACATGTATGGCATGAGCGGCTTGATTTACATGCCACGGTCTTGGTACTCTCCTGCCCAGCTAGCATACAAAGGATTTATGATGACTTTGAAACGGATATCCTAGACGTTAACGTTGCAGACGGCAGGCGTAAGAAGCCTTAGTCCTGGATGCGTCGTGTATCGTCTGATGTCCGGCTCATTGCACATGCGTCTTCAAAAAGCTGGTCTTTTAGACGGCTACGAGGAGACTCCAATAATCCCATTTTCCGGGATTTCTGAACCCGTTCAAAGACTTGCACGTGCGTCATCAAAAAGCTGTTCCTGAAATGTTAGCCTTAATCTGAAAAAGAAGCAGGAATAGTGCTCGGGAACTGGGCGCGCCCACCAAAATTTTGTTCTGGTTGCCACCCTCAGAATATATAAATGATAATCTGACCTCAGAGCTAACACCTTAGGGGTTCAAATGACGCCAAGGCATTTTTTGCACCCCTAAGGCATTAACTCTGTGGTTCTGAAGGTGTCCACGGGATAATAATTTTGGGGGGCACCCACGATCCACGGACGTCGTCCCTGCCTTATGGTAGTAGCTGCAACCTGCTACGTTATCAGCTGCACCATAAGGTTTAGGGTGCTGCAGAGTGGGGGTTAGTGCCAGCCCAGCTGAATACTTTGGTCCTAGGAAGAAGTGCTGGTGTCGCACTTGCGTGGAACGTTTTTTTTCTGGTGGGTCAAAGCACTAGCATTGAGTGCAACAGAGCAATAGTGCAGTAAGGTAGGCACACAGTTGTCTGCAAAGACTTCATCAGTCTTAGCATTTAGGTCACAATTAGTTGTCATGCATAAAAAAATCAATATAGCTTGTACTTTGTATAGTATGAAGCAAATCTACCAACAACAGTAGTGACATATCTTTCTACAGTTAAGGATAGAAAGTTTCTTGGCAAGCGGCCTAACAAGGAGGCCCCACTGCCAATGATCATGACGTCAACAACATTTTATTCAACATTTCATTGAGAAACTAACTTATGGTAGTTAAAAAAAAAAGAGAGAAATGCGAAAAAAATAAAACCGCAAATATTCAAAGGGAACTGCAGAAGAAATAATTTAAATATATCTGGAACTTATTAACGACTAGAGGCTTACAGAAAGCGCACTAGTAACAATAATCAAAAGCCAAACAACAATGCATTTCTCATCATGAGAGCAGCGCATCCTGTTATATGAGCACAGACAGCATAATGGATGACTGTGTGATAGCCGCTTTCAGTCATGTTATGCAGGATCTTCGCCACATAAGATCAATGAGTATGAACAAAGGAACTCAAATATGACCCAGGTATCAAAGTGAAAATTTGCCTAGGACATCAGCTGATTAAAGAGGCAAGCTTGAAAAGACTACCAAAAGCATCAATCAAGTGACAATGAATACTGACCAAAGTGACCTTCAAAGAAAATATCGCATGAAATATTAACATAATCGTTATAATTAACAACATCACAATGCAGTGCATAATCTGTCACAGCGAGCAACGTTACATCGAAACAACCTCAGTTTCATAATGAAGCTACATACTCGCGTACTTGAAGTCCAATACACTGGAGACAGGTAGAGAGGGTGGCCTGATCTAGTACGCCCCGGCCTTCTACTCTACTTCGGGGACAACACAACAGGGGAAGAAGAGTGATGAAGCATGAGGATGGGGATAAGAATGAGTGATCCGTATATACATAATAAGACATGACTGCTTGCGCAAAGGGGACATGGACGCCAGTAATCATATTTCATTACGCTTGATACCAACTAGCCCAACTTATGGCAGCTATTCACTTCTGCAAAACAATGTGCTGTGACGCGGAAAATGTCGACCCGGCTCTCTTGACATAAACACTGGCAATATTCAAACCCCAGCACGGGTAACTGGGACCTCGCCTCTACTTGAAACGTGACAGGGGCCGCCATTAGTCGCACGAATATGCTGTGCAGGGAAATGCACTCGAAGATTATGATAAAGGTCTAATAGTCGCATAATGAAAAGAAGCCACTTTAGTTGCATCTAAGTTTAATAGTCGCTTTTCATAATCCGCAACTTTGCGCAGTGGTACCGAACGTCTAGCATCCAGTCCATTTCTATTGAAAAAATGACCTTGTAGCATTTGGTATTTCGGTATGGTCCCCTATTTCGGGTGAAATACAGCTTTCATCTATTGCTTGTACTCCCATATCAGCCAGCCTAGTGGCCGCCGTCTACTGCTGTGGCACGAATGGGGGACAGTCGTGAAATACTATGTGTTCTAGTCTCTGATACATTAGACAGCGCTCACAGTTCGAGATGTACGCGCGACTGAAGAGGTGCGCGTAGCGCCGAGTTAGGTCGGCGACCAGGTGAAACCTGCGCAGTGTACTGGCACCGCTGCCGTTTATTCTACCCGGGAGGAAAAACTCGTGTCACTCTATTTGCCGCAGATGCCTGCAGAGGTCGGCGCACTCACTCATGAGTGCACTCACTCGCACTCATTTCATAGATGTGAGTGCGAGTGCGAGTGAGTGCCAATGAGTGTGAGTGGAAGTGAGTGCGAGTGCGAGTGAGTGCAAGTGAGTGTGAGTGGAGGTGAGTGCGAGTGAGTGCGAGTGAGTGCCAGTGAGTGTGAGTGGAAGTGAGTGCGAGTGAGTGCCAATGAGTGTGAGTGGAAGTGAGTGCGAGTGCGAGTGAGTGCCAATGAGTGTGAGTGGAAGTGAGTGCGAGTGCGAGTGAGTGTCAATGAGTGTGAGTGGAGGTGAGTGCGAGTGAGTGTCAATGAGTGTGAGTGGAAGTGAGTGCGAGTGAGTGTGAGTGGAGGTGAGTGCGAGTGAGTGCAAGTGAGTGTGAGTGGAGGTGATTGCGAGTGCGAGTGAGTGCTTGTGAGTGTGAGTGCTTGTGAGTGTGAGTGCAAGTGAGTGTGAGTGGAGGTGAGTGCGAGTGAGTGCTTGTGAGTGTGAGTGGAAGTGAGTGCGAGTGTGAGTGAGTGCCAGTGAGTGTGAGTGGAGGTGAGTGCGAGTGAGTGTGAGTGGAAGTGAGTGCGAGTGAGTGCCAATGAGTGTGAGTGGAAGTGAGTGCGAGTGAGTGCCAATGAGTGTGAGTGGAAGTGCGAGTGAGTGCAAGTGAGTGTGAGTGGAGGTGAGTGCGAGTGCGAGTGAGTGCTTGTGAGTGTGAGTGGAAGTGAGTGCGAGTGTGAGTGAGTGCCAGTGAGTGTGAGTGGAGGTGAGTGCGAGTGAGTGCCAATGAGTGTGAGTGGAAGTGAGTGCGAGTGAGTGCCAATGAGTGTGAGTGGAAGTGAGTGTGAGTGCAAGTGAGTGTGAGTGGAGGTGAGTGCGAGTGCGAGTGAGTGTCAATGAGTGTGAGTGGAAGTGAGTGCGAGTGCAAGTGAGTGTGAGTGGAGGCGAGTGCGAGTGAGTGCAAGTGAGTGTGAGTGGAGGCGAGTGCGAGTGAGTGCTTGTGAGTGTGAGTGCGAGTGAGTGCAAGTGAGTGTGAGTGGAGGTGAGTGCGCGTGCGAGTGAGTGCAAGTGAGCGTGAGTGGAGGTGAGTGCAAGTGAGCGTGAGTGGAGGTGAGTGCGAGTGCGAGTGAGTGCTTGTGAGTGTGAGTGGAAGTGAGTGCGAGTGTGAGTGAGCGCCAGTGAGTGTGAGTGGAGGTGAGTGCGAGTGAGTGCAAGTTAGTGTGAGTGGAGGTGAGTGCGAGTGAGTGCGGATGCTGGAAAAATTTGGGTGAGTGAGTGTTCCCCTGCACTGCCGACCTATGCATACAACATGCATATTCCAAAATCGGGCAGACGAACGAAAGATAAGCAGTACTTTTCAGGACAGCAGGTGATGATCTCAGATTTCGTTGAATGAAATTTAGTGCCCTGGCGGCTTTTGCAACTACGGCATGCACATGCGCATTCCACGAACAATTGCTCGTGAGGTTTACGCCCAAGTATTTGAACACTGACTGTTGATCAATGACGTCACCATTCAAAAAGTAACGCGTTTCATCCTTTCGCTTTTTTTTTTAGTAAAAGACACATGCACGCATTTTTTAACATTAAGTTGCATTATCCACTTCTCACACCACTGCACAATTCGGGCAAGGTCAGCCTGCAATTCAATGCGATCCTGTTCGTTTTTTATTTTTCCGTACATGACGGAGTCATCAGCAAATAAACGTACTCGAGAAGAAATGGCAACCGGAATATTATTAATGTAAACTAAAAGCAATAGCGGCCCAGAACAGACCCCTGAGGGACACCTAATGTTACCTCCACTGTGGATGAAGTAGTACCATTGAGAATGACCTGCTGTCGACGTTGTGAAAGGTCACTGGCTATCCACTTCGGTACATTTGTATCAATACTTGTCCTTTCAAGTTTGTAAAGAAACAAAGGATGGCATACGGTGTCAAACGCCTTTCTGAAATCTAAGAAGACACAGTCTGTTTGTCCGTTACCATCCACCTCTGATACTATATCGTGGTAGAACTCAATCAGGTGTGTTGTGCAAGGCAGACCCCTGTGAAAATCATGTTGATTGTCAATTAATAATTTGTGTTGAAGTAAGTGTTTCATTATATCTTTATATAAAATGTGCTCTAGTATTTGCAGGGAATCAACGTTAATGAAATAGGTCTATAATGGTTGGCCTCTTTTAGATGCGAAGCAGCTCTTTGACTAGCCTGTATAACGCTGTCCCTCCGTACCACAATCATCATCATCATCATCATCCTTCTCCGCACAAGCGCGAGGCAACGCGCTTCCCTAGGCGCAGGTGTTGGAGCGGTGCCAAGTAGGTCACGCTCCCCTCGCACGCTTCCCTCGCAGGTGCGCGCGTACGTCACTCTCTCCCTCACCCGCCTGAGCGCCCGCAGCTGCCGGCTCCAACGCCTGCTCGCCTCCCGTGTCTGCGTTTCAAACAAACGTTTACACCAGTAAACGCTACACCGAGTTTTGCTTCAAACTTCTTCCAGCACCCGCGTTAGCGCCGTTCAACCCATGACGCCACCCGTGCGCAATGCTGCTGCTTCGCATCCCATCAGGGTTCCCCTCGGAGATGGTCCAAGTTTTTTTGGAACCGCCCTTGTTAATGGGAATCACAAAGGCCATTTTCCAGTCCTCAGGCAGAATTCCAGTAGAGAGAGATTTTTTGTATATGAGGTAAAGATAAGATGCGATGGGCCAGGCACAGCACTTCGACACGCACGGGGAAATACCATCAGGACCATCTTGATACCATCTTGATGTGGGTTTTTTGGGTTTTGCATCTTTTGGTGTCTTTGCTTGCAGTGCGTGCATGTCATGTGCTCCGTGCACCATTAATGTGTCTGTACTGTTATGACATGAGCATGTAATGTGTGATTTTTGTTATTAGAGTTGAGCTAGAGATCAGGATCGTCACGTTGGTACAGTGGTTATGGCACTTGGTTGCTGAGCCGAGGGGCGCAGGTGCGGCATCGGCCGCATCTGTGATGAGGGCGAAAATATCAGAGGCCTACGTATAAATATTTCGGATGCCTGGGACTACACGTGAAACCTCAACAATTATTGAAGGTAGAGATTACATAGTGGGTCAGCTGAGAGTGCTTGTTTCTTAACTCACAAAAATCGTAAATAGGTTGTGAGTGTGCTGTAACATTTGGAAATGCCATTGCGCTCCAAGCACTGTAGTAGCCGTAGTACATAATGGGCTCCAGTATCATTTCATTAAGTCCATCAGTGTTAGGCAGCATTCCCTTTCTTATACGGTCTTCTTAAGAGAATGCTGTTTTTTTAAATAATGCTTTAATTGCTAACGTCACTTAGAAAAAACATTTGCATTCCATCTATAGATTGTCAGCGACCAGACTACATTCCATTAAAGAGGAAATATACGATGCCTGATATGTTAACAGGTGCTGATTTTTAATAAAATGAACTTATTCCATGCCTTTTTTTAACTGTTAGTAACAACTTCATGAGACCTAGTTGGTTTATAATTCGAGCAGAGGAAAAACATGACAGAAAAGGGGGCACCGATAGAAACGAACACCACAGGACAAGTGCTGACTGCCAACTGAGTTTATTACTGGAGAACCTCCCATTTATACAACGCGAGAATACGCATGCACACATCATACATAATTACAATGCACAATCGTAATCTTTCCTTCAGAAATTTTATCTTTTTTTCCAGTAACAGAAGAGAGGGCTCACTAACACATTTGTCACCCTCAATCCGAATATAGAAAGCTTTTATGATTTCCCTCTCCCTCTTTGGTTTTCCCCTTATTTATAAATTTTGTCCTTTTAAACAAGGGGAAGTTTGCGGACCTCTTTCAATGATCAACTAAGTGGCTAACATCACCATTCTTGACATTGTTACGGTGTCTTACAGCACGATCATTGAAACACTGTCCCGTTTGGCCTATTTATGCTTTTCTGCAGTTCAGGGTAATTCAATAGACCACTTCACTCATGCACCCAGTGAAGTGGTTCTGATGATTAATTTTGCACACTGGAGAATTATGTTGCAGTTTCATGTGGGTGCATATTGATAGCAGCTTACATGGGAATCGAAAACTAAGTTAACATTATGCCTGTTAGATTAAGAATGTGCGATGGCTTGTGCATGTATGGAATGGCGTGCACTGGTCTCCTGTATTTTTTCGTTGCTGTCTGGTTCCATGAGCAATCTTTTTCCTCTCTGCAGGATTGCAAGACAAACTTTCTGAAGGAAAGATTATGATTGTGCATGGTAATCATGTATGATGTGCGCATGTGTACTCTGGCCATATCAGCTGTCTCGTTCACACCAATATTTTTGGCGAAGCAACGCCGAAAATGATGGTGCGATCAAAGCAGTAGATTCTACATGTGCTGATACTTGCACAGTATATAAAGATGTTCCTATTCTACCTGACGGCGGTACGACGTCCTTCCTCAGTACTACGCATCCCTTGATCAGTGGTCACCAGCGTTATACATCTAAAGGAGCCAGCACTCTGGTAATGGAACTTCAAGCCATGAAGATGCCATCTCTAAGCTACCTACACTTGAGCGACTAGATATATTCACCGACTCTCTAGCAGCCGTACAAGAACTTAAAAAAGTGCACAAGGCAATGGAAATCTGCGAAGCCATACACGCCCTAAATCGCACAACAACTACAAGCGTCAAGGTGCACTGGGTACAAGGACATGCTGCGAACCCTCACAACATTGCTGCCGACCAGGCGGCACACACTTTCCTCCCAATCCACATTCCCCATCCATTCCCCTCCCACCCCAACCCCTCACCTCCCTTTGCGCCCGTAAGAACTTTCTCCGGCAGGACACACGTGCTCTTATCCCACCGGGTGTCTGCTCCCTCCCCCATCACCTTACTAGGGTGGAGGAAGTTGTGCTTAGGAGACTTCGGCCCCGGGTGGCCCTTACACCGGCTGTAATCTCTACGTGGAACTGGTGCACCATACCACTTGGTGATACGTGCCCTTATTGTTCTGTTCCCGTGACGGACGCGGATGCACACCATCTCATATGGACATGCACAGGACTCCATCGGGAGTGCTCCCGTCTCCTTCAAGAAGCTGGTCTCTGCTACAGTGCCTCAACTAGTTAGGGCCATTGGATACACGACAACAAATAGCACAAAACACTACTCCAGTTCGTACACAACAGAGGACTTGCAGCACACATTTAACACAATACACCATAAACTATGCCATAAGGCCAAGCCCATTTCACAATAAAAGAAAATTATGTACGCTGGCATTTTATAAATGGCCCGTTTTCTTGTAATAAACTCAGTTGGTGGTCAGCGTTTGTCCTGTGGTGTTCGTTTCTTTTGGTGTCCCCATTTCTGTCCCGCAGTATTTCCTCTGCTCTTCAACTATACCCGCCGCTTCCATCTCCCTCGCACTTTCACAAACCCCGAACATGTAAAGCTATGTTTTCAGTGCTACCTAACAAACATGCAAGTACGCTTTGAGGAATTTCTATGTTATGTGATAAAAAAAAAAAAAGAAAATCGACTACCGCCGCTAAATAAGCCCTCAAGGCAGACTAGTGCCAACAAATCTGTGCTATGTCTTTTTTTTTTTACAAATGAGCACTTACAGAAAAATGAGCTTTTATTAGAGGTGTGGGGAACAGTTTTTCTCTGATTGATTTGTTGGGTTTTACGTCCCAAAACCAGCTCTGGTTATGAGAGATGTCGTAGTGGAGGGCTCCGGAAATTTCGACCACCTGGGGTTCTTTAACGTGCACTGACATTGGACAGCACACAGGCCTCAACATTTCGCCTCCATCGAAATGCAGCCGCGGTGGCAGGGATTTGATCCCATGGCCCTCGGATCAGCAGCTGAGTACCACAGCCACTAGACCACCGTGGTGGGGCAACAGTTCTTCTCTAAATGTCTTGCTCTAATAACTGATTTCGAGCCTATCCTACACTACAGTGCACCTTTTTTCGTAAAAAAAAAAAAAAAAAGCTGGAGTTATGTAATGTCAGTGTCCATGGTGTCCTATGACTCCTCCCATAGTCGCGTGTTTTCAGCGGTTACGAAGACGTTGCGGGCAATTTGGTGGATGCATACTTTACGTTTGCTGGTGTTTTGTCACCGCGAGGAATGGAAAATAACTTTTGGCCATCCCTTATGCAGTTGCGACAACAAAAAGCACATCAGCCCGGCATACTAGCACGTTCAATTCAGTGTTCATTTCGAGCCCATAATTCCTGTGTTTGCACAAGCTGAAGGTGCGTATGTGCCTCTAGTTTAAAACAATAATACAACAGAGGTGCGTGGAGTCTTACCAACATTGTCTCAAGTTCGAAACTGTGTTCAGAAACAGGACAGGCGTACATTCTGCTGGTGCGGAGACTGCCGCTGGACCCTTTGGACGGGGCGCGAAGGTGAAAAAAGGTCGCGCATCGCCAATCGGCTTATCGCAGGGCACAGTGGCTGGATCAAGACCTTTTTGCTACCTTTCAAAAAGTAGAGGAGCCTGAAATATCGGTATAATCGCGGACATTTCATGGCAATGAAGAGAAGGCTACGGGGGGCGAGCATCTGCACATGTACTACTGCACGAAGTAGTCCGGTTTGGTGCACGTTTCGACTTGTGAACCTTCCATGGTGCCTGTGCACGTTTCGAGGGAGACAAAGGTGATTCAGTAAACAACTCATGACAGCCAGTCTTTGGTTAGCAACCTTTTATGTTGTAATGAGTAGAAGAGTGTCTTGTTATCATGGCATGAAGCCACAAGTTCTCTGTGATGTTTAATCCTAGCATCATTAATTTTCTCCACTTTTCATGAAGCTTCGAAACGCACGCCAAGTAGTATAAGAAACTAGTGCCACAGGGCTAGCGCAGCAGCTTTCGGAACTGGGTGCAAACAGTGATCACGTGAGCCGAAAGTGAGTTGCCGAAAGGACTAACCAGACGCATGCGTTGGAAAACGTCAGCACGCGCAGCTACGTGTCAGCCCCAGATGATGAGGCTAGATTGCATGATGCCGTGCATCGAAGTCGATACGTGTCGCAGCCACATTTTTGCCTCAGGTGCCGGAAGTTGCTGCAGGCTCTGGCGCACGTCGCTCATATGAGGTATCTCACGTGAGCATGGCAAGCTGACATCATTTCTGGAGCGATCTGTTGCATTTCTCCAAGCCTCCAAGAAGTGTGTGTGCGATGGGCTGGCTTTCCGAGCACTGGCAATCATATGGAAATGGCGGCAGTGCTTCGCAGCTGCAGTTAAGGCCCTATCACACACGTGCAATGTTCTAAAGACAGTGGAAAGTGGTGTGACAGGCTTGGCGTGCCGGCACATCTGGCGCGCTCAGATTTTGGAGGCCATGCCCGTATTTATTTTTTGTGTGAATAAGCAAAATTATTCACATGTGAAAAATATTGGAAACGTGCCACGACGCCAGCGTTTTCACCTAATTATATTAGTTCTAGAACAAATATGTTGTCATTTCCATCAGAGTAACTATGATGTCACTAGCGGGGAATGCTACATGTAACACCATCTGGTACATAAGAATCAAATCACTCTTGAGGCTCACGGTAGCGACATGGGCACAGCAGTGTCAGAATGAGCATGTGTTTTAAATAATGACCGCACAATGTTGTCAATACTTTGTCTCATCTAGTACATGAGATTAAGTGAAGGCTCAATTTCATCTTCATCATCATCAGCCTATCCTATGTCCACTGCAGGATGAAGGCCTCTCCCAATGCTTTCCATCCTTCCCTGTCCTGTGCGAGGTGATTCCATTTGATACCCGCAAGCTTCTTAATTTCGTCACTCCATCTCACTCTCTGTCGTCCATGGCTACGATTACCCTCTCTTGGTATCTATTCCATTCTTTCAACTGTCCATCGGTTATCTAGCCTTCTCAACACGGGGCCTGCCCATCTCCCGTTTTTCTTCTCAACATTGATTATTATGTTGGCAACCCCTGTTGGTCCTGACCGACTCGGCTGTCTTCCTACCTCTCGGTGTAACACCTGTCATTTTTCATTCCAATGCCTGCTGTGTGGTTCTTAACTTGCTCTCGAGCTTTTTTGTAATTCTCCAAGTTTCTGCCCCGCATTTCGGTACTAGCAAAATACAGTAGTTAATACAATTTCCACTTGAGTGATAGTGGTAGGTTTGCATTCATGAGTTGGGGATGTCTCCTGTATGCGCACCACCCCATGCTTATTCTTCAATGCGTTTGTTTTACATGGGTGGGTTCTCCTGTCAGTAGCTGTCCTAGACATACCGTATGTAATCGCGTAATTTGCGCACTTTTTTTCACAAATTTAGCGCTCCACAAAGGGGGTGCGCAAATTATGCGGAGCTTTCGCGAACAGATTTGAAATAACGTGTAATATAATGCAACTAGCGCAGTAACTCTTTTGGATACGATGTCACATAACACTGCAAAACGCTGTAGTAAGAGAATACAGGTGCTCCAGGGACACTTTTCGCAGTCTCTTCGCGTTGAAAGCACAGCACGTAGAATTGTTTACGAGCCGCCCGCTGATAGCTGCCAAGATAGCGCGCATGCCAGTGCTATCTCGGCAGCCATGCGATCGCTCGGCAGCCGAGCGACACTCCCCACCCCCCCCCCCTCGTCCTTTTCATGCTCGTTAAAGATGGGCGGGGCCTTTCCTCCCTGCATGGACGGCAGGTGTCCTGATCGGGGTGACGTTATCGCATCCGCCCTCCGAGTGGCGGAGATAGGCCGGGCTCATTTGATCTCTGCTTCAGCCGTTTTCGTCGCCCCCACTCACATGCTTTTATTCTAGCGACGGTACTTTGGGCTTCGGGGGCTTCCGGAGAAAAGAATCGGAAAAAGGGGCATCGCACTCACAGCTCCTTTTGCGTATGACTGCGCTCGCCTGCGCAGCATGGGGCGCGGCCGTGCCTCTGTTCGAAGTCTGTCCGTGCGTGTGCGCCGGCGAGCTGGGAACGGGAAGCACAAAATATGCAAGGAAATTTTTTTTTTTTTTTGCAAAGCTGGCTAAATATCAGGGGTGCGCAAATTATGCGAGGGCGCAAATTATGTGGGTAAATACGGTAAGTAATCTTGTGTGACTTCTAATGTCTGGTTTTCAATCGTGAAGACATGATTTTTTGCCATGCCATTCAGCATTACCCTTGTTTTCTGCATTTTCATCTTTAATCCTACCTTAGCTCTTTCTCGGCTTAAGTCTTTAATGATCTGCAGTTCGTTGCCATCATTGCTAAAGAGTACTATGTCGTCTCCAAATCATAAGTTACTCAGATATTCAATGTTAATCCTTAATCCTGTTTTGTCCCAGCCTAACCTCTTGAAGATTTCTTCCAAACATGCAGTAAATAGCATTGGAGAATTTCTGTTTCCTTGTCTGGCACCTTTCTGTATTGGGATTTTCCTAAGGAGGAGTAGGGTGGCTGTACAATCTTTATACTTGTTGGCTATAGTATTTACATAGCTATCACATATTCCAGGTATAATTAAACATATAGATGTAGTAGGCAAAATAAAATGTAGCGATCACAGATTAGTAAGGGCAAAGATTGAACTTAACCTAAAGAAAACAAGAACTAAATTAGTTATAGAAAAAACACAAACCTAGAGGTAACTAAAGGAAGGAAGGAATAATTTAGTCGCCGTGGAAAACGACTTCTGTGCATTAGACGAAAACGATGATGATTTAGAAGAAGTAAACAAAACCATAATGAAACAATCTTCGAAACAGTGACAGAAGTCGGGGGTAGAACAACAAAGCAAGTTGTCCGTATGCATTAGATACTTAACAAAAAAACACCAGCAGATGAAAGCGACGTCGTCAAAAGATGAAATAGGATTCGTAGAATTATCGAAGCTGATCGGTAAAGCCAGGCAAAGAGATGTAAGAAACTTTAATGTGAGAGAAATAGAGAGCAGTAGAAAAAGGTACCAGCATTAAATTGGTCAAAAAGAAACTCCACTTAGGATAAAACAGAATGAATGTGCTAAAAGATAAACAAGGTAACATTATCAACAATTTCAAAGAAGTAGTAAAGGTGGCTGAAGATTTCTACTTTCAACTGCGCAGCTCTCAGACAAACCACACAACCTTAGAAACCAAATCAGAAGACACTGAAATTCCATGTATAATCACTGACAAAGTCAGAAAAGCTGTCAAAGACCTGTCCCGCGGTAAAGCAGCAGGAGAAGATGGCTTAACAGCCGACTTGATCAAAGACGCAGGAAAAATTAGAAAAACTTGCGTCACTCTTCACGAAATGTATCAAGACATCTAGTGTACTGCACAGTTGGATAAATGCTAATATACAGTAGAACCTCGTTATAACGAACCCGGATATAACAAACTATCGGATATAACGAAGGAATTGCAATTTTCCTTGAAATTTCTATAGATGGAATTGATGATCATTATAATGAACTAATGGTTATAACGAAGTAATTACCGCTCCCCCTTCAACTTCGTTATAACGAGGTTTTACTGTAACCCTAATCCACAAGAAAGGTGACAAAAGAGTTAAAGAATTACAGTTCAACCAGCTTATTTCCAGTAATGTGCAAACTATTTAGGAAAGCAACTTCTTCTAGGATAAGAGAAACACTCGACTTCAACCAACCAAGAGAAGAAGCTGGTTTTGGGAAAGGTTACTCAAAAATGGACCACACCCATGTTATCAACCTTATAATTGAGAAGTTTGCCGAATATAACAAACCTATTTATACAGCCTTTATAGACCACAAGAAAGCATTTGACTTGATAGAAATACAAGCAGTTCTAGAAGCTTTGCGTTGACAAGGGTTATATGCCTGACCTATACGTACGTGCAAACCATAAGTAACATCTACAAAGCTTGCACATCCACACTACTCCTACATGAGAGGAGCAGAAACATTCCAATTAAGAGAGGGATCAGACAAGGAGATACAATCTTCCTGATATTATTCACTGCATATTTAGCGGAAGTGTTCGAATGTCCAGACTGGGAAAAAAAAGGAATTTAAAAAATGGAGAATATCTCGGATATTTAATGTTTGCAGACAACATTCTGCTCTTTGCAATGACAATGACGAACTACAAAACATGATTGATGACCTAAATTGGGAAAGTGTTAAAATTAATAGCGCTAAGAATAAGTAGGCAAGAGACCAAATTGTGTTCAACAGTCTAGCTAAAGAACAGGAATTTAAAATTAACAATGAACCCTTAGAATGGGAATGAATATGTATCTGGGCAATTACTAACAGGGATGCCCACCCATGAAAAGGATGTCCTCTGTAGAATAAGGATGCGATGGAATGCGTTTAGGACACATTCCCAATTAATGACTGGAAACTTGCCACTGTCACTAAAGTGAAAAGTATTTAATCGCTGCATTCTCCCAGTACTAACGTACGGTGCAGAAACGTGAAGGATAATGAAAAAAACGAGATGAAATTAAGGAACACGCAGTGTGCTATGGAAAGAAAAATTATACTTGTAATGCTAAGAAAAAAAGCAAGAACAAGCAGAGTGGATCAGAGAACAGACAGGAGTAGCTGATATTCTTATATCAATTAAAGGAAAAAAGTGACCTGGACAGGGCATATCATGTGAAGGACAGATATCAGATTGACAAAGAGTGGTGAAATGGATACCAAGGGATGGAAAACGCAACAGAGGCAGGCAGAAGGTTAGACGGAGAGATGAAATTAAGAAGTTTGCGGGCATAAAGTGGAACCAACTCGCTCAGGAGAGGGCAAATTGGAAATCGTTGGGAGAGGCTTTCTCAGAAATCCGTATGGATTTCTGAGAAATCCGTACGTCGAGTTGTCAATGGATTCGCCCTCGCGCTGTTAATCGCTAGCCTCCTGGTTAGCTCGATTGGCAGAGCGAGCGCCCCGGTCAGGCGTTGGTCCCTGGTTTGAACCCCAGACCAGGACGAATTTTTCAGCAACCAGGAAGCTTTCATTTCTGAGAAATCCATATGGATTTCCTTGTGGATGCTAATTTTCCCTTATATATATATATATGACGTCATGGCAAGTGCCCCACGGGAACATCAAATTAGCGTAGCTTTGAGGGCAGTGCGAGTGCTACGCAGTAGGAACGACTTACTAGGGGGTGGGAACATCCCCGAAAGCACTGCGGCATGTTGAGAGCGACTGAACGTTTCGACAGGAACAGAAGTGATACTGACCACGGTAGTCGGGAGTTGCAGGATAGCCGATTTAACACTCGGAGGACATGTATTATGAGTTTGTTTGTTCTCCCTATCTCCTATAGCTGGCGACACTTGACAGCGAGAAAAAACGCCTTTGCTTTTAGCGGAATACTGGAGATGCTAAAGTTCCTCGCTATGAGAATGCGAATGCCTATGCAGTGTGAGGCGCTGTCCAAAGACACCGTTAGCGTAGACGATGTTGCTGTACGGAGGAGCGCACTCGTTCTGGCCTGCAGGCCGTGCACCATCGGAAAGGGCTGAATCCTGATGACCTTCTTTGAAGGTAGGTCTTAGAGCAAAACCTGGTTGTTGGTACTCATTTCCAAATGGCCACGGTAAATTCGGCCGTACAAGGACTACCTTTGGCTTCTGTGAAGAAGAAAAATCAACCAGTTGCTTATCTGATGTTTGTATGCAATCACCATCTCGCGTTTTTACGTGTTCTCCTTGGAGGTCTCGAATATCGCAGTTTTCTATTTTTCTTGCCCACGTCAACACGAGGGATTCATTGGGATAGCCCTGATGGATGCGCGCATGCAGTGTGTGATGACAGGATAAGCCCATTACTTTGGAGACACACGATAGGAACGGGCAGCAGTAGTTTGCACGCATGGATATGTCCAACGTGCACTGTCAATGAGAAAGAAGGAAATGGAGGGAAATCTATATTACAATCCCACTGTCACCAATCTCGAGCTGTGAGACATGCGATGCAGTCGCCAGAAATAGTGCCAAGAACCGACGTGACAGTTCGCTGAAAAAGACCCCACGATATGTTCACTAGCAAAATGCCAGCAGTGGTTCAGAGTTTTTGAAAAAATTGTAGCGCAAAGGAACACACGGACAGAACAAAGAGCACAGGACCTCTGACAGAGTCAGAGCCAAGTGTGACGAAATAAAACAAATGTATTCTCATCAAACAGGCAGTTACACAAAATGTGCACAAACTTGGCTCTTCACAGTACAAAGACAGATGGGTTGCAACATTACATGAAAAGAACAAACATACAAGCTCATGCACTGCAACAAAGAATGAAACACAAAAAAGTCCTACTCACCAAAGTCACTCGAGGTGCCTTCTCAACATGAAGCTTGCAGGCTGGGCTCATCGGCTGGTTCGCGGAGCAGCATCATTTCACGTCTTCTTTCTTCTCATTGAGTCCCCTATGACTACGACCGCTACCGACGGCTTGTGGTCGACTCTTTATATTGCCTTCGGCAATCGTTCCTGAAGTTTTGTGCGGGGCATGTGATGTAAGCATGCGCATAACTGAGCCAACATTCTTGTTAACCCTCGCAGCTTCCCCACTTGGGTGGCGCCTTTCTCTCCCTCTCGTGTCATGACAATCGTCGGTATGCACTCTCTGCCTTCTCTCTCCCTCTGTCTAACTTGCACGCTCAGGCGCCTTGATAAGATTACTCACTGTCACGTTCACAAATTTCTGCCACGTTCGAGACTGGCCAGCTGCCGCGTGACCTTGGGTGCCTCCTCCGTGTGCGCCGCTCTTCTTTCTGTGTTGTTTTTTGCTGCTCCCTCTAACTTGATGCCGGGTTCAATGAAATGGGCACCCATGACTGTAGAAACATTTTTGCAAGAATGCAGACCTGTCACAGTGAAACAGTAATAAGACCAAACTGTTGTTTTGTGTCGTTTCAGTTCTGGCCGAGCGCAATGCCTTGGCTGTCAGTCGCAGTCCGTTTGTGGTACACCTGTTCTACTGCCTGCAGACGCCTAGCTGCGTACACCTGGTGAGTACAGACTGGCTAATGCCATCATCCACAGGTCTTGTGGTGTAGTGCTGGATCTGTGTGGTTCGGTGACCTCTACCATGCCTTTAGTTAAGCGACATGGGTATTCATTTTCTCAAGTGGGATGGCGTAACACATGTAAATGCATAAGATTTCCCATGTTTACTTCGAATGTGATTTCAGTTTTACAGTGTGAAGTGATTTCAGTTTTACAGTGTGAGGTGTTATGGGCCCTCTACAATTGCCGAAATTTGTGGCTATGGTGTCCGCTGCCGTATCCGTGACCGCTATCAGCTTCAGTGACAAAAACAGCTCAGCGCCTATGCGGATTAGAACTTTAGCCCATTAAACTAGAAAACTGCTGTGGTGGCACTGCTGTACTCAACTGGCGGCCGCGCGCGTAATACCATCGTGGCTTGTTGCAGGCCACCTCTCTTCCTGCTTCAACGTCGGTGTTGCGGCGTTAAAAACATGTAGTAGGGCTTCAAGAAATGAAATAAAAAGGCAGTTTGCTTTGGCTGTAACGATCTCTGCTGCAATGCAGCTCGATTCCCGGCCATGGCTGTCTCCATGGCTCTCGCATTTCGATGGTGGCGAAATGTGAGAGCAGCTGTGTCTTATTCTAAGCGCACGTGAGAACACCTCATGTGGCCAGAATACATGCCTCGTGGTTTTCTCTTCTTCCCATGGATTGTGTTTGCACCTTTTGGTTTTACATGTCTTCTTCATGCCCTGTAGTTTTAACAGTGGAGCTCTTTAAGTCGGCCGTTCGTCCGTAAACCATGAACAGAAACTAACA
Source organism: Hyalomma asiaticum (assembly GCA_013339685.2). Taxonomy (NCBI): domain Eukaryota; kingdom Metazoa; phylum Arthropoda; class Arachnida; order Ixodida; family Ixodidae; genus Hyalomma; species Hyalomma asiaticum. The sequence continues at coordinate 12,426,333 of CM023482.1, forward strand.
TCATGAAAAGTTCGCATGCACTTCTCTTTTGCTTCGAGTAATGATATATAGTGAAATAAATGTTAGAAAAAGAAGAGGCTGTAAAGCATAGCATAGTCTTGCACAGCACAGTATGCAAGGGAGTGGGAAAGGGAACTGAGGGTGCGGAGGGGAGTGGTTTAAGCAAAGCATAGGTGCGTGTGCTATAGTATAACAAAACAAAAGGGCTGGGAAAAGAAGGGAGGGAGAGGACAAGGGGCAGAGTAAAGCATAGTTGTATAATGTATTGCAAAGGTGTGGTGGAAGGAAGTGAGGGTGAAAAACAGGGAGAGCAGCTTACTGGCACAATTAGGCAATTATCTCTTAAAGGGCCCCTAAACCACCCATCGATATTTTTTGAACATTTCACGTAAACAAGCGCATCGACATAAGAGCACCGTCACGATCATCAATGCCGAACGTGGAAGCGCTACATGCCACGGGAGAGCCATAAAATGAAGAAAACTACACCGTTAGCCTCTCTGGGCATTTCCTCTGCTCCTCAGCTCGTCCTGACGTCATTGCCGGCAGCCTTGATGTCACAACTGTCTGGTGCCGTCACTGGTAGAACGACTGCTGGCAAGGTCTGCAAGAAAATACGCATGCTCCCTCTTCGTCGTCGTGTTGCTCGCCATGTCATTGTAGGATCCCCACCATGCCCCTGTAGCAGCCAGTGGGGGCAAAGAACAGAAGTGCCGACAGAAGGGCCACCCTGTGATGTCTTTCAACACAGCCAGTCACCACATGGTTTTATTGTATTATCAGGTCCATTAGCTGCGCCCTTCGCAGGGTGACAGGCTGGCACAAAGCAATTGAGCTCATTGGCGATAGCCTGTCACGTGACATTTGGAGGAGTGCTCGGCGAGGAAAAGGCGGCACCGGTCAGATGGCACATAGCGAACGAAAGAGCGATATGGGTGGGGACCAGTTTTTTAACATAAACCCGTGTAACTCACTATTACTTCACCATTTCGAAAAATTCTTGCAGCTGCGTGTTTGTTGCCGACTCGTGTGCAACTGCAATGCCGAAAGTGAATTCCAACCTCTGTGTGGTTTAGGGGCCCTTTAAGTTCTGATGCAGACTTGGGAGCCGAATGAGGCAGGTAAGCATTACCTTGGACATTATATAGCGTTTCATAGCAGAGACGCTTCTGAACGCCCAGGTAGCTTTGTTAATTTTTGTAGTCCCGCTGGGTTCGCCGAAAACATGAAATATTTTACAGTCGGCAGAGTTGCCAATTTCAATTTTGCGGTTCTTGAACGTGTTAGCTAAGAACTTGAAATTTTTCTCATATAGAGAGATCAAAATGTTCAGACTATTTTTCTGTGAAGTAATAATGCAAATGTGACTCACATTTGCATGCACGTGATAAATATTGGGCTCCAGCACTCGCAGATGTGACTGAACACATTGTCCCTATACAGCTTTCGCCAGGGCAGTGCAAACAGCCTGCCGAACTGAGTGTCACTTTTGCAATTTTCTTTGTTATAGAAGAAAAAAACGGGAGTTCAACGCACTGAAGCCACAGCTCGGCAGGATCATATAAAATCATTGTAGGGTTCTGAGCATAAAGCAAATACTATGACACTACACGTATCCCCAATCAACCTGGGCTCCCTCAAATTAAAAAAGAAATGATGCACTGACACTACTCATTTGTTAGATCTTTAACATAATGTGAATAAAATGGTTGCATTTTGGTTGTACATTAAAGGAATTCAGCAAGTGAATGTGTGCGCACTAACAAGGCGTCACTTTCAGGGATGAGACCAGCTCCTCGATGCCCATCACAAAATCTTCAGTTCCGCATGAACCTAGAAAAATACTATGCAGATAAGTAAAATGTGCCACATAACTGTATTAGAGAAATCAGTGCTGGCAGCAAAAGAAAAACACTAGCAGTCCAGCGAGTATAAGCTCGCAGGGAGAGAAAAGAAATGGCCCTGGCTGCGGCAGCTTGCTCTACATCAGTGCAAACATGTGTGCTGGCTTTTGCAGCTGCTGGTGGCTGCTGTGATTGCATGTACCTTGGATAACCTGGAAACACGCTTGAGGCGCCGCAGCTTTGTGAAGGTCGCAGATGACACTGCAAGCAGATTTGTAGTTTGGTGCAAAATCCTTTCTTGATACGGACTTTATTTATTACATATTTCACAGTCTCCAGAAAAGGCATAGGTGGGGGGGGTGGGCACTCATTACAATTCAATACATAATATATTGCACGCATGCGCATATTTAGCCATGCTTGATGGCGACTATCATTTTCAGGAAATTCGGGAAAACTTATTCCAAATATTTTTCTTCCAGTCAAAGCGACAGCAATGTATGGAGCAGTACATTTGTCTGTAAATGAAGATGTATAGAGGATTGTGCGAAGCATGCACATCAAATGCACAGCGATGCAATTTTCATCATGCAGTGAATGATTTATTAGGGGCATTACACATGTCCTTCAAACTTGTCACACCTATAAGGAACATATACAACATAGCAAGGTGAAGAAAAAAATTCTCTTGAAGTGCCACAAAGCAGCGCTCATAATTTCTAAGCAGCACAGTCAACTGTATGTGTTGTTCAAGCCACAGAGGGCCTCGCTGTAAAATACCTGCCCAGTACTTTGAGAATTGCCAGAAAAGCATAAAAATGCATATACTTGAGTGCTGTCATGCACTACAACTTCTGTAACTAGAAAAAGGCTATTCCACACTCTGGTCAAACGTAGTGCGATAAGTGTCGGTTGCCTCTGTCAGTAGACGACTACTTAAGCTGCTTGCAGAGGCGATTTAACTACATGCCTTCACTTCCTTGTAGATGCAGGAAGGAGTCGAAAAAAAATTGACTGCATGTTCCCAGTTATTCTGCGTGAAAATGCGCGAAAATGTCTGATTCGTGACTGAACTCGAGGCAGTGCCGGCTGTACCGGTTTAGGTGACTGCGTCGTGAGCCGTGGGCTAAAGTCGTTATCTAGTGGCACCTTGAGGCAGTAGCGAAATTGCACATCTCCCTTTGTGTAAGCGCCAAATGGGACAGCTGGATCAACTGCACGCTGCTGCCAATTGCGGAGGCCACGGTCACACTAGTTTCGGGTGACGTTGCAGGTTGCATAACGTGCGTCTTTTTTTTTTTTTTTTTAAAGCGGCCGTGCCCAGGGATTGATTTATACATACCCCAACGTGCCCCTTACAGCCAAAAAAAGTTTTCCAGCTAGCGAAAAGTCCATGCCCCCCCCCCACACACACACACCACACACACGCCCCGTCCTGCAACACTATGGGTAACGACCTCCCCCGTTTCCCAAATATCGAAATTCTAGATGTTCCCGACTGCACTAGCCAAAAATTATTACATGACTGTGCTTTGTAACAAGCTGTCATATAGACGAATTTCACATGGGAGGCGCCGTCCCTGATCTGGCAGCCTGCTGGTGTGTGTGGTAGCGCTCAGTTCTGCATGGCCATTATACAGACAGCTGCTGTTGCTCCCGATCTTTGTCATTCTGGCACAAATATAGGTGGAGAGGAGGGGTGAAGCAGGTGATAGTGGGACATGAGCTACTGCAGCCGCTGACTGCACTTCCTCGCGTTTGTGCCGAGCGCACGCTGTGTCCGCGACTTTGGCGGCAGCGCGGCAGGTTGTTAGACCAGAGACCGGTCTAGCAACTCATTCAGTTCATTCCAGGCTACCGTGGGGAGACCACAGGAAGTAAAGGTGCCAGCAGAAAAAAGGATGTGGTTAAGTGCATTTCTCTGGTTCACTTTGTAGGTGCACAAAGTTGCAGCGCAAGCAAGTGCAAGGCCGTTAAAGTGCATGTGAAATTCAAGCGACGTCGCAGAGGGTAGTTGTTGTGGGCGTGGTTGACAGCTTTGCTGTCCAACCACCTTCACAGCGTAGATTGGAGCCACATTTATTTTTTTTTTGTGGGAATCTGTTTACATTGTCATTGATTGGGCACTATTTCCTCTATGAAAACTTTTTAATTAATATTGGGATAGCAGTCTTAGAAATGGAATTTATTAAATCGTAACCAGACGACATCAGAATAGTTTATTACTACACCACAAATTTATCTTCTTTTGTGAACGCCATTTGACTAGACAGTACATAAAACAGGCTTAGAGATTTAAGTGAATCGGTGAGCTGCTCCACTGAATAAATTCCTCTCAGTGAGTGGAGCTGCTGGCAAATGTGAGCACTTTTTCCGATTTCTAAATGCGCAGGTCATGGAGTACATGATTGGTGGTGATGTCAAGTCACTGCTGCATGCGTACGGCTTCTTTGAGGAGCCCATGGCACGTTTCTATGCTGCAGAGGCGGCCCTTGCTTTGGACTACCTTCACCGACGAGGCATCGTTCACAGGCACTGTGTCCATTTTGTAATGCACTTTATTGACAGGACTGACCCATAGTACCATCCAGAGTGTAGGTGGAACTTCGATCTCTTCCCATCATATTCAGTCCCGGGATAGAAGTAAACTTGTTACATGTTCTCAGCTCGGTAAGAATTAAAGACGTTTGTCTGGCTGTCGTGTTGATAATCTGGTAATACAAGATTAATGTTCATTGCACAGAATAAAAAGGTTATTTCTATGCAAGACCGAACAAAGGATGGTTGCTTGGCCTTTTCAATTTATTGCAGAAGTTTATATATTGTTGCCTGATGAGTGAAGAAAAATATATCCGCAGTTAGTGTTGCTGCCAAATTTTTTTCAGTGCACCGGGAATCAACAGTGGTAAGAGGGCGAGCGCTGTGCTTTCGTGCTGTGCTGTTTGGCCAACTTTGGTTATGAAGTATACACGATGTCCATTAAACCTCAAAATAATGCATGTTGGCCTCTATGAGGACAGTGAATGAACACTAATAAGTTGGATCATATTGTAACCTTTGGTTCGGTCGCAACACACTGCGCATATTTCTGCACTACTTCCGCCACGTTATCATCCAGCTCAGTGTAACACGGCTACATGCTGCACCGCAATTCCATAAGGCACAACTCCACCATGGTGTCACCTGAGGTGTGGATCACTGTCAGCGCCTACAAAACCACGCTGTCTGGTGTGGAAAAGGACCCAGCCGAGCGTAACGTCGGCATGCTCTTGCGGCATTGCTGATCGAATAAACAGTTGTTACGTACGTCTGCATGATTCGATTCGGACAATAATGGACAATAATTCACTGCCGCGGAGGAGAAAGATGCCCCTTAACAACAGCTGGAACTACTCTTGCCACAGCTTCATGTGCAGCAGGAGGTGATCCAGAAGCAAGAGCGACAGATTCATAAGCGGCAGCACCAACTAAATAATTCCATGCATCATCTTCCTGGCAACGACCCCGCAACCCCTAATACGCCCGCCAGCTCCGCTGAGGACATTGTAACCGCTGCAGATGACATCCCACACACTGCTCTACACGGTGTATGGCACATCCCTGTTAAGCTTCCACTGTCTTGGGCAGACTTCCTCAAGGTATGGTTTGGCCAAGTCGAGGCCCAGTTCTCCCTGGTGCACATCACACAAGATAATGAATTTTTTCCTGAACAAGGACCCTCTCGTGCAGCTGACTGCTCCAACAACTGCTTACAACATAATGGTGAGAATGGGTGAAATGCTGACATGTTTTCTACCTTGAATTCACTGTTTTGAATTTATAGTACACGCATATTGTCATGTGGCCATGACGATTTGGAAGCAGCAGGACTCAATACAATGTCAGGTGAACTGTTATTGGGTGAACCTGTGCCCAGCAAAACAAAGCCATTCACACTGTACAGCAATAGCAGAGTGAACAGTCGGCCGACAAAAGACTGAAAAGCAGCGAAATGCGTCAGCTTTCATACACACGTCATAACGTGTTCTCGCATTATCTCTGAAATTCCAGAAGTCACTCAAACATGCGCGTCAGGCATGCAAAGTTTCAAGAATGGTTGACGTGGTTAATGAAGTGACATGCAAGATAAACACGGCCTGAGCTGCGCGAAACAAAAAGTGAAAACAGCGCTTGTTCCCTGCAAAGAACCAAAACAAGTGCACGTGTCACAGGAGAGTGATAATGGCATTCCCCTTAAACAAACCAAAACAACAGCACGTGTGACTACCCCCCTGCGAAAACTGGGTTGGTATTCGGTGCGGCGTTGTCGAAGATTGTAGTGGCACCTGTTGACCGTCTGCTGGTTCTTGATATGGAGGCGGCCGAGCTGTTGAGCTTCTTCGGCGCACTTCAAGTAGCTGGCAATGTCGAGGTCTTCTCCGTCGGGGATGACTGGTTGCTTGATGTCAAGTGTCGTTGCTGGGCTGCGTCTGTAGAAAACATTGTATGATTTCTTGCACGGCTGTGTCGTACGCAAAGGTCGCATACAGAAGTACGGCGTCCCACGTCTTGTGTTCAGTGTCGACGTCCATGGCCAGCGTGCCGGCAATGCTCTTATTTAGACGCTCGGTGAGGCTATTCGTCTGCGGATGCTAGGCAGTGGTACGGCGGTGGCTTGTCTGACTGTGCCTCAAGATCGTCTGAGTTAGGTCAGCCAGTAAAGGCCGTACCTCTGTCGGTGATGAGAACCTCTGGGGCTCCATGACACAGGACAGTGACCTCGGCGACACTGCCATTTTGCAGGGCCCTTGTTTCGGCGTAGTGGGTGGAGTAGTCAGTTGCTACGATGATCCATGTATTGCCGGAAGTCGACATCGGGGACTGCCCCACTAAGTCCACACTGATTTACTGGAACAGTCTTCTAGGTGGTTCGATGTGTTGCCGAAGTCCGGCTGGCCTAGTTGGCGGCGTCTTACATAGCTGACAGTCTCTCCATGTCCTTACTTAATGGGCGACGTTGGCAGCGAGGTGAGGACAATAGTACTTCTCTTGTATCCTCGAGAGTGTGTGGGAAAAACCGAGGTGTTTGGCTGTTGGGTCCTTCGTTTAAGCTTTCAGAACTTCCTGACATAACGCTGAAGGCACTATGAGGAGGTGGTCGGCTCAAAGTGGCGAGAAGTTCTTTTTCAGGAGAGCATTGTTCTGCAGGAAAATCAAGGCTAGTCCTCAACAGAATACTTTTGGCATGACTACAGTCTTGCCTTCCAGGTAGTCCATGAGGCTCTTGAGCTCTGGGTCAGCTCGTCATTCCGCGAAGTAGTTGGTACTTATGGGTCTCAAGAAATAGTCTTCATTCTGATCACCCATGTAATACCCCTGTCACACGGGACAACTTAAGTGCACTTTGAGAGAGTGCACTTTGCCGCTAGTGTCATTCACACGCTGTCACACGGGAACATTTAGTGACACTCGCTGCAAAGTGCACTTGCAGGCAAGTGCGTTTGCCGAACTCACTTCGCGGCGACGAGTGTGTAGCCTCGGTAGCAGTGGCTTTCAACCAAAGACCCTAATGCACAACGCAACACCCGAAGTATTTTTAAAACATCGTTTTTGTTATTATAAACACTGCTATGCATTAAAACAAGTCGTATTTCAACAAAGAACCTCGCTATTCTCGCCCTTGGGCAGTTTGCGGCCACGTCCGCTAGGGGAATGCACATTTCCAAAGCACACTTTTGTTTCTCGTGTAGCAGCGCGGGAACGTAAGTGCACTTTGTGAGCGTAAGTGCACTCGCTGAAAGTGCACTTAAGTTGCCTCGTGTGACAGGGGTATAAGGCGCCCTTATGGATCTTTGAACTTAGCTGGTCAACACAAGGCATAGTGGTGACTCGTGACTTTGAAAGGCCTGCTGTACAGGTTGGGCGCAACATTGATGTAGCCCAGATAACGGCAAGGCATTCGTTTTCTGTGGTGGAATAATTCACTTCCGCCTTCGAGAGTGACCTGGCTAGCATAACTGATAACCTTTTCAAGTCCGTCTGTCCTCTGCACAAGCACTGCACCCAGCCCTGCACTGCTTGCATCGGTGTGGATTTCGGTATCGACTTCTTCATCGAAGTGCATGAGTATTGGCAGCGATTGCAGGCGTCGCTTTAGTTCTTGAAATGCTTCGACTTGTGGTGCCTCCCCTTTGGACATGTGGGAAGACATGAGGCGTTTGGTTGCCCACATTTATTATTGCACTAGCACAGACGCTGTCGCTCTTGCCGCCGTGTTGCCGTCTTGCCCGGTCTACTCTCGTGCTCATGCTCGAACGCGCGGAGCACCTGAGGCACAGCATCATCGTCATCGTTGAGACACTGACATCTCGCCATAGGGCCCCCCCTCTAGCGAGGTAGCCAGTGTGCGAAGGAGCGATCCCTATAAGTAGCTGGTAGGTTCTGCTGTTGCAAAGCGCGTTCATCTGGTGCTTGTGGATGGCCTGTCATCTTCAAGAACGGCGTCGGTGTCGAGGAAGGCCGGCTTTATGCGGTCAACAGAGACACGGTCTCCGCGTCCATTAAGAAGCAGGACGAAATGCTTCGGGCAACGCTTGACGACATTAAAGGGTCCGTCGTAAGGCGGTTGCAGTGGTGGTCTGACTGCGTCGTGCCGTGCGAAAACGTGTGTGCAATCGGAGAGAGCACGACTGGTGAAACATGGACGTGAGCGTTGACGTGGCAGAATAGGAGACACATCTTTCATGACATTCCTGAGGCATCTGGCATAATCAGCAATGTCCAGTGGTAGTACCGGTGACGTGTCAAAAACGAGCTCAGCTGAGGAGCAGGACACGTCCGTACGTATCGTGCTGTGAAGGGCGAGGAGGACGAGTGGTAGCCGCTCCGTTCAGGGGATTAGTGAGCGTGAGGCCCTGAGCGAGGATTTGAGTTGGCAGTAAAATCTCTCAACTATGCCGTTCGACATCGGGTGGTAGGCCGTCGTCTTGATGTTGTTGACACCAAGCATTTGGGACAAAGTGCGGAAGAGCGCGGAGTCCTGTATCCATTTTGATGGTCTTCGGAACTCCGTAGAGGCTTATCCACACGGTGATGAGTCCGGGGGGGACGGACTCTGCCATGATGTCGGTGAGCAGTAATGCCTCAGGCCACCTCGTGGACCGGTCAACGCACGTTAACATATACCGGCTGTTTTTCGATGGAGGCAAAGGGCCTACGAAGTCCAGGTGCACGTGACTGAACCGCGAGTGTGGAGGTGGAAAGGTACCCAGTGGGCTCACTGTGTTGTGCTGGACTTTGGTTTGCTGGCATTTGAGGCAAGCACGTGCCCAGTGGCAGACGTCGATGTTCATTCGTGGCCATAGATATCGTGCTGTGACGAGGCGTTGAGCCACACGTATGCCAGGGTGCGACGAGGAGTGCAAGGCATCGAAGACACTGTGGCGAAATGGCGCTGGAACATATGGGCGAGGACATCCGGTAGAGGTGTCGCAAATGAGTGGAATTGCGCAACCTGGAAGTTGGACATCTTCGAACTCGAGGGAGTTCTCTTGGAGACGTAGAACTTGAAGTTCGCTGTCCTTGTGTTGTGCAGTAGCCATGGCTGCAAAATTGACTGGCGGGCGCTCATCCACCATTGCGTTGATTTCTATTCAGGATAGTGCGTCAGCTACAGGATTGTCTTTGCCACTGATGTGTCGGATATCGCTGGTAAACTCTGATATATAGGCAAGTTGGCAGATCTCATGTGGAGTGTGGGAAGAGTTGGTAGCAGTCGAAAGACACGTGAGCGGCTTGTGGTCGGTGAGGATAGTGGAATTGCCGACCTTCGAGGAAGTGTCGAAAATGCTTGACAGCCAAATAGGCCGCCAGCAGTTCACGGCCGAATGTGCCTGTAACGGCGCTCAGTCTGTGAGAGCCTCCGGGAGAAGAAAGCAATCGGCTGCCAAACTCCATCAACCAACTGCTGCATTACTGCGCCATTGGCGATGTCCGAGGCGTCCACGGTGAGTGACGTGATGGTATCGCACTTTGGGTTTGTGAGGAGTGTTGTGTTGGCGAAAGTTTCCTTGATGGAATTCAAAGCTGTCTCGGCGTCGCTTGTCCAGGAGATGGAAGCATTCGGCTTCGTTTGACCGGACAGAAGTGCATGGAGCGGTTGCAAGATGCCAGCACAGTGGGGAATAAACTGCCAGTAATAATTGGCAAGCCTGAGGAATTCACGCAGTTTCTTAGTAGTTGTTGGTCGTGGAAACTGTAATATAGCTTCCGTGCGCACGGCTGGTGGAGGGATCCCACAGGAATCCACGTGATGGGCAAGGAAGTCCAATGAAGAAACTCCGAACTTGCTCTTCCATCCTTTGACAACTAGTCCATACTTGCGGAGCCGCGTGAAAACCTGACGCAGATGAAGTTCGTGATCCGCTTCTGAGGTGCTGAAGACGAGGATGTTGTCGATGTATGCGAAGCAGAACGTCTAACCACGAAGAACCTGGTCCGCGAACTGTTGAAAGGTTTGTCCGGCGTTTCGTAGGTCGAATGGCGTACGTATGTATTCAAACATGCCAAAAGGTGTTTATGGCAGTCTTCGGTACGTAGGAAGGCTCGACAGGTATTTGGTGGTGTGCCTTTACTAAGTCCTTTTTACTGGATACGGTGCAACCGTGCTGTAATGCCGTGAAGTCCTGGATATGTGGTATCTGATAGCGGTCCGGTACTGTCACTTTGTTGAGAGTGCGGTAGTCACCGCACGGTCTGCAGTCTCCTGATGGCTTGGGGACCATGTGTAACGGTGATGACCAGGCACCAGAAGAGCGGCGGACATATCCGAGCTCAAGCATGTGCTCGAATTCTTGCCTTGCGATCTTGTAACGGTCAGGAGCAAGACAACGAGCACGTGCAAACACCTGTGCTCCTACTGTCGCAGTGCGATGAGTGACGTTGTGGCGTACCAGGTCTTCAAGAGATGGAGCATGGAAGGGATCAGAAAATTCTTCAAGAAGCGTATACCATGGTGAAGAGACTGGCATGAGCTTGCATGAGACGCAAAGGTGGTAAACTTGATGTCACGCCTTGAACTGTTAGGTGGGTCTCAGAATCCATGAGATGGCTATGTCGTAGGTCTACAATGCTTGCTGAATGCACTCCACCCCATTCTAATCCTCCTAATTACCTCAGCCTCATGATTCAGATCAGGGGTCACTACCTGGCCTAAGTAGACATATTCACTTACTACTTCCAATGCCTCGCCAGCTATCTGAAATCGCTGTACTCGCCCAAGGCTCTTGAACATTACTTTAGTTTTCTGCATATTAATTTTCAGGCCCACTGTTATACTTTGCCTGTTTAGTTCAGTAATCATGCTTTGTAATTCATCTGCCGAGTTACTTAGGAAGGCAATGTCATCAGCAAATTGGAGGTTACTGAGGTATTCCTCATTAACCGTTACACCCACCTGTTCCCAATCCAGCATTCTAAATACTTGTAAACGTGCTATGAATAACATTGGAGGGATTTTGTTCCCTTGTCTTGCGCCCTTCCTGCCACGAGTGGCGCTGCCTAACACTCCCAGGATAATACGTACATAAATACACAATAAAGTGGACAGGGGGACGACCGCCTTCGTAGTTCAGTTGGTAGAGCACCGGACGCAACATCCGAAGGTCGTGGGTTCGGTTCCCACCGAAGGCAGGTTTGTCTTTTCGTCCACTTTAATTCCTTTAGACTTTCTCCACAATTACAATACAGTCTACGCTCGTTATAGTGGACCCGCGTACAACAGGCTTTCGGATATAATGGACCATATCTTAACCCAGGTTTAGTCCATGTATGTTGTTAATGCAGCCAACTTCGCTTTGAACGGATCTCGCTACAACGGACTATTGGCTACAGCGGACAAAATTAATGGCAGTTTTTTGCCAAAGTTGCGCATACAACGGACTTTTGCCGTTTTGATGCGGACTGAAACGTACTTTGCCACGCCGGCATTTTAAGCAAAAATTTTAAACTGCGGCTGGCAACATTGGTGCCCATCTGGCCAATCCGAGCCTCTAGCCCTAGTCTGAGAGCGTAACAAACGCCATTTTGTCGTTGTGTTCCGTGGGGAATGGTTGTGCCGCACCGAGAGCAAGTGCTAAGATGATGGCCTCCAGAAAACGGAAGCAAATTTCGCTCAGCGATACAATGAAAATTGTGAGTGCTGTTGCACGCGGAGAAAAGCAGGCGGATGTTGCCAAAGCGATGGGACTATGGAAGTAGACCATGAGTTCCATCGTGCACAACAAAGGTATCGCCGGCAAACAAGCGTCGGGGGAACCGCCCTAAGCGCTCAGGCTCCATGAAGCGACCTAAGGGGGGCCGCCAGTCATTGATAACGAAGTTCTTTTTGAGTTAAGTGTGAATAAAAAGCTTTTGCTTGTTTTTTTTTTCTACCTTGGATGTTCATCGTTCTCTCCGCAATCGCGTCGTTAGGCATTGCGACCAACGCTATGGTAGTGAGGCGTTCCTGAGCTCCCAGCCCAAATACCGGTGAGTTCCACTGAGAAGTCGTAATGAATAAGCTTCTATGCGCGAGGTGCGTTGGTATGAATGCGCGTGCTAATTCAGCTTAGCGACGGTCTTGGATTAGCTGAGGCAGAAATGCGTCCGTGCAAAAAATGAATTTGTGGTGCCGATTGTTAGAACGAGCCCCAGCTGGAGCCAGTTCTTTTTGTAACATGAGCGGCTTTGTGACGGCACGCTGTTAGATTAGTAGCTTTTGGACTGAGCCTCACTGATGTTTACATCGGTTCGGCAGCCACCCACCAGGCCTTCCTGCACTTGGTACTGTTGCATTTTCTGATGAAAGTTGAACATGTGCTGTCGGTCGTAGCCATGCCACGGAGTCTATATTCGGCGGCAGGTACTTAACAGGGACTAAACGCGCGAAAATGCATGCGAAAGCGACGGGCGACGCGATGAGCGACGAAACGGGCCGTTCGCGCGACGTGTCGCGTAGTCAAAATCGCGCGAACACTCGGTTTTGGAAATCTAGAATCGGTCGCCCGTCACCCAGAAGTGTCATGCCCTTATAGCCAATAGGAGAAAGCCAGAACAGGATGTACCTCAATGACGCACTGCCGGTTGCCGCCATGTGCTTGATATTCATGCACATACGCAGGAAAAACACTATTACATGGCTATAAAAAACAGTTTGTGTACTTTGCATAGTAAAACATGCTACTCTACTTTGCAAGCCATGGTCAACGCTCCAGTTTCGCTACAAAATCAACGCCTTCATGCCAGCAACACTGGATATCGCTCGCCTAAGTTTTCACGTGAATGAGGTTTGGTTATGCAAACTACAGCTCGCGCGATGGTAGCCTGCTTCGCGTCGCCCGTCGCTGTCGCGTGCATTTTCACGCATATGGGGTTTGGCCTTAAATCACGCAGCTGAGCGATGTCAGCAATGATAAACACACGGGCCTTACACCCCCTCCCCCTTTCCGTTCGATGTCTGGATATTACGGACTTCGGATAAAACAGACATTTATTCCCGGATTATGAGGGTCCATTGTAACGAGAGTCGACTGTACCACAAGTAACTTCCCCTATGCTTTCCTAGGCTTCGTTGTCTCTTTGCTCATTAAGTTGTTTCTAACAAATAAAGGACGAGCCCTTGACCCCTTCCCTTTCGCCCTTCCTTATAGGTATTTTGCTGCTCTCTTTATGGAGGACTATAGTGGCTGTGGAGCCATTGTAGATGTCTTTCAGTAGTCTTACGTAGTGCACGTCTAAGCCCTGATTCCGCAATGCCTGCATGACTGCTGAGGTATCGACCGAGTCAAATGCTTTCTCGTAATCTATGAAGGCTATATATAGGGGTTGATTATACCCCACGCATTTTTCTCTATCACCTGAGTGATAGTGTGAATAAGCTACTGTTGAGTAGCCTTTACAAAACCCTGCTTGTTCATTAGGTTGACTATTCCCTGCTGTTCCTTAAGCTTGTTGGGAAACGCGAGCTCACAGCGGAGCTACAGACAATGCAACCAACGTCGCAGGCTTCTAGAACCAACTGACGCGTGCCGGGTCCGTTTCCCGGGCACGCGCCGCCACTCTTTATCTTTCTTTTCTTTTGCAGCCGGTACAAACGCGCCGGCTGAGAACGCCGACGCTAGCGTTCCTCATGCTGCGGCGTCGGTGGTCTCTACAGGGCCCCCCGCCTAGACAGAAGGTCGAAATGGACGCATCGTCGAGGCAGTGGAGGGTTGGTCAGGGCGTTATGTCCATTGTGCGATACACTGACCACGTCCGCTGGTAGCTCATGTGGAGGCGTCTCGAGGTAGGCCGGTTTGAGGCGGTCCAGCGAGACCACCTCCTCTCTACCATTTAGTAGGATTGTAGCGGACTTCGGCGTCTTGTGCAGAACACGATACGGCCCGTCATAAGAGGGTGTGAGAGGCGCCTTTACAGCGTCGCGTCTGAGGAAAACGTGCGTCGTAGAAGCAAGGTCTGGGTGGACGAATACGCGGTGGTCCGAAGATCGAGGTAGGACAGGGCGCAATTGCCGGATGCAATCTTGCAGACGCTGTAGGTACTGCAGCGGTTGAGGCAATGTGACCCATGGGTTGAACAAGTCTCCAGGAAGCCGCAGGGGTGCACCGTAGACGAGTTCGGCCGTTGAACATCCCAGGTCGTGTCGTAAGACGGCGCGTAGCCCAAGAAGTGCCATAGGGAGGTGGTCAACCCAGTGGTCTCGGTCCAGGCGCCCAGTAAGGGCAGTCTTTAGCTGGCGATGGAGCTGCTCCATGATGCCGTTGGCAGAGGGATGGTATGCTGTGGTACGGCAGTGCTTAGTACCAAGCAGGCGGGTGAGGGAAGTGAAGAGGGCGCATTCAAATTGCCGGCCACGATCGGTAGTGACAATGCTGGGGCAGCCGAATCTGGAAACCCATGATGACACGAAGGCTCTGGTGACCGTTTCCGCAGTGATGTCCATAATGGGCACAGCTTCGGGCCAACGGGTGAAGCGGTCGATCATGGTCAGGATGTAGCGGCAGTCGCGAGATGGAGGAAGTGGTCCAACCAGATCAAGGTGGACGTGATCAAAGCGACGGCCAGGAGGCAGAAAAGGCATGCGTAGGAGTCTTTGTGTGTCGGATGACTTTGGCAGTCTGGCAAGCGAGACACGAGCGTGCCCACTGGCGAACTCATGGTGGTACTGCGCGAAACAAACGGGGACGAAGGAAGGAGACACACAGACAAGCGCAGGGTTTTTAAGCAATCGTTCTTTCAAAAATAAATCAGTTGTTAGATTGCGCTTGTCTGTGTGTCTCCTTCCTTCGTCCCCGTTTGTTTCGCGCAGTACCACCATGAAATCGTTCCAACTAGGCCGGCTAGCCGTTTTGCTTCACTGGCGAACGTCGATGTTAATGTTCGGCCAGACGTATCTCTGAGTAAGTAGGCGTTGCGTAGCCCGAATACTGTGGTGACAGATGTCGTGAAGTGAATGAAATACTGCATGACGAAATGCAGTCGGAATGAAGGGGTGAGGTGTGGCCGCTGACATGTCGCATCAGAGTGAGCCGGGTACAAACGGGTGAGGAATGAGTTGCAGACGGAGAGAACGGGGATGGTCACACAGCGCTTGCAGCTCTGGGTCTTCCATCTGCGCCTGAGCCAGAGTTTCCCAGTTGACAGCAGATGTAGAAGTGCTGAGCGAGGTGATACGTGAAAGTGCGTCAGCTGCCTCGTTGTCGGTCCCCTTTATGTGCCGAATATCTGTTGTGAACTCCGATATATATGCCAGTTGGCGAAGTTCACGTGCGACATACTTGGAGGAGTTCGTACAGTAGACATAAGTGAGAGGCTTATGGTCCGTCAGAACATAAAAAGGCTGGCCCTCCAGGAAGTGGCGGAAGTGTTGGATGGTGGAGTAGATGGCAAGGAGCTCAAGGCCGAAAACGCTGTATCGGGTCTCGGCAGGTTGCAGCTTCCAAGAGAAGAAACCCAGTGGGTGCCAGTCAGAGGCAATTTTCTGCTGGAGAACAGCGCCGAAGGCCACGCTGGAAGCATCCACCATAATACGAGTGGGTGCGTCTGCCTTCGGGTGGATGAGAAGTATGGCATCGGCGACAGCCTGTTTAGCTGCTGTGAAGGCATCTTGTGCTTCGGCAGTCCAGGGAATAGCGGACGAAGAGCACTTGGTTGTGCAAAGAAGCTGGGTTAGTGGGTGAAGAAGCTCAGCGCAGTGGGGAATAAAGCGTCGGGAAAAATTCACCAGACCTAGGAACTCACGGAGCTGGCGTAGGGTGGCGGGTGCTGGAAAATTCTTCACGGCCTTGACGTGTGAAGGCAATGGCCGAATTCCCAGCGCCAAGATGTGGTGACCCAAGAAATCGAGCTCGGAAAACCCGAAAACGCATTTTTGAGGATTGACAACGAGGCCATATTGTTGAAGGCATTGAAAGAGTTCTCGGTGATGACGCTCATGATCCTGTGGAGTGCTGCTTGCTATGAGGATGTCATCGATGTATGCAAACACAGCAGGAAGGCCACGTGTCACCTCTGCGATAAATCTTTGGAATGTTTGAGCTGCGTTTCATAGGCCAAAAGGCATGCGCACGTACTCGAACAGGCCGAAGGGTGTAGTGATGGCCGTTTTCGGGATATCGGTAGGCTCCACTGGGATTTGATGATATGCCTTGACAAGAACCACTTTGCTAAATACCTTGCATCCTTCCAAATGTCCTGTGAAATCTTGGATGTGTGGCAGGGGATAGCTGTCGTGGACCGTGTGAGCGTTCAGCGCCCGGTAGTCGCCACATGGACGCCAGTCACCTTGTTCTTTCTTGGGTACCATATGAAGTGGAGAAGCCCAAGCGCTGGACGAAGGGCGAATAATACCCAGCTGGAGCATGTGGTCGAATTCCCGCTTAGCAATCGCGAGACGCTCGCCGAAGAGGCGGCGGGGACGAGCTGCGACGGGTGGACCACGCGTGACGATGTGGTGGGTTACATTGTGCTTGAGCGGCTGTTTTAAATTGCACAGCCTCGTGACGTCAGGAAAGTCGTCGAGAACTTTGGCATACGGGCAGTTAGGGATCAGCGTGCGGATGCCGGTGGGAGCAACAGGTGACAGAACTCCAGTGATGGAGAGGCGCGTCTTGCTGTCAATCAGGCGATGTTGACGCATGCTGACGTCGAGGTCGAAATGGGTCAGGAAGTCCGAGCCGAGAATGGGCCGGTTGACATCGGCTACGATGAAGACCCATCGAAATGTGCGCCGCAGCCCCAGGTCGAGTGTGAGAGACCGCAGGCCATACATTACTATAGAGGTAGAGTTCGCCGCGCAGAGCGTAGGTCCACGTTGCTTAGAAGTGCGGTCTTCCTTGGAGGCGGGCAGGACGCTGACCTCGGCACCCGTGTCAACAAGGAAGCGCAGGCCGGAAATACGGTCCATGATCACGAACAGGCGGCCGGGTTGGAAGGCGAGGTCACATGCCGCTCTCAGTGATCTCGCGGTGCGTTTCCCGACCAACTGCATGGGGACCGGCACCGGCGGGCGCGGTGCTGGTAAGTGCGATGGTACCAGCAAATAGGTGGACCTCGAGGACTGCGTGAACGGGGACTACTCGGGGAAAATGCTCGGTGGCCTTGACGTGTGGAAACACCGCGGTGGTCATGGGGGGATGTCCGAAAGGCGTCGATGGAAGCGGCGAGCTGGTCAATCCGGGACTCCAAGCGAGACACTACGGATGATTCTGGTGTTGAAGATAGTGCGGCGACCGTTGCAGAAGTCGCGTCGTGGACTCGATCAGCGAGCTGGGCAAGGCGATCGAGGGTCAAATCTCCTGCAGCAGCCAGGACTGGGCGAGTGGACTGCGGCAAGCGTTGCAGGAAGAGTTCTCTGAACAGCGCTCCGTTCGAGTCGACGTCGCTTGACCGTAGGAGCTGTCGCATGCTGTTGAGCAGCTGGGAGGGGCGTCGATCACCAAGCTCTTCAGTGGTAAGCAGGTGCCTGAGGCGCGCGCTCTCAGATGTCGTGGTGCGGTCTAGAATGCTCTGCTTGAGACGCTGGTACAGGGCATCGTTCAAAGGTGCAGCGATCACGTCCGCTACCTCTTGAGCCACCTCAGGTGAAAGGTTGCATAGTAGGTGACGAAACCGAGAAATCTCCGAGGAGGTGTGGTGCAAATCGAAGGTGGCTTCAACTTGGCCGAACCAGAGCTGCGGGTTATTGCGCCAGAACGTGGGCAGACGAAGCTGAAGAGCTGCAACGTCTGGCGGGTGCATGATAGCGTCAGGCAGGAGGCTGCCTGAGGGTGGTAGGCTGCTAGGGTCGGTCATCTGTTAGGCCGGGTCACCAATGTTGGGAAACGCGAGGTCACAGCGGAGCTACAGACAATGCAACCAACATCGCAGGCTTCTAGAACCAACTGACGCGTGCCGGGTCCGTTTCCCGGGCACGCGCCACCACTCTTTATTTTTCTTTTCTTTTGCAGCCGGTACAAACGCGCCGGCTGAGAACGCCGATGCTAGCGTTCCTCGTGCTGCGGCGTCGGTGGTCTCTACAAGCTAATACTTTTCATTTGTTAGGTACGTACTAGTAGTGGCAGTAGGACAGCGTATTTACTATATGCTGTACATGTTCACCGCGATAACTAGGTGCGTGTGTAACATCACATCGTACATATAATTTTATGTTATATAGACTGTGTGTGTCTGTTCTTGAGAGCAGGTTGCGTTCCTTAGGGAATGGTCCTGGGCCCAAAGTCGCATGGTTTACATTTACTATGTGATCCATACCCGTCATTGGAAACACTGGACAGCCACAGCCAGCCGTAGCCATATCTCTACATTGGAGCGGCTTTCTGGTGCACACAGCCCTTGGACATGCCTTGTCTTTGATGTCGCATGTTGTGCTTGAAGCATCCCTGCACGAGCTTGGCAGACCTGCCATTAGAAGCTTGTATGCTATATCATGGCTGCAAATTATGCAATAATAATAAGAGGGGTTACAGGCCAATTTGGATGCCAAACAAGGCTAGCATTTGTTACATGTCAGCCTGGGTGACCTTGAATGGCACTGGCTTGAATTACTCTTCTAAATGGAAAGCTCAGTGGTAGAGGATATTGTATTTTCACTTGCGGATACCTTAGACACCTTTTGCACACATTAATTTATCATCTTTTCCACATATTTAAATTTTTTTCCCAATTAATTTTTGTTTGAATGATGCTTTTGTGCAGGGATCTGAAGCCTGACAACATGCTCATCTCTGCGGAAGGGCATGTCAAGCTCACAGACTTTGGCCTTTCACAGGTGCAGCGGAAACACAGTAAGTGTCATTTGTATTTTTTTTCTTCACATAAAACACGCCTACTGCAAAATTCCGAGCATGTGGCCTTTCAGTAGCTTGTCACGGCGACTTGAAATTTCCGCCCTTTTCCAAGCATGTATCCTCTCTACACCATGCACTTTACGTCTTGCATGTAAATTCTCTCCATAAAAATATGATAATTTGTGATAAGTGTAAATGCTTCATGAATTCACTCTCCTGTTGTTGTAGTTGGGCATCATTGCGATTCCAGTTTGCTTCAATCGCAGCCGTTAAGCTCAGCTTTTCGTAGACTGGTTGACATCGCGATATCGCAATGTCAGCAAGCATAGCGAAACGTGTACAAGGTCCCATGACACTTCGAGCATCGATCAAGTAATTTTTAATAACTGAATGAGCAATGTATTGAAGCTGAATTCGAGATGGGTAGGTGCTTTGTGCTGCATATGCAATGCTGTCACAGCCTTCCAAACATCAGAAATATGTACCTGATGCCGGAAAAATGAAAGTGGTAGTGTTGTCCTGTGATGTATCGAGTTATGTCGGCACTTATGAACTTGACAGGGATGATTTGAGTGCTGAAATATCACCATTTTTCTTTTGACTTCCCGCCTGCTCGGGTAGGCAGCCTTGAAAGTAATGACATCAAAAACACAGAGTGGTCTGCATCGGAATCCGCTAAACATTTTTGAAATTCATTTTCTGGAAAAGTAAATGACGTACAACTGTCTGTCTTGGCATATATTATTGCAGTACCGATGAGAACACATATATATATATTGAAAATTTCATTGAGATCCATGGCCTCAATGAAAGCAAGCCAAGTGTCTCCCATTAAAGACCATTACATTACTCATTAAAGCAAACCAAGTGTTTCCCATAGGAACAGGGCAGTAATGGTCATGGACCCCATTAAAGCAAGCCAGGTGTCTCCCATGGGAACAGGGCAGGCATGGTCTTTGTGCCCCTGTTCGACTGAGCTAGTTAGAGAAATGCTTCAACGATACCTACGGTTGTGATGGCTTGTTGATGTAATACCCCTGACACACGGTCATGCTAAGGTACTTTAGGTAAGGGGACATCTCCCGGAAAGGAGTTCATGCCCAGTGACACACGACAAGGGAGTGCCTCCTTCCCGGCAAAGTTCCTTTGCAGAAAGGTAGATAGGCGATCTACTTTTCGAGCGTAAAGGCGTACTCTCGCCAACAGCGTACACGACCCGTAAACGGGAGAGAACTTTTCACAAAATTACAACACCCCGCAACTATTTTCTTGCCTTGCGTATAAGCTTTAGCTTTTAGCCGTGTAATGAGATTTGTCGGGCCGCAAAGATTTATTTTTACCACACTCTCGAACGCTCACATCACCGGCATGCGGGATTCCGGCAGTCATTATCTTTTTCGTCATGGCGTGAAACGAACCATCAACATTATTAGCCATCAGCAATAAAAATGATATTTTTGCGATCCACAATCGCTAAAGGTAATTAAATGTGGAACTTCTTAAAAAGGTTCACTATCTCGCTGCTTTAACGAGGAGCGCCATTTTTTTGTGGCGTTCGTCTTAGGAACCACCTAAAGAAGTTCACGCGCTGCCGTGTGTCATCGGCACAACTACTTTTTGCAAAGGGTCCTTTAGAGTAGAAAAAGGGGTTCACCACAAAGGACAAAGGACACAAAGGATACAGTTGCCCTTGCTGACGCCGTCGCACTGGCTGGCCCTGTGTCTACTGTTATAACCACTGTTTGCTATTGACTTGTTCTGCTGTTCAAGACGCTTGCGGTTTTATTTGTCCTGCTGCTAAGAGGCACTAGTCTTGTGGCAACTACTACATTGATTTGAGATCCTGCCTGGCCGCTAAGCGACGTCATGCCACCCTGGAGAAGACACAACAGTGAAGACGTTTGTGAAGTGCCATGATGCATATCCCTTACACCGGTCTTTACAACATTGGCAGCAGCTGTAAGAAACGCATCTTATTTTACATTGATAGTGAATAGGAAACAAAAAAATGTACAATCAGCAAGAAAGGCGACTAGGGGTTCTTCACACACCACACGTGCAAGCGCACACCGATTGCCTGATATGAACAAGGTGCCCTCGCTAGTTGTTGCAGGCCTGCATATTTGTTGGTTTTATCTGAAGATACATAACCCGGGAGCCTGTGTGGCTCGAGTCACTCCGCGTGGGTGCTCCATGCTGATGGTGTTTTACGTGGCCTGGTTTATCCCACTGAATATTTGCTTGGCAATTACGGACACTCGGGGGGCCCTTCGGATGGGTGGGTATGTGCTCTTGTGGCCAAGCATACTGGCCCACGACGTCTCGAGGAAGCATGCGCAGGATTTTGAGCTGCAGAAATACAACATGAAGCTACTGCCTGTGTGACGAGTAGGGTTTGCGTGGAACAATGTCATTTTTTTAATGTGAATTAATGGTTCATTGTTCTTTTATGTAATGGCTAGGCTGTTTTTTTTTTCTTTCATCTTGTCCTGAGCTACACTCTGGAGTTAAATTTCCTGGGCTCGAGGGGGAGGATGGGCTAAACAGTGAACTTTACCAGAGGGGGATATGACCCCCACCCACCCCTGTGCCCCCTCTTAGTCGATGCCTATGCACGTGCTTGCTTAAAATGTAAAAGCAAAAGGGGGTTAGCTTAGGACCTTTTTAAAAAGGGAGTAAGGAACCATAAATAGCATTGTCTTTGCAGTACAGTTGAATGAGAAAAGTTCATGATGCAGGGTGAGATGTAGCAATGTGGGACTGTAACCTGGGTCCGTTTCTTAGCACATGTTCGTACAAAACAGCTCTGTTGATGCAGCAGTTTGCTAGATTTCAAGTAAACAGGATGGCCTCTACTGCACCATCCTAAATGGCTCCTTGTCATTGGTATGTGAATTGCACGTGTTCGTGGCCCCTGCCAGCATGGATGTTGTATAACGGTGCAACTGACTCTCTTGCAGTTGAACTGGCCGATGTGCTGGGCACGCCGGCGAGCCGTGCATCATCACGTCCAGTCCTGGGTCGCACACCAGGCCAACTTCTGTCACTTACGTCGGACCTGTCCTTCGTGAGTTACGCTTGTCATTATTGTGGCAGAAAAGTGTATGCACAGCCTCTCGCAAAAGTGTGAACATGTTCTGACCATTTCTAAACTGCTTCTTTGTGTCTTGCATACAAGGCTTATAGAACCTAGCAGAAATTTGAGGGAGCGTGATCATACAAGTAATGGCAACACAAAAGAAGCATTGTGGACTGACAACTTATCAAGGCGAGGAAGTCAAGCGACGGTCGGGTATTTCGTATTGCAAAGGACACAGACCTCTTTGTGTAACATCCGGCGATTTATTGTGTATCTGGCATTCACTTGTATTGCTAGATAATCTTCAAAACTCTTGAACATGCATTATTCGGCAGAGCATCTTCGACATTTCTTTCGGGGCCCAGGTTTATCAGCTATTATGGCTATTATCAGCTATTATGGGAGATATAAACATTAATCTCTTAGACGAAACAAGTCATAGCTCAGTTGAGTATTCAAATTGTTTGATAGGCTTTGGCTATGAGCAACTGATTGTACTGCCGACAAGATGTGTCGCGGATGGTCCAAGCATTCCCATAGGCCACATTGTTTCTAAGTGCATATCATCTAATGAGTGTGTGTAATTCCACTTGACATTACAGACCACTATCCCATCTTTTGTCACTTATCACAATCATCGCTGTGAGCTAATAGTGCTTTTCTAAAAACATTATTTAATTAATTTAATTTTATAGAGTCTATCTCATCTTTTGACTGGTCGCCAATAAAACGTGAATCAAATGCAGAGTTGGCATTTGAAGCTTTTTCTACCACTTTTGTTAGATGCAATAAGAAGTATACTGCACCCGAAAACCCATGGCTCACGGACAGTTCGTTGAAGTGCATGCGCAAGAAAGAGAATATGTACAAAAAAAAATTGGCAGATCCCACGTGCAGCGGGAATCAAGGAAATGCGAAGCACGCATCAGGAACGTAAAATGGATTTGCATTGTTGTCTCGCTATACCGAGATTGGTACATATAAAGTTAACGAAACGGCCGCAAGAGCATCAAGACTGTGGCACGTAAATCATGTTGCTCATGACATGCATGTCATGATTCTCATGTTATGACTTGTCATTTATGTTCGTCATGCAGTCATGTTGTAGGATACCAATTTTCATATACATCCCATTAACGAAATGGCCAGGAGAGCACAAAGACCTTTGCATCTAAATCATGTCGCTCATGACATGCATGTCATGATTTTCATGTTATGGCCCGTCATTTATGTTCATCATGCAGTCATGTTGTAGCATACCAATTTTCGTATACATCCCATTAACGAAACGGCCAGGAGAGCACAAAGACCATTGCATGTAATCATGTCGCTCATGACACGTATGTCATGATTTTCGTGTTATGACATATCTTATGTTTGCCATGCAGTCATGTTGTGGCATACCAATTTTCACATACATGCCATTAACTAAACAGCCAGGAGAGCATCAAGACCATCGCAGGTAAACCATGCCGCTCATGACATGCATGTCATGATTTTCATGTTATGACCTGTCATTTATGTTCGTCATGGAGTCGTGTTGTGGCATGCCAATTTTCGTATACATTCCATTGATGAAACCCGTGGCATGTAAATCATGTCGCTCATGACATGCATGTCATGATTTTCATGTTATGACCCGTCATTTATGTTCATCATGCAGTCATATTGTGGCATACCAGTTTTCGTATACATCCCATTAACGAAACGGCCAGGAGAGCATCAAGACCACGGCATGTAAATCATGTCGCTCATGGCGTGCATGTCATGATTTTCATGTTATGACCATCATTTATGTTCGTCATGCCGTCATGTTGTGGCATACCAATTTTCGTAAACATCCCATTAGCAAAACGGCCAGGAGAGCACAAAATTGTAGGCGGCTAGACGGACGGACGGACGGACGGTCGGTCGGATGTGCTCGAACTCACCGAAGTTCGCTAAGAAATGCTTTGCATTTAATACGAAACATTGCCCATTTAACTTCAGATTGAGACAGCAGTATTCTTCTTACAAAAATATCCTTGATAAATTACTAAAAGCTGACAAAAGGCACATTATGAAACTAATGCATGAAGCTGTAGGTATAGCTGAACGATGGAAGCTCATCAGTTCATTTTTTAATTGAAAAGTAAAGGAAACGCAAATAAACGAGATCTCGAGTTGTAATGGTATTTAGCGGAATCCATCACATATCGCAGATGAACTCAACAATTACTTTTCAGTTACTAATAAACTCCCTCCTGTCAGCTTTGCAGCAACAGTTCAGAGGCAACCACAATCATTTTTTCTATATCCTACGATTCATGATGAAATATACGATTTTATAGAGCAGTTAAGGTTAACAAGTGCGGGCCTAGATGAAGTTCAACCAATACACTTGAAATATTTTGCTAGTGTCATTGCTGACCCTTTTTGTCATGTGATAAACTGTTTGTTTAAAAATGGCATATTTTCATCTGAACTAACGAGAGCCAAAATTGTCCCTGTACATAAAAAATGTGACAGGAGATTGATTTCCAACCATCACCCTATTGCAATGCTGTTGGTGTTCAATATGGTTAGAGAGAAATGCTTTGAAAAACGTCTGACTAAATAGTTTACAAAATTTGACATTTTCTGCTTCACACAGTTTGGCTTTCATGCAAGCTGCTGTTCTAATTTCGCACTTCTTTCTTTCACCGATAAAATTAAGCAGTACGTTGATGCAGGTAAATATGCCGGAGCAGTACTTATTGACCTGATAAAAGCATTTGGTTCTGTTCCTCATAAAATTTTGCTTGCTAAAATAAACGTGTTAGGTGTGAGGCTAATAGTACATGAAAAGACAAGGACGAAAAAAAAGACATGACACACAGAGGTGCTCTGTGTGTCACATCTTTCTTTGCCCTTGTCTTTTCATGTGCTATTAGTCTCACAATGTCATATCAACAAGCCAATATCACTGCTTTAGTGTTGAGTGTAGCAGGCCCTGCCCTTGCTTCTATTCAGGGTTACTTAACTTGCAGACAACAGGCCGTTAGCATCTCTAATGACCTTTCGAACTTCAAATTAACTGATAAGGGAGTTCCTCAGGGATCAATACTAGGTCCACTACTTACATCAACAGTGTAGCTTCTCATCTTTCCCCCCCGCAGGGGCGTCTGCGCGAGCAGGCGTTTGGTGTGTGGCGACACCAAGGACCCGAGCCAACAGGGGGGTTTCGACCCCCTCCCACGTGTCGCCGTGCGTGGCTTAGCCGTGTCCGGGGAAAAGGGGATCCTGGGGGTTGAGCCGACACCAGGTGTTTGGACCTTTAAGGCCCCCTGGAAGAGGCAACACACCCCTTTGGCCCGTGCTTCCCGTAGACGGCACCCCTGGGCTGACCCACCCAGGGGAAATCGGCAGTCGCCTTTTCCTGTCTCTCTTCTCACCTTCGTCTTTCTCTCTCGCTTTTGATCTTTCCTGTCCTCTACTCCCTTCTGTTTATCCGGTTTTCCTAGCGGCGAGGGTTAACCTTGTGTGGTTGTCCAAACTCGGGTGCACCATATCAGGTTATAGTAATGATGTACAGCTGGCACGGCAGGGCTTGCTTCGCTACAACCTCTGCCGTGTCCCCTTGTTGGGCTCGGTGGTGGGTGGCTGGCATTATTACCGAACACACAACTGTTTCATGGGCACATCTAACCCTTTCTTAGCTGATCGCCCCCATAAAAGGGGGCGCAACGATGCAACGATTCATTTTCTTTCAAAGAAACAGGACTCATTTCCAAAGTATCATGTGATACACTGTGAAAGCACAGACAAGAAAGCACGAAATATTTCACCATTCCTTGTGTCGAGGTGCCTCACTGAGACCATTAGAAGTGGCTATAAAGCTACCAAGATGGCAATTCATAGTGACTTGAAGACGCGAAAAAAGTACACAAACGATACACAAAAAACGACAAGGACAAGCGCCTACAAGAGTTCTGATCAAGATGGCAAGTGGGGACCTTCTAGTTGAGGTAAAAGACAAGCTGCAATACCAGAAACTGACCAACCTTGTAGCGTTTGGCGACAAGCCGATCACTGTGGCTGAACACCGCACCATGAACACCGTAAAAGGTGTCGTCTCGGACGACGATCTGATGGATCTCAGCGATAGTGACCTCTTGGAGGGCTGGAAAGATGAGAACGTCATACAGGTAGAGCATATCAAAATCCGGAGAGAAAACAAAGAAATTCTAACCAAGCACATCATACTCACGTTCGGTTCTTGCACACTGCCAGAAGAAATAGTAACGGGTTATCTCAATCTTCCCGTGAGACCCTATATTCCGAATCCGCGGCACTGCTTCAAGTGCCAAAGACTCGGTCATGGTTCGCAGAGTTGCCGTGGGCAGCTTACCTGTGCACGGTGTGGTGCCACGGGACACTCCACAGACGATGACTGCAAGGCCGAGTTCCACTGCTCAAACTGCGATGGATACCACCCGGCATATTCTAGATCCTGCACAGCATGGAAAAAAGAAAAAGAAATTATCACTCTTAAAGTCAAACACAACATCAGTTTCCGCGAAGCAAGACACCAGGTCTCTCCGTACTTTCCACGAAAACCATTTGCTGAGGTGGTGCAACAGGGGGCTGCACGTACACGACCGTCTAGCGCCTCTCAGGAGGCGATGGACACCACTGGTCCAGCGGCGCAGGCTGCGCCGAAGGAGCGGCGAGATCGCCCCGACCGCTCCAAAAAAGACAAAACGCCTATTACAGGGCCTGACAAAGGCTCTGTAAAATAAGCCACTTTCCTCTTATGAGACACACAGCACACGCACACTTTCAACATGGATAAAATATTACAATGGAATGTTAGAGGACTCTTACATAACCTCGACGATATGCAAGAACTCCTTAATAAGTATTGTCCGAAGGTGCTGTGTGTACAGGAGACACACTTGAATCCGAAACACACAAATTTCCTCCGTCAGTATGTCGTTTTTCGCAAAGACCGCCAAGATGCTCTTGCATCATCTGGCGGTGTTGCTATCATACTTGACAGAAATGTAGCATGCCAGCACTTTCCACTCCGAACGGCACTGGAGGCAGTAGCCGTTCGAGCTATTATTGCAAACAAACTTATTACTATCTGTTCACTATACATACCCCCACATTACCAGTTACAAAAACATGAATTCCAGTCATTTGTAGATGAGTTGCCGGAGCCATACCTTGTCCTCGGTGACTTCAATGCTCACAGCAGCCTCTGGGGCGACTCCCATACTGACACGCGAGGTCGGCTCATTGGGGATTTTATCTTCTCCACAGGAACATGCCTTCTAAACAAGAAGGAACCCACGTTTCTTAGCCTCGCAAACAACACATATTCCTCCATTGATCTTAGCATCATCTCTCCATCTATTTTACTCGATTTTAACTGGGAAGTGGTTAAAAACCCTTATGGGAGTGATCACTTCCCAATAATTCTAGAAACACAAAAACAAAATGAATCTCCACCTCAGCCTCCTCGGTGGAAGCTTGACAGTGCCAACTGGGAGGAGTTCTACAACATCACTAACATATCGTGGGCAGATTTGGGTTGTTTTAGTATTGACGCTGCTGTCGAGTATTTTACTGCTTTTATCATTGACGCTGCTTCTAAGTGTATGTCACAAACAACCAGGGGGACAGGCAAACGTCGTGTTCCCTGGTGGAACGACGAGTGCCGCAAAGCTCGAAAGAAACAGAATAAAGCTTGGGGACTTCTGCGAAATTCCCCTGCAGCTGAAAATTTGATAAATTTCAAACTGATCAAATCGCAAGGCCGGAGAACGCGCCGGCAGGCTAGAAGGGATAGCTGGCAGAGGTTCATATCGGGTGTGAACTCCTATAGAGATGAGGCTAAGGTCTGGAAGAGCATGAATAAGATAAGAGGTCAACCAATGTATTCGGTGCCCTTAGTAGACACCCAGGGGGAAAGCCTGGAAGACCAAGCTGACTCTCTGGGAGCATATTTCGAAGCTGTATCTAGCTCTGCACATTATTCAGAAAGCTTCCAAAGGTACAAAACGAGATTAGAGCAACAAAGACTAGAAGGAATATCTACAAAGAACGAGGCATACAATGAACCATTCCGCCTAGCAGAACTACGGGCAGCACTGAACTGCTGCAACAAATCTGCTCCAGGCTCTGATCGTATTTTATATGACATGCTGAAACACTTATCCCAGGAAACACAACAAACGCTGCTTTCCTTGCACAATGCCATATGGTTTTCCTGTAAGATTCCTACTTCCTGGAAAGAGGCTATTGTCATCCCTGTTCCGAAACAGGGCAAGGACCCATCCTCTGTCACCAGTTACAGGCCTATTGCCCTAACGAGTTGCTTGTGTAAACTTTTCGAAAAGATGATAAACTGCCGGCTAATACATTTCCTCGAATCAAACAAATTGCTTGACCCACACCAGTGTGGTTTTCGAGAGGGTCGGTCCACCATTGATCATCTCGTACGCATTGAAGCCCAAATCCGTGAAGCTTTCAAACACAAGCAATTCTTCCTCTCTGTGTTCCTCGACTTGGAAAAGGCGTACGATACAACTTGGCGGTATGGAATATTGAGAGATCTGTCGCATTTAGGTGTACGAGGCAGAATGTTGGATATAATAGAGAGTTATTTGTCGGATCGCACATTTCGTGCACGAGTGGGAGACGTGCTGTCACGAACATTTGTTCAGGAAACAGGAGTGCCACAAGGCGGTGTCCTCAGTTGTACACTTTTCATTGTTAAAATGAATTCCCTGCATTTGCACGTCCCACGCAATATTTTATTTATTATTTATTTATTTACATATACTGCCGTCTCTTTGCGAGACATTGCAGGGGTGGGTACAGAATTTGCTTGGAAATCAGGCATAACACAAAACAAATTAGCATACAAGGGTACGCTAAACTGCGTGATTTAACAAGCATATAAAAAAAAGCAAGTTATACAAATGCGCATATAATAAATCAACATTGCATCAAAAACACTTGTTAGATGGTAGGAAAGAGGCACAAATATACAAATAGCGCACCACGCATTAGCACTCCAGAGGCACATGCTGATGAATTCTTTCTGCAAATTGTGCGGTAGGTAACTGGCGAAGTGCGCCGTCAAGACCATTCCAGAGTTCGACTGTGGATGGGAAAAATGAGTATTTAAAACTATTTAAACGTGGGCGGAATGAGACAAGATTAAGGGGGTGATAGCTTCGAGTAGCTCGAGTAGGACGCTTCACAAATGAAACTGGGGCCGCGATTACCGATGATTCATGTACAATCTTATGTAGAGTGACAAGCCGTTCGCACGTGCGTCGGTGTGCTAGTGTTTCGAGCGATAAGTTATGTGCATGTGATGAAGGAGAAAAGTGGCGATCATATCTGCTATATATAAACCTTATGGCTTTCCTTTGCAAAGATTCCAACTTGGCTACGTCACAAGAGAGGTATGGGGACCAGACAACCGACGCGTACTCCAAGATTGGCCTGATTAGGGTTTTATATGCAGTTAATTTGCAGTCCTTAGTAGCATCCTTCAATGTACGGTTTAAGTAGGATAGTTTGCGAAGAGCTTTCGAGCGAGTGCGGTCTATGTGCTTCTGCCATGTTTTATTGTGCATATGTTGATGATGTACAGATAGGGTTTATATCATGCAACCTGGCGACGTGCGAGCGACAGGTTCAGCTTGGCCTAAACAAAATAGCCAAATGGGCCGATGATAATGGCTTCGGGCTTAATCCTCAAAAAAGTACATGTGTCCTTTTCTCGAGAAAAAGAGGCTTGCACCCTGACCCCGGCATTTACTTACAGGGTCAGCGTTTATCCGTAAAAACAGAGCATAAATTTTTAGGCGTGATCTTAGACGCGAAACTAACCTTTGCATCATACATCAAATATCTCAGGAACAAGTGTATGACAACAATTAATATCTTGAAGGTCCTGTCACGTACAACATGGGGCAGTTACAGGAAATGCCTATTAAATCTCTACAAAAGTCTCGTCCGCACACGCATGGACTACGGAGCCATAGTCTACCAATCCGCGACACCAAGCACCTTGAAGATGCTTGACCCTGTGCACCATCTAGGTATTCGCCTTTGTACGGGGGCCTTTCGCACTAGCCCCGTAGAAAGCCTCTATGTTGAAGCTAACGAGTGGTCGCTCCAACTGCAGAGATCTTACATGTCCTTTTGATATTATCTGAAAGTAAATGCAGACAAGGAACACCCCTCATATCTCACAATTAATGATTTGTGTAGTTCTGCCCTCTTTTGCAACCGTCCTTCGGTGAGACAGCCTTGCTCGCTTCGTGTGAGGAGCTTAGCTGAGGAAACAGGCGTGCCACTTCTCGAACAGTGTCTAATGGCCCCCGCTGCACATCTCCCGCCTTGGAAGTGGCAGCTTGTAGACTGCGATGTATCCTTTGTGGAAATTACAAAACACGCGCCTATTGCGCATATCCAGACATACTTCCGCGAACTGCAGCACAAATACAGCTGTCCAGAATTCTTTACAGATGCCTCAAAGTCTAACACTTCTGTGACCTACGCAGCGGTTGGTCCATCCTTCTCAAATACTGGCTTTCTACACCCGAGTACAAGCATCTTTACAGCAGAGAGGCATACGCAATATTTGTGGCTGTTGAACATATAAAACAAATAAAACTACAAAGTGCAGTGATATACACAGATTCCCTAAGTGTCGTAAAAGCTCTGAAAAGTCTTAAAAAGCACAAGAACCCTGTCCTTGTCTCCCTGTATATTCAGTCTTATGCACGGCCTATACACACAAACAACATGTCGTCGTGTGCTGGGTGCCAGGACACCGCGAGATTCAAGGGAACGTGTTGGCGGACCGGCTAGCTGCATCCGCCCACGAACACCGTCCAAATACCACAGCTATCCCTGCACTAGACCTGAAGCCCTTCCTTATAAGAAAGCTCAGGGCCTTTTGGCAGAGCACATGGGATACGCGCACAAAAAATAAACTGCACGTTATCAAGCCGTATCTTGGTTATTGGCCGCCAGTGTCAAAGTCGCGTCACAAAGAAGTTGCACTCACCAGGCTGAGAATAGGACACACTTATAGCACGCATGGCCACCTTATATCTGGCGGTGACCCACCTATGTGTGAGAAGTGTGGTGAACCACTCACTGTGCTTCATGTTCTAATTGAGTGCAAGGAACTAGACACTCTTAGAAGGAAACACTTCCCATTATACCACCGACACCAAATACCACTCCATCCATCGATGTTCATCGGTAGGGAACCGGTTTTTAATTATCAGTCACTATTCGCGTTTTTAAAAGATGTACACGGACTTCAAGTAACCTACCCAGGAAAACCGTAGCACGACCTCTGAACAGAGGTTGCCGCTGCGGTAGCGACGACTGAGGAAGCACTTACCTCGCGGCCCTTGGACTCAAGGGCCTTTGCCGAGGCATTCGTGCTTACATCATATTCCCATACTTTTATTATCACGACCAGTTGCCATTGTATTCTATGGACATATTTCACGTCACTTTCATGATTTTAATACTTATATATTCTACCCCCTTTACCGCGTGGAATTTTAGGCCCCTATACAGCCACTTAACATAACTATTGCTCACATCTGTTATCATGTCCTGGCGCTCTTTGGCCACCACATGGCCCTTGCGCCAATAAACATCATATACTACTACTACTACTGTCATCTTTCCTATTGTCTACCTTACCTCTATGCAGGCAACACTACAATCCTAACGGCTAGTGCCTCAATTGATAGCCGTATGTCTATGCTCAAATATTGTCTAGAGAATGTCATTCACTGGTGTTGTCGTAATTTATTAGCAATCAACCCCACCAAAAACAATGTTTATGCTTTTTCATCCCGCTCAAAAGACGACTGTGGCCCCAGCTATAACTGTTGACAACAACGCTATTAAAGCTTCTGATCAGTGCCACTTTCTGGAGGTCATTCTTGATACAAACTTGAAGTACATTTCTTATATTTCACACCTAAAACAAAAAAACTGCATATGGCATCCATATTCTTATAAAAGTGCGTCCGTACTTTGGTCTGAATACCTTGCTTTCTCTTTATCATGCATTCAGTCACTTACCGTACTGCGTCTTGGGGCAACACACATAGCTCTCATCTTGCTCCTTTACAATGCGTGCCAAATCAGGCCATCTGCATTATCACCACTCAGTCACCACGATGTAGTGTGTCTGCTCTTTTGAGACATCTCTGCATTCTCAGCATTTGTAAACGATTTAATTTTTACATGGTGATCGTACTTTATAACTTCATTCACTCAATCATTCCACTCATTACTTCTAGCAGAGAACAACTCTTCAACCAAAATAAAACTCTATTTGCGTTGGCTAATAACTTCTTTATTACCTAAAATTACAACAAATTATGGTAAATTCACACTTCCCTTCATGGCGATCTCAACACAGAATAATACATATACCTAGCGGCATAAAGCTGTCTACTACAGTCAAACCTCGTTAATACGTAGTTGGCCGGGAATGACGTTTGGGTACGCACTAAGCGATGAACGAATTAACCGTCAGTGTCGGTTGAGCGGCTACTAACCAGCCAAAAATGAACGTCACGAACCCCATAAACACACTCACGCACACACAGGCATGCAAGCTTTATTCAAGGGCAGGCAGCAAAAAAATCTGTTATTTTCACTTGCCGCCGTGGTGGCCTCGCCGCGACGACGGCATCTCAACTCAACTGAATTGCACAGGTTTTGATGCCGTCGCCGCGACGACGGCATCAAAACCTGTGCAATTCAGTTGAGCTGCGAAACTTAGCGCTTTCTCAGTAAGAAGCGGTCCAGTGACAGGCAGGTTCATGCTCCGCGCCTTCTTTAACCAATGAAGCTGGGCCTTTTCCACTTTGGGAGACGCTGAGTCTCTGATGCGGCACCTCTTCAGATTGCTGTCTGTGCCACCCCTCAACTTTTCGCGAGCGTTCCATATCCCGCACACAGTCGTCAGAGGCAAGTCCTTTTCACGGGTTATCGCAGATTTCTTCGCTCTGTTTTCAATGGTGCGAATGATTTCCACTTTTTCCTTAACACTCAAAACGCGATACTTCGGCATAGCAGTCCTCACGTGTGAAATAAATCGCACAACACGCGCACCACACAAAAAAAATACGCCGTGCAAAAGACCGTTGTTAAAGAACACACCACTGCACAAAAGCACACCACCACCGGCAGACACGGGAGAATGAAAGAAAAAAAGAAAAAGAAAAAAAAGGAAACGTGGCGGATTCCAAAAGCGAATTCCCCTACCGTCAGCCGCTGCAGACTAAGCCATACAAACAAAAAATACGTCAACGTGGCGATCTCGAAGGCCATGCTTTTGCGCGCTTTGATAAGCAACAGCCCTACGAACAGAAAATACGTCAGCGTCACCATGTTTTGACGTCACTATCGCTGCAGTTTGCCAATCTCGAAGGCCATACTTATACGCGCTTCGATCGGCAACAGCCGTACGAACAGAAAATACGTCAACGTGGCCATGTTTTGACGTCACTATCGCTGACAATTTTAGTCCTGTCGTCACCGCTAGTGAATCAAACGCCTGCGCAAGTGAAATTTTGCCGATTTTCTGCCTGTGAACATATAAAAACAAGAAAATGGTACGTACTAACCGTATGTAATGCAACAAGCGACTACGGCTTAAGCGGTCAGCCAATACATGGTGTTCAATGGGGACTGGTTGGGGGAATCTTCGCGACTACGTTTAAACCGAAGTTACACATTAAGCGGGTACGTACTAACGAGGTTTGACTGTAGCATATAGAGCTTCAAAAAACAGCTGTCCCATTTACTGACATTGTGATTGCTGTGTTACATCTAGTATGTTCTGCTTACTTTATCCCATCATCATTCATTACATTTGTGCTGTGTTTGATTTGATTCCATATATATGTGCATTTGTTAGCATGACTATTTCATTGGTGTATTAGTATTGGTTTGCTTCGTTTCATTAGTTTGCTTTTCACCAAAGATATATTTTGATGTCATGATTCAGTTATTCTTATCTTATGTTAGTTATTGTTAACAACTATTATTGCGATAGCTATTATATGGACAGTCTCTACGGGTTTTTGCCGTCGCCGTCGTGTCCCACACAAATCCAAAATAACCCCCCGTGCATGACAGCCGCGCAAACTAGGCCGGCTGTCACAAATCTCTGGAGCACTTTAGAGCTTGTACTAAGAGACGCGCTAGACGATGATAGCGTTGTTGGCACAAACCACTTTATGCTCCAGCAAAGCAAACCAAAGATCAACAAAATTTGTACAAAAAAATAACTCATGAAAAAAAATGAACCACTAATGAAAACTGACCTTCCTTATGTAACAATACACTGTCTAAACTGGCAGTTTGGCGCGCCTCTTAGGTCTAGCTACACCAACTTCTCCAGCGCTGCCCTAATCACCTAATAGAACGTTCTTACTCATGTTGGTGCTGTCCTTGTCGCATCAATCCGATGCCAGTCTCAAAATCCTGGTGGATGTTTCCAAGTCGTCACTGTCCTCATTTACGGTGGCTGGAATATACCGCCTGCCTCTGTCGCCGTTATCCAGTCGCCATTGTTGACGTGGCACAGCGTCTTCGATGGTTAGGCATAAGTGCGAGCTCGGCCCCCTGCTCAAAGTGGTGACATGCTGTACCGGGGATTGTTGCTGGTTGACCTTCGAAGGGGGATTTCTGCCGGTGCGTCCGGAACTGTCGGCTGCAGCACCTCTGAGCAGCCTCGCCCGAACGTCGCCGAGGTCAATGGCCACGATACGGAGGCCGTGCCACTGGCCATGATACAATGGCCAGTGGCACGGCCTTCGGAACTGAACACCCGCTGCTCCCGTCGACAGTATGAAGCTGCCGATGCGACTTTCTTCGGCCATAGCCACGCAGACAATGATCACTCAGTGCTGCTGCACCTTCGATCATGGCTCGAGTCACACGCCTCAAGCACTCGTGCCATTTCGAATGGAGGTCGGTCTTCTTCTTCATCCTCTCCTCCGTGCCGCCTGCCTTTTACACAGGCCCCCTTTTGCAGGAGTTTTTTCTCAAGAAACTGCCAATCTTTTTGGTTGGCAACCATGACTCTCTGCTGTGGCATGGGTGCTGCTCCTTGTGCTGTCGTAGTGCACTGCGCATCCCCACTCCGTCTCGCACAATTCACTACACGCACTGTTCACCACCTCTGCAAGTTAACTGCGTCTACGCCACTCCTGTCTGTAAGCCAGTTCAGACCACGTTATACTCTCAGTCTTCAATCGCCTGGCTCATGAAATCCACCCCAACATCTTGTCTTCCTTGAATGTATTGTATGTGGAAGCAGTATTCTTGCAAGGTGAGACGCCACCTCATTATCGGACCGTTAGTCAGCTTAGCTTTGCTTAAAAACTCCAGCAGTTGGTGGTCCGTTTCCACCCTAAATTGTTTGCCGAATCGATATATGTGAAACTTTTTCACTGCCCACACAAAAGCTAGACATTCTTTCTCTATTGTTGAGTAATTTCGTTCTGCCTTATTCAGTGTCCGACTAGCATAAAATACGGGATGGAGCTTCTCATCTTTTTCTTGCAGTAGCACTGCTCCTAATGCCTTATCAGACGCATCAGTGCACAACACAAATTCCTTTTGTACGTCTGGTGCCAGAAGCATTGGCGGGTGTGCCAACCTTTCTTTTAGCATTTGAAAGGCCTTTTGTTGGTGATCTCCCCATTTTACTAAGTCACTAGTTTCCTCTTTTGTTAATTCTATTAACAGTCCCGCCACTTCAGCGTATCGTGGGATATACTCTGTAAAATCCTGTCAGTTCTTCTTAGTTCTTGGCCTACCCACCACTTGAATCTTATCTAGTGTATCTTCCCTAGGTTCTACCTGGCTCATTCCTAACTTGTGCCCCAAGAATTAACCTAGCTCACATTTGGCTGGTTTTATCGTCAATCCTGCTCCCTTTATTCTTGCTAGTAATGTTTCCAGGGCCTGTAGATATTGCTCCCATGTGTCAATGACAACTAGAATGTTGTCAACATCATGCTGAACATGGGGCACACCATTTAGAACTCGTCTCATCAGTCTCATGAATACGGCCCCTGTTGTTTTTAATCCGAACGGCATATACCGTATTTGCACGAATATAACGCGAATTTTTTCCCATAATTTGCGAGTTAGAAAGGCGCCTCGCGTTATATTCGGGTTCGTCACAAAAATATAGCCCCCCCCCCCTTTTTTTTTTTTCCCCTTTAAAAATATTCGTCCTTGAAACACGCGTCGCATGTTCCTTGAACTTGGCGGGTTCGTCGCACCATTGCGCACATTTTATTCCAACTTGCGCTTGCAGTGAACGGGCATGGGGAGGCACCGTGGCGCCGACGCCTGCCGGGCATCTCGGAGCCCCACTGACAGCCATTACGGAAACGCTCGTGCGTGTCGCAGTCGATGCACGCGCCACTAGGATATGCTGCGTCCATCGCATCGCGCCGCTAGCGCTGCTAGCGCCATGGGGGCCACTGTGACAAACCTGGATAACACCCATTGCTGAATAGGCTCTGTCGCTCCGCGTTATGCTGTGTTCGCGCTTGCTTTTGCATTAGCTGTCAAAATGAACAGGCGTAATCAGTATACCGCCGCGTTTAAAAAACGGGCGATCTTGCTGGCCGAAGAGAGGGGAAATTCAAACCGAGTCAACCGTTCGAGGCTGGAGAAGTGCTGTGACCGCATTTTTGAAGCCGCACCGACTCGTAAGGCGTTCCGTGGGCCCAAGACGGGCCGTTTCCCGAAAATCGAGGAGGACCTGGCAGAATTCGTCCGCCAACGTTGCGGCCAGTTTCTCCCTGTTAACGCTGAACTTGTTCAGATTTAGGCAAGGGAGTTTGCACGTGAGGCCGGCGTGCCTCGTGACAGGTTTAAGGCCAGTCGCTCGTGGGTGCAGAAGTTTATGCGTCGCGCTGGATTCTTGCTTCGCCGAAGAACTTCGATTTGCCAGAAGCTCCCAGCCGAGTACGAGGAGAAGCTCATCGAGTTCCAGCGATATGTAATGAAGATGAGAAGAGAAAGGCAGTACCCCGTAGGCCAGATCGGAAATGCCACATCACTCACTGATGCTCGCATGAAGCGAGCATCAGTGAGCGATGTGGCACGGTGGATAGACAATGCCTGGGAGCCTTTGTCGTCAGCAGTAGTTTCGTGGGCATTCCTGAAGTGCTGCCTCTCGAACATGCCGTACGGCACGGGCGACGACGCAGTTTTTGCCGACAGCGACAAGGACTCGAGCAGCGAGGAAGAGTTATCGGGCATTTTCCGACGGCTGCAAAGGTCAATAAAGCTTTGCGGGTGACCGTCTTTTGATTGCTGTTTACAGTTGCATCACTTCACGCTATGATCGTAATATAATTTTTTGTTTTTTGCGTTCGGACCGAAAGTACCCCCCTCGCGTTATATTCGCAGTCGCGTTATTTACGTGCAAATACGGTACCTAAATTGGAACAGAGCTCTCGAACATGAGAACGCAGTTTTCTCTTTGGATGCTTCCTCCATAGGTATTTGCCAGTACTCTTTCAAAAGGTCGAGTTTGGAGAAATATCTCTTCTTCGCCACCCTTGCTATGACCACACCTATTCTGGGTATTGGTTGCACATCTGTTTTTCAATACATTATTAAGACGCCTGAAATCTACGCATACCCTATTCAAACCATCTGCTTTCTTTACCACCACTAAGGGCACGTTATAGGGAGAATTAGCCCTTTCTATGATGCCTTGTTTCAACATCTCATTGAGCTCCCTTTCAATGGCTTCTTGCATTGCAAGGGGTAGTGGGTACCGTTCTACATGGACTGGTTCCTCTGTTAACCGCTGTAGTCTACACTGCACTACTTCTGTCTATCCGCGGAGATTTGAAAACACTTCCTCAAACTTGTGGATTACCCTTCTTAACTCCCCCACTTCTGTTGCCTGTACGTCTTGGCTCCACTTAACGCTCTCTATGCCCATGGTATTCTTATCAATATAAGTTTGGACCTCCCCGTAACAGTTCTCTTCCGCTATCACCATACATACCCTAGGCCTCTCCTCATTGTTTCCTTCTATTTCTTAATAAAACTGCTTCTTGGGCTAGTTGTTTCATTATAAAGTGCAAATGCTTACAGGGCGCAAATTGAACAAACAAAAGAGAGGGACACGCAGACACACACAAAGCGCTTTGTGTGTGTCTGCGTGTCCCTCTCTTTTGTTTGTTCAATTTGCGCCCTGTAAGCATTTGTCCTTCTATTTCCTTTCTTTCTTTGTACTTGTTTAACATATTGATGTGGAACACCTTCTTATGATCCTGGACTGTGATCTCATAGTCTAACTCGTTCTCTTTTGAGTCACCGTAAAAGGCCCCTTCCACTGCGTAAGCAGCTTATTATTCTCTGTGGGTAGTAGCACCAGTACCTTGTCTCCTGTTTCTAGTTTCCGGGTCACTGTTTTACAGTCATAATATTTATTCTGCATCTGTATATTTATCCTGTATCTTAGCCTGTTCCAACTTCTCAGGAGCCAATTTACAGGTTTCCTCCGACTTGTTCTTAAGCTCTAGTACATAAGAGTACGTAGCTTTCCCTCACTGTCCAATTCATCTCTGGACCACAGCTCCTTTAGGATGGTTAGTGGCCCTCTGACTGCTCTCCCATATATTATCTCGAGTGGGGAAAATCCTGTGCTTCCTTGTGGCACCTCTCAGTACGCGAACAAGAGTGCTGGCAGGTGCCTATCCCAGTCTTTTGGCCACTCTTGACACATCTTCCTCATCATTGTCTTCAGTGTTCCATTAAAACTCTCTACCAACCCATTTGCCATCAGGTAATATGGGATGGTTAACTGTTGACTTATAGACAACAGCCTGTTCATTTCTTTCATAATGTCTGATGCAAAAATTTGATCCCCTGTCACTGAAAATTTGTCTGGGTACACCATGTAGAACAAACATCTTTAACAATGGTTCTGCCATTTAAATGGTTTCCACCATCCTTAATGGCACCGCATCGGGGTACCTAGTGGCTACGTCCACCAACGTGAGTACATATCTGTTTCCCTTCCCTGACATGGGACTGATGGGTCCTATAATGTCAATCGCTACTTGGTGAAATGGTAGCTTGACCATGGGCATCTTTCCTAGGGGCGCCTTTCCCACATGGACCTTGGCCACCGTTTTTGACATACATCACATGATCCAACCCCTCCTGACATCACTTTGCACTCCACTCCAAAAGAACTCTTTTTGTAATTCTTTCCAATGTATTCTTTATTCCTTGGTGCCCTATCTTTAGTACTGTCTCTCTCAGTTCCTTGGGAACCATCAATGGCTGCACTTCCCTTCCTGAACTAAACACGCACCTTTGGTACAATAGATTGTACTTCTTGATAAACTCCACTATAGTCCTGCTCCTTTTTCTTTGTGCTACTTCCCCTATTTTCTGTTCGTACCTCCGTATTAATTCATCTTTGTCTTGTAATTCCTTGAATTCTGCTGCAGTTATACTCAATCCATTAATGGTCATGACCTGCAGTGCTGTCAAGGGTTTGGCAATCTTCCTACCCGCTCGTATTTGTACTGCAACCGCTACATCTGTCTCGGGTGCTCCCACTCTTTGCAGTTCTGAGTATTCCCTCTTTTCTGCCTTTTTCTATCCTCTTCCAGTTTGGGTCTGGGTGATCTGCTTTCCTCGCACCAGGTACATTTCCCAAAATCAAGTCATACGGTGGATCTTCTACACACCTAGCTGTGACCAGTCCCATAATAAAAAAGGGTGTTGTGACGTGCCGTAATGGCCGTCGGATTTCTATGGGTTCCGAGGCGGCGTAAGAAAGACGTCCGAGCACATTCGAGACCAGGAAGGGACTGACTAACCCTTTTTTTTATTCGCCGAAGCTCCACGAGCCCACGTGAGCTTGGCGCCGATCTTCTTCATTTTCTTCGCGCTAAGGCGCGAGACATGCACCGAGCGTCACCTGTTATCGCTCGTCACATGCCCGGGTTTTGAAACTAGTCGTCCCGACTGAGTATAACAGTACATATAACGAAATACATAACGTAACACTAAACAGAAGAAATATGAGGCATGACTAACTTAAACAGTCCTATTTGTGACTATTTACAAATTTCAAGCATTGTTTCTCCGCTTTCACGCACACAAATGTATATACACTTTAGTCCGAAGTATGAGGTCGTTCCAACTGAGCAATGGGGCTCAGATAGGGTCTGAGTTTTTCCACATGCACAGTGTCACTTCCCATGTTATTCGCGAGTTCGATCTCGTAATTCACGGGAGACAGTCTATTCACAATCTTGTGAGGTCCAGTGTAAGATGTTGTCGATTTCACACCGGTCGGTGGAGACTTCAGAAGCACCAGTTGCCCTCTCTCAAGCACAATGTCCTTGTGGTGCTTGTCGAAGTGCTCTTTTTGTTTTTCTTGAGCCAGTCTGATGTACGCAGCAGCGAGCTCTCTGGCCTTTTGGAGTCGTTCACGCACTACCGTGAAATAACTTGACTCTTCTTTAAGTTCTTCAAGTTCCCGGCGGCTGTAAAGAACGTCCAATGGTAACACTGGATCTCTACCGTACACCAAAAAGAATGGAGTTTGGCGAACCGTGTCTTGGTACCCGGTGTTGTAACAGAATACAACATATGGGAGAACATCGGCCCACTTTTCTCCCCCGGAGGTAAGCATGGCGATCACGTGATTGATTGTCTTATTAGCCCTTTCGCACAAGCCGTTTTCTGCGGGGTGATACGTGGTGGTGGCCGCATGTCTGATGCCCCGATGCTTGAAGTAGGCTTCAGTAGAGCGCGCCATCATTTGAGTACCACGGTCTGTGATAATCGTGGCTGGGCATCCGTGCTTCAAGATGATCCGTCGCTCAACAAACCTTTGGACGGTTGGAGCTTCTATATTCCTCAGTGGTTTTGCCTCAACGAACTTTGTGAGGTAATCAATGGCTACGATGATGTACTTGTAACCTCTTGAAGTCTTGAAGGGTCCTATTATGTCCATCCCCACTGTGTGGAATGGGCTCTGGACTTCTATTGGCTGTAGTAGACCGTAAGGCACCGATGTCGACATCTTCAGCCTCTGACAGAGGTCGGAGTGACGCATGTACCGTCTGACATCCGCATAGAGCTTCAGCCAGTAATACTTAGACCTTAGGGCATCGAATGTTCGCCTGATGCCCATGTGGCCACCATATCTGCCTTCATGCATTTCACGAAGTGCCTCAGCTTGTCGCTGCTTAGGAAGGCAAAGGAGAAATCGATTGCTGACCGGGCCTTGGTCTCTTCTGTACAACACGTCATCGTGCGTGATAAACTTCTTTTGCGCCCGTTTCTGTTGCTTCTTCGTGTCCAGCGCACCCTTAAGTATATCCAGGACGTTAGCGCAAAATGGGTCCTGACGCTGTTCTTCACCCATGTTGTCACAGCATCGCTGTGATGGATGTGAGACTGCAAGAATTTGGTCTGAATCAGCAACAATGGGAGGGTTCCTGGAAAGACAATCTGGTGCGCTGTGCAGGATTCCTGATTTATAGATGACATCAAAATCGAACTCCTGCAAAATCAGCGACCAACGAAGAAGACGTTGGTTTCCTTCCTTGTAGCGCAGAACCCAGCAAAGTGCGTGGTGGTCGCTGACAACTTGAAATTTTCGGCCTATCAGATATGGGCGCAGCTCTTTAACGCCCATTTCACTGCGGGAGCTCCCAGTTCTGTCGAAGAATAATTGAGCTCTGCACCTTTGAGCGACCTACTCAAGTAGAGCACAGGACGGTAGCGTCGCTCTTCATCCTCTTGCAGCAGCAGACCTCCCAAGCCCAGCCGAGAGGCATCTGTGTGTACTTGGACACCGAATTCGGGCTTCTCGGAGAATAACTTCAGGACAGGAGGCTGACACAAAGCGCGCTTTAATGCCTCGAAGGCAACTCGCTGATCCTCTTCCCAAGAGAAAGTAGAATTCTTCTTTAGGAGCGATCGAAGAGGCGCGGCAATAACGCTGTAGTTCGGGATAAACTTCCTGAAGTACGATGTAAGCCCGATGAATGACTGCAGTTCATGCACGTTTTGAGGAGGCCGGAACATCTGAACAGCTGCCAGTTTCGAGGGGTCAGGAGACACGCCATCTTTTGTGACAACGTGCCCAAGATAATTGATGGCAGTGCAAAAGAAGAAACACTTATGTGGCTTGAACTTCAAGCCTGCCTTTTCGAACCTTTTAAAGATGTTTTCAAGGTGCGAAACGTGTTCTTCAAATGTCCGACTGAAGACTAAACAGTCATCCATATAAACAAGGGCATTGTCGTATTTCACGCCATCGATGATTGTATCCACGGTTTGCTGCAAGTGAATGGGGCACCTTTAAGGCCAAATGGCATCCGGAGGAATTCGTAAAGACCCCACGGCGTAACGAAGGCAGTCTTCTGTATGTCATCTGGATGCATGGCGATCCGATAAAAACCAGACACCAAGTCCATGACAGAGGAGTACTTGCTTCCGGTCAGTGCTTGTAGCGCATCTTCAATCCTTGGAAAGGGGTAAACGATGTCCTCAGTGACCGCGTTCAGACGTCGATAATCGACGCACATGCATGTCATCCCGTCTTTCTTCGCCACAAGGACCAGTGGTGATGCCCAAGGACTTCGAGAAGGTCGCACTATAGTGGCATCAATGAGGTCCTTGATCAAACTCTTGACAAGATCACGCTGCGCTGGAGACAATCTGCAAGGACGTTGGGATATTGGCTTTGCGTTTCCAGTTGGTATGCAGTGTCGTTCAACTTTGCAGGCGCCTACATCCGTATGTGTTTGCGCAAAGCAAGCAGAATGCTGCGCCAACAAATCCTTCACGACTTGCAGCTCACTGGGAGATAACGTTGTTCCTATGTTAAAGCTGACGGCGCCGATTGGGATTGAACGATGCTGTGGGTCGACGACTGTATGAGCTGGTGGTGAATCAAGGTCCTCGGGAGAAGGCAGGCTTGAAAGTTGAAGGATTTGTTGACAGTCGTCTGCAGAGAGCTCAATCTCCTCGATTCCGCTTGCTTCTTCTATGAGGCCAATAGTCATATGAGGTGGAAGCATGATCGCTTCAGAAGAGCAGTTCGTGATTAAAGCCTTGACTGTCTTCTCTGATGCATCTATCACCATGTGCTCCACAAGGACCGAATAGCGGTCGTACAAGAGCTTTGTCCCTGTGACGACCATTGCACGATCTTCGTCTTCGGATGTACGATGCCAGGCTACGGGAACTAACTTCCGCGATAAAGCTGGTAGCACTTGCTCTTTAACCAAATAGACCTTGCGTAGCCCTTGAGGAACAGACACAGCAAAGGTTTCCGAGCCCCAATCGATGACAGCTTTTGAGGCCCGCAAGAAGTCGTCGCCCAGAAGGACGCCCTCGTGAGGTAACCGGGGAACAACGATAAAGTCATGCTGCAGTGTTTGGTCA
This sequence comes from Hyalomma asiaticum, assembly GCA_013339685.2. Classification (NCBI taxonomy): domain Eukaryota; kingdom Metazoa; phylum Arthropoda; class Arachnida; order Ixodida; family Ixodidae; genus Hyalomma; species Hyalomma asiaticum. The sequence goes on from CM023482.1 coordinate 12,470,060, forward strand.
TCCACCGTTACCACAGCTCTGACTTGACCCAAGTTTTGCAGATAATGGCCGCTTGCTCCGACCAAACGCAGGGACGAAGGCCCAATGCTTAGTTTGAGTCGTTTAGCTAGTGGTGCCGTAATCAAACTTTTCACGGCCCCAGAGTCCAAAATGCCGTTAATTTGTTGTCCTTTGATGGTGACAGGAACGGAAAAGGTACCCGCTTCTGTGGCACAGGACACCTGCTCAATTACTGGCGACTGCTCGTGGGCGTTGGCGTCACCAGTTGTGCGTTTCCCCACTGTTGTGGACTGGAAGATTCAAATTCTTCCTGCCACTTCAAAAATTCATGAGTTAGCGGTAAAGGGCACTGCGTGACCAAATGACCCCTTTTGGAGCAGTTCAAGCACAATTTACGAATTCTCGAGGCGTTTCCTTGAGATCTTTCAAAAACACGCGTCGTGGAATGAGTAGACGGCCGCGACTGAGACCGCTTCCTCTTTGTATCGCCTCTTTTAGGCACGTTTCTCTGGGCTACTTGATCATCGGAGGACTCGCTCGACTCGATGCTCTCCGTGCGCTGACGATGGCGCCTGGGCTTCCGCGGTGAACGCTTCGAGTCAACGCGGCATTCGACGGACTGCGCTGTGGATAGACTCTCGCGTTCTTCCGCAACCACAATCTGAACGCTTTGCTCAGAATCTCTGATCTGGTCAAAGCGCAGAAAGGAACTTATCATATCATTTAAGTGCCTAAAGGTTTTGTCAAAGAAGTGCTTTTTTGCCTTGGGTGACAGCGTATCCATGATGATTTGACACTTTTCCTGCTGTAGTACAGGATAATTGCACTGTTCCATCAGGTCCAACTTTCGATATGCGAAGTCTGTACAAGACTCTCCAGCGCGTTGCGTCGCTCCAAACATTCGCTGTTTAGATGTTACATCGCAGTCCATATTATATCGTCGGCGGAATGCTGCTTTCATGTCAGCCCAAGTAGAAATATCACCTACTTTGGTGTGGTGACGCGTCCATGTAAAGTCTTCAGCTGGGAGCCTCGAGATAATGAACGGTACGGCGACTTCGTCAGGAACGCTGAAGGTTCTGAACCAATAGTGTACTTGGTGAAACCAGGCGTTTAGATCTTTCCCGAGATGCGGTAAAGAGCTCGCCGCGAAACTTGAAAGTCGGTCGCGAGCGTCTTCATCATTAGACATGCATTGGGTATTAGTGCCTTTTGCTTGGCTTTGTTGATTTCTGGAGCCGCGTTTCATGTTGATCGACGCATAGCTCTCCCCTGCACTCGTGCATGATGCGGCGTCCGAATCCTCGCGTGTCCTTGACTCCAAGCGCTCGATGCGCTCTATAAGTGGAGCGAGTAAATTGCAAAGGAAATCGTGACTTGCCTGCAGCTGCGGGTCAAGAGGTGGCTTTGGTGCGTCGTCGTCGTTAGCGGCGTCGTGGTCCTTCGAAGGCACCATTTTCAGTCGCTCCAATTCGCGCCGGAGCTGATCCACTTCTGTCTTCAGGGCGGCGGCTTCGGACACAGCTGACCGGTAGGCTTCCTCCCGGGCGGCATCATCCAGGTGCTCGAACACGTCGGTGGAACACGGGGCGGTCGCCATCTTGGGTTTGCGGAGCCGACGCTGTCTTGAAGTCAGTGGTTCAGCCAAAGGAGCACGTAGAGAGCGGCGTCCCCACATGCCGTAGTGGCCGTCGGATTTCTATGGGTTCCGAGGCGGCGTATGAAAGACGTCCGAGCACATTCGAGACCAGGAAGGGACTGACTAACCCTTTTTTTTTATTCGCCGAAGCTCCACGAGCCCGCGCGAGCTTGGCGCCGATCTTCTTCATTTTCTTCGTGCTAAGGCGCGAGACACTCACCGATCGTCGCCTGTTATCGCTCGTCACAGGTGTCGATATTTGAATCTGTGCCTCTGGCAAATACAGCGTAGACCGCTTATACCGTAAGTCGCCGGAATCGCGGATACTCGCACTATAAGCGGTACCGCACAACCAAAACAAGATTTTTCAATGTCTACACATGTGTAAAAACTGTCGAGCAGGTAGCAGCGCGTGTTAGACATTCGAAGCATGTGACCGGGCTGCTTTCACCCGTTTAGAAAAAAAAAAAAAACGGATATTTCAAAGATTTATGTCCGCGGCCGTGCTGTGCAAAAATGAAAAAGAAAAGAAAAAAGCGCTATAGCGATGTCGCCGTTTATGCGGACTTCCCGCAGAATTGGATCGTGCAGAAATGGGAACCGATTGCAGCACGCGCTATATGCTTCGTTTTCTCTGACGCGTATGCGATGTCAAAAACGTTGTGACCGCAAACCACCATTCGAGTGGTGCACCTGCTGTCCATGCCTTCGCTTCCGTTGTCGAAGTGATTCGTCTGCGTTTTGAACGCGGCCGCCATGAACCACAGTCGCCTGCGGCCCTACCTGCAGCCAGCACCGAAAAGGTAGCGCTCGTTAGGCCTAGTTTGTGGGGTCGTGGGCGGCGCCCCGAACGGGAAGCTTACCCTTGACAACACAGGGATCAGGTGCACAAGAAATCACGCTCGCAGGGTGATTCAAGGGCAGCGCACGTGAAGTGATTAAAAAAAAAAGAACTGGAGACAAACAGCGGTAACGCAGACATCAATGCGATCACGGGCATGTGTTCGGAGCTGACATACGGCCGTAGCAGCATTCTCCATCGCCTTGGCAATCCTATCAATTCTATCCTCACAGGGCGTGCCCACGACGCATTGCTGCCGTGGCCTTTTTTTCTTCTTCCCTCTGCTCCTTGTTCATTCTTTCCGCGCTTTTTCCTCCTCCATGGTGATTCATTGTGCTCCTCTCGGGCAGCGCGCTCGCTACCTCAATTGTCCGCTGATTTCCCGGCAGCCGCATTATAACCGGTCTTTCATCTCACGGAGCCGCACGATAAGCGGTATGTGTATACATTAAGTTCTATGGGAGGGTAAACAGGGGTCAGAAAAAACCGCATTATAGCCGGTCCTTCACTGTAAGCGGTTACGTTATAAATGGTCTCTGCTGTATTAACAGACCTGTCTACCAAGATGACTGGTTTAAAGTAGCCGGTCATGTTCTCTGGTGGTACTAAACTCTTTCTGACTAATACGATATTTCTCCCATGTCTCTCAATACTGTAACTGGGTGTCCTTGCACCTCTCCTTCTACCACGTGCGCATCTCGCTCTCTCTGTCCAACCTCCTTCAATCTCACCGTACATTCCGTTTTATCCATGGGTCTAGACCTACATTCATCCAACCCTGTGGCCTCTCTTATGGCATATCTCGCAGACCACTGGTGGTTCCTGGCGACTACCTTTCACTTGGCAGTTCATTGCAGTCGGTTACATAAAAAACATCTCTGTGGTGCCCTTTGGCTGCTGATGAGCCCTTGATTCTTCATCTCCCCTCCTGCTGTTATGGGCGCATCTTTGTCACATTTCCCTAAATTCTTCAACCCTAGCGCTTCTACAAACTGGTCTGATTGTTTGGCCATCTCCTCCACTGTTTGTAGTTTCCTCTCTTTGAGAAATATGGCCAAACTATTGCTACATCTCACCAGATATTGGTCACAAACAACTTTGTCACGAACTCCTTCATATGTCTTGTCTGCCTCAGACAGCTTTATACACCTCTCAAAATAATTAGTGAGGCAACGCGCAAACTGCTTGACTGTTCCGGTTTACATGATCAAACTTCTCCCGGAAACCTTCGGCGGTCAACCGGAACCTCTGCAATAGTTTTCTTGACCTTATCATAGTCTAATGACTCTTCTACGGTCATACGGCCAAACACATTCATTGCTTCTCCCACTACGCACAGGTTTAATACATTAGCCCACTCACGGTTCGCCCAGCCTTGCCCAACAGCTATCCTCTCGAAGCAATGCAAATATGCATCTAAATCGTCCCTGCGCTCATCAAAAGGAGCCATCAACTTACTGGAGCGAATCTGCCTTGGCCTGGGCGAAGGAGAGTCAGATGACGCCGATCTGGCCAAACTCAAGCCAGTGTCAGAGCCTACGCCCATCTGAGCAAACCTTATCTTTGCCTCCAGAATTTCTTTTTCACACTCGTGATTTCGCTTGTTCGCTCATGTTCTTCACGCGCTTGTTCATGTTGCTTATTGCGTTCCTGCCGAGTATGTTCAAAGAATGCCATCGCCTCCTCTTTAGACATGTTGAAATCCTTTGCTATCACCGCTAAATGTTCCCACTCCGCCACCTCTGCTACTCTCGAGTATCAGTGACAGGGCCGGAATTGGGTCCTGTAAAGTGTCTGGGAATGGATCTTGGAATCGAGCCCAGAACGAATCCTGGTAGGCTTGCCAATTATTGTCACGAATCTCTAGGGCGCTTGCAGAGCGTGGACTAAGAGACGCGTTGGACAACGATAGCATTGTTGGCAGAGCAAACCACTTTATGCCCCAGCAAAGCAAACCAAAGATCAACAAAATTTGCACAAGCAAAAAAACTCCTTCAAAAAATGAACCACTGCTAACAACTGACATTCCTTATGTAACAATACACTGTCTAAACTCTGAGTGTGCCACAGCTCTTAGTCTTGGGTCTAGCCACACTGACTTCACCGACGCTGCCTGATCACCTAATCGAACGTTCTTACTGATGTTGGTGCTGTCCCTGTTGCATCCAAGTCCAATGCCAGTGGCTGGAATATACCGCCTGCCTCCGTCGTCGTTGTTGATGTGGCACAGCGGCTTTGATGGTTAGGCCTAAGTACGAGCTCGGCCCCCTGCTTGAAGTGGTGACGTGGCGTACCGGGGATTGTTGCTGGTCGATGTTCGAAGAAGGATTGCTTAAAAAATTAAAAGAAGGATTTCTTTTAATTATTTATTGGCAAATTGCTTTGACTTGATTTCTTTCGTACTTTTTAATTCATACAAGATGTCCCCCTGCAGCCCAGTGCTTTGGGACCTCTTGATGTATATTACGCTGTTTGTATTGTCATGTTTGAATTAATAAAATTTTGTCTTCTTCAGAAGTGATCCACTGATGTTTATTGAGGTATCAAAAAAAGTGGTGAAGGCACAAAGTATGGCATGTGTGCAGCACAATCTCCATAAGAACCAGGCATTCAAAGTTGAAAGAAGCAACAAGAGAATGGTATATATTGTGCTGAGCTTCTGCCAAGATATCATTGTTGTGGTCTTTCGAAGGAAGGGAAGATCACAGCTGCTTCAAAAGCACAGTTTAGTTCTCTCTGTAGGGCTATTGTGACAAGTCATACGCAGCAGACAAGCAGTAAGAACAAAAAAGTATTCTGAAGGCCAATAAGTATGTACTGCACCGAGACCGGTGAAATATAGGTGATAGTAAATCGTATTGTTTTACTTCACAGGTGCAGCTTACCCTGTACCGTGGTAAGTATAATTGCTCCTTGTGCTACAATTGAATGGTGGCCATAAGAACAGTCTGCTGCTCTGCTGTGCTACAAAAATGCTCGCCCGAATATGGTGACGCCAGCGCTGAAGTGTCGCAAACTGTTGCACTGTGCAGTCAGAGTAGTCGTAGGAAAGAACTTGTCTGCTGGCATGTGTAATAACCAGAACAATCACTGTTCATGAAAGCAGCACGCATAAATGGGGAACACACCCTCAAGTTTGCACAGTGCTGTACACCACCTCGGCTCCATCACTGCTGTTTAAGCTTCACACACATGTTAAGGTGAACATTGCCTCTATACTGGTTCACTGAAGTCTAGGGTTTGATGAAAGTTAGTCTGGCTGGGGAATAAACATGGCTGAAAAAAGCTAGATTTACCAATTGAAGACTAACAGACTGACGTTTTGGTGCCCAACACGTCCCGTCCTCAACACTTGCCTTCTTTGGCGCACGCCTGCACTTTTCGCTCTCTTCAAAGCTCTCTGCCAGTTTAACCACGGCGCTGGGCAACAAAAAAGCCTCCTGTTCGTTGGCAACGACATGCGCTCTCGCCTCGGCACTCAACCATTCCTTCAAGCGACCCGTGACAACTAGCCGCTTGAGTTCCTCGAATGTGCATACCTTCGAGCTCTGGACATAATAGTGAAAATAATTTTCAAGTCGCACGGCGAACTGATCCCAGGATTCCTTTTCTCCCTTTCATGACCCCATAAATAGCCTCTTGTACTCCGCTGCCGTAAGCCTGAGACCATCTAAAATGCTGGAGTAAACTTTCCGCTCCTCCACCTTTAGCCTGCACAGCAGTCCTCGTGCCCTTTCACTCAACTGTGGCTAAACAAGCCCGTCCCACCACTCGGCCGGAACGTCATAACAATCTAGCGTTGCCTCTACATCTTCGAACCACATTGGCACGGGTGCCTCTTGGTTCGGCATTGGTGCCAGTACACCCTTTAACAAGCTTGCAAATTTCATTCGCCTGTGTTCCTCTAACCTTCTGCCAAGTGATAAGCTCTCACCGCCGTCGTTAGGCTCAGCCCTCTCACGGGCTCACAACCGCTGGCTTTCTATTATTAAGCGATGCTTCTCCGTTTCCGCCTCAGCAATTTTCAATTGAAGCTGTAGCAGCGCTAGCTGCTGTACCGGCACCGTATCTGATGTGCCACTACCCTGACCCCCCGCGTCGCTGTCGGCGACTCCCAACGCCTGCAAGTTTAGCGCCCCATCCCCGTTCATTTCCGAGCTGTCCCTTTCTCTGTCTCGCAAGTTGTAACGCTTTGTCATTGCCTGCACCCGACAGAAACACAAGAGGTACCCGCCTGAAGTAGCCTTGCGGTGCACTCTTCCTCCTCGGAATGTGATGGACTAGCCTTGCTTCGTTGGCCCAGTGATGTGGTATTCAGTTGATGGTTGTCGTCAGTTTCGGCCGATGTCATTCCCCGCTGTCGTCCTCAGTTCAGCCATGCAGGTCCTGCTCGACTGCACCAGTTAACTTCTTCTCTCGTTCTTTGCCCGCTCTCATCCTGCTAGCAGCGAAACGGTTGATAAGCTGCCGGCTCCTTCGTCTGCTGGCACCTTGAGGGAACAACTGCTCCGACATCTTGTTGTCAAAAACAACATTTAATCACCAACACCCTTACAACACAATTCACCAGTTTTGTACACTTCTCAAACAAAAGCACTCTCGCAGTCCAATCAGAATCACAAAATGTCCTTTCCTCTAAACTTCTGATTGGCTGCCGTTGGGATGTACGTCCTTACGTCCCTTTATTCAATCCCTTAATCTGCACCCGCCTCTTCCACGTCGATCACCGGTGCACCTCTCTCTCTCCTCTCTGTCGAAGTCTGGCGCCGGCCAGTCGTGGGAGCACGCTCGGTGCCGGGGTCCCACGGCCGAGCCGACGGCTCATCATCGCGTGCTCACCAGTTCCGCGGAACACACGTCGGGGTTTCCCCAGGGGTGCTGCACGTCGCCTGCTTCCTCGACCATGGTCCATTGTCCGCTGGCCGCAGCTCTCCGCAGGAGAAATCAGCCGTCATGCCGTCTTTGTGCAGTCCTGGCCGCCGCAGCGGGGAAGGAACACGAGGCCCGTACAGTGGGGAGTCCTCGGGTGGGTGCTTCACTCTTGAACCCAACAGCGTTCATGACTGCTCCTCTGTTTTCTGAAATCAGGGTCACACATAGTTGTCAAGTGCTTCGTGTCACGATCTGCCCCGGGATCGTGTGAAGGTGCCAAGCTGGACGGGCACCCACCCAAGAGCGAGACAACCCACAGTAGGTTCAAGAGAGCGAAGACTGACATAGGGGCGGCCATGCCCCTCGGTGTTTATTGCACCATGTGACAGTGTTGCCTGCCGCGCCTGGGCAGGCCGCCGAACATGGCAGGTGAAGGTGGCTTAGGGCCAAGGGGGCATTATATGTGCTTGTCACACTTCCAGTTACAGCAGGCTCACCTGAGCTATCTGGCTTTGCAGCATTCCCTCGACTCGTGCCCTCTTTTCATGCACCGGAAACGTCAATTTTCCCGCTTCAGAATTTCTCTTGTTCTTTACTGATAACCCTGCGTCACAACCACTGGTTTTATGACTGTCCGAAGAACAAAACACACATCCTGTTCTTTCTTTAGCCATTGTATGCAACACCTCAGCAGAGGGCATCTTTGGCGCATTAAAGCTGCTCTTCCCACATCCCTTAGTTGACTCTGACTTGACAGGTTTTGTCACTCAGCTCCTTGGTCTGCTTTATTATTTCTCGCGTTTCAACATCCCTTCTCAAAAAGTGCAGAAATGCTTCCAGCTCATTCCCGTCATTCACACTTTCTTTCCTTCTGCTGTATTCTAGAAGAAGGTCTGCAGGCACCACTTTCTTTATGGCCGTTAGCAACAGCATGCCTTACACGTTAACAGTTACTCCTAGGGACATTAGGCTCCGTACGCCCATCCAACGAGGCTGTGAAGGCGACTGATGTTGTGCGAGTCACGCACTGAATTAACATTCAGCAACCTGTCATGTGGTCCTCGATAATTTATTTATTTTTTTATTTAGTAATACTGTCAATCTCGTCAGGGATTTTTATAGGAGTGGGTTAAGAGGTCTACAGACATTATGGCACAAAATTATGGAATAGTTAGGTAGGGTAACAAAATAATGATTAGAAATAATAATCATAATGGTCCTATGTTATTAAAAAATTATGCAAAAATAAAGAAGGCGAAAGGCGGGCGCATAAATTATCAAGTTGATAACAATTTCAACCATTTTATGCCACAAATTTCGAATGTACAGAAGGAAAGGACAATAAGACACAACACCGATAACATTTCTTACATATTGCTGATAGCACGATCTCACCAGCAAGTTCAACAAATTTGTCAACAGTGGGGTGCGCGACCACCGTCTCGGCTAAAGTGTTTCACTCCCGAACAGCCCGTGGGAAGAAGGAAAAACTAAATGTATTGTTGGCGCAAAAGTATTCCTGGAGTGTAAGGTGGTGCTCATGACGGGTTTCTCTGGTAGTGTTGTAAGAAATGTATGTGGTTGATTCCAATTTAGCCTTGTTATGTACCAATAAACTTGAGGCAGGACAACATTGCAATAAAGAAATAAAAGACAACATCGCACAACTGGCTAGCATGTGAAGGCTGATCTCTGATAACATTTGCGTGGGCTAGTCAGTGCGCCTATATCTGTTATAGATAAAACGCACGGCTTTGCGCTGGACAGCCTCAATAGTGACTATGTGATTTTGGGTATACGGAAACCATGCCACGCTCGCATATTCTAAGACAAGGGCGTATAACTGTTACATAGGCCAGAAGCTTTGCTTTTCTTGTAGAGTATTGCAGCAACCACTTTAAAAACATTGGTTTTCGCATTGCTTTGCTTGTGACGTGTTCCACATGTGCCAACCATCCTACATCTGGCGGTATGACAACGCCCAGGTACTTATACTGAGTGATGGTGTTCAGGATGATGCCACTGTAGCCGTACGGAAAGGAAAATATGGATTTCTTTCTGGTTACTGCCACTGTTTTATCGAAATTGATGGCCATTTGGCAGTTCTCACACCATTGTGCTAACAAGCCAAAATCATTGTTAAGTCGAAGTTGGTCTTGCCGGCTTAGTACTTCTCTATACAGGACGCAGTCGTCTGCAGATAACCTACTTTTGTATTGGACCTGGCAAGTTATGTCATTTATAAACAAAAGAAATGGAATAGGGGCCGAAACAGATCCCTGCGGTACTCCAGAAAGGACTCGCATAATTTCAGAAGTGCTGGCTCTTAGCTGAACAAATTGGCGACGGTCACTTAAATAGCATTTAATCCAGCGAAAAATTGGTCCATCCCCTAGTACATATTTAAGCTTAAGTAGAAGTTTAATAGAAAAAGTGCAACTTCATGACACTGTCATTCTCGTCTTGTTGGAGTGTCCTGAGTTGAAGGCTGAGAGGAGCAAGTACTTCTCTTTAGAATGTAGACTACATATTCCATTTCCCCTAGCCGTTTTTCTGGGCCCAGACCCACTATTTGAAAGCAAGGTAGTCCTGAACTTTTTCCACGATGTCAGCGTGTTGCAGATCATAAAGACAACAGAGCTGTAGCATGGCCTCTTCACTGAGGCTGCTGCTACGATGGTGATTTTAAGCACTCACCTCCAGGCCTTTGCCTAAGGGGGTCCTTCGGAGGCAGTAGTGCTATCTAAGGATCATTTCTTTAGAATGCAAGATTTCATTGTATATATATCACGCTAATTGTATATATGTCATGCTCATTTTCTGTCAATGTGACGACTATTTTAGTTTTTAGCATCACAGTTATCATTTGAAGACCCACAGGCCACCCCATCCATCAATGTCATAGTTTTATACTCTATATTTTTATGCGATTTACAGAGATCTGACTTTAGGCCCCTTTGCAGTCACGTTGCCTTTTGTCATTGTAACTCATGGTCACCGCTATCACGACATCACCTGCAATGGTGCTCTTTGGCCACACTTGGCCCTTGCGCTAATAAAAACCACATATCAAAACTTCCAATTCAGTATTGGCACAAGACACTGACACTGGCACTCCCGTGGCTGTTCCAAACACCTGGCTGTAAAATTACCCATTAAAAGAAAATATGTATAATGTAAGCAAAAATCCAAGAGGTGGCACACATCATCGACCTCTAATGGGGTGTGCAAAGGCAGAGAGGTGCCGTTTTGTAATGCGGTTTGGCAGCAGTCAACAGCGTAGTCCACAGGTATGCGTGTGAACATGGACATCATGTCAAAGAAGACCATACTGGTTCACTTAGACCTGGGCAGTCAGTAAACCAGTGTTACGGAGGTGAAATATTTGCAGATTGTGTTGGTGTGCTAATTTGGATGCCCCCAACTGACGGTTGTTGCATATTTAAACTTCTGTAACAATAAAACTGTACAAACGTGAAAATTCAGTAGTATTTTCTGCACATCCCATGCAGGCACAGAGACGGCATGGAACACAACAGTGTAAGCATGCCACAGATTTCCCTTTGTGTTTACTGCAGTGTGTCCAGAGGAGTGCTTGCACAGATTGCTTCCCCATGAGTGCAGTGAAATGTATAAGGCGATATATTCCATGCAATCCACTACAGAAGCAGCTGTGTAGCTCGCGCCATTGTAAGCAATTCTCACAAGAGCAGCAGTGCTCTCACTGTTGTACGATGACTCGCTGCAGATGTTTTGCTAAAAGTTTCTTGACCACGCAAATCTCCTTTGGGGTAGTTTCTGTAAGTACAGTAGATTCTTTGATTTACAAATATGCTCCTAACGAAGGTCCCTCTCGCTGGCGGTTTGCAGGAGAAAGCTTCTGATCTTGTTCACCAGACTGGGTCACAAAAATCGGCACGCCGACGCCTTCCCCGAGCTTCCTCTTCTGGTGGATCAATGAAGCGGCCATCAAGCAGCCCCCTGGGTGAGTTGCTGCCACACTCTGAGGCAATCGAATGCTGAAAAGGAAACAGGAGCCAGAATGCAGTTACAAAGTTCAGTCCTATTCAGTTCTGTACAATGTTCAGTTCCCTTTCATAAAGTTCAGTCCTACTACCTGGCTGGTGGTTGAACGTGTCTCTCAGCATACATCACATGTGCCAAACCGCACATGCAGTCGGCACAGGTTGGGTAGTCTGTCCAGGTTCATCAAGGATGTATAGTGGGTGGCGTCACGCAATCTCAGAACCGGTGGCCAAGGCATAAACGAACTGAACTGTTCATTTGTGTCTTAATGTGCGAAACAGTTTTGGCTGAGTTGGTCAAATTTCACGCGTTAGCAACTAAAACTAAGTGTAATGCAACACTTCTTTATGCACAATGCTAGGAGAGGTCCTTGACTTCAACAAAGGCGATCTTCAAAAAAGGAAAAAGGGGAAATGGGGCAGCTCTGCACTAGTAGTGCGAAGACTGAGGTAGCAGCGAAGGTGTTGGCGTTCCCGTCGTCATTTCCCTCTTCCTCACCCCAACTTCCTTTCTGACTTCTTGCTATTTTATACTGTACAAGACTTTGCCACGCTTTTTCTCCCCTCTCCTTCTCACCCTCACTTCTCTTTCCTGCCCTTCTGTATACTTACTATACTGTACATGCCTATCCCAGACAACACATGGACGTCCTAGAGACTACGAAAAGTTGTCCAACTTGGGAGGTAGGGAGAGTGGGGGCGACAAAATCAGTAGAAGCAGAAATCATTTACTGTGGAAAAACATCCCAGGTGATACGAAAAACTATGTTTTGGGGATGTCCCGTTCTGCGAGGTTGTGGGAGGTTATTGGGATCTCGTCTTTTTTTTTTCTTTGTGAGATTTACTATTTTTTCACGTGGCCGCAGTCCTTCACTGCCCATTGAATTCTTTGCCAGCTGAGATAAAAAGGCGTCTAAAATAAGGTGAGCACCATGATCATTTATTGCGCAGCAGTAGTCCAGTGAAAGTATCTCATGCAAAAATGACTTTCCTACATATTGTCCTCCGCTTTCCGTCACCACTATATACCGTACTTACCCACATAAATTGTGCCCTCGCATAATTTGTGCACCCCTGATATTTAGCTAGCTTTAAAAGAAAAAAAAATTTCCTCGCATATTTTGCACTCCCCGTCCCACCTGAGCCAGCTTGCCGGCGCGCACACACGTACGGACTTTGGACAGCCACGTGGCCGTGCCTCTCCCTGCGCAGGCGAGCGCAGTCATACGCAAAAAGGGGTTGCGAATGCGACGTCCCTTCTTCCGATTCTTTTCTCCAGAAGCCCCCGGAGCCCAAAGTGCGGTCGCTAGAATAAAAGCATGTGAGTGGGGGCGACAAAAACAGTTGAAGCAGAAATCAAATGAGCCCGGCCCATCTCCATTCCTTAGAGGGCGCATGCGCTAACATCGCCTCGATTGGGACGCCTGCCGTCGAAGCACAGAGGAAACGCCCCACCTGTCTTTAACGAGCATGAAAAGACGCAAAAGGTGGGGGGGGGTCTCTCATCTGCCGTGATAAGCTATCAGCGGGCTGCTCGTAAACCCTTCTACGTTTGCTGCGCTCTCAACACAAGGAGACTACGAAATGCGTCCCGGGAGCAGCCGTATTCTCTTACATCAGCGTTTTGATGTGTTACGTGAGATTGTGTCCAAAAGAGTTACCACATACCGCGCGTTGCATTACACGTTATTTCGAATGTGTTCACGAAATCTCCACGTAATTTGCACACCCCCTTTCGGAGCTCTAAAATCCCGGGAAAATGGGCGCAAATTACGCGAGTAAATACAGTGGTCTTCATTGCCACTCTTGCCAGTTCTGCTGTACTGGGGAATGAGGATGCTGATGTTTGAGATTATTTCATCTCCAGCTCATTATCAATCAGGCAGCCTGCATAATAAATGTCGCAGTACCGTGACAATATGACAAGACAGTGAGGACAATGAACTGCGGCAGTAATACAAACGATAAAGATGGTAATGTCATAACAGTGCTCACAGCACAGTATCTCCCTCAGGCCATGCTTGTAGCAACAGTGTCCCGTACCTGTTGCTGCCGAGAGCCAACGCTACAGTAGGAGCAACAAAACGAAATGTGCAAAAGCTGCTAGAAGTGCAATAACTGAAGTGCTCTAAAAAGTAAAATGCTTACCTCAGATGTAATGAAATAGGGCTAAATCGCCGAATGCTGCATAGGCGCTAGACACAGCGATAAGGCTGTTGACACGTACCACGTGTTGGCGAGAAACCGCAGAATCCGTTTGCAATGACTAGGGTGTAGGCCGTGATGGCCCTTGCCATCACGGCCTACACCCTAGTCATTGGTATAGTTATTGTCTCTGACATATATAAGTACATGATTTTTTCGGCAGTAATGCCTCTTTTCTAGTACGGCTTATGTACAAATGATTTTACGGCTTCAAATACAACTTTTCGGCGGTCAGTGTGTTCTTACGAAACCCAAACCTGCTCAGCCATTTCCCGTTTTGTGTACACATATGAGCAAAGTCATAATGCGGTGTCACAGTGGCTGTCCGGTCTTTGGCGTTCACGTGCGGGGATCGTAAAATGACTAGAAATCAGCACAAGAGTCCTGCGCTTCAAAATATTCACATACGTAGGAAAATATAACAAAATTACAACACCGGTGCTCTCACCACTGACTTGACACATACTTGAGCTCCATTAAGCAAACACCGGCCTGAAAATTTAAATTACAGGGTTGTCTGATGTTATAGCGCACTGATGAAATGGGGGCACTTCCTGAGAGGCACTAATTTGAAGTCTTGATATGGGCCAACCATGGATGCTTTCGGAGTGATCCCTATGCACACATCCCTTGGACACTTTTCAGACATCCCGACCTGGATGTGGGATGCTTGCACATTTCTGTGTCATCCTTGTGTGTTGTCTGGCATGCTATCAAAGGAAAAATTAGCGTCCACCTGTTTGTGGGACAGAGTTACAAGGAAATCCATGTGGATTTCTCTGAAATGAAATCTTAGTTGCCGAAAGCTTTCATTTCTGAGAAATCCGTGATGATTTCCTTGTAGCCTTGTGCTACAAAACGGGTGGATGCTAATTTTCCCTTTCGTAAATGTTACTCCACCTTGCGGGTTTCGGCAGAACTCATTTGCATATTTGTGCTTATGCTATGCTTCAGCCACTCCCATCATCCTTTTCCTCCTTGTCACCCTGACTTGCATTTCCCACCCGCTTGCTAGACAAGGCTATGCAATGCTTTAGTCTGCCTTTTTCCATCCTCCTACTATATTTATTTATTTATTTATTGAAAATACCTTACAGGCCCAAAGGCATTGACTAAGGGGTGCTACAGAAAAACTTGCAGGAACAGAAATACATTGAAGTGTATATATATATAAAAAAAAATGCAATGCGGTAAAAATAACAGCATAGTAAGTTAGCGATTTCGCACAGCACTTACAATACCACATCACAGAACTCTAGGGAAAAAAAAAAAACCCGGAACACTGTAAAGAAAATTAACAAACCTGAAGATGTAACGATAAAACTACAATGACGCTCCTAAGAAAGATGCCCCTCAGGCTTATATTGAAACGTGTTCGGATTATTATCAGGCACGATAATGTCGGGAAGATCATTCCACATGCGGATGGCTGTGCGGATGGCTATACAAGGCTATGCTATGCTATTAAATGCCACGGCTGCAGGGATCGAACGTGGTAGTTCAAGCAGTGCTTGATGTTTTCTGTGCCGCACATGACACACTGCTTCCAGTATCGGCCCACACTTTATGTCGACAATGACGTTCGGACTCCGACTTCACTTGGTGACACCATGGGAGCAAGCGGCACATGCAGCATTTTTTGTTTTATACAAGGGCAGGAGGTTTGTTTGATGCAGCCGCCTTTATGTACTAGTGGGGTGGGGGCATGAGGTGAAGAGAAGCATGTGCACCATGTGGTGTGCTCGCCAGCCGCAGATTTGCCAGTGCAGTCATGGGCTGAGCCCATTAGCACACCAGAAGAAAGAAGTGTGCATGCAGACGCTGCACTTTGCATAGAAGTGTGCACGCACTCTTGGGGACCAAGACTAAGGGTGATGATAGTTTCTGATATTGGCTATTTTTCATGGCAAGCTAGAACAGCTTCACTAGTGAAAATTAAAAATGGCCTCTTTAGTATAGTATTTTCAAATTTCGACATTTTTCGTGCACCAAAAATATTCAATTGCAATTTTTAAGCGTAGCAAAATTTGAGAACGAAAGGAAACTTCTTTCGTAAGAAAGTACGAATAAGAAAGTCAATGTTCAGCTAGTTTCGTTGTCCTCAGCTTAACCTGTGTGCAGAAATAAATTTCTGAATTACAGCTACTTTGGTTTGTTTTCCAGTTTGCCAATCTTTCCTTGTGGAAAATGCCTTAGCCAGATGATATAATGAGCCCATATGATAGCATTTAATTGTTCTTTGTTCGAAAGCAATACAGTAGAACCCCACTGTTATGTTCCCGAGTGCTGCGTTTCCCAGGCTGCTCGTCGTTTTTCGCCGGTCCTGGCATAGCTCCCATAGGATTCAATGCATCTGGAACCCTGCTGTTACGTCACAAGTGTGGGAACATTCCCACATGTTACATCACAAATCGGCACTCCAAGCAGCCAGTGCCGACGGCCATATTGACTTTTCACATCGCTTGACTTGGTTTGACTGTAGAATTTAGCCACGCAGTGGGCAACGCCCATTATGTTTCCAGCACAGTGAACTCGGCACAGCGATGCAAACTGTTGGTGACGGAATGACGTACAGTGATTAAGTTTCCATCGATGTCACCTCTGAGGTTTTATCTGTCGACGAAATCATGGCCGAGTGTGTTGGTGCGTGCAGCAGGGAAGACGAAGTTGAGGAGGAAAGGGAGCAGCTGCCGGAGCCAACCTCATCGTTCGCCGTAACAGCGCTAGATTTACTCAGAAGATAGTGAGAAAACGCACACTCTTAGCCACGTGTTCGGGGAGCATAACTCTGTTCCACAATAATCATTTGGCAGGGGCTCATTTCTTGAAAACTCGGTGCTGGCCGCTTTCCAATCAAGGACGATAGTCGTTCGCTGACGGGCAAGTATGGGGCACCACCTGAGGAGAGAATCTGGGGGTGTTGGGAAAGCGCATGAGATAGATGATTGCTGTTGGGGCACAAAAGTGCCTCCTTTTACCCTACCGGTGGCTAAAGTGCAGGAGACATGCTTTTAGCACATTTTTGTCCTGCAGTAATCATCGCCATCATTCAAGGCTTTATTGTGGTTTTTTAAGGTACAGTTCATGTAAATTTATATCAATGTAAGATCCACAGCCATAAGCTAGTAAGGAGTATAATGGAAGGAAATGTATGAGCACAACAATTTGTATGAGCGATCAAACATCATACAAACAAAACAGATCAGGGAAAGAAAACAAGAGTATAGAAAATTTCACAGGGATTTAAGATAATGTAGTGCATAAAAACACGTGCAAGATATCACATACAGAGATGTAATCATTATAACACTGTTACAATTGAATCTCGTTAATTCAAACTCTGCGGGGATAGAAAATTTGTTCAAATTAGTGGGGGTCCCATTAATTAGCAGTACAGCGTGTATTTTCAGTGTCAGAAATGGATGTGCAATAAAGTAGGCTCTATCGCACATCCTTCAGAGTGCAATGTCAGTAACTACGCACTGTGAAAGTACACCATATATAAAGGTCAGGATGCGAATCCAAAAAGCAGGCGCACACTCGCACACTACAAAACATGGCACAAAGGTAGCACCGCCCACATGACACCGATGCCCCACGAAAAGCACAAATAGCTATATGTGCACATGAAAGCACCGGCCCCCAGCAACATTTGGGCGAATAAAGCATTGGGCCCGAACAGGCGATCACATGCAGCGTCAATCGTTCCATGCTTCGTGGCAGTGCGCATGTAAGAACACGAGAGGCTATCGGCGCAGTGTGCATGCCAAAACACAAGAGGACATTACGTATGAAAATGTGCTTATTTACGTAGCTCAAGCATTAAAATGATCAGTTATTTGCGACTGACTGCACATCTTTCGATGTGACTGCAACAGCAACTACAGCTGACCCAAGAGCTCCAGCGCAGTGGGCCGCAGAGGGACAGAGTCTGCATATCCGCATTCTCACAGATGAACTGCCCGACCACGCACCGGTGCCTGGCCGGCCTGGCACCATAACGCCAGTGGCGTCTCGTCGCCGTAACAATGGACAAGTCGAACTGTGAGCAAAGGGGCTGGCTGATTTGGCTGGTTATCTGCTTCACACGCATTGCATATATGCGCGCCATTCACAAGCACGCCTCCACAGTTCCCTTTCACGAACTGTACGCTGGTCCATGGGCTGGTCCCAACCACCGATGTCGTATTTCTCTCTCCTGTTTAGAAAAAAAAGAGGGAGGGGAGTTGCGCTCATGGGAGAGGAAAAGGAGCATCTTCCAACAAGTGCGCATGGTGATGCTTGCGATGTCGCGTAGCACGTAGTGGTATGTAGCGTGTAGTGGCATGACTTCCGCTAGATACCTTAAAAAATGTACATGAATCGATCAAGTAGCTGTGGGTTTGCGAAGCTACGGTGGCCAGTGGCGTGATTAAGTTTGCTTTTGGCTTAGAATTGCATGAAAATTAGTCTGTGTGGCCGGACAAGATCGTTTGAATTAACCATGGGGCGTGTTTCAGGTCTGAATTAGCGAGGATTTTTCTCCATTCAAATACACGTCACTTTGCCGGGACCAACAGACCAGTTTGAATTATCCGGCAGCTTGAATTATGTGAGTTCAAATTAGCGAGGTTAGACCATATCACTATGTACAGTAGAATCTCGATGGCACGAATTGGTAGGGAGCACGTAAAATATTCGTATCATCCCGAATTCGTATGAACCAAAACAAGTTAAAGCTGATCATGAAGATGAACAAGAACTTTGCTGGGGTCAACTACTTCTTGCTGAAAAAGTCCATGATGTTCTTTTGAACTTCCTTAACTGCGCTGTCCCTCAAGAAAGCCGGCTGAAAGGAATAAAACCGTGCTGCGGTTTCTTCACTCACGCTGCCGGTGCTTACGGTGTGACGCAGTACACTGAGGGCGTCAAGGTTTTCCGACATAGACGGTAGGAGATCACACTGGCATCTTCAGCATCACCCTCAGACTCGGTATCCTTTGCCTCGTCGACCAATTCTTCGATGGATCGCAGCCCACAGGTCGCTACGTTGTCGTCCGCGGTGACAAAGTCTCGCGCCGAAGCTCGAGTTTCAAGGTTCTCCCAACCCTCGATGTGCAAATCGTCGTCAGGCTCTTGGTTTTCTTCCATCGGAGCCGCATCCGATTCCGTGAAAAATCAACACTTGCGAAAGCAGTTCGCGATCGTGTCCTGGGTCACACTATGCCGGGACATGGCCAAGAAATGTAACGTGTCAAGCAGGCTAATCCGCAAGTTTTCATCCCTGCGCTCAATTTTCGCCAGGAGCCACTGCACAAGCAATCCCTTGAAATGGTGCTTCACATTTCAGATTATTCCCGCATCCAGCGGCTGTAGACGGCTCGTGGTGTTTGCGGGCAGGAACCTTACGGCGACATTGCTGAAGTTGCAGTCTTTCGGATGGGACGAACACTGGTCGATGAAAAGCAAAATTTTTCTGCTTTTCACTGCCATTTCCTGGTCCAATGTCGTAAGGAACTCGCGGAAAAAATCTGCAGTCAAAAATCTGAGTCAGTCGCCCGCGTGAAGCGATCATTTCGCGCGTTCGTATCATCCGCAATGGCTGAGGAACGTGTTCGTATAACACCGAATGACGGCGCATTTTATACAACGTAGTCCGTCCAAAACAACATTAAAATTCGTATCATCGCGAAATTCGCATCAACCGTAATCGTATCATCGAGATTCCACTGTATGTACATCACAGCATCAGCAAAATATAGTACAAGCAAAGCATCAAATAATAGGCAAAAAATACATGGGGCTGTGTGCATCGTTATACTTTGTTTTTCATGGAACATATATTTTTAAGTGCGCTTGAGGAACCATTTGCATCTGTTATCTGAAGTGCCATCTCATTCCGTACATAACCCTCAATGAATATAATTTAATGCGACCAGCCAACCCTATGCCCAGCGGGTTCTACATGCTCCTCAAGATAACAAAACGAGCAACTCACGACGCCCAATCATATTCGGCATTGGTACATTAACAAAACCTATGTCAAGCTGCATAGACAAACTAATAACACATATCCCTACAATCCTGTACTCATATATCGAAAACATGACCAATTCCCTCAGAGAAATCTCAAGCATATTGTATTTACCGGAAGGATCATATCTGGTAACTCTTGATGTATCCTCTCTTTACATGAATATTCTACATGGCTACGGAATAACCTCTTTAACTAACACGTACACGCTGCAGAGACAACTGGATTCTGCAGATGGCCACACAATTACAACTTCAGTGAGGCTGGTCTTGGAACTTAATTCATTTCAATTTAACAATGAATACTTTAGGCAAATCAGTGGAACGGCTGTGGGCACCATCATGGCACCTGGTTATTCCATTGTCTTTATTGGACAGCTGGAATCATAATTTCTTTCTCCGCTCTTGTACAAGAGGTATATAGACGATATGTGCTTTGTTTGGACATACACCGAGGATGAAGTCATAGAGTTCATAGCCTCTTACAGTTGCGCAGCTCCAAATGTTAAGCTGTCCCACTTCTACTCTCGGACAAATATAAATTTCCTGGAGGTGACCGTAACTGAAAAACGGTTGACTATCAACAAAACTGTATCGCAAACCTACCGATCGACAACGATACCTTCACTACCGTAGTCACCCATGCCATTGTAATAACATTCCATATAGCCATGCGCACCGTTTCAAACGAATCTGCTCAAAAGAGGAAGATTTTGATTCAGCCACCCTAAACCTAAAAACTTTCCTGCACAAATAAGACTATCCACCACGTGTAATCGACTACGCCATCCAGAAAGCCAAAACGCTGAACTGTCAAGATCTCATTTTGAAGCGACCAACATCTGGTGCTTGCGCATGTGCGGTGGAGTTTCACTGGAACAAAATTTTTCCAATAAACTTTAGTTGTAGGGCCAGCCTCAGTCCTGTGCATTCCTTGTTCTTGTGCTCGCGTCTTCACCAGCTGGAATTTTTACGCCATGACCATGCTGAAGCTGGAAAAAAAGCATCCGCCATGATGTGGCTACCCTGTGTTGTATGCACGCCCCTTACCTGGCTCAGCCGTTACAGCACAGAAAAGAGGGAAAGCAAGAAAAGGGAAAAGAAATGCAGCACTTGTCTGTCTCCAAGGCAACCAAGCACATGCGCACGATTGTCTGAAAGCAGTGCTGGAGATAGCGTTTTTTTTTTAGCGTTTCTTTTTTTTTGTGTGCGTGTAAAATATGTTTTCTTGATCAAGCATGTTGTGTTTGTTTGATTATGTTTAAAATATTGGCTGAAGAAGCTATTTGGCAACCCCAACTGTATGTTTGCCTTTATTTTCACATTACTGCATGAAATATTATGGAGTCCACCTGTGGAGCTCTTTATCTCTCTATGAAATCTGCAACCCATGAAAACGATTATGTAGCTGTCCATAAGAGCTGTGCATTAATTATTCAGTTGTTTCTATATAAAATGAAACTTTCTACTCACAAGCACACCACAACGCACAATTAGATGCTCCAAGGTGCTCCCAAAGGCAAAATTACCTTCTCCAAAGTGCTTCAAAATGAAGTTCTTGCTGCTCCAAAATTTGCTAGAAGTGAGAAGTCCCCTTAGCATCAGTGATATCAAAGTTTGTTTGCAATTAACATTTCCTGCCATAATATTATGATGATTTTTAATGAGCCTGCACTTCGTACAAATAACAGCGGGCCTGTGTGACGGCACAATTTGCAAATGTAATCATGGAGGTCATTCATTATGTGCACATATATAGTCCGCAATATAGACTAGGTGGGTTGTATGTTCATGTGAGAATTGATCATTACCAGTTGAAAGATTTAATTATGAGCCTTATATTTTGGGTGGCTTTTCTATTCAGTGGTGGGAGCGAAGCGCCTGCACTTCGACCTGGGAACAAGCCCACCCTTGAAAAGTGACAGCAGTCTCCTCTCGCCCAATGTCTTGAGTCCCGAATGGGCTGACGGAGTGAGCCACAGCGATGAAGTGTTTGCGCCAAGGGCATCGGTCACCACTCCCGGTGAGCGACAGGCAGGTTTGCATCAGAGACCGCACTGATGAGCCGATTGAATGACAACACAGTGACATTGTTACCTTGTTATGAAGGTTGTTCACTAGAGAAGGCCCAGACTGCCTGGCTAACTTTCAGATTGATCGATGCTCTTTGTGGTCCTTTTGCTTGATTAGGGCCTTCAAACACTTAATTTTTTACTTGGTAGAACTTCTATTTGGCCTTGTTGGTTCGTACTAGAAACGGGAAACAGGAGTGCCAAAAACGAAACACACAGGACAGGTGCTCAACTTACAACCGAGTTATGTTGGAGCAGCACAAGAATTTACAGTACGGATGACGGGCAGGGGTAGGCACAGCCGTAACACAGCCACCCGACAACAAATTGCCACGACCCCTAGAATGCCACATCACGACCATGTACCCTAGTGGTGCGACCCAGCAACTAAAGGCAATGGAAATCACCTTACACTTGCCTAATTTGTACTACATGGAAAAGATAGGTGCTCATGTACCAGCAAACCGGAACCATCAGATCAGCAACTATCAAGCTAGATAGGACATTACAAAAAGGCCTGACACCATGAAAAGTAAGAATTTACAAATGTACACTCAACATCAAAAAAAGGCAAAAACAGTGATTGAACGACAAAATAAATATACAACAGCATACTGTGCTTAACAAGGAGCTGCATTGGTGAGACATTCTTAAAAGGGCAAAGTAATAAAAATAATAAGAAACACAGAGAATGCTTAAAAAACAAGAAAAAGCATGAAGTATGAGAAAAGAAGACAAAAAACTCACAGATGCTTTAACGTTAGGGCAAATGACCGTTGCTTGTCAATTAATAACTCAAGTGGCCACCTGGCTGGAGATTGCAAAAGGTGGGGCTGCATTGCAAACTTTGCATGAACCACATTTCTTAAGCGCTCATGTGATAGGTTAGAAAGGGAAATACAGCAGAAGCTTTGCACATCCTTACATCTGCTGACAAAAGTAGAAGCGCATTTTCTTTGGCACTTACAGAGAAGCAAGTTGCCTGCCTTTCTGGACTTGCTGTAATTTTCTTTTTTTGTGATGTGGCAGTTTGCTCATGTTGCAGTACTTTTCATTGTGGTTTGTGTCCCTTTTTTAACACGGAAGTGTTTTATGCGAGGTCCACCAAGAATTCGCTGACGTACTTCCGTAATGAAATGGATGTCAAGAAATGAGCATGCATTTGCATTGAAAAAGTAGCGCCCAATTGGACTCGAACCCACGATCACCCGGGATGCGACAACAGGAGCTGGAAGCACCCCCGATTGCACCACCAACACAATGGAGATATAGAGAACAGACGGGCCTCATACCTTCACTACACCACTTTAGAATTTACACACCACTTTACACCACTTTAGAATTGATGCACAGTTAATGCAGAGTTAATTAGCAAGCAGTATTATTCCTAAATTAACATCACCTCCCTTTCACTGCACATTTAGTTTGCAGCAGTGGTTCCGCCATCTATGAACGATGGAGCGAAGTAGATCGGCAGCGCTAATGCGCACTGACAGTTAGCACTTCCGTAGCGTCAGCGTCTCGATGGCAGTGGCACTTAGCATCGAGGCAGCGTACAACGCATTGCATTGCGCACAAAGGTGTGCATTGCGGTCTTTCTTCAATTTATTTGCATGCGCCATCAATCTGACATTGCAAAAACTGCACGTGTTCTCCGAGGTTCCATGATGTGAAGATCCTGGGTAGGAGTCAGGAAAAGCAGCACATGACCCCTTGGAGGAATTTCATGTCAAAGAGAAGGGCAATGACTGTGTAAGTCAAACATCGGTGGCTTTATTCGCAATTGAACACGCATTTTTACATCATTTTGTATTGTAACGCACTGTAGTGGCACAGCAGTTGCAGCTAGCCAGCCTAGGGGAAAAGACTACTAGTGCCGCGGGACAGATTGGAACGCGCTAGTGCTCGGTCTGACTGGACGCTGCAGACGCAGCCACTCGGTGCCTTCGTCCACAATAAACGCAGCAATGACGGCACAGCTGCGTCAGCCACCGTCACACCACTGCCACTCCACTACAAATTGGGGACACGGACACAAGGAACCGCAACCGGCACTGAACCCCTGCCACTGAGCCTTCAGCCATGTTCAAGCCCCACTTCGACCCGCCGCTACCGCTGTTTCGATCTGCTGGCTTTGAAAGATGGTTTATCCAGTTCGAGGCGGCTCTGGAATACAACAGCATCTGGATCAAGGAGTTGACGTTCGAGGTGCTGCTGCACATTCTACCACCTGACCTCCAACACCGCCTAAGATTCAACTGGTGCAGCCGAACCCCTTATGTGGACATGCGAGAAGCGGTACTCAACTATTTTCGTGCTCCTTACCACCCTCGGCCACCTACACCAACACACTCAACGTCAAGCTTTTGACTTTTGTCGACAACTCCAACGTCCTGCTCGACATACTCGACGTCCCACCCGTCAGATTCTCCGCTGGCTACCATGTCGGAAGCCTGCACAGAGTCTGCAAGCACCAACCAGAGTGGGTCGCGCAACATACCATCCACAAACAGCAATGATGTCATCAGGACAGCATCGAAGGAACGCCTGTCTGATGTCCCTCGGCTGGAACCGCCCGGATATTCCCTAACAACCACGCAAGCAGACGCCCAGTATGACACCCCAACCGAAACATCTGCACTTATCGGAGGTGGTTGCGCGACCGCAGGTGCACCTTCACGTTCTCACACAGGGTCACGCACGCCCACTGTCAATTGCAGCGTCCATCCTCGCGGGCAATCTCCACTCAAAGTGAATGACCCAGTAAGCATGCTGGCCAAGTGCTTGATTTCAACGGTGCCGATGCCTTATATCAAGGGCTGTCGTCCCGCATGCCTGGGCATGACACCTCAGTGCTGGCATTCTTGATGTAGTCTAACGCCTCAGTCGGCGTTGCCCATTCACCCGTATTAAGCCTGTCTTGTGGACGAGACACTTAGGTCTCTCGCCTTGTCCAATCACAGCACGTCGCCGCTGCATTTTACAGACGCACGTGCCCTAGTGCAGTTCAGCGTGCTACTGCCAACTACCGGTCACATTACTGCCGTCGGTCTGTGTACCGTACTTACCGACATGCTTTGCTATGCGTCCAACGAATCTCTTGCCATGTTTCCTTGCTGACAGCGTCCACAGCGTCCTTGCATTGTGACGCTCCTCCGCTACGCGGCTCTCAGTGCCGCCCGCTTCAACTGCTACATTGACTGTGCCAGTCTCCGACGTTGATGACTTGAGCTTCCTAACGGACAATGCAAGAACTGCCGCTCATGTATATAGACTGACCTTCAACTCACCAGATAAATTTTTGATCGCGCTGAGCACTAGGGGGCGAGCCTATGTAGCAGTGCAGCAGTTGTAGCTAGCCATCCTCGGGGAAAAGAAGACGAGTGCCACTTGGGCTCGGGAGCCGCGGGACAGATTGGAACGCGCTAGTGCTCGGTCTGACTGGACGCTGCAGACGCAGCCGCTCGGTTCCTTCATCCACAATAAACGCAGCGACGACGGCACGGCTACGTCAGCCACCATCACGTCACTGTCACTTCCCTAAAGCACCATAGTTGAAGGCAAAACGTTCTTTTGGTGTGGAGCACAGAACAACCAATACTTGTCCGTCTTCCCGGACTTTCACCTATCATTTGTGAATAAACACTTCTCTTCCGTAACAGTTTTGTAGTGGAAGCGCTGGGTACTCGACATAGCAAGACGGTCCCACAACCGCCAGGTCTGCGCCGTATCTGCCGCCTTGCTGGGCTGCCCCGGTTGCCAGTGGTGGTTGGGGTGCCTCACGGTGAAGACGGAACGCGAAATGTGCCAGCTCCTGCAGCTGCAGACCGTGCATCAGTTACAGCGGCCCCTTTGTCCTTGATTTCAAGTGCAACTGCTCCCTGGCAGCATCAGCACTTGATAGAGCTTCGCACATTCTGAGGCAAATCTGGCGGGGATGTTGATGAGTGGCTCACACACTTCAAACAGGCGAGCAACTATTACCGTTGGGATGAGACAACTCAGTTGTCCAATGTCGTGTTTTTCTTGCCGGACACAGCTCTGATATGGTTTGACAACCATGAGAACACTCTCACTAGATGGAGTCACTTCGTGTCTGAAATAAAGGAGTGTTTCGGAGACTCCACCATGACGAGGAAGTGGGCCAAGCAGACATTGCTGCTGAGAGCCCAAGTCCCAGACTAGACATGCACAACATATATTGAGGCTGTTTTAGAGCTCTGTAAGATCGTAAACCCTCGCATATCAGAGGAGGGCAAGGTCGGCCACCTATCGAAAGGCACTGCCGAGGACATTTAACTTCCTCATCGGCAAAGAGAGCCTTGGCACAATCGCCGACATCATACATCACTGTCGTACTTTCGAGGCATTGAAGATACACTGTATCATGCCCAGATTTGGTTGTCTGCCGAATGTGACTACTGTCGCCAGTATAGATGACCACGCATCCTTTGACCTGGCGTCACCAATACGTGAGATCGTACGTGAAGAGCTCAACTGGCACCTGCACTCAACGTGTTATGATGCTCTGCCAGTACCAATCTCTTCTCCTCATCAGGCTTCTGTTGCTGCAACTGCCATTGGGGACTACAACTACTGCAGCTACTCATCAGCGAGGCCACAGCGCTAACACTACCAACAGTCGAGGTACGAGCACTGCTTCAGCTATCCTCGTCAGCCAGCAGCTATGTACCAGTTACAGAGTGAAGATGGATTCATGCCACAGCACCGTGATGAAGATTTTCAGCAGTGCGATGCATCTTGCCACCAATCTCTTGTGTGTTACTGGTGTGGGGCTACTGGACATATATCTCGTGGGCGGCAGAGAGCCACACCACGATGCGATTCACCATCGTTTCCTCACGCTGGTAATGGCTACCTCAACGATTCCTGGTCTGTCTGTTCTTTGAGAACTTCATGACAGCAGCACAGGTGCAGTAGTTCCCCGGCTTCAGATCGTAGTTTGACACCTCCGTCTGCTCGACAGCACTGCTCGCCCTCACTGCGATGAAGCTGTCTCCACCACCACCGCTGGGAAACTAGCCGGTGCGACCGACAGAGGTCAGGTCGCAAACAAGGATTTACCTCAGATACCTCCAACAGTCATGATGTTGAAGAACAAAATACATGTGGTAATTGATGGCATAGTATGTGCAACAGCTTTAGTGGACACTGGTGAAAATTTTCTATTATGAGTATATCCTTCAGAGGTCGCATTGGCTGCAAAGTGACGTTTCCTTGGCAAGAATTACTCGATTTATCGGCAAAATACTTCAGCCTGTAGGAGTAATGTGTTGTGAATGTCTTCTGGGCCGGGAAAGTTCACAACTGAGTTCTTGGTACTGCTGCAGTGCACACACGATGTCATACTTGGTGTTGACTTTCTTCAAGGGTGCAATGGTTTCGTTGACTGTGGTGCCGGGGACCTTTCTGTCCGAGATAGTACCTGCCCTTACTGAAGAGCCCTTGCCCATGGAGGATAGACAGCTTGTTTCCGATGAACTAATATTCCCACCGTGGTCAGTGTGGTCAGCTACCGTATTCGCTAGCATTTCTCCTGTATTTTCCTTTGACGCCATTGTTCACCCACTCGCCACTCAGTGTGCTATGAGGGACATATTAGTACCTCGTTGTGCTGATTAATGACCGAGCCGCATTCCTGTGGGCCCTCAACTGCTCTCCAGTGCCGGTCATACATCCTCGAGGAATGAAGCTCACCTTGTTCGATGATGTCACCGGAAATTCCGTCGCTGCCGTTAACAATGAAGGAAATGAGAAATGCCAGGTCATGTGCACGCGCAGCAGATTCGCGGTATGGTTAGCAAAGCGCTGCGGTCACACAAGCGAGAAATATGGGTGCAGCTCTTGCAAGCACATGCCTCCATCTATGATTTCAGCGGAAACGAGAGGTCGCTATCTTTACCTTGTTTTCAAGTGCCGCACAGCATTGACACAGGTTCTTCTCATCCGAACCTGCAGAAACTTTACCAAATGTTGTCAGTGGAGTGGAAAGTTATTGCTGAACAAGTTCAGGATATGCTACAGAAAGGCATTATTGAAGAGTCCTGCAGTCCATAGGCGTTGCCTGTCATTTTGGTCAAGAAGAAGGATGGATCTTGGAGGTTTTGCATTAGGCTATAGACAATTAAACGCCAAAACCAAAAAGGATGTCTACCCGTTATCTCGGGATAGACGATGTCATCGATTGCCTGCACTCGGCTTCCTATTTTTCTTCACTAGATCTAAGATCAGGATATTGGCAGATCCCTGTGCACCCTGATGATAAGGAGAAGACCGCATTCATTACGTCTTATGGATTGTATCAATTTAATGGTATGCTGTTAGGGCTTTGCAATGGTCCCGCTACATTTGAAAGATTTAAGGATTCGATTCTTCGTGGTCTCAAATGGGAGCTATGTCTCTGCTATCTAGACGGCATAGCCATATTCGGACATACATTTGAAGAGCATAGCTCAGTTTAAATGTCGTTCTAGACTGCCTCAAGAAGGCTGGCTTGGTTTTGAACTCTAAGTGCCAGTTTGGTGATGGACAGGCCTTGGTTCTAGGCCACCTGGCAGACAAAGATGGTATCCAGCCAGACCCCTGAAAGATAGAAGCAGTCAGTGCCTTTAAACCACCCCAGTCTCTGAAAGAACTGTGAAGCTTGTCGGGGTTATGCTCCTACTTTCGACATTTTATGCCCAGATTCGCGGACGGTGTTTGTCCGTTGACCAGCCTCTTACTAAAGGCCAGCCCATATAAGTGGACACCTGAGTGCGACACAGTGTTTGCTGAACTCGAATTTCTGTTGACATCGAAGCCTATCCTCCTTGGCTTCAATCCGTGAGCCCCTACTGAAGTACACAGTGACACCAGCAGAATTGGTATCGGAGAAGTATTAGTTCAATGCTGTAACAATGAAGAGCATGTCGTTGCTTATGTGGCTTGTTCTGTGAGCAAGGCAGAATGGAATTACACGGGGGCAGAATTAGAATCCTTAGTAGTTGTTTTCACCATTCAGAAGTTTTGTTGCTACCTCTACGGGCGACTGTTCACAGTCATAACTGACCATCATTCCTTATGTTGGCTTGTTACCATCCGTGACCAGTTTGGCCACCTAGCACGCTGGGCTTCGCCGCTCAAATAATATCACTTCACTATTGCATAGAAAGGTGGAAGACACCATGCCGACGCGGATTGTCTATCTCACCTTCATTTGTCCATGAGTAGGATGATCCGGACTCACTCAACAACTGCTCTTCTGCTGTCTCGGACACGTTTCCTGATGCTGCTGTCTTCCTGTGGAAACAGCACAATGACTTATCTTTACAACCCCTGTTTGCCGATGCCTACAGTCCCAAAGCCACTGGTTGCATTTGTATTCGCAATGGACTGTTATGCAAGACGATTACTCAAGAAGAAGCATACATTATTTACTTGTTCCTGAAAGTCTGCAATGTGACGTTCTGCATGTCATGCATGATCATCTGGCTTCAGGACCCCTTGGTTTCATTTGCTCCTTGCATCGAATACAGGAACGTTTCGACTGGCCTAAGATGCAACATTCTAAGAAACAATATGTGTCGAGCTGCAATAAGTGCAAGCACCACAAGCGACCTACAAGCACACCACATGGCCTTCTTCATCCTTTGTCACCACCCATTAGGCCTTTCGAACAAGTTGGTGTCGACCTGCTAGGACCGTTTCCCCGCTCCTCGAGCAGCAACCACTGGGTCATTGTCCGTGTTGATCACCTGACTAGATACGTGGAAACTGCTGCTATTCCTTCCCCTGCAGCTGTCTGCATCACTGTATTCTTGTTACACTTCGTAGTTCACCACGATTCACCTCACATAATCACCAGCGACTGTGGTCGTCAATTTGTCACCGACGCTGTCGAGGAACTACTCTGTCTCTGTAACTCGCAGTTCCACCACGAAACACTATGCCATCCACAGACTAACAGCCTCGTTAGGGTACAAACCGTACTATAACTAACATGCTGGCTATGTATGTGTCATCCAACCACAAGAACTGGAATGAAGTATTGCCGCTTATTACCTATGCCGAAACACGAAGTCACGGACTTCGCCCCTTTCTACCTGCTCTATTCTCAATCTCCAAAGAGCTCCCTCGGGGTGATTGGGGGTGAAAAGAAGAGGAGGAGGATGACAGATCTTTTGGCGTGGAGCACAGAACAACCAGTACTCGTCGGTCTTGCCGCATTTTCACCTATCCTTTGTGAATAAACACGTGTCATCCGTAACAGTATGATATCTTTGCGTTGGATAAGCGCCCCCTGTGACATGCTGGATCTGCCTGGTGTGCTTGTGCGTGGGAATGAGTATATATTCTGTTTTTCTTCCAAAATTGCTTTAAAGTTGCTAGTAGTGCCAGTGTTGCGTGCCTCCTGTCTGTGTGTTTTGTGTTTAGTCATGCTTCACCATGACCTTAAGCAAACATCATCTAGCCCAAGAACAATGTCATTAGCCGGCATTAATTCAGACGGGGAGTCATATGAAGAAAATTTAGAGAAAATGAACCTTAAAGCTTTCCTCTGTACCATTTCGACATGAGTGATATTCTGTTTAGTAGACAGGTCCCAAACAACGCATTCGTATTCAAGTTTTGGTCTAATTAATGTGTTGTAGGCAAGTAATTTTACACTGGGAGGTGAATTTGTCAGTTTATGCCTTAAGAAATATTGTTTACGGATTGAAGATGAACAAACATTATCTATGTATAAATTCCGGGATAAAGTGTTAGTAAGTCTGACACCTAAGCACTTGTACTGAGTTTCTTCCCAAAGTGACGATGAACCGAGCCTGTATTTAAAAGAAAGATGAGCTTTCTTCCGTGAGAAATGAAGGAAGACGGTTTTATCGGGGTTAAGCTTCATGTCCCATGTTTAACACCATTCAAGGATTTCAGCAAGAGCAGAGTTAAGATGGTTCTGATCATCTGTTGAAGTGATTTCTTGAAACAGTACGCAATCATCAGCAAACAAACTGATTTGCACATTAGTCAACTACCTTTGTTATATTATTAATGTACAGTAGGAACAATAGCGGTCCTAGCTTGCTCCCTTGGGGGACCCCGGAGCCTACTGGAAGACAGCCTGAGTGCCGCTCATTAACTGATGCAAATTAGTGGTAATTCGTTAGGTAGCTAGTCATCCACATGATCAAAATTTCTGGAAGTTTAATGAGTCTTATACCTGTGTCACACGGGCACATTGGAAGGCCTTCGAGTTGATGACCTTCGAAAAGCCCACAGCTCTATCGACTCAAAATACATTCTGGCGCTGCTACACGGCAGTTTTGAACGGCCGTTGAGTCGCCGAGTGATTTCGCAACAACATGGCGGAAACCAAGGCACCCGCTTCAATTCTAATTCGCACTAGTTGCTTGCTATTTGAATCGACGGTAAGAAACAAACTTTACATTGAGCTTTCTCTTAATCCCACGTACCAAAAGGGACAAAGTGTGTGTGACGTTTTGCAGTCGATATTCAGAAAATGTGCCGATGTTGACATTGCTAAGCCTAAGTCCCTAGCGTGAGCGTCAAAAGTAGTTTGATTCATAGGCACCAGATGGCGGAACATGCAGTGTTTCCCACCAGCTGCATGGCATTAGTTTTTTATACCAGTGACAGCGTATTCGTTCTAGAACATATGCAATAAAGTGAGAGCGTTGGCCTCTCGGTACGTTTCCAATATTTTTCACAGGTGTAGGATTTTACTTATTGATACGACATAAACAGGGCCATGGCCTCAGAAACTAATGTGTGTGGGAGCTGCTGGTGCGCCAAGTCTCGGAGTTCGCGCCGCTTCCACTTCCGTCGTTCAACGGCCTTTGAAGTCTCGAAGGAGTTGTAGGGTTCTCCGTTGACTCGATAGACTATCGACTCGACGGCCATCGAAACTGCCCGTATAGCAGCTCAAACTTGACCGTTGAGTCGATGGGCCATTGGTTCAAAGGCCTTCGAAACGCCCGTGTGACACCAGTATAAGTTTCAGAATGTGTTCGTCACAGTGAACTCCGTCAAAAGGTTTGCTAAAATTTAAGAAAATTGCGTCCAACTGTTCTTATCAAGACACACAGCTGAGAGAATGCACTACTGTAGCTAATTGTGTGATTGTTGAGTAGGCTTTTCTAAACCCGTGTTGGAAATTAGAAAGGATTGAGTGCTCGTTTATAAAGTCATTTATCTGATTGGCAATGATATGTTTGGTTAGTTTACAGCATGATGATGTAAGCGATCTAGGTCGGTAATTTTGTAATGAAGACCGATCACCCTTTTTGTCTATGGGTACGACTCTAGCCATCCTCCAGACATCCGGCAACTTTGCACTAAGTAATGAAGTGTGAAAAATAATGACAAGGAACTTTGTAATGGACTTGGCATATTGCTTCAGAAATACCTCAGGAAGGTATTCGGGGCCGCTAGAAGATTTGGTTTTTAGGTTTAATAGCCTGGAAACACGGCCTACACCATTGAAATTGAAAACTGAGCAAGCTTTTATGGGTTCATCGTCGCTTGGTGCAGCACTCACAGAATGGGGACAGAGAAAGAGCACACTGTCCTGTGTGCAGTGCCTCTCCTGTGTGCTTCTTATTTTCTTGGTCCCCATCCTGTGAGTGCCGCACCAACCAATGGTGAAGGGCCTATGCCACATTGACCGGCTTCACCACTCCCTAGATGGCCGCCACATGCCAGACGACCTGCAGACTTGACCCTCTTCGCACATGAGGAAGCTATGCATGCTCTACGAAGAGGTCGTCGGTAACTCGCCGGCCGTTAATGCCCTGTTACGCCTACCGTAGCAGCTGCCTGTCGCCACAGAGCTGCCAGGCGTGGCAAAGCATCACTCAGCCGCTTACGCCCTATGGCAAATGGCTGACGCATTCCTACAGGAAAGCCATAGATGGCAGCCTGCATCATCGCAGGCGCAAAGAAGAGCAACACATGCCGGCTCCCAGGTTATGCCAGTTACACAGCAGCTGAGACATGACTGCTCCTGGCGGCCAACCTTCTGGCAGATCTTTCCGCCAGGCCACTTGTGGTCTACCATGACACCAAGGCAGCACTCCCTGGATTCAAGCAGGCAGCTTTTGAAATCGCAATAAGCTCTGCCCTCCTGGCCACAAGGCAAACTGCACTACAGGACACTGGATGCCAAATCTCCCTTCACAGGCTACAATAAGGGAGCAGACACTGCCAAAGGAGGTGCATGCCAACAGTGTCCGGCATAAGTTCCTCCACATTGAACGGCTTTCATTCTACTCCGCCAGATGCTGTACTACTCTCTCCATTTTGAGCCTTGAGCAGCTCGAGTTCAAGACGCTCTATTTCGAACTCCATCTCCAAACGGCTACTAGCCAAAGCCCTGATTGTATTAAGGGGGGACATGGGTCTTAAAAATGAAAAAATTAAGAAAAAGCTCATTTTTTAATTTTGTTACAATGACATTCAGCATGTTTTTCTGCACTTTCTCAGAGAAATATAGCCATGAAAAGTAAACAGTTTTGCTAGAAATTCATATTTAATAACAAAGCTTCTTTCCAGACACGCCCCCAAAATAAAATTTCAGACCATTTGAAAGCTTGCAAAGGGAGGCAGCAATGAAAAGCTCATGCAGTTTACTTCCCTAGAGCTTTCTGAACCATTGGCTGTTGCAGTTTGCTGCATCGAAGCAAATAAAATGCTTTTTCCACTTGGTACATGGAAATCAGTTTTCCGCACTTTTCTCTGAAAGCTTTTTCAGGTTGTTTTCCATTTTCCGGGAGGTGTAGTTTTTTTCAAAGCAATCTGATTTCAGTCATTTTTATTTTATCTTGTTGTTAGTCTCTTAAGGAGTGCAACAAACATGTTATACAGTGTTTTTATGCTCTGCAACATTTATATATTTTGAAGAAGTAACAAAAAGAAACGCACATATCAAGTCAGATCTTTAATTCTTTGAAGCTTTAGATAAAATTGAGGTAGAAACACGAAACAATGCTTCTTGCACTCCTGAAATATTCACGAACATGTCTGCATAATTTTTAGCTAGCTTACTTTATCATAGTGCCGCGAAGCGTCAGTTTTGTGCATGCCGATAGCCGCACAAAACTGCATGCGGCCTTATCATCTCGGATCGTGATGCGAGATGCGTCGTGATTATCTGGCATGACCGTGGCCTCGCGCGTTGGCGATGAGATAGGCCTATACTGCTGGCTAGCTGAGCACGCTGAATGTACTAGCTGATTTTGGGGGCGTAACCCGAGCGTTCGATACAGCCTTAAAATAGAGCCGGGGTGATTACAGCGGGTATTCTGTTCCCCGACGGCTGCCGAGGACTTTGTTCGCCGCCGCTGAAGCCAAGGTGTGTATTTTGCTCTTATAGGCGCAAGTCCACCTAATAAACGGATTCTCTTCATCACGAGCCTCCCAGTCTCCTGTCTTCGGGCTGCTGTCACGGCTATGTGACATCTGGTGGAGGTGCTGGGTATAGAGGGTGGCGGTTTGGGGCT
Organism: Hyalomma asiaticum; assembly: GCA_013339685.2. Taxonomy (NCBI): domain Eukaryota; kingdom Metazoa; phylum Arthropoda; class Arachnida; order Ixodida; family Ixodidae; genus Hyalomma; species Hyalomma asiaticum. Next base: position 12,504,241 of record CM023482.1, read on the forward strand.
GCTACCGGACCCCACGCGACCCCGAAATGAACCTTCCACACCCACCATGAGCAACCCGACGGCATCCACTCCTGTCATTCTGCAACAGCCCCGCGTGCCTCCGCCCTTCCATGGTTACCCTACTGAAGACCCGGAAGAATGGCTCGACCAATTCGAGCGGGTGGCTACCATCAACAGGTGGGATGAAGAAATGAAGTTGCGATATGTTTTCTTTTCCCTGGACGGCCCCGCTAAAACATGGTACGAAAACCACGAGACCACACTGATCACCTGGGAATTATTAAGGCGTGACGTGCTGAGGACGTTCACCAGCATTATGCGAAAAGAAAGGGCCCAACTGCTGCTAGAATCAAGGACCCAACAACCTAACGAGACTGTGAACATGTACGTCGAAGAAATGAAACGCCTTTTTCGGCGAGCAGACGAAAACATGCCAGAAGACAAAATGGTCGGTTACCTAATGCGAGGAGTGAAAGAGTCGCTTTTCGCCGGCCTGATAAGAAATCCCCCCAAAACAATCGATGAATTCGCTCAAGAAGCGCGCACCATCGAGAGGACCCTGGATGCCCGGACTCGGCAATACAACCATCCGCTTCAGCTCAATGCGCTCTACCCGGAACCAATGACCACCACTAATGACTTGCGGGAAGTTATTCGTGAAGTGGTTCGAGAGGAACTACGCCGACTGCTGCCGTCTGCCTCACAGCCCCCCCAAGCAGCATCTCTCTTGGACGTAGTGCGTGAAGAAGTCCAGCAGGCGCTTGGCTCTGCGTCAGCGACGACTGGAACAGAGGCCGAAGCCATGACATACGCCGCTGCAGTGCACAGCAGCCCGCTCCGACGAGACGCGCCCAGCCCCCCGCGACGGGAACCAGCAGCCCCAAACCGCCACCCTCTATTCCCCGCACCTCCACCAGATGTCATGTAGCCGTGACGGCAGCCCGAAGACAGGAGACTGGGAGGCTCGTGATGAAGAGAATCCGTTTATTAGGCGGACTTGCGCCTATAAGAGCAAAATACACAAATGCCGCGAAGCGTCAGTTTTGTGCATGCTGATAGCTGCACAAAACTGCATGCGGCCTTATCATCTCGGATCGTGATGCGAGACGCGTCGTGATTATCTGGCATGACCGTGGCCTCGCGCGTTGGCGATGAGATAGGCCTATACTGCTGGCTAGCTGAGCACGCTGAATGTACTAGCTGATTTTGGGGGCGTAACCCGAGCGTTCGATACAGCCTTAAAATAGAGCCCGGGTGATTACAGCGGGTATTCTGTTCCCCGACGGCTGCCGAGGACTTTGTTCGCCGCCGCTGAAGCCAAGGTGTGTATTTTGCTCTTATAGGCGCAAGTCCGCCTAATAAACGGATTCTCTTCATCACGATCCGAGATGATAAGGCCGCATGCAGTTTTGTGCGGCTATCGGCATGCACAAAACTGACGCTTCGCGGCAATAGTTTCTGCCAGTCATCCTGGAAACCTAAAACAAGAAGCATCGTGCAAAGTACCTTCCTCGTTATTTAAGGAAAAACTACTTAAATATGTGAAACCAGCACTTTAAACTATGCATTGCCTGTAAGTTTCGTTACTCTAGTGGCAGTGGAAATAAACATTTTGCTTAAGACCAGTGTCCCCCCTTAACTCTTTCTTCTCTTTCCCGCTTTGACTTCTCATTTCTTTTCTTCCTCAATCAGCTCCAGACACTCTGAGAGCTCGTCATCGTCTGCGTCAAGGTTCTCGATAGCCTTGATCTTTGGCTTTCTCATTTGCTCCCGAACCTCCAAACCCAACCTTTTCGCTAACTCTAGCAAAAGCGGTTTTTTCAGTGCCTTTAAGTTCATGGTTGCTGTAAGTGCTGCTAATTCTTAACTAACACAAATCAAAACAAAGCCTGGTAAAATCTCGGTGAAGCCAAGCACTCACCACCCTACAGCCACGATCCCGGCGGAGTCGATTCCGACGCTTGCACCATCCGTTACGGACCGCAAGGATCACCCATGCCGACGTCGGACCTCCGGGTAACGAATCGCGCCGCTGCCAGTCAGTTGTTGCGACTGGCCTGCTGAATTAGCCGACCAGCGGGTAGCGTGTTGCGGAGCGGCGGAGACGACTCGCAGGCACTTGGACTTCAGGAGTCGAGAGCCGAGGCAGAAGTAGAGAAAAACTTAAAAGACGTTTATTTACATATTTACAAGAGCGTTCTCTTCCGAGTTCTTTCCTCCTCATCGGTCCTTCTCTGGGTCCCGCACTTTTTGTTGCTCGGACTTCTCCCCCATTGGCTCTTGGGCGAGGGAGGAGGGAGAGGATGGGAGGTGTCCGTACTTGGCCCGCCCATGGCCGTAATTACCGAAAGTCCGATAAACGACGCCGGAGACGATCACGTCACCCGGCTACGTGCACGTGCGGAGGCACACACCGGTTAACAGTTTGTGTGGTCCGATGCTGATGAGGTGGACACTCGCCGGACGGACCACTTCCAGATGTGCCGGACTGGGTCGACTCCTCGGCTCGGGACCGGACGTTCTTCCCGGCTGGCCTTCCTTTTGTGCTAACTGAAAACGTTCGCACACACGAAACACACGCCCACGTGCGGCACAGGAACTCATGTCCCCTGGCGGCGCCACAGCGTCACAAGCACACCTGCAGCCGCTTTGTAACAACGTGCTATGGTTCGGCGTGTGTACCGACGTGCGGCGCCGCATGCTATGACAAGTGGCTTACAGTTGTTCAGGAAACACGAAGCGAACGTGAGATCAGCGCGTAGGCTCCGTCAGATCACTGGCGGACTCTAGCTCCTTGCGCACTAGGACATGTACGATTGGGATATGTATCTTCCTCATCAAGTACAAAACAAACGATTGCGCATAGCCCTCCCTCAATCTACAGTGACATTGTAAATAAAACTATGGTTTCGCTAGCGGGAACTGCAGCACAACAGCCCGCCGTCACTAACGACTCCGACTGGTAGGCCTGGCTAGGCAGACGCACACGCTATGGTGACGACACTTTCGAGGCAAGTGCGAGCTCGCCGCATGATGCTTGTTCTTACCACCGCGATGATCATTTGTACCCACATATCTTCTGTTAACATGTGTGATTAGCTTTTTTGTGCACCTCAACGTAAATAACAACGCTGGTAACGAAGCGAGATGGTTCTGTGAAGCGGTCTGTGCCACTGTTTAGCTGCGAAATGCCCTTGCATTCCAGCTCCCGATCACTTGAGTGTTTCGGGAGCAGGTGCTGCATTGCAAATATCAATGGCCCATTTCAAGTGTAACTTTACACAATGATTATTTATTTCGCATCAGAAGCAAAATGGGGTCAATATTTGGTGCTCTATAGGTCAGCAGTGATTCGGGAAATGGATCAGTGGCCTAAGAAGCGCCGGGAAACGAACCGGCGGCCAGCGGCATGATGTTACAGGTCACATGTCACCAGTGCTGCCATTGGCTGTGGCTATCTCACGATTCGAACCGACAACATGGACGGCGACAAAATCTGCCCGAGAGAAAGTCGTCGGCTCTGCCTCTAAAGGCCGACGACGTGATGCAAAGCGAGTGCGGCGAGCAGACGAATTTAGCTACTGGGCTGGCGCTCGTGCTCTCAGTTTCGACAGCCACCACGCTAGCCTCATGGCGCTAGTTTCTTGCAGTTATTGGCGTGTGTTTCGAAGCTTCATTAAAACTGAGCAAAGTTAACGATGCTATGATTAATTATACCTCACGTTGGAGAATTTGCAGCTTCATGCTGTGATTACAAGATACTGTCCTACTCATTACAACATAAAAGTCGCCAACAGACAAATGGCTGTCATGGGTCCTTTAAAGTATAGTGAACATATAAGGCCCGTCTGTTTCCTACATCTCCATTATTGTCGGTGGCGCGATCAGTAGCGCTTTCAGCTCCTTGTTGTCGCATCCCAAGTAATTGAGGCTACTAAAGCATATCGAACCACCTAAGCGACCGTCCCAGCAGATCGGGATGGACATACTGGGGTCTTTTCCAACATCAACGTCCAGCATAAATGGATGCTGTAGCTGTGAGCTACCTCACCCACTACACTGAAACAAGAGCCCAGCGTAAAGATGATGCAACAGGGGTAGCTAAATTCATCGTAGAAGACATCCTCCTACGTCATGGTGCGCCGAAAGTCCTTATCACTGACGGAAGTACATCCTTTGCAGCAGGTCGCACTCAAGCCATCAGTGGTATAGCAAACAAGCCACCGACAGACCACTGCCTGACCACTGCCAGACCACTGCCGGCAGACGAATGGCCTGACAGACTGTCTGAATAAAACCATTGCGGACATGCTCCTCATGTACGGCGACGTCGAATACAGGAGCTAGGATGTCGTGCTTCCACATGTCACCTGCACGTACAACATGGCCATGCAAGAAACGACGCAGATGATGCCTTACAAGGTGGTTTACGGAAGGAGCCTAGGATTGACACCATGCTAAAAATGCCACCCTGAAGGCTTGATACATTTTCATCTACTTGCAGGGCACCGAAGAAGCTCCACAGCTCACATGCCTGCGTAACGGGAACCAATCGAGGGTCAACAGCAGTCGCTAAAATTTTTGAGGATGCCACATGGAATACTAAACCGGTGACCTCATTTTGGTATGGATGTCGATACGCCAACGCCTATCTAAGCTAGAAGCTTGGCTGCACAATAAGATACTCTAGCACTTTGGCCCACCGGACTATGAGGTCGTAGTCAACGAAATTTTGCAATCACAGCAGGTCCACACATGACCATAGGTGAAAATTTTAAAATAATATGGGTGCAACCAGACTGGTATGAAAGCAGTAGGCTCAAAAAGTATCTGGACTTGGAGAGGCTGCCATTGGAACTTAAACATAGTGATTCTCAACACGCGAGCTCTATCAAGTGATGCAAGACTAGCTGAACTACTAGAAGAAATAAAGGGTATTAAGTAGGATATCATTGGCCTTAGCGAGGTTAGGAAACCAGGAGAAGTATACTTATTGCTTAATGATGGGCATGTCCTCTTCTACAGAGGACTGCCAGAGAAGTGCAAATACGGCTTGGGATTCCATATCCACAAAGACTTTGCAGGCAATATTGAACAATTCTGTAGCATCGGTCAAAGGGTAGCAGGTGTCGTGATAAAATTAAACAAGAGATACAAAGTAAAATTTATAGTACAAGGTTGTGCCCCAATGACCAGCCACAATGAGGAGGATGTAGAACAGTTTTATGAGGATGTAGAAATGGCAGTGAACAAGGTACACACACAATATACGATTGTTATGTGGGACTTCAGCGCGAAAATTGGAAAGACACTGAAAGGAGAACAGGCTGTCGGGAACTATGGTGTACGTGACAGGAATAGCACAGGTCAGGTGCTAGTGGAATTCGCAGAAAGAAATTAACTCCACGCAATGAATGTTTTCTTAGCAGGAAGTGGACATGGAAAAGCCCTAACGGAGAAACGAAAAATGAAATAGATTTCATAATCTGTCGTGATCCAGGTATAATACAAGACACAGAAGTGGTTAATAAGGTCAGAGTTAGTGATCACAGACTAGTAAGGGCGAAGATAACCCTCAATCTAAAGCGCACAAGAGCAATGTTCCATGCGTCACTGCAGACGAGGTTAGGAAAGCAATTCAGGGGACGTCCTGCGGGAAAGCTACTGGAGAAGACAGCAAACCGCCGACTTGATTAAAGACAGAGGAGACTTCCTAACTAGAAAGTTCACCACACAATGCCTGAAAACTACAAATGTACCATTAAGTTCGAAAAATGCAAATACAGTCAAACACGGTTATATCGAACCTACATATATCAAATTTTTGGCTATATCGAACTCGTAAATTATCCCCTTGAAAATCCTTTGTAAAAGTATAGAAATTCGCACATTCATATCGAATGGTATTTTTACCCACCATCGGATATATTGAATGCCGCGCAAGCTGGAAGGTGCACTTCGGCACTTGCTGCGCCCCGCGACCTTCGCCGACACCCAAAACGCTAGAAAAATGTGAGGGCGAGAGGGCTCAGACTGTACTCCTGTTGGGTGCATTCTCGAACTTGCGGAATGGCTTTTTTTTTTTTATTCTCTCTTTATCATGTTTTCTACACGTTACCATCGGCTCGGAGAGCAGGAACGGAGGAGCTGGAGTAAGAGTACTTCGCCTTTTTAGATGCGAAACAGCTTATGGTGGGGGCTTTGTTCATCTATCCCTCCACCGTGTGGTGTCCACACCCGCACTGCGCATGCGCATTCTCCTTCCCCTCCTCTCCTTGTCTCCTCTCCTTTCGGCATTCCTCCTCTCCAAACAGTGCGCGTTGACTATAGAAATGCTCTTTCTTCAATGAACGCTTTACCAGCTCGCAAGGAACATGAACGCGCCCTCGCCTGTGAGAGACAACGCTGACGCAGGCCGCGTCTGCTAGCGTCAAACCGATGCAAACGCATCACCTAGTCAAACCGAACCAAGTGCGGTGTGCACCCCCCGTGCTGCTTCGCATCGCCTCATGGTCCCCTTGAACGGGAGATGGAGTAATTTTTTTTCTTTAGAGCAGGAACGAAGGAGCCGGCGGCCTCCTCCTTTCGCCTTTCCTTTCTTTCTTTTTCTTTGTTGCTGTTTTGTGAGTTTTGATCAGCCAACCACAGCCCACGCCTTTCGCATTCGCTCAGCCACCCACAGCTCACGCCTTTTGTACATCGCTACTGCCCTCGCAGGTAGGCCGGGTAGCCATCGCCTGCCATCACAATTGATCGCGAAGCGCATTGTTGGCGGAGTTCATTTCCGTGAGTTGTCGCATACCACCGCATTCCTCTTTTGCATGCATGCTGTGCGTGCTGGGCAAAGGTGCTGTGGACTGCTTGAATTTTCGACTTCTCGTGTAGCAATGACCAGTGTCAAGAAGCGCAAGAACCTTGACTTTACGATGAAGTTGAAAGCCATACAGCATGTCGAGGCAGGCGAAAAAAGTTCGACGGCGGTGGACGACATCGGGATACCACAGAGCACTCTGAGCACCGTTGCTGAAGAACAAGGCAGATATCAAGGCAAAGGCAGTGGAGCAGCGAATGTCGGGAGCCTGTCATGTGCGCACTCCTGCCCACGGGGAATCAGAAAAGGCACTCTATTCCTGGTTCTTAGAAGTGCATGCAAACATTCCTGTGGATGGCCCAATGCTGATGGCGAAGGCCAAATGGTTTGCCGCTGCACTCGGAGAAGGTGACTTCACCAACAACAGCGGGTGGCTTCACCGATTTAAGTAACGCTACAACATCGTCGGCAAAACGATTTCTGGTGAAAGCGAAGCCATGAGCAGCCAGGACATCCAGCAGTGGATGACAAAGGAGTAGCCGAAAATCTCAGCGATGTTTTCACCCGTTGAAATCTTCAATGCCAACGAGACTGGTCTATTTTGGCAAATTCTGCCAAGCGAAACTCTCGACGTCTGGGGTAGCACGTGTCACGGCAGAAAAATGAGTAAAGTCCGCATAAGCATTCTGCTGGCAGCCAACATGGATGGGTCTCGGAAGCTCCAGCCCTTTGTGATCGGGAAAGCAAGGGCACTGTGCTGTTTCAAGAACACTAAGCAGCTCCCCGTTAGCTACGCCTCGAACAAGAAGGCAGTGGATGACATGTCAGCTGTTCGCAGAATGGCTGCAAGTGTGGGACGTCGAGCTGGGCAAGCCTGGGCGTCGCGCTTGCCTTCTTGTGGACAACTGCTCAGCCCACCACAACACCTGCGAGTTCAAAAACATCGAGCATGAAGTTTCTGCCGGCCAACACGACAGCGAAGCTGCAACCGCTCGACCAGGGCATCATCAAGTCCTTCAAGGTGGGCTACAGGAGGCGACTCCTTGATAGGCTGCTGGTGAACCTCCGCATGTGCACCGAGCTGAACGTTGACCTGCTTGGTGCCATTCAAATGATGACGGGCGCTTGGCGAGACATGAAGACGGACACAGTGGCCAACTGCTTCCAGAAAGCAGGCTTCGTGACGGTGGAACTTTCGGAAATCGGTGAAGACGGCGACGGAAAGCGCATAGACGATGCGTTTCGTGAGTTGTCGTCTCTTTCCGGCTGCCGTTCCACCCGAAGTATCTGTGGACGATTTTGTGGAAGCGGACTGCAATGTTCAGGCTGTTGTAAGCCTTGCTGACAAGGACATTGTAGCTGTGGTCGCAGGGACCCAGGATGCCTAGGCCGACAGCTCGAGTGGCGACGAAGATCGTCCGGACGAGGTGGCAGCTACACGCGCATACTCCGTCGCTGAAGTGGCGGCAGCGTTCGGCTTGATTCGCCGTTGTTGTGGTGACACGGAGGGAACCGGGCTGTCGCACCTGGACAGCCTCGATAAGATCGAGGCCAGCGTCTTCAACTTCATTTCAAAGACGAAGCAGGCCAAGATAAGCAGTCTTTTTTTACGCAAATAAAACATTCTGTTGCATCATGTGTGCAGAATTAGGTGTCACTCTTGAATGCGCCAATTGTAGGTGATCGTCCGTCACAGGTAAGGTCTCGGGGCCTGTATTTTTTTAATATAGATTTTTTTCATATTTTGAACTAATTTGTGATCCCCTTCGAGTTTGCTTTATCTGTGTTCGACTGTATTCCATTATTACACAAGAAGAGAGATGTAAAAGACTTGAAGAACTTCAGGCCGATCAGTCTACTATCAACATTATACAAAACATTCACAAAGGTTATCTGAAATAGAATAAAAGCTACACTTGAATTGAATCGACCAAAAGAGCAAGCAGGGTTCAGAAAAGGATACTCAACAATGGACCACCTTCATGCGATCAATCAAGTGATCGAGAAATCTGCTGAATACAACAAAGACCTCAATATGGCTTTCATAGACTATGAAAAGGCTTTTGACTTGGTGGAGATACCAGCAGTTCTCAAGGCATTGCGCCTTAAAGCAATATATGATAGTTATGTAAATTTAATAACCAACATCTATAAAGGTTCTACAGCCACCCTACTCCTTGACAGGAAAAGCAGGAAAATCCCATTACAAAACGGTGTCAGACAAGGAGATACAATCTCTCCAATGATATTTACTGCATGCTTGGAAGAAATCTTCAAAAGACTAGACTGGGACGAAACAGGACTCAGGATTAACGGGGGGAATATTTGAGTAACTTACGCTTCGCTCACAACATAGTACTCTTCAGCAATGATGGCGACGAACTACAGAAGATGATTGTGGACTCAAGCTGAGAAAGCGCTAAGGTAGGATTAAGGAATGAACATGCAGAAAAATAAAGCGAATGCTATGTGGCAGAACAAAAAAACATCTCTTCAGGATTGAAAAGCAGACATTAGAAGTCATACAAGAATGCACATATCTAGGACAGCTGCTGACAGGAGAACCCACTCATGTAAAAGAAATACACTGAAGAATAAGCATGGGATGGCGTGCATACAGGAGACATTCCCAACCCATGAATGGAAACTTATCGTTATCACTCATTCGGAAATTATATAACTACTGCATTTTGTGAGTACTAACATACAGGGCAGAAAGTTGGAGATTACAAAGAAGCTTGAGAGGAAGTTAAGAATCGCACAGCGGGTGATGGAACAAAAAATGATAGCCATTATATCAAGAGATGGGAAGACAGCCAAGTAGGTCAGGGAACAGGCAGGGTAGGCTGACATAACAATTGAAGTTAAGAAGAAAAAATGGACGTAGGCAGGTCACGTGATGAGAAGGCTAGACAACCAATGGACAGTTAGAATGATGGAATGGATACCAAGAGAGGGTAGGCTCAGCCATGGACAACAGATAGTAAGATGGAGTGACGAAATCAAGAAATTCGCAGGCATGAAATGGAATCAGCTCATGCAGGACAGGAAATGGATAGGGAGCACTGGGAGAGGCCTTTGTCCGGCTGTGGACATAAGATGGGCTGTTGCTGCTGATGATGATGACGCTCTGATTTTGCCACTTTCTCTGCTGCTGCAGTCATTGTTGAGTCCCACATCAAGCAAACATACTGGAACACCGAGGAAGACCGTACCAGACAACACCAGCAGACCCATTTATTCTGCAGGCACTCGCCAGCCTCAAGCACGAAAAAGAACAGGGGGGATGATGGTTGTGTACAGATGAGAACGATGAAGTACGTTAAAAGTGCTTACACTAATTTTCGCCCCTCATTGAAGTGGCCAACTTGGCCGCATTTTACATATCGGCTGACCGACAAATAAAATGTTTCATGCGAGAGATGTGAACGATTTCTGTGCTGCGACAACGGTGGCCGGTGACTGGGTGCAGTGGGGCAACTAGATAGTTCACTGGGGAAGTTTGCTGAAGAACGACGTATGAGCCAACATACCAGCGAAGAAATTTCTTGCATAGTCCAGATGTTTGAACTGGAGTCCATAGTAGTACTTGATCTTGATCTCCAGAAATAAAGGCGAGGTCGCAGTGTTTACTGCCGCAGCGACGTTTCTGTTATTCCTGGGTAGCTTCCGTGTTGTGACAAGCAATTTCACGGCAATGGGCATCCAGAGCGGCAAACTCTTCTGGCAGTGATCTATTGCGCGGGGCAGGAGCGGAAAAGAATTCTGATCAAAAACAGAGAAGGCAGTGCGTCCATAGATAAGGAAGAAAGGGCTCTAGCTGGTGGTTCGTCGTATCGCAGTATTATAGGTGAAGGTGACGAAGGGTAAAACATTATCCCAGTTGCTGTGGTCGGGGTGTATGTACATCAAAATCATGTCAGATAACGTTCAGTGGAAGCATTCAGTGAAGCCGTTGCTTTGAGGGTGATATGTGGAAGTCATTTTATGCTTGGTATCATTCGCCCGCAAGACTTCCTCTAGAATATTGGAAATGAAGGTTTTGCCACGGTCATTCAAAAGGAAGCGGGGTGCTTCATGGTGCAAGACTGGTTAACTGCAAAAAGAAGTCGGCAACCTCAGAAGCATCCCCAGATCGAAGAGCTGCACTCTCCGCGTACTTTGTTAAATGGTCAAGAGCAGTGACGATCCAACGGTGACTGGAAGGTGTTAAGTGCAGTGGACCATATTGATACCAACCAGCCATCTCAGCGCAGAAAGAGGAAGACGACGTCAGGGCCATGGCTGTTGTACCAGCGTCGTTTTTCCAGAAGGTCGTGCCCGCACGGTGTTGTGTCTAAATAGCACTCGTAACATTATTGGTGGAGGTGGACGATCCCTGTACCATGTTCCATGGAGCTGCGGAGCAGTCTTAACATCGGCGACACCTTGCCGATTCCTGCTCCCAGAATTTCCTCACCGGCAAGTTCTTCAATTACAGCCACAACATACATTACGCTATCCCACCCTCAGGATCCAGGCACTTTCTCCGGCGATGGGACTGCCGACGTTGATGCCTGGCTCAGCCGGTACGAGCGCGTCAGCGCCACACACAGGTGGGATCCACGCTCATGCTAGCTAATGTTCTTTTTTACCTGGGCGGCACTCCGCGGACATGGTTTGAGTCCCATGAAGATGAAATAACGAGCTGGGACCTCTTTAAAGAAAAGATTCGGGAGCTTTTTGGTGACGCATGTGGTCGCCAACTCGCTGCGAAGAAGGGACTGGCCATGCGTGCCCAGACGTCTACTGAATCTTACGTATTCTGCATTCTTGACGTCTTGGCTCTTTGTAGCAAGGCTGACCAGCACATGTCGAAAGACGACAAAGTTGGCCATGTCCTAAAAGGTAACAATGCCTTTTATGACGTGGCCAATGACACCTTCAGCCTGCTAGTGTATAACGTCACGAGCATCGATACGATACTTAAGAAATGCCGCCATTTCAAACAGACTAAAAGTGACCGGCTAGCATGAAACATCACGCGCCTTCCTAACATGGCGTCTACTTAATCTTGTGAAGACATCTTTCCCCAGCCTCCTCAGTGTGACAACCTCACACGCATCATTCAAAGGGAGGCAGAAGCAGCGCAACCGGTGACTTCTATATTCCCTACGCCCGATCCTTCTCCGACCACGATTTCTGTCATCCAAGCCGTAGTCCGTGAAGAATTATCGAACATCGGCCTTCAGCCTGTTGGGCCCGTCTACTCTGCTGAGCCCTTTTACCGCCGCGCGTCTGCGCCTCGCTCTTCGTACACCTATGCTCGACAACGCAGCCTGTCTGAATGGCGCACCCTTGATGACAAGCCCATTTGCTTCAACTGCCGACGCGCCGGCCATATCGCTTGCTACTGCCAGAACCACTGGGCTTCACCGACACGCTGTGGTTTCACTAATCAGGCCAGTTCTCATTCGTCCTCTGCACTTGCCTCCTCTGTGCCGACCACATCAACTGCTCCTGCCGCACCTCTACTTCGACCTCGCTACAACAGATCGCTCTCTCCTGCTCGTGATCAATCTCGTTCACCCCCAGCACGCCGTGCTGCCTCTCTGACCTATTCCCAGCCCATCCGACCGGAAAACTAAGCAGTGCAGTTTCTGGAGGTGGAGCTGCATTGACAACCTTGGCAAGAAATCCTCGATTGACCTTAACGACAAATTGGAATCTTCTGGACGTTATTGTAGATCATGTTCCTGCCAGAGCGCTGATCGATACCGGGGCGCATGTGTCGATTATGAGTGCTGCTTTTCGTTGACGGCTAAAAAAAGTTCTTACATCCGCCCTGAACCGAGCTGTTCAAGTCGCCGATGGAGACACTGCCGCTATTATTGGCATGTGCTCTGCCCGAGTCACTATATCAGATAGAAGCACTGCCATTCTTTTCGCCGTAATCGAACATTGCCCTCATGACCTCATCCTCGGTATGGACTTTCTAGCCGCTCATTCTGCCCTCCATGGACTGTTCGGCCGGCTCTCTTAACCTTCATTTGCCCCTCCTTTCCTATCCTATAGACCCAACCCAAAGTCGTCTGTGCTGTATTGATTTTATTTGCCTTCTGCCCAACTCTGTTACATACGTCGACTTAACGTCTATGCCAGCTGTACCTGACGGTGATTACATGATTTTACCTGTTCCTGACGTTATGTTTACGCGCGGTGTTACTGTTCCAAACACGGCACTGGCAATTACTGCAAACCGTGCGTGCCTGCCCCTTGTCAATTTCGGACTTACTGCACAAGTGCTACCGCAAGGCATGTCCCCGGCCGAAATTACTGCTCTCCAAGACCACCATGTTGAGCCCTTCCCAGTGGATGATTTCCATAGCTCAATCCACGTTGAAACTCTGTGCCGTTCCAGTAGAGTCGACATCGAAGATGTGGTTTCCTCTGATTTAATGCCCGATCAAGCTGAAGCCCTCCGCCATGACATCGAACACTATCGCGACATTTTTTTACTTCGCAAGCAGCTCCTTAGGCCAAACCACTGTAGTGACTCATCGCATCAACACTGCCGATGCGAACCCAATTCACCGACGTCCATATCGTGTTTCGGCATCAGAGCATAGTGTAATCCAACAGGAGGTCGCCAAGATGCTTGCAAAGGACATTATCGAGCCCTCGTGCAGCCTCTGAGCTTCTCCTGTGGTGCTCGTTAAAAAGAAGGATGGCGCCTGGCAATTTTGTGTAGGTTATCAGCACCTCAACAAAATTACAAAGAAGGATGTCTACCCTCTGCCATGTATTGGTGACACCCTAGACTGCCTATACGGTGCTGCTTGCTTTTCAACTATCGACCTACAGCCCAGCTATTGGCAGATAGCCATCGATGAGATGGACCGAGAGACGACCGCATTCATCACCCCTGACGGTCTTTATCAGTTTAAGGTGATGCAATTCGGTCTCTGTAATGCACCCGCGACCTTCGAGCGAATGATGGACTCATTGCTTCAGGGGTTCAAGTGGTCCACCTGCCTATGTTATCTGGACGACGTTATTGTTCTTTCGCCTACATTCGACACACATCTTGATCGCCTATCGGCAATCTTTTAGGTGTTCCGAAGGGCCGGACTTCAGCTGAACTCCTTAAAATGCCACTTCGCTCGTCACCAGATCCGTGTACTTGGACACCTCGTGGATGCCACAGGCGTGCGCCCTGATCCAGAGAAAATTCGTGCCGTTACAGACTTCCCTGTTCCGAAGTCCGCAAAAAATGTCCGCAATTTCGTGGGGCTGTTCTCTTATTTCCGACGCTTTGTCAAGGACTTCACAACCATTGCACACCGCTTCACCGTCCTCTTGAAGAAGGATGCGCCGTTTTTCTGGGGCCCTGATCAATCCTCACCTTTCTCTCAACTTACGACTCTGCTTACGACGCCACCCGTCCTAGCCCACTTTGATCCATGTGCTTCAACCGAGGTACACACCGACGCCAGTGGTCACGGCATAGGAGCAGTGTTATTGCAACACCAGTGCGGACATGATCGCGTCATAGCCTATGCAAGCAGGCTTTCATCCGCCGAGCGAAATTACTCAATCACAGAGCGGGAGTGCCTCGCCCTTGTGTGAGCAGTCACGAAGTTTCGTCCATAGTTATACGGGCACCCATTCCGCGTCGTCACCGACCATCACACCCTCTGCTGGCTAGCCTCGCTCAACGATCCCACAGGACGACTCGCTCGCTGGGCTTTACGCCTCCGAGAATATACGTTCTCTGTCGTGTACAAGACGTTTGCATCAAGATGCGGATTGTTTATCTCGCTACCCTGTAGAAGACTCAGTCGGTCCCGACACCGTTGCCTACATCTTCTCTGTGTGACAGATGCTTGAAATTGGCAACCAGCAACGCCGCGATCCTTCCTTACGAGCTATCATTGACAGCTTGGAGACAACTCCTCACGACGCACCCTTGGCGGGCCACTTGGGCGTTTTGCGCACCTCTGACCGTGTCCGTCTCACTTCTTTTGGCCTGGTCTTGCCCGCTCTCCTCGACGCTATGTCGCCGCTTGCCAACGTCGGAAAAAGCCATCCGCCCTTCCAGCTGGATTCTTCCAACCAATTGACATTCCACCCGAACCTTTTTTCCGAGTTGGTCTCGACTTGCATTGGCCCATTCCCACTCTCCAGCTCCGGAAATAAATGGATCGCTGTGGCTACCGACTTTGCTACGCGGTACGCTGTCACACGAGCCCTTCCGACGAGTTGTGCCACTGACGTCGCGGACTTTCTGCTATACGACATTATTTTAGTGCACGGAGCCCCGTGTCAATTGCTCACTGACCGCAGTCGTACCTTCCTCTCAGCAATAGTTAAGACATCCTACGCTTTGTTCCACCAAGCACAAGTTCACAAAATCATACCATCTACAGACGAATGGTCTCATGGAGCGCCTCAACCGCACCATAACTGATATGCTGTCCAAATACGTTGCGGCTGACCACCAAGACTGAGATGTTCATTTGCCATATGTGACTTTCGCCTACAATTCATCGCACCACGACACAACTGGTTATTCACCATTTCACCTCGTGTACGGCCGAGCACCTGCATTACCTTTGGACACCCTGCTGCCCACAGTGACTGAATACGCTGGTGAAGCGATCGCCCACGCCGACCATGCCCGGCAACTCGCCCGCAACCGTGTACAGGCCTCACAGCGCCATCAAAGGCAACGTTATAATTGCCACCATCGAGACATGCACTTTCCTCCTGGCACACTGGTGCTTCTGTGGTCACCTACTCGGCACGTGGGGCTTTCTGAGAAGCTGCTGTCACGTTACACTGGCCCCTACTGTGTCGTTCGTCAGGGGACTGACATCACGTATGAGGTCGTCCCTGCCAATTCTGCCACGTCATCGGTTGGTGCGAGCGACATAGTTCACGTGGCTCGGCTGAAGCCTTATCACCCTCCCTTGACTGCACATGTCTAGCTTCAGCACCGAGACGTGCTTGCTCCGCCGGGGGGTTATATGATACCAACCAGCCATCTCAGTGCAGCGGCATGAAGAAAGAGGAAGAGGACGTCAGGGACATGGCTGTTGTACCGGCACCATTTTGCCAGAAGGTCGTGCCCACTTGGTGTTGTGTCTAAATAGCACTCGTAACAATATAAATCAATCCTGACAAATTCGAAAGGTGCAGTTGGGCAGGGGAGAGGTTGGAGGAAGCTGGCAGAAGGGGATGTGCAGCATTTGCGGTGCTCATGTGATTCGAAGAAGGCGACATATTTGCAACCGATGTGGACGAGCCAGGCCAGAAGCAACGGGTCGATGCGGTCGTAGGTCTTGAGAAAGCCTAAGTGACCGGCAGCAATGTCGTCATGAAAGGCCTTTAACACTCGAAGGCGAAGGTGGCGAGGTATTACGGGGACCCACCTATTGCCCGTGGGATGGTAATTATGACAGTACAACACACCATCTTAAAGACGAAAAAGTTGCGGCTGGTGGCGCAAACGGCTGTTTGGCGGTACAGAGTTGCTTTGAAGGTGATCCATAACTATTCTACAGGAGGAGTCGGCTTGCTGAAGTGAACTGAAATCGGAGTGGGTAGGATGCAGAGTGGTATCTAGTGACATTAACAAGAGCTCGTGTGAAGCAGGCTGTACGTTGGAATGAGACGGCACACACTGGCTGTGTGCGTTATCACGAGAGGGTAAAAGATGGCAGCGAGACAAGGCATCTGCATCATGATGGCAGTTTCCAGACTTGTAACAAATGGTGAAGTCAAAGCGCAGGTCCGCCGCGGTGGTGTAGTGGTTACGGTACTCGGCTGCCACCCAAAATACGTGGGTTCGATCCCGGCCGCGGCGGTCGCATTTTCGATGGAGGCGAAAATGCCAGAGGCCCGTGTACTGTGCGTTGTCAGTGCACGTTAAAGAACCCCAGGTGGTCTAAATTTCCGGAGCCCTCCACTACGGCCTTTCTCTCCTCTCTATCTCTTTCACTCCCTTTCCCCCACCCCCTCGGACGCTTAGCCGTGCTCCCTACATGGGCTGCAGAAATTAGCGTCCTTTCCTAACCGAAAAACAATCAATCAATCAATCAATCAAGCGCAGGACCCACTGGCCTAAGCGTCTGGACATGTTCTTAATCGATGACAGCCAACACAGAGCATGGTGGTCAGTGACGATGGTGAAGGGACGACCATAGATGTAAGGGCGAAATTTCGACCATGCAATGGCCAGGCATTCCTGCTGTATGACCTTGTAGTTCCACTCAGCCGGCGACAGGGTGTGGCTGGCATACACCACAACCTGCTCCTTAGAAGCGACATCGCGTTGCAGAAGTACTGCCCCTATACCTTGTGCGCTTGCGTCAGTGTGAAGGACGGTGGGCGCTCTCTCATCGAAGTGGCGAAGTGCGGGGCGTGAGGTGAGATGTCGTTTAAGAGATGTAAATGCCGACTCGCAGGCTTCGGACCATGCAAAAGAGACGCCAGTGACCAGGAGCTTATGTAAGGAGGCCGCTATTACTGCAAAATTGCGTATAAAATGTCGAAAGTAAGACGCCAGGCCGAGGAAGCTGCTTTAATGTCTGCTGATTCGATGGTTGCGGGATTCGATGATCGCCAACCTCAAGCACGAAGAACAGGGATGCTGATGGTTATGTACAGATAAGAGTGATGAAGTACATTAAAAGTGCTTACAATACAATCAAAGGAACATGCACAGTTTGTGTTTCGGGGCCCTTTAAGAGTCTTTCTACTCCCTATCACAATGTTTTAAAATTTTAACTGTACAGTTGCTTGCAGGAATGTATCTTATGCAAGAAGGCAGAAATAAGAGGTGCAAAGAATTGCAGACCTACCCGCTTACTTGGACTGCAATACAATAGATCCACCCGGTAAACGTTCTTCCAAGTACAACAGACAACTTTACAGAATTTTTTGTAGCCTATGAAAAGGCATTCGACCTTGTAGAGATGGCAGCAGGCTTGCAAGCATTACATTTTCAAGGAATGCAGTCGGCATCAGGTTTTTTGTGAACCCCAGAAACTTTGCCATTGCCCAAGAATGTTGGGCACTCTCATGCAAAACGGGATTTTACTTCCTTGAAGTGGTCGGATGCCATGACAGTGTTACGCAGGCCCGACTGATCAGGCACTGTGGTGATTATAAAGCAAAAACTTAGGTTTTGTGAGAGAGAAATAGCACAGGAGGAGACAGGCTCGGTGTCCTTCATTTTGTCCTGTCCTGTGTGTTGTCACTAAATCTTAATTATGTTTGACACTTTTACTGTAAAAGCCTTGTTAGTACCTATGGCACCTGCCATGAATGTGAGCTAACTGTTCTAAATTAGTTGTGTTTTGTGGGGTCTGGATGGTTGTGTAGTGCATTAATGTGAATGTGCATGTGTGAATGTGTGTGAATGCATGAATGTGTAGTGCAGTAGTGCATGGATGGTTGTGTAGTGCTAGGGCTGGTGGCGGATGGATGCCAAAGAATGGCAGTGCTTGCTGGTCATTAGAGTTGAGATGACGAGACTCCACGGTGTCCAAAAGACAGGAAAGTAAAGAACCACCAGTGGAGGAGGTGGTCCTTGCGGAGGGGCAGTAGCATGGGTGGGGCGGAGGTGGAGCAACGAGTGCTAACGAGGCTCAGGAGGGAGGGCCAGGTGTTTTGCATGCCCTGTTGACGCAGGTCCTTTCTTTCATGGGGTGCATGAGCCCTGTTTCGTGGAATCGACGGTTGTCCGCTTCACCCTCGTTGCGAGACATGGTATGTGGAGTGCGCTGCCGTGGGACCACCGCTGGGGTTTTCGTGTGAGCACAATATTGCCATGAAAAATGCCCACTAACTAGAGGCTGACAGCTTCGCTGTAAGAAACACTTATTGCATGACTGGCGTACTCCTGCAATTTCATCCCTAGAAAAAAGAACAGTCCAAGAACTGTGCGTGTGCATGAGTCAGCTTCCCCGCAGCATGTGACTATTAGCTTCGCCATTGTGCAGAAGTGTTAGCTTTGCTGCAGTGTACAATTGCTAGCTGTGCCATAGTATGCAAATGTTAGGCACAGTACATGAGCATTATGCAGCAAAGCGTAGAACATAATGGTATGGGCGACTCGCCGCCAGACATAGCATATTCCGCTCCTTTGTTGCAAACACTGTTTGAAAACTGTTTGAATGCCAGGAAGGTGCATGATTGTGTGCCCTCCAGTGTGCAGTGTCAGCAGCGTGGAGCGCCGGACCCCCAAGGTTTCCAGAGGCGGCCAGCAGCGCCTGTTGGGCACCCCAGATTACCTGGCACCGGAGCTTCTCCTAGGTCAAGAACACGGTAGGCCTTCTTTTTCTGTGTGGTTTTGATAAGTTTTCCACATCAAGTAGCTGATGAAGTAATCACGCGAGATTATTTGTCCTTCCATAAAATATATGGGGAAAAGACATTTTCTCGTCAATTACATGTGTATGCTATAGTTGTCTTGCAAACATTGTTGTACTGCATACTTAGAAAAAGTACTTAAATGGGAAGAATTAAGAGTTAGGAATGGCTATCTCTACAACCCACGGTTTACACATGGCATTGTTCTACTCAGTAATGCAGTAGTTGGCTTTCAGGTTATGATAATGTTGCACGTATGCGCGAAGAGGAGGACAATTGATGGTCATGCATGTGCAGCAGTAGTGAAAGGAAGAGGAGGACGATGTTAGCGTCAACCACCAGCTGGCCGCTGTTGATCTCGCTTTAGCGACCTCATTAAAAGGACCCCTTCGTTGCTCAGAGCGTCGAGTGCCCCCGTTTACTCGTAACAGAGTGGTGGAGGTGCTGGGTATTGATCCCAGTACCTCTCCCAGTCTGCCTTTCGTCAATTGAAGTTTTTGCTGTCGTCACGACCGATTCTTCAGCACTTCAATCCTTCATCTCCAACGGAAATTCATACGGATGACAGCGGCATAAGTATCGGGGCCGTCCTTATTCAACGCAACGGGGATGGCGAGCTCGTGGTCGCCTATGCAAGTCGCTCACTAAGTAGGCCCGAGCAGAACTACACGGTCACCAAGCAAGAATGCCTCGCAGTTATATTCGCAGTTCAGCGTTTCCGTTCTTACCTGTATGGACGTCATTTTACAGTGATCACCGACCACCACTCATTGTGTTGGCTCGTAAACCTTCGTGACCCCTGCGGCCGTCTGGCGCGCTGGGCACTTCGGCTGCGAGAATACAGCTTCACTGTCTCGTACAAGAGCGGTAGGCGACACGCCGACGCGGACTGTCTCTCGCGTATGCCGATTAGCTCGACGGACTGCGACGCCGATGACTTCGATCACCTTGTGGCTTCTGTGTCGCCGAAATTTCCAGACCTGGACAGTTTCCGAGACGAACAGCGAAAGGACTCTAAATTAGCCCCGCTATTCAGCGCTGCATCCGCCTCTACATCACCACGTGATTTCTGTGTACGCGATGGACTCTTATACAAGAGCTATTCGACCACTGGTGCATGTTTTCTTCTTGTGGTGCCGGACAGCCTTCGCGCGGCCTTTCTAAGTGCCATGCACGACGATCCTACGTCAGGCCATTTAGGATATACGCGGACGCTACACCGGATTAAAGAACGTTTCTATTGGCCCGCAATGCAACGGTCCACAGAGACGTACATGGCGAGCTGCATGCAGTGTCAGCGCCACAAACGTCCGTGTCTACTGCTCCAGCTGGTCTCCTGCAGCCTGTGCCGCCGCCAAGTACGCCTTTCCAACAAGTTGGCATCGACTTCGTGGGTCCGTTTCCAAAGTCATCCAATGGCAATCGTTGGATAATTGTTTGTACTGACTACCTCACGCGCTACTGCGAGACCGCGCCGCTGTCCTCCGCAACTGCCAAGGACGTCTCAGGGTTCCTTCTGCGAAACGTCATTCTCTGACATGGTCCACCTCGAGTGATTATCAGCGACCGTGGACGACAGTTCACAGCGGATGTCGTGGAAGAGCTGCTTAACTTGTGAGTCCCAATTTCGTCACTCGACCCCATACCATCCACAAACGAATGGGCTCACGGAACGCACGAACAGAACCATCATTAACATGTTATCCATGTACGTTTCATCCGACCACAAGAACTGGGATGATGTACTGCCTTTTGTTACATACACGTTCAACACCGCCAAGCACGAGACCACCGGCTACAGTCCTTTCTTCCTGCTGTACGCTCGCCCACCTAGGCACACAATCGACACCGTTTTCCCTTTTGGCACACATGAGAATTCCACTGTCGCCGAGACCCTTTGCCTCGCTGAGGAGGCGTGTCGGATTGCTCGTTTGTGCACTTTGGCGTCGCAAGACAGATCCAAAGCACGGTACGACAATCGCCACCCTACCGTAACTTACCATCCAGGCAATATGGTGTGGTTGTGGACTCCTGCACGGAAACACGGGTTGTGCCAAAAGTTTCTAGCCACCTACGAAGGGCCGTTTGTTGTTTTGAACAGGCTCACTGAGGTCACTTATGCTGTAGCTCGCCTCACAGCGAGTGGGAGACGCGCCGCTAAGACGCAAGTGACCCATGTCGCCCGTCTGAAGTCGTTCACGCCACAAAAGACTGACTGTCTCGCCCGATGGGCTCCGTCTGAATGTTGCGCGTATGCGCGAAGAGGAGGACGATTGATGGTCGTGCATGTGCAGCGGTAGTGAAAGGAAGAGGAGGACGACGTTAGCGTCAACCACCATCTGGCCGCTGTTGATCTCGCTTTAGCGACCTCATTAAAAGGACCCCTTCATTGCTCAGAGCGTCGAGTGCCCCCGTTTACTCGTAACAATAACAAATAGCCTAGAAATGTTGATTTAGAGAAGGCAATGGTTACTTTCAATATGCTAAAGCACCATTAATGACTATAACACTCTGTCGGTGTGCCATGTGTTAAATGTAGGTTTATGCAAGTATTCAGTATTTTCCTTGGAATTTTGGTGGCTCTGTAGGCTGCTGCATCATGGCTGTCACAGGTATGGACCACATTCTAACGATTTGCTTAACAGCCTCGCTCTTAAAGGGCAACTCCAGTGGTTCTTTCACCATGTTCTGATATCAATGTTTTCCAATGGTACTGATAGTCCTGTACACCAGAGTGGTTCAATTTGCCCAGAAATGCACTAGTAATTTTAAAGAACGTGTTCAAACAGAAACCAAAACAGGTAGACGCTTCGTGCAACATATGTGATGACGTCACAGCCTTCCCGCCATCAGAAATATGGAGCCGGGGCGAGCAAAATGACGGTGGTGAGGTCATCCGACGATGTATTGAGTTATGCCAGCTTTCCTGAACTTGACAGCAACGATATGGGCGCTGAAGTATCGCCATTTTGCTTTTGAAGGCCCGTAGGTTCGGGTCTTCAAAAGCTAAAAATTTTTTAAATTCATTTCCCTTTCCAGGAAAACTAAATTACAACTGCCTGGTTTGGCATATATTATTATAGTACCGAGGAGAATACATATTGAAAATTTCATTGAGATACGTGGACACTGAAAAATTGGTGGAGTTGGCCTCTAAGACATAACCATCGGTGAAAAGTGCGGGCTTTTACATTTGTCACCATGCATTGTGGTATTATCACCGGTGTTCTGGAAGGTACTCAAATATGTGCATCAGGCATGCAAAATCTGTAGAGCACTGACATCATTCAAGAAGTAGCATGCATGATAAAGGAGGCATGCACGATGCGGGACAGTATGGTGATAAAAGGCGATGTTGTGAGGAAATGTACAATTTCTGACACTGCGGAAGCAAGAAAGAAAACAGGAAAAGCGCCCGCTTTGTCAAAAATTGTGCATTTCCTTACAAGATTTTTCACCGTCTAGCCCCTCCAGAAGTGCTATGAAAAGTAACAAACTGAAGCAAGTGAGTGTGCCAGTAATTTGCCATGTCTGTTGTAGCTTTCTTAAACAAGTGACTCTTGCTTAAGTTTTCATTGCAGTGTTCAGTTGTCTGGTTCATAGTTTCTGAAACAAAAGTCTAATGAGATCAACTTTCTCTGTGTGCGTGCTTGGTAATATAAAGACCTGCACTTCTTAAATGCCTGTAATGCTCCTAGATGTCCATAGCAAAGATGAGAAGTATCTCAGTGCCAAGTTCTGAAATAACAAGGTCTGGAAGGGAAGGTAGTTTGCAGAAAAGCGTGGCATACAGCCGTTGTCGCTTGTAATGGCACTCTTAAAATGACAGTTAAAAGCAGCACACGCTGTTCCCTCATCCTGCATATGGTCTCTTTATGAAAAAGGTTTCAGAGGATTAAGAAGCGGGCGTCACAGCCCTCCAAAATTTCTCGTGCAAAATATGGACATGCAAAAAGGGATTCTGTAGAACTGGGGTGTTTCATACCAGAAACTTTAGCAGTGCGCAGTTTATCCCCCCTAAGTCTAGGCCGACTAGGGATAGTGAAAGGTCCAGGAATAGTAATTTTTGTTCTCTGTGATCGCTGCCGACACATTTTCATAGGACATGTGTCTTCCTGTTCTGCTGGGTGCTGTTAGTGAACATTTCACTGAATGGTAATGTGGTCTCCAAGTATGTATGTTCCCCCTCACATGAAGCATATGTGTGAATGGTATTTCTTGTGTGCCATGCTGATTTAGGCTCTCGGTGGCCGTTCACTTTAGTTGTTGTATAGGACAAGCATTCGTTGTGCTTTGCAGGTGCACCTGTGGACTGGTGGGCCCTTGGCATATGCCTGTACGAGTTCATGACAGGGCTGCCACCTTTCTGTGACCAGAGCCCAGAGGCTGTCTTCAGAAACATCCTGCATGGAGGTGCGCCTGCTTGGGCTTTCTACTGCATCAAGATTGCCTTACAGTTTAGACAAGATTCATTCTCCTAAGAATGTGCGTGGAATGTACGCTATTGTGCATGCTGTACTAGACAAATAGTATTTTCATATTTGAAATCGCCACATAAATATGCGTAACTTGTGAATGTTTCATAAACATCCGTTCAAAAGTAAATGAAATTATTTTTGAAGCAGTGCTGCCTCTTGAGGGCCTGCTAGCTAGTTTGTTGTTCTGGTGATCCTGTGGCTACAGCTGCTTTAACTTCCGTGATAAATCAGGATCTCGCAGCTGCGCAGAAGAAAGACCCTTTAGCCTTTCTTCAGAAGCACGGCGTTTCGTTTGACGTCTACTCCAAGCTTTTGGGAAGAACTTCTGTCACAGAACATCGCATCGAAACGGACGGTAGTTCAGTTGAGTTCCACCATCCATATCGCGTGCCTTCTGCTTAATGGAAGACTATAGGAGGCAACGCGCTCAAAAGAGACATAATCCGGCCGTCGTCTTGCTTGTGGTCATCACCTGTAGCGTTGGTCCGGAAGAAGGATGGCTCCGTTTGATTCTGCATCGACTATTGAGCCCTTAAAGGGTCCCTGAAACGTTTTCTTGACATTATGTCACTGATTAGGCAACACAATTGTGAAATCATTCACACCATGAATAAAGCGAAGCACCATGCGCTAAGGCAGCTGTAGGCTTATTTCTGTCGCCTTCCTCCTTACCACTGCTGTTCCTTCTCAACTCGATCAGCTGCAGAGTGCGCGCTAGCGACGACAGCGCCTCCCGCATCAGCCGCCCTGCCGAGCCCTCTGCAGGGACATAGCACCCCGATATCTTTACTGAGGTCGCTGGCCTCGGCAGTGCTAGCCTCTGTAATAGAGCGCCGGCGACTCGTGTGTATGCCGCCAGATGCCACGACGATACCGTTGGCTGAAACGAAGGAGCACGTTGTAGAAGCACGTTGTTCGCAGTCAGGTTGGGAAAATTACGTGCACGTCACTGGTTAGGGGCCTCCATCCATCATTCGATGGTGGGGGCGTTTGAAAAGGCCTTTTGGCGAGCCGCTGCGATCTTTTGCGATGCGCGTGTTCAAAACCTTATTGTAAATCACACACTTTACGCGGAGCACTGAAATCTGTCCTCTAATAATCCTGATTACTCGCTCTACCGGATCGCCATGTTTGCACGAAATCACCAAAGCCATTTCAGGGTCCTTTTAATAAGATCACGTGGACAGACGTGTATCCCATGCCACGCATTGACAACGCCCTTGATAGGCTTCAGGGTGCTGAATGTTTCTCAAGCCTTGACCTCCAGTGCAGGTCCTAGCAAAATACCTGGTTTGATGTCCTGGACATTGTCAAACCCCGCCGTCTTGGTGACTCTTATTAGCCCAAACAGCAGCTACGAGCTCCTTGATTGGTTCAGAAATGCTGCCAATAAGTATATTGACAACATGACAGAACTTGTAAGTGTCCAGGATAGCACCCCGGGTCACAGAATTCTATACTTCTAGGTGCCCCGGGGCGGTGCTAGGAGTACAGAAGGGGTGGCCGGATGAAAAATGCGCCCTTGCTTGACGATTGCAGTGTCCAAGAAATCCGGCGGCAATGGCCACTGTTTTTCTTCCTTTTTTCAATTTCTCCTAGTTTGTAGAAGAATGGATATAAGGATTCTGTGAGACAATGTTAGAAATGTTGATGTGTCTTGAATGTAGTGCATTCTAGGCACTGTAGTTCACATGGGCCACGATGCCAAAAGGTTGCTGTGCGCCACGCTGTCACTTCAGGCTGTAGAGGTGTGAGCAAAACGGCCTCTTTGTTTTGTTTTCCAAGTGACGCTGGTGAGTGACACCAAGACAGGAAGTCGCTGCCCGCTTTACCTACGACGCCCATCACGTGAGACACATATTGGCATGTGGTCGTGATGACAGAGGAAGCAGCTAGAGGACAAGGACAGGTGGAAGGAAACACACAGCACACCACGAGTGTAGCAGTAGAAGCAATAGCCATGCTGTTAAAGATCAAGCTTAGGGAGAGATGTGTTTCATTGGGTGATCTTGTGCCCAGCGATGAAAGTAAATAGCGCACTGCAAAGTGATAGTGGCGAGTACAGCCCTAGATCGTTGATAGATCTTATCCACTGTGAAATGCGTCGGCTTTTATATGTGCGTGACGGTACATTCTAGCGTAATCAGTGAGGCTTGCGGATCATTTGGAAGGTAACATAGGCGTTGGGTATGCAAAGTTTGTTAGTCCGAATCATTCGAGAAGCAGCAGGCAATATAAGCGCATGACTTCATAAATTTAAGAGTGCAGACCACACACAATAAATTACAGGTGCATGCCCTAAAAGTAGAGAAAAATTAGGACAAATATGCGCATTTGGTTGCGCATGTGGCACCTTGTGGTTGTCAGGCACAATTTTGTGAGACGCAGATTCTGGGAAAGAAAACAGCACGTGTAGGCCTTGAAGCCCTTTTCATATTAATGAACAAGCACCGTTGTGTAAGCAAGCCTTCCATTTCTTTATCCCTTCAAAAGTCTCCTTTCTGGATTTAAAATTATGACGAGCATGGCCTGTGTGATATACATCTTGTGATTAGATTCTGGCATCTATGTTGATCCTGCTATTGTACATACATAAATAAGTGTGTACTGCATTAAACAGTTGGAAGTGAGTGCTGAGTGGTGTCTGTTTTGTTTTTTTTATGTCTCTTGGTGTGTGTGTGTGTGTGTGTGCGTGTGTGTGGTTTGCACTCTTAAGTTTATGAATTCATGTCTCACCAACTAGCCCAACGTGTTCTACTGAATTACATCTTTAGTAAAGTGGGCCATATGTGTTTTGTGTCATGCTTTGTGCCATTGACAGATCAACTAGCGCACAACATAGTAGAAGCCACCTGCCAAGCTCAAGGATATTCCTTCTGTATCCGCAAAGGCGTTACACCAGAACAAGCAAGTGCCCTGTTTGGTCATTTTAAGCTGTCATGGGGACATGTCAAGCACGTCTGCAGGCATCTGAAACCGGAACTGTGGCGCCAGGTTCGGTTTTTTTTTTCAAGACAGGCTGAGAACCGCCTTTTAGTGTAAGTTGCTGCCGTGGCTTGCTAATATAAAAAATGCGAGCATTTATGTATTTTTTAGACAGTGTGTCTATGGCGCAGTTTAATTTATCAGTAAAATCGCTATTTGCTTGGGGGTACGGTAGCACACACCATGTAAGGTTTTGCGGGGTTGAATGAAAGAGCAGCCATAACATTTCAGATGACTTCTGTTCGGGACAAAGGAGCCTGACAAGGTTTGGTTAACAGCGATGCGCACGCCCCCACCCCGGCTGTGCTGGCGATCGTTGCAGAAAACATTAAGGCCAGGTAGATAATCCAAGACCTCCACA
This sequence comes from Hyalomma asiaticum, assembly GCA_013339685.2. NCBI lineage: Eukaryota > Metazoa > Arthropoda > Arachnida > Ixodida > Ixodidae > Hyalomma > Hyalomma asiaticum. The sequence continues at coordinate 12,531,233 of CM023482.1, forward strand.
TCGGAAATGCTATCTCTTAAAGGGGTCGTGAAACGTTTTCTGAACATTTTGTACTAAGTGCGTATTCAGGATCCTGACCCTCCAATCAACAATATGCATTGTTTCGTTGCACCGTGTGCATTGATTTAGAGCGATAAAAAACGTGGTTTCGGATTCACTGCGCGCGTTCCCCTCAACTCTGCAGATGACGTCATCTTAGTAGCCGTCATACCTCCGAGATTGGCGCGCCCTCGGAGGCCATGGGAAAACAAACCGTGCTGCCGCTTTTCTTCTGAATGGTGGCACCGCACGGTTTCCAAGTATTTTCTCCCTTTCTAGCTTTCAAATAAATCGATTCCTTTAGAGCAAACACGAGTTCACTGTGCCTTTGAACTTAAAAGTATCTTAACTCAACGTCACCAAATAGTACCACGCCGGCCGGTAGTGTCGCACAGTCGTTTCGGGAGCGCAAGAAAGCTGAGATTTAAAACGGGCGTTGTTAAATGTGCACTGAATATTTCGCCGAAATATTTCGGAATCGGCTTATCGAATGCGTATTGAAGCAGTGAAAATTACAAACCGGCATCTCCAAATTCTTTTCACGACCCCTTTAACTATGTTTCAGTGAGTGTCAGGAGATTATACCCAGATGAACGAACTAAACTAGATATGATGTCACGTCTGGGCTAAAATCTGCGTATGTTAGTATAAATTGCTGAGAAAGTAGTGGTAGGGCAAGACGACCTTATCGGATGCTGGGTTAATTGACGATGACGTAGGGATTGCTATTGAACTTCTTTTACCCATTTTTTTTTTCGTCTTGGATGTGCTTTGTTGAACCTATGACCATGGTTTTGTAGTTCAGCGAAAAACGGACACATTTACTCTTCTCAAAGGCAATAACATGTTTCTGGGCATTTCGTACAGGACGAGAAATATTTTTGCCAACACTATAGTTTGTGTGTTTTACTTTACGTCCATTAGACAAAACTTTCTCTTTTATCTTAAATAGCGCAAATTTCATGATTATGAGGCGGTTACGGCCATTGCATTGGTGGCCGAGGTGATGTGCACACTCGATCTGCTCAGGGTTCAGTGATATCTCCAAGTGGTCTGTGCAGAACCGAACGACTTTTCCTTCTTCCTGGGTAGCAGACTTGGATGAACTTGCGTCCGGAATACTGAAAAAGATTAAATTGTGTCGGCAGAATCAATTTCACGCGTCATCGACCCACAATTCCATACAGTCGACTGCCGCTACAGCGAAATTGACGGTGCGCAGAAAAAATTTTGTTGAAGAGAAAATTTCGTTGTAGTGAAATCGAAAAAATATAATGACCTGAGCTGGTGGACAATGACGTTTTTATGCCTCAATCTTGCGCAAGGCACACGGCCTCACGGCTGTAGTCGGAAGGGTTCGGAAACCGCGAGTACTGAAACCATACCTGCCAAATTTGGAGAAACGGGATCCAGGAGATTTTCATATTTACTCGAATCTACTTCACCCTCGATAGCAACGCGCACCCGTTTCCCGCGACCGAAAAAGAGAAGTGAAACATCGATTGTAATGCGCACCCACAAAAAAAAATGTCCTTAGTAATCAACCTTTTCACATTCATAAAAACAGATGTCGTACTCGCGTAATGAACGCACTCGCATAATAAACAGACCACCGACTTTGGACTCCTGCAGTCCCTCGAACGGCCACGCTGTGGCTTTCCCACTTCACTTGATCCGGGGCACATCGAATACGTTTGGCGCGTCGATTCATAACTCCTGCATGCCAACAAAACTGCCGCACGTTGCCGGGCCTCGCCACGTGCAAGCGGCAGTAACATAATTTACTCGCAGTGCTGCATTCCTCCATGCTGTCGCAGTTCTCTCATGCCCACCGCCATGTGCTGCCATGCGTGCCGCGCAGGCTGGCGCAGCTAAGCTTAAGCATGATTGGGGCGTGGTCTCCGAGATTGCCTCGATGCAATCACGGACGTCATGCAGTGCGCACAACTGAGAGGCTCGGGTGGCTCAGGCTTAGCGCAGATATGAGAGAGAAATGCGATGTTGAGCCGTTTTGCTTGTGGTGATGAGAAGCATCTTTTCCCCCTTTACGGCCACGCGCGAACACTACCAAAAGCTGCTGCAGCTGTGCGTTTGAGAGATTGCATCAGCAACGTAGTGACGTTGATTGGCCGCAAGATGGCCAAGCCGGCGCGGTGAGTATCATAGGCCTACGCATTATGTGCGTCGTGGTGTCTTTACGGACCAGCGGTGACATAGAAACTACAGAAACTATGCGCACCAAAGACCGCCACGCTGCTAGTTCGTTTTTCGCCGGTGACCGTTCGACAGCGCCCAAAGCATGTAGGAGGCAGCCATTTTGGTGCCGACGACGATATGGTAACGTTGTTCGTTCGCACTCGATTGTAACACTTGTACAATGTTTGGACCCATTTTATCGAAAAAAAAGTGCACATTAGATTCGAGTAAACGGTACTTAACGGGGGGAGGGGTGCTTGGACCATGAAAAAAGAAAATAGTTGTCGACCGTGGTGGAGGAGTTATTGCAGTGATATGGACACTGTTAGCGGGTTTTTGCAGTCACTGTTTTTCTGTACGAAGTCCACCTCGATAACACCGCCCACGCATCGTATGTTCTATGTGCGAGTAAAAGTGCGCTAACGCAGGGGACGAACACAGCTGAAGCAGAGATGAAACGACCCGGCCGTCTCCGCTGAACGAAATGAACAATGCAATAACATCGCGCCACGTGTGATGACTGTCGTCACTTGCTTCTCAAGTGGAGAGGAAACGCCTAGCCCTTCTTTTGTTGGGCAAAGGACAAAAAGGGGCGCCGGTGGGAGAGTGGTGGTTGCGCGGCCTATCTCATCAGACATCAATAGACGGCATCGGTAGACATCAGTAATCAACCACGCAATCAACAGCGGCTGTTTCTGGTGGTGCCAACACGCGATTTCGACTTTGTAGACATATTTTTATCTTCTGAAATGCACAAAAATGTTTCGGATTGTGTTTACTGCATAGCACATCCAATTTTCGAGACTGGAAATGCATCGTCAAAGTTTGTTCAAGCGAAACAGCACAACAGAATGTGTTCGTTGTGGCGTGCATATTTATGCATTGACGCCTATGGACTGCTGACAGGGTTCCGAGACTTTTTCGTTGTACCGGAAATTTCGGTAACGCAGCGTTCGTTGTAGCGAGAGTCAACTGTATATGAGATGGACCGCATCGTCTTGGCAGCGGTGGTTTCAACTGATCAGTCTGCTTCTGCAGGATTTCTATGTTTTGGCAATGGCTTTCGACGGAATTCATCCATCTGTTAAGTTCAGATATTGTGCTGTTAGTCTCGCTCACTTCGCTTTTTAGAGCTTTTATCTCATCAATCAATTAAGAGTGTCCGGCAGACAACTTCCGCTACTCAGTTAGAATAGCGTTAAAACCAGGACCAGGGTTAGTCTTCACATCACCGACAGCAGTAACAAGAGGCACGAGGCATGGACGCATTCAGTGGCAATAAAGAGCAAACGCTGCGGGCTCGGCAGCAGTACCAAAAAGCAGTCCCTCGACTTTTTAGCATAAAGACTGTACCATTGACTAACCTACACGTTGAAAAGAAGCTGTAAATGCAGTAAAGTATACAGGTATGAACGAGAAATAAAAACGAGCAATCTCTTGCTGGTGCAGTCGCGCTGGAAATAGAACCCATGACCACCCATTTCATGACAAATGTTGCTGAGCACCGTACTGACATTGGTGTTCATGCACATGCTGAAATGTATACAAGTGCACCTCATATCTTTCCTTATCAGCCTTTCCCCTTCCCCTCAATGTGTACATTCACCCCTGTGCATGCGTACACACCTGGGACGGTGTTGCCATCTAGGAGTGGTTAAGCAAAGCCTGAAGCATGGCATCACAAACACCTAGTTATCACTTACATAATCTCGGCGCACCAGAGGCTGTCACCCCTGGACCGCTGTCGCTGCAACGCAGTCCTTGCAGTGATTGCATTCAGTGACAACGCATCTGCACGCATTATCTTTCACATCGTATTACCATGTGACACCTCACTATCAGCATAATGTAGCAGTAGCCACTAGCCGGTTTTTCCACGCCGGCTAGTGCCTTGCATGTGATGGCACCAACTTAGAAAACTCCTCTGTTAGGCGTCACAGAAAGGCAATGACATGGGCGGGTGAATGTCGCGTGAGTGGAGGTACATTGATGCTGCGCACATCTTGAGGTGCAAGAGACATCCAGCTACTTCATTGAGGACGCATTACACTTTCGTATCATATTGATTCCTATGAGAGGGAGATCGGCCTTGGCCACTTTTTGAAGTGCTTTTCTGGACAGTGCTCTGCCACATCTGTGAACTCTCCAATGCTACTCCAAAACATTCTATGATTGTGCAAGCTGACCCTTGCTGTCACGCACAACCTGGGAGGCCACATACATACACCCTTAATGGGAGCAGAGCGTTGTAACAGCCTTTTTATGGCCACCATGTGTTCAGGTTTCAAGTCTCTGATTGAAGCCTGAAACACGTTCTGTTTTGTGACACTGCACACAGATTTAGTTTAAAAAACCTCATAACATTCTGAGTTCAGTTGTCATTATCTATTGGTTACAGAAAAGTTGATTCTGTTTTCTGACAGAACATCAGTATCAATCCAAGGAGTTGGTGGTTCTGCGAATGAGTGCAAGGTGCTCCCAAGGTTATATTTGTTCACTACAATCTGAACTTATTGCAGAAGCAGTGCACTCACCGGAAACTTTACTTGAGGTAAAAAAACACATCGTAATTAGTCATTTGATTGAGCATCTCAAGGGTAATTTCTTTCGACTGTGATATCTCAAAACAGACACCCGTTCTCTCTTACACACACAGGTACTTTGCAAGGTACTTGGCGATGGCGGCTTCCAATGTGGGAATCCATGGCATGCGAAGCAACCAGAGAGAAAATTGTCTCTGCCTAATTGTTTGGCATTCAGCCTAGTGTTATGAGTGGGATCAATGTCCTTGTGCAAACTAAGTAGTGTGTGCAATGTGGGCTTACCAGGCACGTTGCTTGCGCTGCGGTGTGTGTGTGCATACAGCGCATGAGCGTCTGCTCTGTCTCAGAGAAATGCACGCTACATTGCACTGATGTGCATGCCATGAGAGCCGATTGCGGAGTCTTCCTACGTGTCCAAGCAAATCTGGACAAAAGCATACCAAGTCACAGTAGTGCATATGTACTTTCTTACACTGCTATGAGAACGATTAAAACAAACCACGGCAGCAAGCAGTACCACCATAATTGCTGGTGCAGTATGCTTACTTACACCATGTATAGCTTGCGAAGAGCAGCCACGGACGAGTGGTGTAGTGCTTGCCTGGCACTTTGCTGTCCCGGGTTTGGTTCCTACGTGCGGCCAATACAGCACGCTTGGCTGTACTGCCTGCTGACTGCGTTTACACTTGAACCAAAAGCTACAACGAGCAGAGTATCATTCTTTTGTTTCATCAAAACAAAGTACGCTCTCGTCCAATTTTCAGTGCCTGCTTTCATTGGTTCGCTATTGACATACGTTTCTGATTGAATCACCTGTGGCACATACCCGAATTCCTTGGGCACGAGCAGTTTGTGATCACATCGCCATTAATCATGACATCTATGACATCTTGGAGATGTGTAGAGTAATCATTCATGTTCAGTGTACGTTTGTGCCCTACCATGCTGATTTTCTTGTATACCAATTGGCATTTAGTCAATTGCTCAAGTTCACAAAGAAATGCTTTGCATTTAAAGAGCACATAGATAATTAGTCATTTGATTGAGCATATCAAGGATAATATCTTTCGACTGTGATATGCCAAAACAAACAACACCCGCTCTCTTGCTCGCTCAGATAGTTTGCAAGGTACTTGGCGATGGGGTCTTCCATTTTTTCTCAACATTTCTTACAAGTAGCAAAAAAAGAAGAGGTGTATGCTTCCCACTATTGCCATTGTCTGCCGGCAGTGCTAGCTACTACCTCTGTCACGGCACAATATGATGGGTGCACAACATGATGAGTAAGACATAGTGTAGCGTTGTATTGTAGTGTAGCCTTGTCGTGTAGCCTTCCCAAACAGAAAAAAAAAAGTGTAGCAGTAGGAGGAGGAAACATTGACTATAAACGAGTGAGTCGAACATGAAATAATGAAGGTTAGCTTTGTAGCTGATAAATGACTGTAATGCTGTTAGATGTTCAGGCAGTTTATTCCAGAGCTGTGATGCGGTATGTGAATGTGTAAACGATCCATAATTAGTGTGAGATTAGGCATGAAAGTAATTGCAATAAGAATTGCACAGTAGTTCGAAAGGAGACAATTGCAAAATTATGAAAAGCACATGAACAGAAGTGCAGGTGATTAGGCAGTCATTGATCCAAATAATGCTATTAAAAAGGAATATCGTATAGATGAAAGTTTCAATGTACACACTGACCAAGTCAACATTAAACAATTCACAATTTGAAGTGAAGATTCATGATCATCAGCCTGTTTTAAGTCCACTGCAGGATGAAGGCATCTTCCAATGATTTCCATTTTGTCTTATTCTGAGAGAGTTGGTTCCACCTTATGCCCGTGAACTTCTTAATTTCATCGCTCCATCTAACATTTTGCCTGCCTCTGTTGCGTTTTTCTTCTCTTGGTGTCCATTCTGTCACTCTTGCCATCCATCTGTTATCTGCCCTTTGCATGATATGCCCTGCCCAGGTCCACATTTTTCTTTTAATCTATGCAAGGATATGAGCTACTCCTGCCTGTTCCCTGATCCAGTCCACTCGTTTTTTTTATCTCTTAGTGTTACCCCTATCATTTTTCTTTCCATTTCACACTGCGTGCCCCTTAATTCCACCTCCAGTTATTTTGGTTATCCTCCGTGTTTCTGCATCGTACGTTGGTACTGGGAGAATGCAGTGATTAAATATTTCTCGCTTTAGTGACAGTGGCAAGTTTCCAGTCATAACTTGGGAATGTCTCCCAGATGCGTTCCATCCTGTTCTTATTGTACGGGGGATTTCCTTTTTATGGGCAGGCGTCCCTGTTAATAACTGCCCAGGTATACGTATTCGTTCACACATTCTGAGGGTTCATTGCTAATTTTAAATTCCTGTTCCTTTGCTAGACAGTTGAGCACAATTTTGGTCTTTTGCCTATTCATTTTTAGTCCTATTTCAAGACTTTCCCAGTTTATGTCCTGAGTCATGTTTTGTAGTTTTCACCATCATTGCTAAAGAGCACAAGGTCGTCTGCAAACCTTAAATTGCTTAGATATTCTCCATCTATTCTAATTCCCTTTTCTTCCCACTCTAGATGTTTGAACCGTCCTACGCATGCAGTGAATAACGTCAGAGAGATCATATCTCCTTGTCGGACTCCTCTCTTGACCGGAATATTTCTGCTCTTTTTATGTAAGAGTAGTGTGGCTGTGGAATCTTTGTAGATGTTACTTATTGTTCGCACATACAAGTCAGGGACCCCTTGTTGACATAAAGGTTCTAAATCTGCTTGTATTTCTGTGAAATCAAATGCTTTCGCGTAGTCTGTAAATGCCATATAAAGAGGTTTATTACATTCAGTGAACTTCTTAATTATTAGGTTCATAGCATGGCTCAGGTCCATTGTTGAGTAATGTTTCGTGAAACCAGCTTGCTCTCTGGTTGGTTAAAGTCTAGTATCTCTCTTATCCTTGGAGATTACTTTCGTAAACACCTTGTACAATACTGAGAGTAGGCTAATTGGTCTGTAATTCTTTAACTCTTTTATGCACCTTTCTTGTGTATTAGGATCATACTAGCATTTTTCTAGCTTAGCAGTACACTAGATGTCTTGATACATTTCGTGAAGAGCAATGCAAGTTTTTAAAATACATAATGTCTTCTCCGTCTTTGATCAAGTCGGCTGTTATGCCGTCTTCACCTGCTGCTTTACCATGGGACATGCCTTTGACCGCTTTGCTGACTTTGTCAGTGGTTATACATAGAGCTTGAGTGTCCTCCTCTGATTTGATTTGTACAAAGTTTGCATGGTCTGCTTGAGAGCTGTACAGTTAGGAGTAGAAATCTTCTGCAACCTTTACTATTCCATTGAAGTACATAGACTTACCTTGTTTATATTCTAGTGTATGAATTTCGTTTTGTCGTAAGTACAGTTTCTTTTTTACCAATTTAATGCTGGTGCCTTTCCCTACTGCTCACTCTATTTCTCTCATATTAAATTTCCTTACCTCTCTTTGCCTGGCTTTACTGATCAGCTTTGATAGTTCTGCAAATTCGTATTTTACCTTTTGACGAACTCACTTTCATCTGCTGGCGTATTTTTATTACGTCCTTAGTGAATTTGTACAACTTCCTTAAGTCTTGATTTGTTGTTTTACCCCAACCTCAATCGCTGTTTGGAAGATCATTTTCATTAATGTTTTCTTTCATTCTTCTAAATCTTCGTTTTAATCTAACACATTGAATATGTTTTTTAATACGACTTTAAATTCTTCATTGTTTGCTTTGATTACCTCTAGGTTTGCCTTTTTCCTAGGAGCTAATTTGGTTCTTGTTTTCTTTAGGTTAAGTACAATCTTTGCCCTTACTAATCTCTGATTGCTTCATTTTATCTTGCTTACTACTTCTTTGTCTTAAATTATGCCTTGTTGTTCGCATACCATATTTATTCGAATCTAGGCCGAGAGTTTTTTCAAATTTCTTTTTATCAAACTCCAGGGTCGGCTTAGATTTGAGAATTTTGAAAAACACGCCATTTTTCATTGAGAAAAGTGGTGCACAACTAGCGCCACCTAGAAAATGCCACCTAGACGGTATTGTAGCCGTTACTAGCCAAACCAACACCTGACTTAAGTCAACGCCTCCTCTAGCAAAGATGCCTGCCGCGTGAGCCAAAAACCGGCTGCCCGACCCTTTCCCTCCTTCCTCGTTTCTGATGAGGGCAGTAGCTGGCGATCGGATCGCCAGCTACTTGCGGCGATCCGATCATCCTTGCAGATCATCCTTGCGGCAGCCGCTTGCAACACGGCGTCCGCGGCTCCGCGGGTGCGCGCCGTAGCAGACGACGCCTGTGTGGCAGACGATGCCTTCTGTGTGTTTTCAACTGTTTAATCAAACATGAATATGAAATGTTCCAAATAAAGGGATTTTGGTCTCTCATATGCTACTTAAGCCCTGTTTAAATATCTTTTGTGAAAACTAGTTCATAGATTTATTAACAGAAGTACTGTTTAACCCGTCTGCCTGACTGCTGCCGCTCGCTCCGAGCAGCTGCTTTGTTCTTTTGGCACTTGGCTACTTTTACTTGTTTCGTGTGTTCCATACGTTTCGTAAAGCGCGATGCGCTGTTGCTGCGTCCCAAGCTGCACTTCAAGCGAGCGAAACAAGGGGCCCGGAGTGACTTTTCATGAGCTACCATACGAAACGCTACGCGGGCGCGATGGATAACTGCCATAGCGCGAGAGGATTCAGCACCTAAGACTACCTCTTATTGCACTGTTGTGTGCAGCCTGCACTTCAAGACGTCTGACTTCCGAGACGGGTGCAAGCGACGTCTACTGAAGCGGGGTGCAATTCCCAGTGTGTTCGGTTCCCGGGTGCCGCGCACAGAGAAATGCGGAACTCTGGCGAAACCGGAGAATCGAGGAACCAAAAAACGCAAGCGCGAGCCTTCCCCAAGTGTGCCTTGCGTTCCAGTGTGTGGAGATGTACAAGATGACGAATTGGTGGCAGAAAGCACGGCAGCACCTTCAACTGAACAAACCACTGAGCTACAAATATCACCAAGTGCTGCTGGACAAACCAGCAGGAAATTGCCACGTGGTAGAAGCAGCACACTCGCCTTTGAACATGGTGCGATTGCACCGATAGGCGCATCACATGAGCCCGCAGAAAACGCAGAAAAGAGTACAAACGTTGCCACAGCTTTGGAGAACGAAGAACCAAAAAGAAAAGCCCGCGCCAAGCGGTCATTACACACGCAGACAGTGCCAGCACCCTCTGCTTCCACATTTTTTTGTCCAGCGAGAGCGGTGGCGACAAAAAGAGCGCGTGATGAGAGCGAAAATCGAGAGACTGTCCAGAACTGTGGACGCGTATAAGCAAGAGCTACAGAAGCTTAAGGAAAGCTGCTATGTGAGTGCTTTCTTAGAAGTCGTGGCCGATGCAGAAGACGGCATTGCAAAAGCAGTGCTGCTTCGAGACCAAGTGAAGAATTACAAGAAGAAAAAACCACAATGGTCTGAAGTCACAATCCGACACTGCATCGTCATTCGACACCTGTCGACGAAGACCTACGAGCACATCAGGTCTGAGGGGCTCCTGCGACTACCTTGTCGAAGCACTCTCCAGAAATATATTGGAACAGTCACAGGAAAAGTTGGCTGCAACGACCTGGTCCGTTGTCGATTGCAAGCTGAACTGCAAAATCTGGACTCACCTCAATCCAAGGTGTGCAGTCTGGTGGTAGACGAAATGAGGGTCCGAGAAAAACTTATTTACAATAAGCAAAGAGATGCATTTGTTGGTGATGTTGATATGGGCCCCAAACTCCAACACATTGGTCCCAGCTCAGAGGACGAAATTCTGGCCAACTCTCTTTTATGCTTCTTATTGTGCGGTCTCCACGCAAGGTTCAAGATACCTGTAGGGTATTTTTTTACCAAAGGCTGCACAGGAGAACAGCTGGCAGTCGTTGTAAGCCATGTGCTCAGGAAGACGACCGATGTCGGTTTCGACATTGTCCGGCTGGTTACTGACAACCACAAAGTAAATGTGGCAGCTATGGACATTTTGTGCAGAGGCAAGGCCAGCATACAGGTGTCGCACCCTGCCGACACCTCTGAGCAGATTTTTCTCTCCTTTGACCAGAGCCATATCATCAAAAATGTGCGATCGCAGCTCCTGGCAAAAGACTTTGGCAAAGAAAAGCAGATCACATCAAGGTTTGTGAAAAGTCTGTACAAAATGCAGAAAAACTCCACAGTGAGGCCAGTAAGATTCCTCACCAGAAAACACGTGTACCCAACAAACATTGAAAAAAATGAATGTCAGGGCAGCGGTTCAGCTGTTTTCACTTGCCATAACTGCCGCTCTTTGCTACCTCAAAGATCAGGCCGGCCACTCATGTGATGCGGACTTCGCCTCAGCAGGACCCACAATTGAATTTATGCAAATGATGCAGAGGTGGTTTACGATGATGGACATCAGCAACTGCCAACAACACATATACTGCAACAACGTTGACGCCCGTCAAGTTACGGAAGCAGACAACCCTAGATTAGAGTGGCTCGAGGGTGCTTTTCGAACTTACATCGAAGACCTCAGGAACGAAAGCGCCGCTGACAGTTTTTTAAGCAAGGAAACGTACCACGCACTTGTCTTTGCGACGAAGTCAAATGTGCAGTGCGTTCGTCACTTGCTGACTACGAAGAAGTTGTTTCGTGCTCACGCGCAAAATGTCCAGTGACCCCATAGAATCCATGTTTGGCTTCCTACGTTGAAGTTCCGGCAGCAATGACGTCCTTGGCGTAAAGAGCGCGATGTGCGGGCTTGAGAAAATGCTGAAGACAGGCATCGTTGCTGCCTCCGACCAGAGCAACGTTCAGAGCTCGACATCATACGTCGCAAGGCAGCTGCTTCCAACTCAGCACAGCACCGCCATGCCTCCTACCGGATCCAGGTTTCTCGACCAGGCTGTGAATGACCTGAAGAACCACATGACCACATCGACACCTCGTATAACAGGTCCGGCGAAGCCAGTGTCGCTGTGGTTGGAGGCCCACCTTCATCGTGAGGGCTGCAAGCGAAAGAATTCTGTGCTCGAACTGCATCGCACTACTGCAGAAAGGCAACACGCCTCTGCTTGGCCTCATTGGCCACCAAGATCGGGGCGGGCTCTTCTACCCGAGCCAGGAAGCTGCTGATAGGTCTTCGGAAGCTTGTAGACCACGTTCTTCCCCACAGGAAACGCTTTACAAAGCCACTGGAGGCTTGTGTTCAAAGTGTGGCAGCGCTAATGGAACTCAATGTTCTCAGCGGTGGTAACGCAGACAGCGACCATCGCAAGGTTCTCCTGGAACTCATTACAACCAAGTTCATGAAGCCGCTGTTCACCAACTATGCCGTCAGTGCTAGCGACAGGAATGCAGTTGTTAAATTCCTTGACCGCAAACCTTTGTCCTGAAAGGTGCTTAAATTATAACTTAGAAAATGCGCGCTCTTCATTGAGAATGATAATGATAATAACTGTTGGGGTTTAACGTCCCAAAACCACGATAAGATTATTATGAGTGGAGAGTTCCGCAAATTTCGACCACCTGGGGTGCACGGGCTTCAAGAATTTCAGCCTTCTTCATTAAGCATAGACAAAGCTCATGTAAATCGCTTTCATGTTGTCGTCGAACCTGCATTCCGTCTACCACTATTTATAGCAAAATTACGCGAGAATAACCATATGCTGCTCGAAGCGAAATCCAAGGATGAGTGGACGTGTGAAAAGAACTTCTGTGGGCTTCTTACGCTGCTCGCGACCACTACTCACTGACTGAAAGTATTCATATGTGCGCAATAAACTAAAATGTCATCGAAGTGGCCAGAACACGACCAGTTGGTTCAAGCACACGTGAATAGAGGTGCCGCCACTCTTGCCGAACAGCCGCCGCCGCTACCGCCGCAACGTTCACCCCAGCCCCATTGAAAACAAGAGGGGAGAAGGTAGCGCCATGTCTCGACAAGTGGCCACAACTGAGGGCAGCATCGCTACAATGGGTAAGCGAGCGACGCAGCAGGCATCTTTCTAGAGGAGGCGTTGCTTAAGTACACATGCGGGGCCACCACTTTGATTTTTGTGGCGAGTGTTGAGCGAGCTGTTTGTCATTTCGAGTCACGCTTCGAGTTGTCTGTATGTGGCTTAGTGTAATGGCACCAAACAGGCGGTGCCGTTATAGTGCCGCTTATAAAAGAAAAGTTGTCCTAGCCACGGAGTCGTCGTCCAATGTTCAAGCCGGACAGGACTTTGGAGTGGACGAAAAAAATGTGCATCGCTGCAGGGGCCAACGGGAGGAGCTCTATGCGTGCGCCGCAACGAGGATGGCTTTTACCGGCCCACGGAAAGGCCGTCACGCTGAAATGCAGACGGCATTGGCTGACTTCATTCGGATGCAGTGAGCAGCTGCCCTTCCAGTAACAATGGAAGTGCTCCAAGCGAAGGGGAGGGAGCTTTCAAGGGAGCGAGGTGTTTCGGCGACAGACTTCAAAGCCAGCCGAGGCTGGCTGTAGAAATTCACGAAGCGCTTCGGCTTCAGCCTCCGTCATTGCACCCCAATCACCCAAAAGTTACCGGCTGACTACAAAGAGAAGTTGCTGGAGTTCCAGCATTTCGTGCTTTGAATGAGAGAAGCGAGAGCATATCCGCTGGGCCAAATCGGCAACACGGACCAAACGCCGGTGTATTTTGATATGCCAGTGGTGTATACAGTCTCTGAAAAAGGGGCCAAGGTGCACTCTGCAGGGTATGAGAAGCAGCGCGCGACTATGGTGCTGCGCTGCACAGCGGACAGGCATAAGCTCCCTCCTTATATTGTTTCTAAGAGGAAGGCGCTGCCCACCGAAGAGGCCTTCCCGCGGAACGTCGTTGTGTGGGCCAACAAGAACAGGTGGATGACCAGCGCCATGGTCAAGGATTGGCTAAATATTGTATGGCAGCAGTGTCCAGGCGCCCTTCTGTGCAAGCACTCTCTCCTTGTGCTGAACTCATACCGCGGGCACTTGACCGACAGCGTCAAGGCTGTGCTGGCTGAAGTGAACACCAACCTCGCGGTGATACCGGGTGGAATGACGGGCCGGTCGCAGCCACTTGATGTGTGCATAAACAAGCCGCTCAAGGATCGCCTGCGAGGGTTATACACGGACTGGTTAAGCGAGGAGGACCACCAGCTGACACCGACAGGCCGCATCAAGCGGGCATCACTTTCTCAGTTGGCAGGCTGGGTGGCTGCAGCGTGGGACGACATCCCAGGAACTTTGATCGTGCGATCTTTTAAGAAGTGCAGCATATCCAATGCACTTGATGGCACCGAGGTTTGCACACTGTTTGAAAACAGCGACAAAGAAGTCAGCAACGACGACTCGGAATGAGCGCGGCATCTTTATGATGCAAATAACTAGAGGCAGCGTGAAAAAAGATGACAACAAAGAAGAAACACACATAACAGCTCAAAAGGACAGAAAGTTGAGCGAGTTGGTAAGGGTCCATAGTCAAAAGAAGGGGCGTGCGTTCCGAGCATGCGCAGATAAGCTGTGTGTCTTCTTTCTTTTTCGCCTCTGTGCTCCGCATCAGTTGTTAGTCAGCGTTCGTGGTGTTCACTTCTCCACTTGTGTCCATGTCTTGCACACCCCTTCTTTTGACTATGGACACATAACAGGACTAGCGGCTGTGTGTTTCTCAAGTTACTTGCATCATGAATCAACTGCTTCATTTCATCTTCATGTTCAATAAATGTTTTCTTTTTGTGAACGTTGTCTTTGCCATTTTGTCCAGCCTACATTCGAGGTAAGCTTTTTTTTTTTTTCCGGGTGTCGGACTTTTGGAGGTCAGCTTAGAATTGGGGCCATTCTAGATTTGAGTATATACAGGATGGCAGTTGGCGTTTCTGCCAAAAGATTACCGGCACTTGAACAAAGTTATGTGCAAGGACGTCTACCCCTTGCCGCGGATTGACGACGCTCTTGACTGTTTACATGGATCCGCCTACTTCTCCTCCATCGATCTGAGGTCAGGTTACTGGCAAATTTCAGTCGACGATAGGGACCGTGAAAAGACTGCATTTGTAACCCCTGACGGACTATTCCAGTTTAAGGTAATGCCGTTCGGCTTATGTAATGCCCCAGCGACGTTTGAAAGAATGATGGACTCGCTTCTGCGTGGATACAAATGGTCAACATGCCTCTGCTATCTGGATGACGTGATTGTCTTCTTGCCGACGTTTGAAAGCCACCTTACCCGTCTATCGGCAGTTCTTGAAGTCTTCAGACGAGCAGGCCTTCAGCTCAACTCTTCTAAGTGCCGCTTCGGCCGCCGAGAAATTACCGTGCTTGGCCACCTTGTAAACGCGCAAGGTGTGCAACCTGATCCCGACAAAGTGCGCGTCGTCCAGCATTCCCCCATACCAAAGTCCACCAAAGATGTTCGAAGCTTTGTCGGCCTGTGTTCTTATTTCCGCCGCTTCGTCAGGAACTTCGCCGACATTGCCCGTCCGCTCACGCACCTCCTGAAGAAGGACGTATCATTTTCTTGGGGACCTGAACAGGATGATGCGTTTCGCGCCCTCATCAAATTGCTTACGTCACCACCAGTCCTGGCCCACTTTGATCCCTCGGCTCCCACAGAAGTTCGCACCGACGCCAGCGGCCATGGCATCGGCGCTGTTCTCGCCCAGCTGCAGCACGGTCAAAATCGTGTCATCGCTTATGCCAGCCGCCTCCTCTCCTCATCAGAACGCAAGTTTTCAATCACCGAGCGCGAATGCCTCGCCTTAGTATGGGCAATTGGAAAATTCCGACCGTATTTGTTTGGGCGTACCTTTTCGGTCATTACGGACCACCATGCACTATGCTGGTTGTCCTCCCTAAAAGATCCTACTGGCCGACTTGTTCGCTGGGCCTTGAAGTTGCAAGAATACAGCTTTGACGTCATTTACAAGTCTGGCCGCATGCACCACGATGCTGACTGCCTATCTCGTCATCCCGTGGATTCCCCAGACTCGGAAGCGCATGATTCCGACACCTGCGTCCTGTCCATATCAGGCATCGCCGATATACGCATCGAACAACTCGCCGATGCACGTTTGCAGTCCATTATCCATCGCCTGCGCTGTCAGCACCCTGACCCCTCGCTTCGTTTATTCGTGCTTCATGATGGCATTCTGTACAGACGCAACACCAGCTCCGACGGCCCAGAGCTTCTACTTGTTGTTCCCGACGCACTTCGTTCTACGGTCCTTGAACAACTACACGACGCACCCACCGCGGGACACCTCGGCGCCACTCGCACGTACCATCGCGTACGGCGCCGTTTCTTCTGGCCAGGCTTTCTCCATTATGTGCGCCGATACGTTGCTGCTTGCGAATCCTGTCAACACCGCAAGCAACCGTCATTGTTACCAGCCGGCCCACTCCACCCTATAGACATTCCAACTGTCCCATTCTACCGCGTCGGACTCGATCTCATTGGGCCATTTCCACCTTCACAAATGGGCAACAAGTGGATTGCCGTCGCCACCAACTACGTGACGCGGTATGCTATAACGCGGGCCCTACCTACAAGTTGTGCCACCGACGTTGCCGACTTCCTGCTTCACGACGTTATCCTGCATCACGGCGCCCCGCGACAGCTCCTGACCGACCGTGGTCGTGCCTTTCTTTCAAAAGTCGTCGACGACATTCTTCGTTCCTGTTCTACGCGTCACAAGCTGACCACTGCCTACCATCCGCAAACGAATGGACTAACGGAGCGCCTCAATCGCACCCTTACAACAATGCTATCCATGTATGTTTCAGCAGACCACCGCGACTGGGATAGCACTTTACCTTATGTGACGTTCGCGTACAACTCGTCACGTCATGATACAGCTGGCTTCTCTCCCTTCTATCTCTTGTTTGGCCGTCATCCAACGCTACCCTTTGAGACTCTGTTGCCGCCAGCGCCCGACGGGACCACGGAGTATGCTCGCGATGTCGCTGCTCGGGCTCAAACGGCCCGCCACATCGCACGGAATCGTCTTTCTCTCTCGCAGCTGTCCCAGAAGGCCCGGTACGATACCCGCCACAGAGAAGTTCACTACTCTCCCGGCTCTTTGGTCCTCCTGTGGGCGCCTTCACGCCACATCGCCCTGTCATCGAAGCTTCTTTCTCGTTATTCCGGACCATACAAAGTTCTCCGCCAACTCACGGAAGTCACATATCAGATCGCGCCGTTGGACAGTACCTCATCGTCTTCCGTAGCAGGCAGTGATGTTGTACACGTTTCCCGCCTTAAGCCGTACTTCTCTGGCCACGACACCGCTTTAGCTTGAGCGCCGGGACGGCGCTCCGACCGCCGGGGGTTGTATGTTACGAAGCATTCCTGCTCGGCGAAAGGGCGCCATACTTCACGTGGCAGTGTGCGCAGATAAGTGACGAAGACGACGACTGGGCGACCGCTCGTGCTGTTGCTGGCTTTGCTGCTGTTCGTCCATCTTGGCTGCA
The DNA here is from genome assembly GCA_013339685.2 of Hyalomma asiaticum. Taxonomy (NCBI): domain Eukaryota; kingdom Metazoa; phylum Arthropoda; class Arachnida; order Ixodida; family Ixodidae; genus Hyalomma; species Hyalomma asiaticum. The sequence goes on from CM023482.1 coordinate 12,548,510, forward strand.
ACAGCCGCTACCTGTATAAATATAATCTGTAAATACATTCTTTCACCGTCCTTGCTGGTGAGCACTCTGTTCCTGCACGTGGCAGTATTATCAAGTCAATTTCATTTTTTATTTCCCCGTCAGGGCTTTGCCATGTCCACTTCCTATTTTTATGCTTCCTGAAGAACGTCATTGTTTGGAGTTGGTATCTTTCTGCAAACTGTACTAGCATTTATCCACGGTTATTCCTATGGCCGGCACCGTAGTTGCCAATCACTTCTTCTCCACTTCGTTTTGTTCCTACTTTTCCTTTAAAATCCTCCATGACTATTGCGTATTGTGTCCGCATTCTTTTCATTGCTAATTCGATATCCTCCTGAAACTGTTCTACTTGCTCCTCATCATGGCTTGTTGTTGGTGCATATCTCTGGATTATCTTAAGCGTATATCGCCTCATCATCATCAGCCTGTCTGCGCCCACTGCAGGGCAAAGGCCTCTCTTATGGATCTCCAGTTATCCCTGTCCTGTGCTAACTGGGCCCAGTTTATCCCCGCAAACTTCCTGATTTCATCTGCCCACCTAACTTTCTGCCACTCCCTGCCACGCTAGCATTCTCTAGGAATCCACTCTGTTACCCTTAATGACCAACGGTTGTCTTGTCCTCGCATTACATGTCTCGCCCATGCCCATTTCTTCTTCTTAATTTCTATTAATATGTCCCTAACACGCGTTTGTTCCCTAACCAACTCCGCTCTCTACTTGTCCCTTAAGGTTACACCTACCATTTTCTGTGCCGTAGCTCGCTGCTTCGTCCTCACTTTAAAACCAAATATGCGTATATCCCCTATTTGGTTTTATTACGGCGCATGCTACCCTTTCATTAATGCTGTAGAATTCATCTACATTTTCCGCTATATAGTCTTGAATTAAGAAGGTGATGCCATATTCCCTCTTTTCGAATAACCCTCTATGGCAGGGGATATGTCCGTTGTATAATACTGTGTAACCTTCACCTGCCCTCCTAACTTCACAAAGGCCAATGAGGTCCCAACAAATGCCTTTTAGTTCCTCGAGTAGCTCCACTAGCCTGTCCTCGCTCGAGAGGGATCTTGCTTTGAATGTTCCAACATTTAATTTCAAGTGGTGGCCTGTCAGGTCAAATTTCTTGGTCAATCGCCCAAGCTCTTTTTTCTGATGTCACTATCTTTTACTGTGATAGCAGTTATATGGACAGTCGTGACGGGCTTCTGCCATCACCATCGCCTTCGTGTCCCGTATAAAGCCCAAATTGATAACTCCCCTGCATCGTACATTCTATTCGTGGGTAAAAGCATGCGAGCAGGGGCTACAAGCGCGGCTGAAGCAGAGATCAAATGAGCCCGCCCCATCTCCGTTGCTCAGAGGGGCCATGAGAAACATCACCCCGCTCGGGAAGCTTGCGTCAGAGCAGAGGGGAAATGCCCCGCCTGTGTTTAATGAGCTGAAAAGACAGGATGGGGTGGGGATGTCACTCAGCAGCAACTGTGGACACCGCGCAGTCGCCACTGCTGGTGCCGGCGCTATCTCGGCAGCCATCAAACGTACCGCGCGGCAGTGCCTTAGCCACGTGCTCCGTACCAGGCCCCTCACATATCGCAACACCGGCAATGCCCGCGCCACATAGCGCGCACATGTGAATGCGTCTGTGAGTGCCGGAAGGAACGCGCTTACTTGATGCCGCTGTGCTGCGCCAAGTTTCTCGATGGTGCAAAGTGTGCACGCTGCTTAGCGCGGCCGCAGCTCTGCTAGGCCGTTGTCTCTGCCGCTCGACCATCTCATTGCGCTTCACATACCTGCATGCTTGCTTAAAGGGCAACTCCGCGTGTTTTTTCACCATATCTTGATATCGCTGTTCTCCAAAGGCACTGATTGTCCTGTAGCAGGCAGGGTGGTTCACTTCACTTAGAAACTCTCCAATAATTTTAAATAACCGAATAAGCAATGTGTTCAAACTGAAACCAAAACAGGTAGATGCTTCTTGCAGCATATGTGGTGATGTCACAGGTGTCTGCGCCATCAACATTATGGAGCTGGCCTCAGAAAAAGGAAAGCGGCAATGCCATCTGATGATACATTGAGTTATGCCAGCTTTTCTGAACTTGACAGCGGCGGTTTGAGCACTGAATTATCACTGTGTTTCTCTTGACAGCCCGCCTCCTCGAGTAGGCCGCGTTAGAGGTAATCAATCAATCAATCAACTTTATTTGTGTCGATTTCACAAACAGACAGAGGAGCGGCGAAAAAAAGCTGCCTTCCGACAGCTTGACGAGCCCGCCGCCCCCATTTACAAGGGCTCATGGCAGCACAGCGACAGTTTCATTTACATATAATTTTAAAAAAAGAGAAATCAGAAAGAAATGTTACGTCATTATAAAAACGGTACATCATTTGGAAACAAAGGCTTGAACAAGATAATAAAAAATAAAATGACGTCAAAAACACAAGGTGGCCCGCATGGGCGACCGCTGAAAAGGTTTAATATTCGTTTTCAGGAAAACTAAATGGCTTGCAACTGTCCGGCTTAGCGTATGTTATTACAGTGACAATGAAAACATATATTGAAAATTTCACCAAGATCCGCGGACACTGAAAAATCACTAGAGATGCCCATTAAATAACCCACATTGACTACAATTCAGATTGCTCCTAAAGCTGCTAGCCTTTGTACATACTATCATGCATTGCTCTCGCATTCATTGCTTTGCCCTTCTGGTGCAAACTGTGACTTTTTTGTAATCAACAAAAGATATTACCTAATAGGGAAGATGTATACTTTTTCAGTCAAAAAGCAATATGTTATAACTTTGTTTTACTTTTAGCGAGCGCAAAAATTCTAGACGCAGTGTTTGTTGGTAAGTCATCATGCATCTGCATGTGCCCATTGTTGCTCGTGAGCTGCACCTTTTTCGCATGGTAAATATTTCGTGCAAATTTGACAGTGCAAATTTGACAGTGCAGCCGTTCAGTTTCCTCCTAAATATTTTACAGCACCTTTTGAGGTATTTTCACTCTTGAGAGCTCTTGTAGTGTACATATTTCTGTACATTAATAGGTTGATGATTTGTGGAGTTTAACGTCCCAAAACCAGGTCTGATTATGAGAGATGCTGTAGTGGAGGTCTCCGGAAATTTCGACCACCTGGGGTTCTTTAACATGCACTGACATTGCACAGTACACGGGCTACAACATTTCACCTCCATCGAAATGCAGCCACCGCGGCCGGGATTCAATCCCGCGACCTTTGGATCTGCAGCCGAGTGCCATAACCACTAGACCACCATGGCGGGGCCATCAATAGGTTAACTCTCACACGTGAAACATGCGAGGCCACTTCTCAGTGGATCCTAGAATGGGTAACTTTCAACGCGAAAATCCTGCACTGTCTGTATGTATGCGTTGAAGATCAAGATGTTCGGTCACTTCCCGCGGATTGCACTAGAAGTGTCGTGGAGTACAAAAATTTCAAGGAAAAAGATACTATTTCAGACTGTTGCTCCTGGGCAACAGGAGGTATTAACCCATTCACTTCCAAAGCCAGTGAAACACCAGCCACCTCCGCCAAGGCCAAACTGCGATAAGCTGGTGATTCGCCGGCCTCCAGGCATTGCTTGTAGAACACCCCGGTAAAAAGCGCATTTCTCAACACTATTGTTGGATGGTATCTTCTTTTTTACACCAGATGGACAGAGTGGTCTGCTGTTTTTGAACTTGGTTGCTTGAAAAAAAAAAATAAAGATGCCGGCTCTGATGCCACTGCCAAGCCGTCCTCTGCACCTGAAACATGGCTTTGTGAAAGAAGAATGGTCTCACGTGTGAGCAAATTCTCGAACTCGTCATTCAAAGTGATCACTATACTGATAAATCTGGAACATATCTCTGACCAAGAAAGTAGTGGGCATGAGAGTGATGGTGAGAGCAGCAGTGAATGTGAGAGCAGTGTGAATGTGAAAGTAGTGTGTATATGTACCAAGCCCGTCTGTTTCAAGACCCACATTCGCAAGACACTTGAGTGCAGCGCTTACAGGAGACATTCCCAAACAAAATAAAACAAAAGGTGTTAAAATCGAAACGTAATAACCTGAGTTATGGAGGTTTCCATACAATGCCACACACGGCAGTCCATGGTGGTGAAAAATGCATGATACAGCTCGCAGGCACGGGCGCCGAAGCCGAGGAAGCAAACGGGTTAAGAGGGTTAAAGGGGTCGTGGAAAAATATGGACGTGCTTAGTTGTACTTTTCACTGCTTCAATAAGCATTCGACTTGCCGATTCCGAAATATTTCGGTGCATTATTCAGCATGCATTTAATACTGCCTGTTTGATATGCTACTGTTCTTGTGCTTTTGAAATGACCATGCGAAAGCACAGGCTGGTATTAAGTGACATCGAGTGGAGAAGTTCTAACATTTCGTCAATTTCTTTTTTAATTTAAAATAATCTATTCATATAAAAGCTAGAAAGTAAGGAAATCCTTGGACACCGCGTGGTGCCAATGTTCAGAAGCAAGGGTAGAGCGCAGGATTATTATAGATGCGAGGGTCAGCATTCCGAAAGCACTCATTGTGCAAAATTTTCAGGAAACATTTAACGCACTAAAACGAGCTCTTAAATGCACCTACCTCCCTGGGAATTTCAAAGAGAATTTTATTTGCTTCATTCTATACACTATATCGTTATGTCTCACTTTGTTTTAAAGAGGTTAAAGTGCCCAGGTAAGTCATAGAGAAGAAAGCTACACATTTTGGTTGCCATCCTTTCTGTCAATGTGGCGCCACCTTCAAGGTTCATTTCTTCATGCTCTAATCGCACCTGATTCATGCACACTGCACCTGATTAAGGAAACGTATGAAGCCCACTGTTCCTTATCGTACTCGTTGGCCTTCTCAACTTCTTTAGCATTTTGGCGTAAACAGACTCCATTGTCACAGTTTCGTTTCCTTCAACAGCGGCAGGCCAATATTGTGTGTCTGGAAATGCTTGTGCGCTAGCAGCCGCGACTGTCTGTGTCGTGTCGTGCTCGTCTGCTTGTCATTCGCCTTCTTCACGGTGTCAACAGTGGTGTGCTGTAATTGCAACATTTCCCATGCTGACAGCATACCGAGGGCAAATTCTTGTGTGCCATGTGCAGAGCTCGAGTGGCCTGTCGGGGAGGAGGCACTGTCGCCTGCAGCGGAACACGCCGTGTTGCAGCTGCTGACCAGGGAACCGCATGCACGGCCGGGATTTCAGGGTGCGTAACTCACCTCGAGTCACATCTTCTCATCTTCGTCCATTTCTCCACAGTGTATGGCCAATACGGATGCAACAACAAGCTCTGCGCATTTAACTTGCAAAAAAAAAACTACATTACAGGATAAAACTGTCACATTGCTCTTCGCTCACACACGTTGGCCCGGCTCTTTTGTGTGTGGCTCACCAACATGTGTGAGCCGGACCAATGTGTGTCGCTCACACACGTTGGTCTGGCCAAGCAGGGAAGGTGGGGGGGCAGTACAATGCTCATGCACACAGACCACATGGATATGGTTAACATGAAAGCACCCCGCAGTGTCGCCCTTGAGCCATGCCTTTCTTTAGTGGCTTACGTTGTGGGCCTCCCACAAGGTGGAGGGCTCATCAAGAAAATATCAAGGGGCGGCAGAGGGCCAAGAAAAAAAAAGTGAAGCAAGTATACGCACTGTTAAAAGTACACAGTAAAGTCGGCCTCGGTGGTTGGTGGAGTTTCCTTCACTTTGCTCTTTCCTACTGGCTGAAATTATTCAAGGGTTTCTTTTTCTAATTGCGTTAATTAAGCAAAAAGAGCTAATACTAAATGCTCTTAAAGGCAAATTGTGCTTGAAATTTATGATTTCTCAAAAGTATTTGATGCTATCAATCATAGTCTGTTACTGCATAACCTAGGCCATTATGGAATTAGAGGAGTATGTCTGTCATTAATAGAATCCTATCTGAAGCACCATATGCAAATGGTAGTCATTAATCACAGGTTATCCAGCTTACAGCATATTTTGTCTAGAGTCCCACAGGGTAGTATTTTAGGCCTTTTATTGTTCAATATCTATATTAATGACATATTTTTATGTCATGCCATGACATAAAATGATATATTTTAATAGCTTACAACGACGATCTCACGATGCTACTAGCCTAAAGATGAACGTGATTTGTCGATGCAAAGTAATCAGTTTTTAGATGATCAGTTTTAGACAATTTACATGGCGCTCAAAAAACCATGGGGCACATCAAATCTTGAAGCAACCGTCATAATTAAGGTAATGTGTTACTTTATGCAAATAAGGGATAACTACCAGTCTTATCTTTTCTTGATGCTCCTAAAGCAGGACATTGATTCTTACCTTTAACCTTCTTTAACAATGCTTAGACAATGGAAGAAACCACTGCACTGGGAAATCCAGCGGATAAGAGGTGTAGAACACGCCGATCAAAGCTCACCTTCATATTGTGCAAACACTATTTTTTTTTAATGCCGAATCCAAGCACGCAGAAGCAATGTCTCTTTCTACTGTTTTGGAATGGGCGGAGCTATAAGCAGAAATTCTTCTTGTGCTTGAGGATGTACATCCAACAGATATTGTCGAAAACATTAATGTAGATGTCTAAAACCTGAAGACCGTTGTCAGTGGGTGTATCAAACATAAATCTTGATGGACATTTGCCTTGGGCATGCAGAGTACATGTGGATACAATTATACATCTACTGAATATAAATGTAGAGTATACGTCTATATTGTAATGACGAAGAGCACCGGCACAGAGGCCGCAGGGGCTTGAGCTCAGAGACCGCGTTTGGGCAGATTCTTCAACCGGCTGCCGCTACCTCAGCTTCAATAGATCATCTTTATATTTGGTGGAGCCGTGCTGGCTACTGTTCCATCCTGGAACTTCGTTCTCGAATGCTACCCTCTGCCATGCCAGACGCTGACCAGCCGACTCTCATGTCACCGCCCATCCTGTGCGCTGGATGTGTTCGCCAGCAGCAGTCTCCCATCTTCAGTGGAGCCGACGACAACGTTGAAGAGTGGCTTTCGTCCTACGAATGAGTGAGCGCGAACAAGTGGTATGACCAGGACAAGCTTACCAATGTATCGTTTTATCTCGCGGGTGTGCCCAGCATTTGGTTCAGAAATCATGAGGTGGATATCCGAACGAGGCCAGCTTTCAAAAGGTCAGTAATCAAAGTCTTTGAACGACTCGCCATCAGAAAGCTCCGCGCAGAGCAGCGTTTGCATACACGCACACTGGACATGGGTGAAACGTTCACCAGCTGCATAGAAGACGTCTATCTGTGCAGACACGTGAATGCTGCCATGACGGAAAGTGAAAAGATCAAAGACGTCATGAAAGGCATGGATGACGATGCATTTCAGATGCTGCTGGTGAAGGACCCAGTTCTGTTGCAGATGTCATTAGCTTGTGCCAGAGCTCTGACAAGGCGACTTCCCACACCGAATGCAGCGCCACTCTCCACCCTGACCACCGGCCCCGAACAAGCATCATTGATCAACTGTGATGATAGCAGGTTCTTTGTGAGATTTGTTTTTGGACGACTCTCTCGGGTGAAGCCTCCGAGAGCCTAATTGAGGACAAAGCCGTTTTTCACACAACGCACACAAACAATCAAACTGTTACAATGAGAGAAAAACTAAACGATAAGCACTTGAGAACAGCTTCACAACGTGGCAGAAACTACACCACTAGAAACTCTAAATGTCCTACGTGAGTCATTTCTCGTTAGTGCACATGGGTTCAACAGTGACGTGCGTTGGCGACGTGGCAAAAGTTGATGTCAATCTCACCAAATCGTCGACGAGCTGGACTGAAGAGTGGATCGAAGTGTGGCAGACTTGCGAAGGTCACGACGCCGGATGTCAGGTTGCGACGGACGATGTGAGCGGCTAGGCCACGCATTGATCCAAAGCACAAGGGGCTGCGCTTCTCCCCCTTGTGCACTAATGTTCTGCGTCAGCGCTTTGCGGTTTGCCAAAAATTCCTAAGCCCAGCGTCCCAATGTGGCCTGTCATCTATGTTACTTGTCCACCACTTCAAAAACTTTTCAAGTACCTTGAAAACATTCTCTCCACACTTGTTGGTAAAAGTGCCCCATAAGTTCACCATTCCGAGGACTCGATAAGCAAGGTTTCAGCCTTGACAATTAAGATGCGCTCGCTTTGTTCAACATGGTGCCGCTTTTCATAAGCATCCCTATCCAAAAAGGGTACTTATTTGGACTTGTTGGTACATGGTAAACAGACTTGCAGCATAGCGCGTGAAGAAGTGACAGGTGGACACAAGGGCTAACTTCCAACAATGAAATTTTATTTCCAGGAATGGTCTAAATACGCACACAGAACCATGTGCGAGAGATAACATGGCTACTTCTTTCACAACCTTCAATCTAATCAAACAACCAACACATAGGTTCTACACTGTCAGCGAAAACGTTGATTTAGGCCATGTATAAATATTGAATTTCTTTGTCGGACAAGAACAGTGACACCCTGCTTATGCAGTGGTCACCACCAGAAAGAATATGATCTATTTTATTAATCTCATAGACTCAACTTTACTCCTTGCCAGAATGACAGCATTTTTGAGTAGTGTTTGGCATGCAGACGTTTTGCAGTGTAATGCTAAAAAGCCGTCACCTGTCGTGCCTTTCACTTTGTTTCCATGTCACTCAAGCGGGCGTTTATGCACCTCCCTGTCTGATCTTCCATCTGACCTGATGACCGAGAGCCTTTGGCAACTTCAGCTGAGGCAACTAGGAGGTCATGCGAAGACGGACAGCCAAAATGTCGGCTGCAGAGTCCACGTCTGTGAGCTTCCCGGCAGTGTTTGTGAAGTGCTTGGGCTTAGTCCTAAATTTGCCCAGGCTACAAGAAGGGACTAGACCGGAGCTTGTGGCCGTTGTGCATGAAGTGTGCAAGAGAGCCCCCAAGCAAGATGCAGTGAGCATAAACTCTGACGGCTTATACGCACTGGTACGTTGCAAGCAGTAACCCTCAAAATTGCCTGTACAACGCACGGAGTCTTATTTGAAGAACAGTTTTATATGTATCTTGCCGATAGGCAAGGAGAGAGGCTTTGCTGTGTTCTCCCACAAATTTTTTTTTCAGAAAAAGCCGATCGTGCACTTTTTGCCGTATTCAGTGAGCGTAAGGACATAGTGCCTAAGAAAGTTGCAGCAAAAGCAATCCAACTGTGCAAGAAGTTGAGTCTTGAAAAACTAATGAAATTGGTTAGGAAAGTAGATAAGAAGGTACTGGATGTATTCTTCAGTGCTAAAATGCACAAGGTCAATGTCCCATATTGTGGTGTAATTTCTGAGAAGGGCACATGGCAGAAACAAGTTGCATTATACCGTATTTACTCGCGTAATTTGCGCACCTTTTTCCCGATTTTACAGCACCGAGAAGGGGGTGCGCAAATTACGCGGAGATTTCGCGAACACATTTGAAATAACGTGTAATATAATGCAACTAGCGCGGTAACTCTTTTGGATACGATCTCATGTAACACTGCAAAACGCTGGTGTTAGAGAATACGGCTGCTCCAAGGACACTTTTCGCAGTCCCTTCACATTGAGAGCGCAGCACGTAGAAGTGTTTACGAGCCACCCGCTGATGGCTGCCGAGATAGCGCGCGCGCCAGCGCTATCTCGGCAGCAGAACGACACTCCCCCCTCCCCCCGCCGCCATGCGTCTTTTCATGCTCGTTAAAGACGGGTGGGGCCTTTCCTCCCGCATCGACGGCAGGTGCCCCTATCGGGGTGATGTTATCGCATCCGCCCTCCGAGCGACGGAGATAGGCCGGACTCGTTTGATATCTGCTTCAGCCATTTTCGTTGCCCCCACTCACATGCTTTTATGCTAGCGACCGTACTTTGGGCTTGGGGGCTTCCGGAGAAAAGAATCGGAAAAAGAGGCATCGCACTGGCAGCTACTTTTGCGTATGACTGCGCTCGCCTGCGCAGCGAGGGGCGTGGCCGCGCGGCTGTTTAGTCTGTCCGTGCGTGCGTGTCGGCGAGCTGGGAACGGGGGGCGCAAAATATGCGAGCAAATTTTTTTTTTGCAAAGCTAGCTAAATATCAGGGGTGCGCAAATTATGCGAGGGCGCAAATTATGCAGGTAAATATGGTAGTTGCTCTCAAAACTAAGTGTTCTTGACATTTGTGATCCCTTTCTCGTAAAAAGTTCGAATGAAGTTCTTGAATTTTTTAAATGTAATGCTGACAGAGGCCTAGAAATCTCTGCAGATTAAAGGACTTGCATTACTTCATTTCACAGAATGATCTTCTTCAGTGTGTTGAGGAATCTATTTATAGTTATGGTGCTGTTAGGTTCGAGCAGGCCGCAGGTGTTTCTACTGAAGGTGTTTTTGAATTGCGGCGTTTTAGGAGCGAAGCACATTAGGGTCTGGTGCTGTCGGCGTCTCTTGTGTCCTGTCGTCACGGTAAATCAAGTTGTCAAAGTATGGTCAGAAAAGTAACTTCAGAATGGATAAAACCGGTTCAAAATAAACTGACATGATTTAAAGTAATTTAAAATAAAGGAATAATCAGGATTTAGTTGCATTAATAACAGAAATTTGTTAAATTCAGTTGCAAAAATTGTATGGGCTCATCCTGGAGGCTGTGTACCCCGCAGATGTATGTGTAGGGTTGTGGTGTCAGGCGATACCAACGAGTTTCTGCTAATGTGCCCTCGCTGCCTGTGTCCAACATCATCGTCGTGGCCACGATAAACCAAACCCACTAGCAGCGACTGGCATTTCCCATGGGAATTAAGCACCGGCACATCACCGCATGCTTTGCACCTACCCAGCTTTCATGTTAGTGGAGCTGTGATTTTTTTTTTTATTTATCATCAACATTTATTCAGTGGACGATACACTTTATAATCAGAAAAATGGGATTTGCATAGGGTCATGCCTGGCTCCAATGCTTAGTAGTTTGTTTTTAGCGAAAATAGACAGAGACCTGCAGGGACATCCCACGAGGGTAACTATTTTTAAGAAAGCTTTTAGATTTGTTGATTTTTTGGTGGTTCTTGGCTGCCCAAGCACGAGTTTTAAAATGAACAGTGGCGAAGTGTTTACTGTTTTTAGGGAGTGTTTAAAACCTCTTGACGGGACTTTTGAAACACCAGTCACTAGTTTGTTTTCTTGACGTACAGTTCACGTTAACCATGCAGCCCTAGAGCTAACAAAGCTCCTCCTCCATATCATTCAACTCATTCCAATATGGTGAAGAGGGGCGTAACTAACTTACATTTTAAAAACGCCTTCACCAAAATCGTGCCCTCACCTAATTAAGGATACCTTTTATCAACAAGCCACACGTCTTTTGGACGCAGGCTATCCAAACCATATGATGGTGTCAGCAATGGAAAATTTGCTGAAGCAGGCACGCTTGAACAGATGCCCCCAGACAAGTGGCAGTGTTAGTGGTGAGCACGTGAAAACTGCTATGATACTGTATACTCACCAGGTTTCCCACAGTTTGAAAAAGATAGCAAGCCAACAAAATATCAATGTTCTATCTCTCTCTCCAAACAAGTTATGCACCATCTTTAAGACCACTAATCCAATGATGACTACAACGTTGAAATGTTGTAGCGCAAAGAAACACAGGGACAGACAAAGAGCACAGGACGGGCGCGCTCGTCCTGTGCTCTTTGTCTGTCCCTGTGTTTCTTCGCACTACAACATTTTAAAAGAAGTCATGAACCAACTAGCCCAAGAAAACGTTTTGCTAATACACAATGTTGGGTTGTGGAAATAAGCATGAAGATCCGTTTGTTGCGTGCGCAATTGGTGTCATTTATCCTATTCCCCTCTTGTGTGGGACGTGCTACGCGGGCCAGAAAGGAAAGTGCATAATGGCCGCTTGAGTGAACATACAAACAAGGTGAGAACCACGGAAGTTGACCGCTTCTATGCATTCCACTGCAAAATGTGTGCATGCCAACCACTACTTAGAGATACTGTCATTCTGGCAAGGAGTAAATTAAGTCTGTGAGATTAATAATAGAAACAGATTATATTTTTTATACTGGTTACCACTGCATAAGCGAGGCGCCACTGTTCTTGTCTGACAAAGAAACTGAATATTTATGCATGGCCTAAATCAGTGTTTGCATTGACAGTGTAAAAGCTGTCTTAGTTGTCTAATTAGATTGAAGGTTGTGAAGAAGTAGCCATGTTATCCATCCTGCGTGGTCTTGTGTGCTTATTTATGACCATTCCTGGAAATAAAGTTTTATTGCTGGAAGTCAACGCTTGTGTCCATCTCTCCCTATCCATCTCTCCACAGAAGTATGCGCTCGCCGCTGTTGTAAGGCGCCACCAGAAAGGACCTGCTTCTTTGCCCAGAGAACACTTACCCCACACTTCAAACTTCAACATTTACAAACAAGTGCACGGGATGACTGCCTTGAGCAACGCGCTCTTGCCATTCCACAAAAGCGGAATGTGTCTTCACATAAGCAGTTGAATGTTCATTGTAAATCGAGGTGAACTTGCCCGTTTCTGTCGGTGTTTCACTGGCATGGCGCCGTTTGATGTGGATGAACCCACTTTCACGCATCGCCTTCGTAACACCTATGACCATCTTCTTATGGTAACTGGAGTAGCTTGCGTAATAACTGGACGCAGTCACTAGTAACACGGCCTGACAAGGCATCATGTTTACCTGCACCACATCGACCCGTCAACGTCATTGCCGACTTGGGCACCTAACGGAGCAGTTTTCTTTTTGCCATCACGCTCAGACCTCCTGCCTCCTGACCTCTTCAAAAACTTGGTGCACTCATTCATGCTCGGGGAGTAGGCGGTGGGGAGGCGCCTTCCACGAGAAAAAGGTGACCGATGCTGTACCATCGCGCTATCAGCGCACGTGTTCGAAGCTGTACGAACGCGGCTTATATTCTTAGTTGCCCATTTCTGTCTGCATTGACACGCTCGTGCGGCTCCGAGCACGCATGCATCGAGGTGCACGTTGGAAGTTGGAATGTGCATTGAACGGTGCCACCATCCAGGACAGGCGAAGTGAAGCTGCAGTGCTCAGTGCTTCACTTTGCCTTTCCTTGATGGCGGCACCACTCCAGGCATGTTCCAAGGTGCGCCTCGAAGCGCAAGCATGGAGACGCATGAACGCATTGAGGCAGAAGGGAAAAAGCGAGATAAGAAAGACAAGCCGCGTTTGTGCAGCTTTGAGCATGTGTGCCAATGGTGCAGTGGCAGAGAGCCGGCCATCTCTCGAAGTGGAGCGGGGGCCTGCGAGTTTAATTCCCAGCGCACCTAAGCAAATTTTTTCTGAGTGTTTTTCTTTGTGGTTCTTACATTGTGTTTTACTGCCTCAGATTCGTTATGGAAATGATGTCGGGGGGTCGTGTTGGACTCCGCCATAAAGCACTTTCGTGTTAAGAAATGATCCACACTAAACATGAACGCAAGGACAAAATGTGTCTGTAAGATTATATTGCAGCTGTTGCCGAGGTGTGAGATTAGATTGCAGCTACTTCGAAGAGGGTTGATGTCATACGAACCACTCCTGTCTAGCAAAGGCTTCAGGTCATTTCTTAGGTCATTTCTAGACTACCTTACCATGGGTAGGCCACAAAAAGTAAAGACAGCAGATGAAGAGCGTGAATGCTATTCTCGGCGGAAAGAATGAAACCGTTGCACTCAAGAGCCCATTTCACAGTCTACAAATACATACAAAGCTCACATCGAGCGTTTCATGCAAGCACACTTCCCTGACGCTGGACAACACTACACCCATAATCATTGTCGGGGGCATTAACATGGACATTTCGGAACCGCAAAACCAGTGGTTCACCCATTTCCTCTGGGAAGAGTTTGCACTCAGGTGCTTCGCCAGTGCAAAACAACCAACCACCATTCGTGGATCATGCATTTATTTAACCTTGGCAAAGAATATGACTGAAGTGAAAAGGGAACATCTGAGTGTGTATCACACAAATCATAAAGCAGTCTTGAATGTCATTGTGAAGTAAAATAAAATAAAGGCCGCGGTTAAAGTTACATTGTAGGGTGTCACTGTGAGGGTGGCGCACAAAACTTCACTTTACAACCACTTTCACAGTGTGGATTGGCGCGCAATTTTTTTTCCACCCTGTGGCCTTTCTTGACACGGCGCTATAATGTCCGCGCATCACACAAACAACCTCACATAAAGCACTGTAACCCCATAAGGCATGGTGCCAATAATGTACGGTACTATGGAATATTTCTAAACTATCACTTTGGAAACTATGATCATCATCATCAGCCTATTATGTCCACTACAGGCTAAAGCCTCTCCCAATGATAGATTAAATCTCAAAAGAGTGGGAGGGGGCTAAATCCTCTCCCATGCATGTCCTTGCTCCTTACAGATTTCACATGGATGCCTCCAAATTCTCGTTCTTCCCACTCACAATCAGAGAATGGAATAACCTGACCCATCTGTTACCAGTAGCAAATCCTTAGCCACTTTCTCCAAACTAATAGAAAGAGGTTTGATAGCCTGGCAACTTTAATAGTTTTTTTTTTCAAGTGCCTATGTCTGTTGTATGAATAATATGTTTGTATGTTTTCTTTTCTTTTCTTCCTTTTGCTTGTATGTAATCACTGCGTCGCTTTGTCCACCTGTTACAATCCCTCTGGGATTGACAGTATGTATGAATAAAAATAAATAAATAAATGATCTCACTCTGACCACTTCTGCTCGAACTAGTTTCATTTATACCTGCAAATTCTTGAATTTCGCCTCCCCGCCCTGCCTTTTGTCACCCACGACTGCGCCTTCCCTCTCTTGGCATCCATTCCTTCCCACAACTTGACCATCCATTATCGGTCTTTCTCATTACATGAGCAGCCCAGGCCTATTTCTTCCTCTTGATGTCGACCAGGTGTAGTAGGATGTCGGCTACTGCTGTTTGTTCTCTGATCCTCTCTACTGTATTTCTGTCTCTTAATGATAGGCCTAGCCTTTCTTGTTCCATCACCTGTTGTGTGCTCATTAACTTCCGCTTGAGTTTCTTTGTTAATCTCGCAGTTTCTGCCCTGTATGCTGGTACCAACAAAATGCAGTCTTGTTGATAGCACTAAGCTGCCAGTCATGAGTTGGAAATGTCTTTCGTGTGGCCCATCTTGATTCTTCGGTGGACTTCCTCCTCATCCTTGGATTCTTGTGCTTATAGTTGACCTTGGTATGTGTATTCTTGTACGATTTCTAGTGTCCACATTTCTATAGCGAGTCTCATATTTTTGCTGTGCCACTTAACATTATCTTTGTTCCCTGCATGTTCATCTTTAGTCCTGCTTTAGCACACTCTCGGCTTAGATCCTCGATCATCTTCAGCAGTTCGTTGCCATATCTGCTGAAGAGCACGATATCATCTGTAAAGTGTGAGTGCATGAGGTATTCTCTGTTCATCTTTATTCCTGTCTCTTTCCACTGTAGTTTCCTCAGTATCTCTTCTAAGCATGCAGCGAGAGATAACAATGAACAGATCTTTAAAGTCTGTAACGATGAACAGATCTTTAAGAACGATGGAGAACGGGGAACACCATTTCGTCAACTGTCGTCTTGACGAAAACTGCATCGAATGGCCTGCTCGTACTGCCAGGTCGCTTTCTGTGCCGTGCGCTCCTGCTTGCCGTAGGAGTGTTCTTGGTACCAAGATCAGCTCCTGACCATGCATAGATATGGCGAACGTCTTGGTGGGTCAACGCAGCAATGATTTCCTTTCAGAAGCAGCGTGCACGGCCTGTCTTCAGTGCCACTTCAGTTCATACACAACACAGGACTTGCAGCACACATTTAACATCACACACCATAACCTATGCCTTAAGGGCAAGCCCGTTTCGCAATAAAAAAAAAAAAAAATGTCTGGCCAGTTTCACGTCCTGAAAACTGGAGCTGTTCATTTATCATTAATTTTGATGTAACTGGCAAGGGCATCAAGTTACTGTTGCCATGACCTATCGCTTACTGTAGCCATGCATTCGTACTGCACCAAAACGTCCTATATCGCCTGGCGTTGTCTTGATACTCCATTTTTCATCATTGTCTACTGGCCGTGCATGATCTTTCACCCTGCACTCATGCGCTTCTTTGTTTCTTTGTGTTTCGCGCTATGGAAGTGCAACCGGGGCTTGGGGATTGGACCCTCAACTTCAAGGTTAACCTTTTCTACTGTTTATCGCAATTTGACCTTCCTGTAATCGCCATCACATTCTACCCTTTTTAGCACACTCGCTTTCGCGCAATTACTATCACGTGCATAGCATGAAATAAGTGCTCATGCAGATGGCACCATGCATCGGGCTTTATCACATAACTGCCGCCACCATGCAGTCAAGGGATAAAACGGGTCTGCTTTTTCCTCCTCTTGCATGACCACAGCGACGCTATCGCTAACAAAATATGTGGCACTGAACGGCATTGTGGGTTAGTGTCACTGTAGAGTGTATTCGATGAAGAAATCACGAAGTACGATTTAGAACAGGGAATGTCGCAGGAGCCAACGTTTTGACAAGCGGACTTGTCTTCGTCAGGGTGGCAACTGCCTTCTCCAGCGTTTGTTTATGTACGCCTTTGCACACTCTCCCCCGTCCTCAAAAAGAGAGGAGAAGAAGAGCAGCACGTGCGAACAAAAAAAAAGGGGGGGGGGGGGTTGAGTGCAGGGGTATTTGGGTGACAGGTGTTAGTGTGACTAATATAAATGGCAAGAGCGAAAGCTTCCGAAGAATCCACTCCTCGTACATATCTTGCAAATGCATTGTGTTTGCAGTGCTAGAAAGCAGGATGAAAAAAAGGGAACACATGCTTGGAACAGAAGTTGCTCCTATGGCATGTGTCCCCCCCCTCCACCCTGTACCACCTCCGCCACACCAACAATGCATTTCACTGAAAGCTTGTGGCTAAAAAAAGTAACTACACTGTTTAATGCCGTTGTTCTCGTCGAACTAGATGGGCGCTTTACAGAAAGCCAACGGACAGCCAGCAATATCTAGATTATAATACTAGTCATCACCCGCGACACTGCAAACAGGGGATATTTATAAGACAGGCAAGGTGCATAAGAAGGATTTGTAGCAACGATGCGGATTACGTTCACTACTTAAGCAACTTAAAGGCAACCTTAGCTGAACGAAATCACCCACACGACGCTCTCAACAAGGCATACAATGACGCGCTTAAACTAGACAGGACACCAGCACTAGAAAAAAGAGCCCCTAAAGCACAGGCCAACCAGCCGCTAGCATTCATAGCAAAATACTCCAATGGGCTTCCAAACATAAATAATATTCTTCAGAAATACTATCCAATACTAACAAGCAATGATCGCCTTAGAAAAGCGTTTCCGGAAATACCGAGAGTCACCTACCGCCGTAATAGAAACTTTAAGGACCTGTTAGTACATGCCAAAGTAAACCTGCATAATAACTTGCTCCCGTCCCAGATGTAAGACTTGCAAGCATATTCAAAATGATCTTAAAGTTAAAAGCACGGGAAGTGACTATGTCCATCATGTAAAATCAAGTTTCACTTGCACTAGTTCAAACGTTATTTACATGTTGGAATGTTCACTCTGTCACAAGCAGTACGTCGGCGAAACTGGTCAACCAATTAATGTTAGATTAAATGGGCACTGAGCGGACACCGCGAATAACCTGGCAAAGGCAGTGGTGCAGCATTTTAATATGACAGGTCATAATTTTGATGAACTGAAACTCTACATACTTGAAGGAAACCTCCACTCGCCTAGGGACAAAAAATACAGGGAATCGTATCTCATGTACAGGTTCAATACTCTCCAGCCTACAGGCATAAAGCTTTCAAAGGGAACCCTTGAGTCCATTAGATACGGTAGAGGGTTAACAAGGACAACAAAAGGTTGAGGTATGCACAAGCTAACAATGTTTCTCCCAGAAAGGCAACTTTCAGGTGCGGAGCCCCCATCCAGTTCGACGAGAACAACGGCGTTAATCAGTGTAGTTACTTTTTTTAGCCCCAAGCTTTCGGTGAAATGCATTGTTGGTGCGACGTAGGTGGTGTGGGGTGGAGGGGGGGACACATGCCATAGGAGCAACTTCTGTTCCGAGCGTGTGTTCCCTTTTTTCATCCTGCTTTCTAACGCTGCTCACGCAATGCATTTGCAAGATATGAACGAGGAGTGGATTCTTCGGAAGCTTTCGCTCTTGCCATTTATATTAGTCACGCTAACACCTGTCACCCAAATACCCCTGCACCCAAGGCCACTCCCCCCCCCCCCCCCCCCTTTTTTTATGTTTGCACGTGCTGCTCTTCTTCTCCTCTCCTTCTGAGGACGGGGGAGAGTGTGCAAAGGCGTACATAAACGAACGCTGGAGAAGGCAGTTGCCGCCCTTACGAAGACAAGTCCGCTTGTCGAAACGTTGGCTCCTGCGACATTCCCTGTTCTAAATCGTACTTTGCGATTTGTTCATCGATTCAAGCATCCATCTTCCCCTGAGCTTCTCTTCTAGTGTAGAGTGCAATGTCACACAACACAGCATAGAGCATATACAGGGCCACTACTGTTGTGCGTTCTTCATATTGTGACTCACTAAAGGCGTGTGCCCCGCCACGGTGGTCTAGTGGCTATGGTACTCGGCTGCAGATCCGAAGGTCGCGGGCTCGAATCCTGGCCGCGGCGGCTGCATTTCGATGGAGGCGAAATGTTGAGGCCCGTGTGATGTGCGCTGTCAGTGCACGTTAAAGAACCCCAGGTGGTTGAAATTTCCGGAGCCCTCCACTACGGCGTCTCTCATAATCAGAACTGGTTTTGGGACGTTAAACCCCACAAATCAAATCAAATCATCAAATCACTAAAGGCTTGTGGTACAACAGCACTTTGTTGCACTCGTCGTGATGGAGCTGCGACTGTACTGGTGAATCTATATGAGACCATTGCCATGTTGTACATATTTTGTGGTGCTTACCTATAAATGCATTGCCTCACTCTTGGTCTAAATGAGAACATTTGATTGGCCTGCTCCTGCTCTTTAACGAAAGGCAAATTCATTGTGTATAAGGTTAATCTGCTTCAGAGTTTGGCTTAGGACGTTGATTGAATAAGTGGCACAGCGCTCGTGAGGGTTTACTCTTTTTATGTGGATTTGAAATGCGCTTGCACATTCCACTGTTGCAGCGAAATTCAGATTGGGACCCTTCAACCTGCTTCACAATAAAATTTTATCTGCTCCCAAGTGTAGTTTAGTTTTCTCCAAGCTGCTTCAGAACGTACATTATTCTGTGCACTGAACTGCTCCAAGTTTGCGTTTTACATGCACCTAAATTGGCTCTGGGTGCAAACTCTTTTAAACTTTAACAATGCCATTTAGACTGAACTATCAGTGAATTTAAGTTGTAATGAACGGAGAATTTCGGAGTACAATTTAATGAGTACATTTGTGAGGATATGGTTTCACATGTTCTCTCATAGCGTCCGCTAAAAGTTACATAGATAAAAGAACGGTCAGTTTTTTGCTATTAAAACGCCGTAGTTATCTTTTGCCCTCGCATTCTTTATTTTTTCACTGCTTACATGAATCACTCTGTGTTCAACTTGTTTTCCTTAGCTTCTGAAATGAGAATATTGGGCTCTTTTCAGTGGCACTCGACACAATGACTTTGCTCTTGCACGTTGTTTAATTCCATACTGACAGCCTGTTGGCTGCGTGCAGAACTCTGCTCGCTGCCGTTTTTCCATAGTGTCCCGTGGAGCAGCCTACTGGACAAGGAGCCCCCATTTGTGCCAGACCCAGATGACGACACTGACACTGGTTACTTTGATGGTACGTTATCAAAAGTTGTTGCTGAATTTAGTCAGGTTGATGCCCACTGTGGATGAAACAAACAGGGTCAGCCTTTATTTCCTTTAGTATTAGAAGGTTCAGCTGTCTGCTAACAAGTTTGTGGAAAATAGTGAGTACACCAAATCTTGTGCCATGTGGTGATTGTCGTACTACCTTTTAAACACCTAGCTTTTCGTGGCGAACCAAAGGCACCCTTCATTTTTCTGCCTAACTCTGGTTACAATGGTTCTTTCCTGGTGTTTGGACAGCTTATTAGTATCAAAATTTCTGTAGTGTGAGATGACCCAGCAACAAACAATTATGACAGGTCGTCACACGAAGCATAATATTATGTATGTCATGACACGGTGGGCGTCACGATGTCATGGTGGTGTTTTCGCTGCTTTGATATGTACTGTCATGTCTGTGGCTGATGTGTGCACGTGATGAACGTCAATGACAGTTCGTGACATTAACGGCTCTTGTGATGCTTTGTGGCGCTTCGATGTGGTGGCCGCAAGAAACACCATGGCAGGCAATGTGGAACACCACACCGCCTCAAGCGATACTGATGGGCCGTGGTCGTGGGTTGGCGTGTGATATATGACGGTATAGCCACATAACGTGTTTATCATTGTCAGCTAGCTACGAAGCCTGCTGGCGAAGTTTTTGTATACTCAGATGTTTCCTCAGTATTGAGAACGGCTGGCTGTAGCGCTTCGGGAATACTGTTATGGACAAACAAGGACAATTGTACTTACAAGCACTGCCATAAACGTGCACAAGAACAGCCCACGTTGGGTTATCACTTCGTCGTCTTCTCTGGCCCAACCATAAAACACAGCTTGTATTTGCATATGGACTCCCGGCTGTAGCTCTGTCTCGGAACAGCTAAAAGGTGTCGTCAGAGTTAATTATAGTTGTAAGGCTTCAGCCATGAGACATGGGTGACGTCTCTGGATGAGCTGGGATCGGCCATCCTGGACGAGACAGGAGAAATTTCATAGGTGACAGGAGTCACTTGGTGCAACATGTGGCATGGCCCAGCATATCTGGAAAGGAGCCGTTCGGATAGTCACACACAGCGGCATGGAGTACAAAGGAGCACAAGTTCACCAGGCGGAAAGTACAGCTTGCGATGCCATAAGCCGAACACGGGCAAGCTGGCGTGCGTGATCTGTGCCTGCAATGGCTTCAGGGCATATTCAGTGGCCGATGAAGGGAGCACGGTATCTAGAGGTAACACTGGCTCTCGTCCATACAACAGGCAGAAGGTTGAAAATCCAGCAGTATCATGACGAGAGGAATTGGACGCATATGTGATGTAAAGAAGCACCATGTAAGAAGCACCATGTCCCAGTCACAATGAGCATTGGAAATGTACATAGCCAGCATATCTTTAAGGGTGCGATTTAAGCATTTGGTGAGGCCGTTGGTCTGTGGGTGGTACGAAGTGGTCAGTTGGTGCTGAGTGGAACAAGAACGGAGGATGTCGGCGATTACCTGGGACAAAAGGTTATGGCCACGGTCAGTAAGTAGCTGTCACGGAGCACCATGAAGGAGGACCACGTCACCTAGCAGGAAATCCTCAACAACATTTCACAACTGGTCGGCAGTGCACGAGTGATCGCATAGCACATGGCGTAATCTGTCGCCACCACTACCCACTTGTTGGCAGAGGCTGATGTGGGGAAAGAGCCTAGAAGGTCAACTCTGACGTGAAATAAGGGTTCTGTAGAGATGTCATTCGACTGAAGGTGATAGGTAGCTGGAAGGGGGGGCTGTTTCCGATGTTCATACGACTTGCAGGCAGCCACGTAACAGCGGATAGAGCGTGCAAGTCCTGGCCAAAAGAAACGGCGGTGGACTAGGCCGTACTTGCAGGATACACCGAGGTGTCCGGCAGTGAGTGCATCATGAAGTTCAATGAGTATGCTCCGACGTAGGTGTCTAGGTACGAGTGCAAGCAGGTCAGGTCTTTCTGGGCGAAAATTACGGCAGTACAGGACAGGATTCGGCGTTACAGGATTCTGGATGAGAAATCGCCTGATGGAGGCATTGTGATGATGGAGGCATTGTATGAGGTATTGATGGAGGCATTGTATGAGGTATTGTGATGCCTTTATCGAGTAGCGCATCAATTACTGGCATCAAAAGGTAGTTTCCATCAGGTACTGGAGGGGGCACACGGGATCGACATAAGTGAGTATTTGAGATGGCAAACGAATTTAGGCGGTGGTAGTGAGGCGACTGGGGCGTTGGTCGATAGGGTCCACTAGAGGGAGATCGAGGCATAGAGTACTGGCCGAAAAGGCTATGAGAGGTGAGTGGGCGGAGAGGAAGTCGAGACCAAGGATGGTGTCGTGCAGGCATTGGGCTAGAACAATGAAGAGAACAGCATGGCAATCGGTGATGCTAGCACAGGCGGTACGCATTCCATTAACAACAGTAGTTCCACCATCGGCGACCCAGACAGCCTTAGTGGTTGCTGGTGTCAGAATTATTCTTAATCTACAGTGAAATTGAGCACTCGTGATCGATAGTTGCGCTCCACTGTCAATGAGTGTGGTCACATGGACACCGCCAACGTGTGCATCAAGTAGGTTCTGTTTGGTCGGAATCATCAAGAGAGGATTTTGTGCCATGTCCAGCAACAGAGCGCCACCTCCAGGGGCTGCAGTGCCTACTTTTCTCGCTGGGAGTGGCGAAAAAATCGTCGGGGGGGGGGGAGGATGGTCGTCGAGGTTGAGGCGAGCCAGATTGGCGGCGTTGGGGTAACATTCTTTTTGAAAGAATTGGTTTCCAAAACGTTTACGTCAAATGCACATATGCCAACCATTAATGTACTTGAAAATTAAAAAATATGGTCATTTTTATTCAAGCTGTCGCAATTCTTGCTTTATTATTAAAATAAATACCTCGAAAAGGGAAAGTCACACTCCTCACAAGTAGCCGTGAGTCGCAATCACAGCAGAAGGAACATAATAATAATAATAATAATAATAATAAAATAATAATAAACTCGCACCACACCACGCTGAGTCCCTGCATGCATATAAATTCCCAAGCTCTCACGTGTCCAGACGCGGTCTTCAGCGTGCAAGAGATGAGAAAAATCCTTTTATGCAATAACGTACGCTGCAGGCGAAGAAAAATAAATAACTTTCACAGAAACCTTTCAGCATCATACAGAATGTTGTCCTTGGTACTAAAATAATATGCACAAGAACTGAAAATAAAAAACAGCACTGCTGGTAAAACACTGTCGATGCTTACAGCTAGTAGAAAGTAGTCACATCGTTCACAGCCGGAAATGCTTACGCGTGGTTGTGAATATAGCCAGAAGGCTTGTCGTTCTGATCTGTTAACTTTTTTGTGTAGTTCACAAGAAGAATCCGGAGAAACTTTTCAAGAGATGTGCGCCGACACTCTGGCGTGACTCTTGTCCACACCTTCCGGACAGCTCCAGAAGCGGCGAATCTTCAAGATATGACTGCAGTAAATTGCAGTGTCTCGAGGATTTTCTTTCGGTAAAGATATTTCACTGCCTTCTCGAAGAACGTCACAATCTCATATGATGGTTCCGGGAAACATTTTGACAATCACACAATTGAGCGGTTGGCCACAAGGCTGAGCAAATCCGTCTCATTGTAGAAACTAAGCAGAAGGACGCACTTCAGGACATCTGCATCAGCATGCGGTCTATCATCCGAAAACTGCGTTATGTTTATGAAGGACGCCGTGGTGGAAGGCTCCAGGAATTTCGACCACCTGGTAATCTTTAGGGTGCACCTAAATCCAAGCGCACAAGCCCCAAGCATTTTCACCTCCATCAAATATAAGATGGTCAAGTTTGGCCAACCAACCAACCCATTCTTGTTGCTAGTAGCACTGAGTGCGCCTCTTCTTTTGCCGAGTGCATGAGTACCTAAAAGCCAGACTGTCCCCCACACGCACCTGTACTGCTTCCACCACTTTCTACATGCGGAAAAAATAATTAGCACGGTAAAGTGCCGGGAACAGCTGGTTTACCATACAGCGCATGCAGAGCAACGCGCTTTGGGGGGTTGGCTCGCGACGCCCTCGCGCGGAGCGTGCCGTCGTCCTGTATAGAAACAGATCCATTGTAGTCGTGGCAGCTGCTCAGGCCGTAAAAAAGAGAGCGAGCGCGCGCGTCCAGACAGGCCGTGGTTGAACACGGGCAAGCTGGCGAGCGTGATCTGTGCCTGCAATGGCTTCAGTGGCCGATGAAGGGAGCACGGTATCTAGAGGTGACGCTGGCTCTCGTCCATACAACAGGCAGAAGGTTGAAAATCCAGCAGTATCATGACGAGAGGAATTGTACGCAAATGTGATGTAAAGAAGCACCATGTAAGAAGCACCATGTCCCAGTCACAATCAGCGTTGGAAATGTACATAGCCAGCATATCTTTAAGGGTGCGATTTAAGCATTTGGTGAGGCCGTTGGTCTGTGGGTGGTACGAAGTGGTCAGTTTGTGCTGAGTGGAACAAGAACGGAGGATGTCGGCAATTACCTGGGACAAAAGGTTATTGCCACGGTCAGTAAGTAGCTGTCACGGAGCACTGTGAAAGGGGACCACGTCACCTAGCAGGAAATCCTCAACAACATTGCACAACTGGTCGGCAGTGCACGAGTGATCGCATAGCGCATGGCGTAATCTGTCGCCACCACTACCCACTTGTTGGCAGAGGCTGATGTGGGGAAAGAGCCTAGAAGGTCAACTCTGACGTGAAATAAGGGTTCTGTAGAGATGTCATTCGACTGAAGGTGATAGGTATCTGGAAAGGAGCCGTTCGGATAGTCACACACAGCGGCATGGAGTACAAAGGAGCACAAGTTCACCAGGCGGAAAGTACAGCTTGCGATGCCATAAGCCGAACACGGGCAAGCTGGCGTGCGTGATCTGTGCCTGCAATGGCTTCAGGGCATATTCAGTGGCCGATGAAGGGAGCACGGTATCTAGAGGTAACACTGGCTCTCGTCCATACAACAGGCAGAAGGTTGAAAATCCAGCAGTATCATGACGAGAGGAATTGGACGCATATGTGATGTAAAGAAGCACCATGTAAGAAGCACCATGTCCCAGTCACAATGAGCATTGGAAATGTACATAGCCAGCATATCTTTAAGGGTGCGATTTAAGCATTTGGTGAGGCCGTTGGTCTGTGGGTGGTACGAAGTGGTCAGTTGGTGCTGAGTGGAACAAGAACGGAGGATGTCGGCGATTACCTGGGACAAAAGGTTATGGCCACGGTCAGTAAGTAGCTGTCACGGAGCACCATGAAGGAGGACCACGTCACCTAGCAGGAAATCCTCAACAACATTTCACAACTGGTCGGCAGTGCACGAGTGATCGCATAGCACATGGCGTAATCTGTCGCCACCACTACCCACTTGTTGGCAGAGGCTGATGTGGGGAAAGAGCCTAGAAGGTCAACTCTGACGTGAAATAAGGGTTCTGTAGAGATGTCATTCGACTGAAGGTGATAGGTAGCTGGAAGGGGGGGCTGTTTCCGATGTTCATACGACTTGCAGGCAGCCACGTAACAGCGGATAGAGCGTGCAAGTCCTGGCCAAAAGAAACGGCGGTGGACTAGGCCGTACTTGCAGGATACACCGAGGTGTCCGGCAGTGAGTGCATCATGAAGTTCAATGAGTATGCTCCGACGTAGGTGTCTAGGTACGAGTGCAAGCAGGTCAGGTCTTTCTGGGCGAAAATTACGGCAGTACAGGACAGGATTCGGCGTTACAGGATTCTGGATGAGAAATCGCCTGATGGAGGCATTGTGATGATGGAGGCATTGTATGAGGTATTGATGGAGGCATTGTATGAGGTATTGTGATGCCTTATCGAGTAGCGCATCAATTACTGGCATCAAAAGGTAGTTTCCATCAGGTACTGGAGGGGGCACACGGGATCGACATAAGTGAGTATTTGAGATGGCAAACGAATTTAGGCGGTGGTAGTGAGGCGACTGGGGCGTTGGTCGATAGGGTCCACTAGAGGGAGATCGAGGCATAGAGTACTGGCCGAAAAGGCTATGAGAGGTGAGTGGGCGGAGAGGAAGTCGAGACCAAGGATGGTGTCGTGCAGGCATTGGGCTAGAACAATGAAGAGAACAGCATGGCAATCGGTGATGCTAGCACAGGCGGTACGCATTCCATTAACAACAGTAGTTCCACCATCGGCGACCCAGACAGCCTTAGTGGTTGCTGGTGTCAGAATTATTCTTAATCTACAGTGAAATTGAGCACTCGTGATCGATAGTTGCGCTCCACTGTCAATGAGTGTGGTCACATGGACACCGCCAACGTGTGCATCAAGTAGGTTCTGTTTGGTCGGAATCATCAAGAGAGGATTTTGTGCCATGTCCAGCAACAGAGCGCCACCTCCAGGGGCTGCAGTGCCTACTTTTCTCGCTGGGAGTGGCGAAAAAATCGTCGGGGGGGGGGGAGGATGGTCGTCGAGGTTGAGGCGAGCCAGATTGGCGGCGTTGGGGTGAAGGTGAGCTGGCATAGTGAGGCTGAGCAGGGAATTCTTGAGGGGCAACATGTTCTGAGCTGGACGAATATGGACGAAGATGGTGTGTTGGTGCAAAATAATTGGCAAAAATGTTCCAGGATGGAGTCTGGCAGCTTTGGCAGTGGCGGAAAATGTGTCCAGTGCGCTGACAGTGAAAGCAGATAGGTTTGTCATCAGCATTTCGCCATTCAGCTGGATTCCGAAACTAGGGAGGGGCGAAGGTTGATACAGGACAGTCTGGGGTTGCGAAGTTGGTGCGGACATCGGAACGTGGAAGCAGAGACACCGCATGAATGCCCATGTTGGTAACCTCCTCGCAAACGACGGCTTGTATGAGTGAAACTGGAAATACAGGTTGCGAGAAGGTCCTGACTTTGGCAGTATTGGGACAGGCAGTCTCTATCTCACGCCGGAGAATTCATGTAACATTGTCGTAGTTAGTGGATGCGTGAAAAACGTCCTCACATGAAGACGTTGTTGTGGTATTCGGAAAGCGGACGAACTAATGGACAGTTCGTCGACTTTTAGCCTGTTCCAAACAACGGCATTCTTTCATGATATCGTCAACAGTGGTGACATCAGTGAAGATGAGCAAGTTGAATGCATCGTCAGCGATGCCTTTCAGAATGTGGGCTACCTTGTCTGCCTCAGACATGTTGATGTCGGCTTTGTGACATAGAGCCAAGATGTCCACATTATAGGCGACGTAAGGTTCAGTGGATGTCTGGACCCACACGGACCGTTCCTTTTTAGCAGCCAGCTGCTGACCAGATGGGTTCCCAAACTTGTCGTGCAGGTTGTGTTTGAAGCTGTTCCAGATTGTGATGTCAGCTTCATGAGTTTGGAGCCACGCTGGAGGTGGTGCGTCGAGGTAGAACGGTACATTTTCAAGCTGGAGAATGGGATCCCATCTGTTAGGGGTGCTTACACATTCGTCCAGCGTGAGCCAGTCCTCCACGTCTGCACCTTCGTGACCTGAGAACATGCTGGGACCTCGCAATGTTGTAACGGTGATGAACGCTGTCGCTGAGGGATTGGTGGGTGTTGGTGCCGTTTCATCGGAAGCCATCTTGCGAGCTTCAAGAAAGCGACCACTGTGAAGCTCCATGGCAAGGTCAAGGATCGCACACCTCCACCACAATGTTACGGACAAAGAAGGCTATATACAACTATATTTACAAACACTACCATAACCATGCACAGCAGGAACAGCCTAGGTCTTCTTCTCTGGCCCAACCATGAAAGACAGCTTGTGTTCGTGTACATGCCGTAGCAATACCGATGGTGGCGTGTTTCGAAGAATGCATAGTTCTCCTGCATCCCGTAGCACTTATTTGCATCCCATAGCACATGGGCATTGTCATGCCCATGTGCTTGGAGTTGTTGATCAATTCGCTCTCGCGTTGTCAACTGCTATCCCCCTGGTTGGCTAAATTGGCAGTGACCACCCCAGACAGGCATTCGTCGCAGGTTCGTTCCCTGCACCAGGACGAGTCAACTAAGAAATTTTCATTGCTGTCGTGTGGATTTCCTTGCAATTTTTTTCTAGAAAAAAGGGCAGATGCTAATTTCACCTTTCTTGACTGTTACTTCACCTTGCAGAATACCACGAAACTCTTATGCCAAAGAGCAGCTTTTATTGACGAGTACATGTCGAGCATGCACACTTACCTGGCCTACTTAAAGGCAACTCCAGCGGTTTTTTTCACCACATCCTGATCTCGCTGTTTTCCAATGGCACTGATAGTCCCTGTAGCAAGTAGGGTGGTGCAATTTGCTCAGGAACTCACCGATAATTGCAAGTAACTGAATGAACGATCTCCTCAAACCGAAACCAAAACAGGCAGATGCTCCTTGCACCGTATGCAGTGACATCACAAGTGTCCCCATCATCAGAAATATGGATCTGGTGCCAGAAAAATGAAAGCAGCGATGTCATCCGACGATATACTGAGTTATGCCAGCTTCTCTGAAGTTGACAGCAAAGATTTGAGACCTGAAGTATCACCGTATTGCTCCTGACAGCCCGCCTACTTCGGGTAGGCAGCGTTGGAGGTTGTGATGTCAAAAACACAGGGTGGGGCCCACGTGGAAACCCGCTAAAAAGCTTTAAAATATGTTTGCAGGAAAACTTAATGACTTTCGACTGCTTGTCTTGGCATGTATTATTACAGTGACGATGAGAACATATATTGAAACTTTCGTTAAGATCCATGGGCACTGAAAAATCACCTCAGTTGCCCCTTAATTCTTGTGGCCTAAGTGGCCTTTGCCAGCACTTTGTTGTGTGTACGACCGTAGATTCTTTTGTCATCAGCAGTAGAACAAAGCTTCGAGGGGCAGAAGCTGTCTTGTAGGCAGCCAGAACCCCTGTTAACCAAGGTTGGTGCAATATTAAAGGGCCCCTAAACAACCCCGAGGTCCAAAATTTGTTTTAAAGATATAACTGCGCTCCTGTGCGGTGTGAACATGCTCCCGCAAGAATTTTGCGAATAGGTTCAATAATAAAGAAGTTACACGGGTTTAAGTGACCGCTTGCGCCGGTTTCGTTTTCTCGGTCGGCCTCCCCACCCTTCTCTGCTGAGGAGAGGGTAGGGGCGGCGCGCCGTCGAGACTCCGCCCACTTTTGACACGTGACCTGACGTGATCATTTGACGTCATTGACGCTTGCGCTGCGGAACCGGTTGCTCCCGTTCTAGAAACGTGGGGTTGCTCCTGCGCTCACGCCGGTGGGATGGCCAGGGGATCTGACAATAGATGTTTCGACCAATCAACGAGATACGACTACGCAAAGTTGTTCGCGGTACGACATGACGACACCTAGGATGCGAGCGCGACTGGTCAGTCGCCGGAAAGAAGCGCGCGAATTGTTTTTTGAAATACGGCGTCTGTGTGGCGCGCAGCGCTGTCATATTCGCAGAATGTGATCGCCGCAACCTTCTCTATGATTGAGTTAGCTTGTTTGGGCGGCTTTGAAAAAAAGTAGGAGCCTGTTTATTGGCCCTTTAAGGTACAGAGCGTAAAATGCACACGGACAAGCATATTTGTTTCTTTTTTTTACCCTCAGCGTTTGCACATTACAGAGGGGAGGTGCATGTTACATATCAGAATGGGAAAGAACACTTCATACAAAAAGGTAGAACAAAACTTTTAACAATCTACAGAAATACATGACGAGCAGAGATGTTACCACAAAAAAAAATAATAAAAGAGAATGTAGCGATTGGGATGATGCATGTAATTCGTATTCAAGAACTAAAACAACATAAATATCAAGGGAAAAGAAACCAGAGAATAAGAAGACATTACATGCTAAGCAGCACCAAAGTCAAAAATATTTTGCAAAAAAGAACCCTAAGGCGTGATGTGTCGATGATAGCCATAGCTGATTGTGGCAGTCAGTTTCATTCGGATGTGGTTCTTGGTATTAATGCATGCGAGTAGGTTGCAGTTCTGCAACAAGGAACGTGAACGTTTGTAGGTGATCAATTTTATGTGGTATGTATGAGGGTGTTTAACAAACTGCTCACAAAGGTTATTGTTGTGATAATAAAGTTTATGGAACAGGCTGAGTCTGGCTATTTTTTGCCAAATGGAGAGTTCGGGGATGTTAAACTGGTCCTTTGTTAGGGTAACACTGGCCATGGGGTTATAATTGGATGAAATGAAGCGAATTTAATGATTCTGGACTGCTTCGAGTTCGTGTGTTAGTCTAGCGCCACAAGAATCCCAGATGGATGATGCATACTCAAGTGGTGGTCGAATGCAGGTAGTGTAAAGAACCTGTTTAAAGGATGAGGGTGCCATATAAAAGTTGGAAAATACCTGAGTGAACGGTTAGCTTTGGTGATGATGTACACTACATGATGGTTCCATGATAGGTCATTGGAAATATGAACACCTAGATATTTATAAGATGAAACAGCCTCAACGTGAATATTGTTCAGGTGATAGTGTGGACATGCAAGTGAGGTGTGGCACACACGCACTGCTTTGCATTTCGAAATGTTTAATTCCATGTTCCACAAATGACACCAGGTAACAAGGCGTGTTAACAAGGCATCTGTGCATGAGAGATCATTGATGCCTTGTTAACAGCAGAGCATGCGGCCTCATGTTCATGCCGAAAGATTCGCATCACATTTTCAGATGCGGATGGCTGATATGGAGTTGCTTCACCTCAGTTCAAGACGTTGGAGCAGTGTTCGGTAGGCATGCGAACTGGTGTGCAGTGCGCCGGCTCTTCGCTTGTTCTGGGTGCCGGCACTCTTTAATAACGGCATCGACGGTCGTCACATTGGTGAACACCAGCAAGTTAAATGCGTCATCCACGATGCCCAAACGGATTTCTGAAAGGGTCGCAGAGTTGTTCCTTAAATGGTGTCCCAGTTTGTGATGTCTTCTTCAGGGATCTCGAACGAGGCGCGAGGAGTCTTGTCCAAGTAGAAATGACGTTCGCCAGCATTACGGCGGGATCCCAGCCCTAGTTTTTGCTGATGTGCTCGTACATTCCCAGCCACTGGTCAACATCGTCATTCGTCCCAGGAAGGATACCGGGATTGCTATCTTACTATAGAATGCTGCAGTGACTGTAAAAAATGCATGACAGGATAATAGACATGATAATAGACAGAATAATAACAGTGTTTTTCAAGGATTTAGTAGTAATACCATCAACTGCACGTGATGATGAACTTTAAGTTTTTCTTGTTGCCGCGCACGAAATTCCGAATTGGTTTAGGGTTATTTTTTAGCATACTCGGTAGAGTGCCACTAGGGAAAATAATTAGGCTAGTTTCATTTCAGATAAATAGGTTGTGGCAGCAGATTTGTAGGTTGACCAAACCTTATCAGACAGGGCTTTTACAGTGCCACGATGAAACCTTTTCGTGCGGTTTGAAAGATGGTTAACGTATCTATTCTACAATGGAGCACTTGTATAAAATATTTTTTTTCATGGGGTTATGTTTAGCGGTTATGGAGATATGTTTAGCATATAATCACAACACTGTCTCTGTTCATCCATGTGCCTCTTGTGCTGTGAAACTTCCTACCCTGTGAACCCTTTGAAGCCAGTGGCTGTATACAGGATTGCACAGCACTGCTTCACAGTGCGGTCCATCGTCTTTTGCTTTGTGAATTGGAAAAACAGCACTCTTCACCTAGGATGGTAACGGCCGGAAGTTGAAGTGTTGCATACATGCGGCAGCATATTGTTGGCTGGAACCCTTCTGGCCCGCCAGCGGCAGTGTCACCTTCTACCATAGTGTTCTAGAAGAAGGTAGTGGGATCAGCAGCCGGAAAGTGCAGATGGGAGCCGGATGTTGGTGGTGGCGCTGTACTCCCCTGGGCTGGTTGCCTCTGGTGCTTCGCGCGCTTGTTCTGACATGCTTTGAGTTGTGACGTTGACCATTTTTAGTGTTTCAACCTACTGTTCAAGTCTTTCGCGTGCAGTCCGTTAAACTCATGTGAAGTAGGAATGTCGAAACGCCAACGGCAACGATACTGCTTCGGTCCCGATTGTGAAACAGGCTACAAGGGTACAAGAGGCAAGCAGCCGTCGTTGTTTACTGTGCCGAAAGACGGAAGAGACGGTAGATTTGGGAACGCAAGCTGCACCACCAAGATGAGAAACTCAATGAAACTTGTGCGGTTTGTGAACTGCATTTCGAACCATTGTGCATTGTACGAGACTATGTGCATATTATAGACTGTGAAGAGGTGCGTACTCCATGTGGAAAGCAGAAGCTTCTGCCCGATGCCGTGCCGATGCTGCTGCCCAATGCGCCTAGCTACTTGTCCAAAAAGCCGGTGCAGCCAAGACCATCTAGGAAGCGAAGCAGTGTGGTCGTCACCTGTTGTGAGGCTAAAAGATCGATAGTTTGCAGTACGAGAGTTGTCAAACAGACGTGGATGAAGCTGCCGCGACGGCGTCACAACGTGCTCCCAGTGTGCCCGAAAATTTACTGACTTTGAGTGTTCCCTCCGTCTACTGTAGTTGCCACCGTGTTCCCGACTACACGGGCATTCTGTATTGCAAATTAAGGATGCAAGCAAATCAAGAAGTAACGTCAGAAAGGGTGGTCATCTTCTCGCCGGATGTGGAGACGGGCACGCTTAGCGTCCTATATACAGCATACCTTTGTGGCCAAGTGGTTGACCAAGGACACGTCACTTGCCGCTGCAGAAGCTGAGACCATTCTACAAAGTGTTGATGCTTATAGTATCTGCAAAGGTGCATTGCCATCTAGCAGCATGTCAAAAGTGGACTTATCTAAGAGCCTTGAGCTGCAAGTGACCATTCGTGAAGGCATGTACATCAGCAAGCATGTGTGCTCGAAAACAACCATCAGAAGGTATGTTTAAATGTTTCATTATTGCAATAACTGTCATGCAAATAATTTCTCATCATAGTTTTTCAGCTCCTGCGCTATTTCTATGAGAACGGATTGGGTAACTGCCCCATATGCTGTTTTTGGTTTCCAGGGCAAGCACGCATCTCCTGTCGGTACCTGAGAAAGGCCCTTCTTACGTGACAGTGAAGGCTGAAGCGACAGCTTAAGAAGAAAGTCTCAAGTACGGCACAAAAGCTTCATGCAGCAAGGAATAGAATAAAACGACTGGCAACAAGGAGAACGCTTTAAAACCAGAAGTCCTGCGAGCTCAGATTGAAGCTTTGCCTCCTAAGCAGAAGGAGTGTCTTATGCACTGTTTCTCTGCTGCAAAGAAGAATAGTGCTAATGGAAGCATGAATTGAAGACACTGGATTCTCGAATGTATGTATCCTAATGAAAATGAAAAGTGCCAAATTGTACGAGCACCTTCGAAAACACATCATCATTTCTCTCCCAAGCAACAGCACACTGAAGCGCTACCTCAGGCTCTACAAGAGTGGATTTGGGTTCAGCCACAAAGTACTTAACCAGGCACAACCCACTGAGGCGCAACCCACTGAGCTGCAGCGTGACAGCGGCAGTTGACTTTGTAAACACACTCGTGAAGACATCATTCAGGGCAGTACTACATTCCTCATTGCGTAGCACATGTCCAGCAGAGTCAACAAGAGAAATGGCACGACTTTGTGCAGGTTTAATGTAGTTCCACAACTTCGAAGGGTTGGTGGAAAGAAGAGAAGGGAGTGTACTCTCCAGAAAAAGATCTTTTGCCTGTTTGATAGCAATGCGATAGGAGCACAAACTAACCCAATATGCACGCCAGCAAGCAAGACTGTTTGTAGACTTCACTAAACGAAAAAGACGCTTTTTTTTGTACAGTAGCCTCTTTAATGTTGTGTTGAACCAAGGTGCCTGTTGTTTACCTGAAATTTTTTGTAACGGAATGTGTTTCTTAATGAGGCTTATAACTTTATTTTTAAATAAAATCCAGTTCTTTTCCACTGTGCGATCGAAAAATGTTGGAATGCAGCCATCCAAAATAATTCAAGCTCCTTATTGAGACATACTCTCCCTTTTCGTAATTTCTAAACATTTTCGTTATCGAAGGCTGGCGCGTGTTGCAAGTTGTTACAAGGAAATGAATGAAGATGTGGTCACTTATACCAGGCATGTAGGAAATTGAGTGTGCAAGTCCAGGTGCTGTTGTTAAGATGAGATCAAGAATGTTAGCCGATGCAGGACCAATTCTAGTAAGTTGGGAAACGATCTGAGTGAAGTAAAAGTCTAAGCACAAGGTAACAAAAGATGAAACACCAGGTGATGTTTCTGGCTACAATTGGGATAGGTCCAGACCAGTTAATTTTAGGCATATTGAAGTCACCCAAGAGAAATAATGGAGAGCGCAGGAACTGTAGAATCAGATAAGTAAGCATGTCATGTAATTTTTCACAGAAATGTGAAGCAGCGTTTGGCGAGCGGTAGCATGCCCAAAAAAGAACATATTTGTGGTTTAAAGAAATGCAAACACAAATAAATTCCAAGTCTGAGTTGATAACAATCATATGCGATACAAGATTATTGGCCACAGCAAAAGCATGCCACCACCATTTTTATCACAACTGTCCACAGCAATAAATCGCGTACTCTTTTTCACATTCAAATAGCTCAGAGCTGTCAATTCTTGACGATAACCAGGTTTCAGTAAGTAGAACCACATCGGCGGAGCATGCGTCCAGGACTGATGACATTGTCTCACATTTGTTGACCGATGCTTCTAATATTGGTAAATAAAAAAGATACATCACGGTTAGTAGCAGCAGGGGCTTTTAGTTAGGATAACAACTGATTGTCAGAAGCCGACGTCGATGCAGGTGATGCATCTGTCAAAACGAAGCACTATTACCAGATTCAAGGACGTAAACATGGTCGGTAGCTGAACAGTATACGTAGCACTTTTTCCCAATGTAGAGCTTATTATACCGGACTGTAATTGCTTAATGAGATGTATACAAAAATTGGTATGGCACAACACGACTGCATGACGAACACAAATGACAGGTCATAACACGAAAACCATGACATGCATGCCATGAGTGGCATGGTTTACATGCCACAGTCTTGGTGCTCTTGCGGCCGTTTCGTTAACTTCATACGTACTAAAATCAGTATAGCGAGACAACAATGCAGATCCATTTTACGTTCCTGATGCATGCTTCATATTTCCTTGATTCGCACTGCACGTGGGATCTGCCATGTTTTTTTTTTCTCGTGCTTTTCATCCTCGTCTTCTGCTCTCTTCCATCATTTTTTCCATTTCTGCCTCGATCTCGCACTGTCTACATTTGGCGTCAGCTTCTTCTGCCTTATCTTCTGCACAAACCCCCATTTTCACAGCTGCCCCGCACCCTGAACACTTTACGGTCTTTTTGACCATGACCACTCGTAGCACAAGAATCACACTATCAAAAGAACAAGGCACTCGGTACTACAAACACTTCCCTAATATGTACCCAAAAACTCAATGAATAGTCTACACTTCAAAACACTCGTGGTAGGTGTACGTGCCCTTCAGCCACGTGCAGGAAGAAAAAGGAAAGCACAAATAAACCAATAACAAGTTACTGACCCCGCAAAAAGCCTTACCAAATAATAACTGCTAAAAATATGCTAATGACATACAATAGAAAAGCAAGCGCAATGCATGCAAGAACACTTATCTGCCACTGTCGTTCGGGAGACCTCGAAAAACACGTCCGCTCACGTTGGCTATTTTACATGACGTGCAAGTAAAAAAATAGAGGGGCTTTACGTGCAAGCGTGTGCCAGTGCCACCTGGCGGTTTCCCTCCAAGAGGGCACGCGCTAGCAGGCGTGTTCATCACACTTCCCCTATTCCAGCCACTGTACTTTTATTAGTCCGCGATGAGCATATATATACAGATGCTTGTGCCAGCTAACATGATAAGACGCTTGCATAGTGCCATCTAGGCTATACAGATGCAACTGCTGAATACCACAGACACCTAATGCTTCGAGTGCCGGCAAACCGAGCAAATGTGGCGCAGAGCACTGACATAGAACACCTCCCTAGCAAAAATTCTAATAGGAAAACTAATAGGTTATTGACACTAATACAATTTATTAGCTCTAACAGCTTGTCCTAGACTTACAAGAAAACATAATACAATTGTTCCAATAACCTAGATGTATCAGGCTAATATACAATCTAAAGTTTTAACTGCCTTAAGGGCGTAAAGGACCTATCCAATGGGCACAGAGTAAGCTCATGGGTGACACCCTTTTTGTGTCTGTAGAGCGAAAATGGAGGATGTGCTTTGCAATCATACTCCGAGTCACGCAGCATTTGATTTCATCAGCATGCATCATTACACACTGACAAGAGACCTCAGGAACAGCACACATGCAAACACACACGCGACCATTTCAAACTAATATAGAACATAGAACTTTGCATTACTTCACGCCTGTACATAGACAGTCTCGTGTATATATATATATATATATATATATATATATATATATATATATATATATATATATATATATATATATATATATATATATATACACTCCAAATTCCTGACCTACCATGTAGTGCCCTACCATGTTTTCGCGACCGCGAAAAGACGGCATTTGTGACCCCTGATGGAACATTATGAATTCAAGGTCCTTCCTTTCGGCCTGTGTTCCGCACCTGCCACATTTAAACGTATGATGGACACTGTTCTCTCTGGGTTGAAATGGCAGACCTGCTTGGTGTACTTAGACGACGTTGTGGTCTTTTCAAGAACGTTTGAAGAACATCTCGAACGGCTCAAGAACGTCCTCGTCGCAATCAGCCGAGCAAATCTCACTATTAAGCCTGAAAAATGTCATTTCGGTTTTCAGCAGCTAAAGTTTCTCGGACACGTAGTCAGTCCCCAGGGCGTTCGGCCAGACCCTGACAAGGTAGCTGCCGTCGCAGAGTTTCCACGTCCCGCGGACAAGAAGGCCGTACAGCGGTTCTTGGGTCTCTGTGCTTATTATCGCCGCTTTGTCCAGGGCTTTTCAAAGCTTGCCGAACCATTAACATGATTAACGCGTCAAGATACACCTTTCGTGTGGACCAAAGACCAACAGGAAGCCTTTGAAGAATTGCGAAACCGAATGCAGACAGCTCCTGTACTCGCACATTTCGACGATGAGGCTGACACAGAAATCCACACTGACGCGAGTAACGTGGGGCTTGGTGCTGTGCTCATTCAGTGGCAAGACTGTGCCGAATGCGAGCCGCACCCTGACAAAGGCGGAGGGCAACTATTCCACGACCGAAAAGGAGTGTCTGGCAGTCATTTGGGCCATTGGCAAGTTCCGACCCTACCTCTACGGCAGGCCTTTTCGCGTAGTCAGTGACCACCACTCACTTTGCTGGCTCGCGAACCTTAGGGACCCTTCTGGCCGCCTCGCTCGCTGGAGCCTCCGTCTTCACGAGTATGACGTCACAGTTGTGTACCGCTCCGGCCAGAAGCACGGTGATGCTGACTGTCTCTCACGTGCGCCCCTACCGCTGAAGACCAGCGACTTACAAGAAGATTTCCCGTTTCTCGGCATAGTCGACTTTGTAGAGATGGCTGATCTCCAACGTGCAGACACTTCATTGCGCCCTCTGATTATTCATCTTCAGGGAGGCGACGCTGTTATTCCACCGCCGATGTCGCGCAGCCTCGCTTCTTACTGCCTCCGGAACAATGTCCTATATAAGAAGAATGTCGACAACAGCCAAGAAACGTTCCTCCTTGTGGTCCCAGCTTCACTGCGCCAAGAAGTGTTGCAGGCATGCCACGACGACCCATGCGCGGGACACTTGGGCTTCGCCAGGACGTTAGCCCGCATACAACAGAAATATTACTGGCCCCAACTATACTCGTCTGTACAACGGTACGTGCGCAGCTGCCGCGACTGTCAGCGACGCAAGGTCCCACCTGTAAAGCCAGCTGGTCTTCTGCAGCCCCTGGACCCTCCCGCAGCACCGTTTCAGCAGTTGGGAATGGACCTTTTGGGACCGTTCCCCACTTCGTCAGCAGGGAACAAATGGATAGTTGTTGCAACGGACTACCTCACACGGTATGCAGAAACAAAAGCGATACCGCGGGGAACCGCTGCAGAAGTTGCCACATTTTTTATCCATGAAATCGTCCTTCATCATGGGGCCCCTTCTGTTTTAATAACCGATAGAGGAACGGCATTTACTGCTGACCTATTGCAGGAGATTGTCACGCTGACTCATACTGATCATCGCAAAACTACGGCCTATCACCCACAAACGAACGGCCTAACAGAGCGCCTCAACAAAACCATAGCCGATATGCTCTCGATGTACGTTGACGTAGAACACAAGTCGTGGGGCCAGATTCTACCATTCGTCACGTTCGCATGTAACACCGCTGTGCAGGAAACCACCAGATTCACGCCATTTGAACTCGTTTACGGACGCTGCGTTACGACCCCATTGGACGCCATGCTACCGGTCGACACTGGAACTCCAAGAAGCGACAATGCTGACGACGTTATCCAGAAAGCAGAAGAAGCTCGCCAGCTTGCTCGCACCCGAATCCGCAGCAAGCAGAGTGCCGACGCGCAGCGATACAACAGTGGCCACAGGACCATCCAGTATGAACCAGGCGCCTGCGTCTGGGTGTGGACACCAGTCCGTCAACCGGGGCTCTCGGAAAAGTTATTGCGACGGTACTTTGGTCCGTACAAGATAACGCGACGCGACGCCTAAGCGACGTGACCTAT
This sequence comes from Hyalomma asiaticum, assembly GCA_013339685.2. Taxonomy (NCBI): domain Eukaryota; kingdom Metazoa; phylum Arthropoda; class Arachnida; order Ixodida; family Ixodidae; genus Hyalomma; species Hyalomma asiaticum. The sequence continues at coordinate 12,587,119 of CM023482.1, forward strand.
GAGGTTGTCCCTCAGACTACGTCTACCAGCTCGAGCCGACGTCGGCCGCGACCGGAGGTCGTTCACGTTGTACGGATGAAGCCGTACTATGCCCGTGATTAGGCGGTCCTCTACCTGCTTTCATCGCGCCCACATCTTTTCCTGCTGCCTCACGCCAGTCGGCGACCGGGACGGTCGCTTTTCAAGCAGGGAGTAATGACGCGAGGGGATGTGCCCACTACGATTACTTCTTGCCGGCAGCGAGCTACCCACTATGGCCACCCCTCCGACAGTTCGAAGACGAAGAAGAGCGGAGATCGAAGAAGAGCGGAGATCGTGCGAGTGTTCTGATCGAGTTGGACGCCATCATTAAAGCAGGACGTGCTACTTTTGCTGAGCCTTGTTGATCACCTTCGTGACAATATATATATATATATATATATATATATATATATATATATATATATATATATATATACACACACATATATACACTCCAAATTCCTGACCTACCATGTAGTGCCAGTGGGGAAATTGCTGTTGTGCATAATTACAAAATAAGAATTCACACGACATCTGCCAGTTTAGGGTGGGCTTACTGGTAGTCGTGCGTCACACATACCTGTTAATCTAAACCCGCCTAATATTCAATGCCAAACTGTCAAGAAATCATATGTGTCTAGCTTCCTCGTTTACACCCTTAAGCGCGTAAACTTTTTCGTTAAGGCACTCACTTGGGGTAGTTCGTTTTGCATTATCTTTGGTGGAAATGCGCTTTGGACGCGGACAGCAAAAGGTGTGTTTAGTCTTCTTCTCTGTCCACATCCAAAGCGCATTTCCACCAAAGATAATGTAAATTTTTTACTATGCATATAATACAAACTAATAAAGCTATTTCGAGGATCCTTGAGTCACAAATTTTGTGCTTTAGTACTTATATCTAAAGCCCTAGCCAGCTTGCTAGAGAAAAGATCTATTAGACTAATACAAGCACCTATAAGACAAGTAAAGATTCCTATAAGACTAATACAGGGTGCTTTTTTTTAGCTGCAACACATTTTTAAAATTAGAAAAACATAAATCGCGGGAATGTCTCGTGTACCATTTGAGTATACGGATTGGCGGCCTCTAGATACAGAACAATTTCCCCACTTGTATGCATAATTAGCAAAATTACGCTAATTAACTCTTTAATTATTAGTAATTGGTGGCTACAGCAAATGAGTACTTTGGAGCCCGTCGTCGACACTACCTATCCCAACGATCAAATTTTGAATAGCGGAATGCATGTCGGAGCTATGCGAACAATTAGTTCCCCGTGGCAGGCTGCTTGAAATCGAAAATAGACAGAAAAAGAGCGTCTGTGACGTCGATGTCGCCACCTCCCCGGATTTCGTCACTCGCTCGCGGCACCCAACACCGCAGATAACAAGGAGATAGCGCAAGCTACTTGCGCGGCTGGAGCGGCGGTGACCACGGGCGAGCAGTGCACCAGTTGCGACGACCGTGACATACCCGCCTGCAGCACGCAGTGCACCTCGTGTGTTCCAACCGACAGTTGCCTACTGGCCTCCAGCACGTAGCGTACCCCGTTTTGTGGAGCAGAGGCCCAGGAAATGTGACGTCTGGCGTGACCACGAGAGCAGGCCTCTTTGTTTTCACTGCGGAGAAGCCGGTCACCTGTGTAGGTTCTGCCCGTACCGCCAAGTTGGATTGAGAGGTTTTCCCATGAATGCGCCATGCCCCCGAAACGGCGAACGACCCGCGGAGATTGAGGAATACCTGTCGACGCGTCAAAGCCCCATCACTCCCCACGAGCATCAGCCACGGTCACCATCACCTATGCGCTACCGATCGCCCAGCCCCCGTGCAGCTTCAAGGCTGCCAAGACGGTCACCAAGCCCTCAGCAGGAAAACTGAAGCAAGCGACCTGTGGAGGTGAGGCCGCTGATAATCGCTGTAACGAAGATCCTCCATTGCCGCTTCAGTACGATGAAGTATTTGCGGTAGACGGGTGCACTAGCGAAAAGATTACCTTAGACTTGCGATTGGTAGTAGACGGCCTTGAGCTGAATGCTTTAGTTGATACGGGAGCTGATTATTCGGTAATCAGTTGCGCCATGGCGAGGAAACTAAAAAAAGTTGTGACGGAGTGGACAGGTCCGCAGGTACGTGCGCACCGCAGGCGGCCACCTTATCACGCCCCTTGGTAGATGCACCGCAAGGCTTGAAATAAGGGGATTTACTTAGGTTTCTGACTTCATCGTACTGCCACAGTGTTCAGGAGAACTTATACTAGGTATGGATTTTTTGCAAGCCATCGGTGCCATAATTAACCTACGTAGGTCGAGTGTATCATTCTCATCAGAGCAAGCTCTACCTGTAGAGGAATCGGAGGAGCGACGTCTTACAGCACTGCGTGTTGTCGAGGATGATGTAACGGTACCGCCACGCTCCAGTATAATGGTCGTCGTGGAGAACGAAAGATTTCACGACCGTGAAGGTATAGCGGATGGAAACGTAGGACTGTTTTTCAGCAAAGGCATTTGCGTGGCTCGAGGTCTTGTTCACCTAAGCAATGGCCGTGCGGATGTGATGCTTACGAATTTTGGAAATGGATTCCAGCACATCGCACAAGGAACAGCTATTGCCTATTTCCACGAATTCCAAGCGGCGACCGAAATATATGCAGCCTCACGACAATGCAGACTGCCCTGCCAAAAACTTCCAGCAATGTCGACGCCTCGGTTACCATTAATACACAACTACTTGAAGTACAAAAGCAGCAGCTATATGCCCTTATTAATAATTTTTCTGACTGTTTCTCCACATCGTCGAAAGTGCGTCGTACGTCTGTCGCAAAACACAGAATTATAACCGAGGAAACCACGAGACCGGTATGCCAGCACCCATATCGAGTTTCACCAAAGACAGATAATCAAGAACCAAATAGAGGAGATGCTTTCAGATGACGTCATCCAACCTACCAACAGTCCATGGGCCTCTCCCGTAGTGCTCGTTAAGAAGAAAGATAATACACTACGGTTCTGCGTCGACTATCGGAAATTGAGCGCTGTTACTAAACGGGATATGTACCCTCTCCCCCGTATTGACGACACTTTGGACAGGCTGCGGTATGCAAGGTTTTTCTCCTCTCTAGATCTCAAGAGCAGATATTGGCAAATAGAGGTCGATGAGCGTGATCGTGAAAAGACCACATTCGTAACCCCAGACGGCCTCTACGAATTTAAAGCGCTTCCCTTTGGCCTCTGTTCCGCACCAGCGACGTTCCAGCGAATGATGGACACTGTTCTCGCTGGATTGAAATGGCAATCCTGCTTAGTGTATTTGGATGATGTGGTTGTATTTTCCTCTACATTTGACCAACATCTAGAACGGCTACGGCTGGTATTGGAAGCTGTATGTGTGGTTATATATTTTCGGTTTGTGTTGAAGGCTGGTAATATAGTACACATAGGTGTATATTCGTGAAATGCTTGTATGATATGCTTTTGTTTTCATGAAGTGTATGTTTGATGTATTTCTTTTATTTGCAGCAAAAACTACGTACAATGCATATTTCATTTATTTGTCTTGGTCTTTGGTTGTTGTTATATTGTGTTACTTGTATACAAACGATGTACATGCACGCTTAATGCGCACAAGGAGTAAGAGCCCCCGTCAGGCAAATTGCCTTTAGCTCTTACTCCTCTTCCGTGTAAGGCAGAAATAAACTTGAAGCCTTACCAAAAACTTGCGCATTGTTAACACTTACGAAAACAAATCGCGACAGCGCGCTCATAGCACGGACAGTTCCCAAGAAAACGTCGCTCTAGTTCATGAATCATGTGTACCGAATCCGCCTTTGGATGGATGGATGGATGCTATGAGCGTCCCCTTTGTAACGGGGCGGTGACATGTGCGCCACCAGGCTCGTAAGAAGATTTAAGAACATTTTTTTTTTTCTCTCTATCTCTCTCTTTAAATTTTCCTCACGCTTTTTAAATCTACTTCAATCAAATCGATCATACAATAGCAAAAACGGAAATTCATAGCCCTGTTCCCTGCCCCTTATGGCAGAAAGTCCATATTTTTCCCTATAATTATTTTTGTCCGTTCTCTCTAGTTTTAAACCGTCTCTTACTCATTTCAATCGCGGCTATGTTCAGCTTTCCGTTGTTCGCCCTAAAACCCAAGGCTTCATGTAGGGCCCAAACGTACACCTGGGTGGATATTTCCGCATTCAGCCGGAACATGCTCCGTCGTTTCCCTATCTTCCTCACAGCATGTGCATTTTTCTTCTTCTTTACTGAATTTCGCTTTATAAATACACGTTCTAAGGCAGCCCGATCTCACTTCAAACAATAAAGCACTTCCTCTTGAATATGCATAAAATGCCTCCCTCTTTATTTCGTTTTTGCCCTCTCGGTAGTTATTCAGCGTCGGTTCTTTTTTTTTTTTTGCCATCACTGCCCTCCAGTAAATCTTCGCCTCTCTGACTTTTCCCTTTACGCTCTTTGTTGTCAGTTCTCTTAGAGCCGTATATTTACTGGTGAGCCTCCTAGTTCTCCTTCTCCACTGCGTCTCAATGCTCTTTCTATATAAATAGCGGAACATCTTCACTGCCCACCTACTCTCTTTCATATTCCTTAGCCTCTCTTCAAACCTTATTTTGCTCTGCGCTTCCCTTGCCTCAAAACTCGCCCATCCCATATCGCCCTTTACAGCCTCGTTTGTCGTTTTCCCGTGAGCACCCAACGCGAGGCGTCCCACAGTTCTTTGATTCACATCCATTCCTGATTGTATCTCTGGCCTCATGCACACCACTGAGTTCCCAAATGTAAGCCCCGGTACCATTACCCCTTCCCCAGACCCCTAAGCACCTCGTACCTATTGTGTCCTCATAACGCTCTGTGATTATATTGCTGCGTTCCTCTTTGCCAAGGCTTTTTCGTGTAACTTCATGTATCTATCACCCTCATTTACTCATACGCCAAGGTACTCGTATTCGCTTACTCTCGGTATTTCTTGGCCCTGTATGGATACCGCTTGGTCGTTGGGATCATTGAATACCATCAATCCGCATTTTGTTACACTAAATCCTAGTCCCAGAGCCTCATGTCTGTCTGTGTGGCGCCCTCTCGCGCGCACGGTACGAAACAAGCTGTACGGCTTCGCGCCGAACCTGTCGTGCGCTACCACAGCGTTTCTCTATGGCACAACATCGTCGGGCAGCGACATAAACAGTGAGCGTTGCGGTTATTTTCGATTTGAAACGCTGTACGCATTTGCGGGAGGCCTCGTCGGCACGGTGAACACTTACAGAGAAGAGCCGCCCGTGAGAAAGCCTTGCGTGTCTAAAAACGTGGCAAAATGCGAACAAACACCGCTCGCTTTCCGCATGGTCAGTTGAGTGGTGGAACCCGGTTTGTTTGCGACCGCGTGCGTTAAGGAGGGGTGGGGGGAGAGGGTGACGTCTCGTGAAAGCATATGACACCTGCACCGGCATCCGACACAGCCCGTGTGCCTGCCTCCCACAACACCAGAAGCAATACGGCCTCCCCTCTGAACGTTCTGGCCAAGCTGGGGCTTGCACGTGCAGTAAAAGAGAGAAATGCTCTCCTGAGATCTTTATATCTGTGCTGTTTTTGTTACTTACCTACCCTTTTCCGTCTCTACTCGCAAAAACGAAGGAGTATGTTCTTGGTGCTGGTTCACGGATGTATGCTGTCTTCAATGCGCGAAAGTTTGGCAGTGAGAACAAAATCTACAAGAGTCGGTTAGCAGCGTTTCTTTTAGCATGGAGCCGCCTGGGAGTGCCTACGTACCCGGCGGCTTCTTTACCGTCGCGAACGGCTCGACGACTGCGCCGGGATCAACGAAGGCAGCAAGCGAATCGCAAATTATAGTGCCTTCGTGGCAGCGTGTGGGTCGCAGTATTCGCGTCAGACAACGATCAGGGAGCCCTGATCCATGCTGCCCGGGGCTGACGATCGCGCTTTGGCGATGGGAATAGGAAAAAAATTATTTTTGCTGCCCGGGATTCCTCGAGAGGTAAACCCGTAAGCGGCACATGTAGATGGCATAGCGCAAATAGAACGAGTTTTTTTTTTTTTTTAAACTTCTTTTTTAAGGTGTCGGCGGCAGTGGTCGCAACCGTCAATGGTTAGGTGGCGCAGCGATCGGCGTAGCCGTCAGCGCCACCGTGTCGATTCCGCGAAACACCGAGGCGGCCAACGCGCCAACGTTCTCTGGCTGGCTCTATGGCGGGAGTTTTGTAGCGCTCTTTTCAAGTATATCGGTGGTTCTGTATTTAAGGAAATTGAAAACATCGATGCCCACTTTCGACCACCGGCGCTTGATATAGGACGCGCACTCTACGACAACGACCGTGTGTATGGTGTTAAAAAAGTGAACGACATCGCAGCGAAGTGCTTGTCTCAACAAAGCAAACATGCTTACGACGTTGAACTACAAGTTAAAGAATAATTATTTTATTCCGCTTGAGCGCACAAGCACGACCGTGTACGTTTCTCATCCGTCACTTGTAGTTCTATTACTAAGCGCATGCGTTGCACGTCGTAGAAATTTTTCCGGGTTGGGCAAAATTGCGATAACAGAAGAAAGCAGCGGCTTGTGTCTTCGTTGCGTTTCTTTGGGGTTATTGTTCGACATATAACAATTGACTTGTGTCTCCGTCTGTCTCTTTATGGTTATTGTTGTACTTATAAGAAGTGAACTTGCATCTCGCGTAAGACAGGTGCTTGCCACGCTTTTGTTCATGTTGACAGCCCGCTCGCGATGCATACGAGTGCCAGCACATGTCATACCTAAAAATCATCTCTTTTTCTTCCTTTTAGCGTCGTTTCATTCACAGGTGGCGATCACGCCTCGAGAAATTATCAGCGGCAAATGTGCGTGCCGTTACGGCGCCCTGGGCAACTGCAAGCATTGCGCAGCGGTGGCATTGTACGTAAACCTACACGAGGACACTTCGTTCTAGCCACCATAGCTTTGTGTACTAGCGGTCCGCAGACGTGGGGAAAGCCATCGAGGAAGCCCGAGCCTCGAACATATTCTGGTATTTTCGTTCGGTCACCAAGATGAGAGGTCATCGGCGCTGAAACAAATAATTGAGAGCAATCAGCTGACACTCAACAACGCGAAGACAAAACGTGTGGAAGTGTGCGCGAAAGAAGCGCTAATTTGCGAATACTCGACGTGTGCTGGAGAAATCAGCTGACAACAACGCGAAGACAAAACGTGTGCTAGTGTGCGCGAACGAAGCGCTAAATTGCGAATACTCGACGTGTGCTGGAGAAATCAGCTGACAACAACGCGAAGACAAAACGTGCGCTAGTGTGCCCGAATGAAACGCTAATTTGCGAATACTCGACGTGTGCTGGACAAATCAGCTGACAACAACGGAGGACAGAACAAGTACGTGCTAGTGTGCGCGAGAGAAACGCTAATTTGCGAATAGTCGACGTGTGCTCGAGCAATCAGCTGACAGTAACACGAGACAGAACAAGCTTGCGCTAGTGTGCGCGAGCGAAACGCTAATTTGCGGATACTCTACGTGTTATGCGGTGCACTCTAGCCTTATTTCTGTTGTACTAAGTGCAAGAAAGCATCCACATTAATCAACCCGTTCCAGCAGTCGAGTCATCGTCCTGGCGCACAAAGGAGAGGTAGGGCAGGTTGACTAGTAAATGCGTGGAAAAATGCGCCGTGCGTCCAAAGCCTCAGTGTGGAGCTCTTACAACGTTACAGATTTCACAAGTGACAACCCCTGTCCGTGTTCTGGAGCGAAACAAGCTGCATGAACACACGCTTTTGAGCAGTTATAACGTTGTCGTGTGTTTCACGAATGCTTCCCGTTGTTGTTGTTGTTCTGTTTGACAAAAATTCGCAAGGGCGACGCTTACTTGACGCGCCGAACAGCGGCGATCCACTTCTGCCGCCGAGCTGCTTCCCACGGCCTTGATGGGAAGCAATACATCATGATGCCGACATCCCCTTCTCTGCTGTGACTATCCTTAACGCAGCAGTATATGCGCTTGTTCTTTTTTTTCACACCTCTCACAAAGCTGTCAATAGGCGAATCCATTGAAAAAACGCGCGCTGCAGTGCTGTTCGCAGTGCGCACAACGGTGGAAGGTGCCGAAGGGCCTACTCGCGGGTTCTCATCGCCGCTGCAGGTGGCGCGACGTTTACAAGCAAACTAGGGTGCCTCGATGTGCTCCTCCGGAACAGGGGAGACACTGCTCTTGTGGACGCCATATTGGTTCAAACGTTCGCGTTCGGTGGCAATGCCTGGCATGCATAGATGGAACGCTTCCAGCGAAACGCGCGGTAATTTGGCTCAGTTTATCCCTTCCGGCGGTAGGGCTTGCACATATAATGTTGGTAACAAATAGATTAGCACTAATTATTACGCACGAAACATTTGATGGCGAAATAAAGGCATTTAGAGCGTATCTATCGGTCTATCTATCTCACTGGCTGCGTAGATTCTCGTGCTCTCGCGGCCGATTGATTAAGTTGATGAGTACCAAAAATGACATGGCATGACAAGAGCATGTTGAAAACATAAATGACTGCTCATTACATGAAAATCATGACATGCCTTTAATGTACGCCATGACATACGTGACATGGTCAAGGAGCTACAACGGCCGTTTGGCCAACTTCATGTATATCAAAATTGACATGATATGATAAGAGCATGAGGAAAGTATACATGACTGGTCATAACACGAAAACCTTGTCATGCATGTCATATAGGCCATGACATACATGACCCGGTCATGGAGCTCTTACGGCCGTTTTAGTAACTTGATGTGTACCCAAACTGACACGGCATGATAGGAGCGTATGGCTAACATGAATGACTGGTCATAACACGAAAACCATGTCATGCATGTCATGCGCGCCATGACACACATGACACGGTCATAGTGTTCTAACGGCCGTAATATTAACTTTATGTATACCAAAATTGACAGGGCATGATAACAGCCTAAGATGAAAGAAAATAACTGGTCATAACACCAAAAAGATGTCATGCATGTCATGTACGCGATGACATATATGACCCGGTCATGGAGCTCAAATGACGGTTTTATTAAAGGGGTCGTGAAAAGAATTTGGATATGCCGGTTTGTAATTTACACTGCTTCAATACGCATTCGACAAGCCGATTCCGAAATATTTCGGCGAAATATTCAGTGCACATTTAACAACGCCCGTTTTAAATCTCAGCTTTCTTGCGCTCCCGAAACGACTATGCGACACTACCGGCCGGCGTGGTACTATTTGGTGACGTTGAGTTAAGATATTTTTAAGTTCAAAGGCACAGTGAACTCGCGCTTGCTCTAAAGGAATCGATTTACTTGAAAGCTAGAAAGGAAGAAAATACTTGGAAACCGTGCGGTGCCACCATTCGGAAGAAAAACGGCAGCACGGTTTGTTTTACCATGGCCTCCGAGGGCGCGCCAATCTCGGAGGTATGACGGCTACTAAGATGACGTCATCTGCAGAGTTGAGGGGAACGCGCGCAATGAAACCGAAACCGCGTTTTTTATCGCTCTAAATCAACGCACACGGTGCAACGGAACAATGCATATTGTTGATTGGAGGGTCAGGATCCCGAATACGCATTTAGTACAAAATGTTCAGAAAACGTTTCACGACCCCTTTAACTTGTAGAGCACCAAAATTTACATGGCATGATAAGAGATTATGAGTAACATAAATAGCTGAGTATAACACGAAAAGCTTGTCATGCATGTCATGTATGCCATGACATACATCACCCGGTAATGGAGCTCTAACAGCCACTTTATTAGATGCGAAGCATCTTATGGCCGAGTTCAAACCGGTGGTGGTGTGCGGCGTGACCACCCTTATTGCGCATGCGCTCGCCCTGTGTGAATGACTAGCTTAATGCGGATTAGCTTAATCCGGCTTAATCCACATTTCCTTATTGTGGCCATACGCTGTCATCCAACTGACTAGGCAATATCAACTTACTCAAAACTGGGTGGTGGAAGATTCGGACTACCTTAATCCAGCTTAATCGAATTTAATGGGATCGGATTAATGTGACCATACGCAGTCACCCAAACGGCTAGTCATTCTCAATTCACTCAACATTGAATTGTAGAGGATTAGCTTAACCCGGATTTATTTAGTCATGCTTAATCCGAAAGAACATAGCCTAGTCGGGTCTAACCTACATCATGGCTATGCCATCTCGTCTTGGACCGGATTAGCGTAATCCGACATAATCTCTACTAATCTTGCCTAATCCCACTTGATAGGTATCTATCAGTATAGATTGGTATGGACTAGCGTTAAATTCGCTTGTTCAAATTCAATTAGGCTGCGATATGCTGGCTTAAATAGGCTTTTTCTAAGCTTACCCTGGTTTAATCCGGCGGCTTAATTGGTATCACTGAGTATCAATCAGTATTGATTCGTATCGATTACTATTGATTGTTTTGACTATGCTTATTTAGCATGGGCTACGAGCATGATTAACTTGTCTTGACCAAGCTTATCTAAGCTTATCGGCAAGGTAGCCGAAGCATCTATTCACTCCGCAACGCTTAACGCAAAGCTTAACATCCTCTTTGTAAAAGCAGCTTCACGCGATGATTATGCGATGCAGCTATAGCGAGACAAACAAGGATTTCTTTAACAGCATGCTCACCGCCAGCGATAAAAAATGCACGGCCACATGCGAGACAAGTCAACAACTAACCTCGCATATCTTGGTGCTGTCGGTCGGATGCCAGCGGTCGCGTTTCACTTGTGCTTCCCATTTTTTTTCTTCGCTCGCTGTTGCGAGGGAAGCGAAACATCCGCTGGCCTTTCGCGTGTGAACTGGTGCACCGTGGCACACAGCAGCCTGTCATAGCGGCCAAAGAACTGATCTCAAACGTCGAGAACAACGTGTTTACAGCACCGCGCTAGCCTCTGCGCGCCGCCCGACACTTTCGAACCAATATGGCCGCCAGGCGGCGCGGGGTCTTTCAAAAGGTGTCTCCACCCTGGAGCGGAGGCGCGCGCACGTCGAGGCACCCTAAAGCAAACTGCATTGCCGGGTGCCCATACCTTCGAAGTAGAGGGGTTTTAGTGGCCGTCGCTGCTTCGCTACGAGTGCCGTGGGTCACGGCTACCCGACGAGGACGACACAAAAAGCGCGATCCGTTGAAGACGTTCCGTTGAAGAGCGGTATTGTATACCACTATGCCAAGGGCAAGCTTCTGAAAAAAAAAAAAAAGGGGGGGGGGGGGGGGGGGAGCGGCATGCTTTTACTTCAACGACATAGCCCACACCGAGTGTGGGAACGTAGCACGAAAGCACCCGGGATCGACACCTGCAGGGCGCCTGCATGCGATACCACAGACAGGTCAGGCCCCTCAAAAGCAAGTTTGCACGTGTGTCCAAGCTCATTCTGTCTGCATAAGACACACGAGGATCACTTTTGCTTAGTTTTGTGTATTGTTATTTGTTGTTTTTCTCAGCTACGTCCCCTTTCCGTTTCTCCCTTCGAAAATAAAGCAGTCGTCCTGGTGCGCTGAAAATGAACGGACGTGTCATGCCTTTTTCATCTCTCTGATTAAGCCTACAGAGAGATAGCTAGCGCTCAATCCGCGTAAGGTTTGCTACGAGTAGCGTTTGTTCAAGCCACGGAGCACCAGCATACCTGGCCGGAGTCACGAACGGGTGTACAACGAGGCTAGGATCAATGAAAACGCTAAACGAAGCGCAACTGCGAACGATCGAGCAATATTCAGGGATGAGGTGTGTGCGCCCGATCCATTGTTTAATGAGTTGAACCCCACGTCACTCACGGACTTGTGTGAAGTATTCGTCCTCCAACGTGCTGGAATAACACATCTATCTTGCAGGGTAAGATTCCGTTGTTGTGATGATCCAAGTGACCTTGCGTATTGCCGGATGTCTGCTTTTGCCTATCCGTGTCGTTATTACAAAAAAAAAAAAAAAATGTTTGACTACGGAGGAATGGTTTCACTGAAATATACAAGCTCTGATGTGTTCGGCCGCGTTCTTCGCGGCTAAGGCCGTGTCAGATACGCGGCATTTGCCTGCCTGCACCGTATGATGATGTGAGATAACGTCGTGTTACCAAAAATGTCTGTCTGGGGGGATGGCGTACCGGCTCAGCTGGCGCCGAGTATCATTACTTTCGGTAAAGGCCAAACCCCATATGCGCGAAAATGCACGCGTCAGCGACGGGCGACGCGAAGCAGTCTACCATCGCGCGAGCTGTAGTTTGCATAACCAAACCTCATTCACGCGAAAACTTCGGCGAGCGATATGCAGTGTTGCTGGCATGAAGGCGTCGATTTTGTAGCGAAACTCGTGCGTTGACCACGGCCTTGCAAAGTAGAGTAGCATGTTTTACTACGCAAAGTACGCAAACTGTTTTTTATAGCCGTGTAATAGTGTTTTTCCTGCGTATGTGCATGAATATCAAGCACATGGCGGCAACCGGCAGTGCGTCATTGATGTACGTCCTGTTCCGGCTTTCTCCTATTGGCTAGAAGGGCATGACACTTACGGGCGACCGATTCTAGATTTCCAAAACCGAGTGTTCGCGCGATTTTGACTACGCGACACGTCGCGCAAACGGCCCGTTTCGTCGCTCATCGCGTCGCCCGTCGCTTTCGCGTGCATTTTCGCGCGTATGAGGTGTACACCGTTCCGCACTGCACGCCGCTTGCGTCGTCTGCTACGATGCCGTACGGGTCGTTTGTGCCGGATTCGGCGCATGCGCACTCGGACGATGCAAAAGGCGGATTCGAATGATTGAGCCCGAGCACGTTTTCTGCTCGTTTTGAAACAGGTTTGTACCAATGGAAGGGCGCGAGTCGCGCTTTCCAGTGGGGGAGTCGGGGTGGGTTCAGTGCTGTGGTTCAGTGCAAGAATCGCTCCGTGGAGCACGAAAACCTGCTCCGCAAGAATCGGCGGAGTGGACCAGAGTGAGCAGCTCCGTCCAGTTCTTTTGCTTCTCTCGTCCAGTACTGGCCGAGAGGAACAAAGCAAACAAACCTCAACAACCCTGTTTTAAAGGTGAACATTTGACAGAGATCTGTCTGGTTGGGACGAAATTAAAGGTGAAAACAGGGGGACACCAACCAAATTATAATCATTTAAAAGTAAAATTTACTTCTAAACATGAAGAAACCCGACGTTTCGGGTCCCACTCGGACCCTTCTTCAGGGGTGACTGGAGGGCACCAGACAGAAGCAGTGCTTATAAGGCCTTCTTTCTTCTCTCTTCCTTCCTTTCTCACTTTCTCTTTTTTCCGGTTCTTCAAGCCGAGGGGTCATGCTAATGTTGAATCAGGTGCCGTAGTCCGCTAAAATAGACACTTGGCATTGCACCTGCAGACCGGTTCACGTTTCCAGGTGTCGCCTGAATGTGCCATGATTTCACAAAGAGCCGCTTGTGAAAACTGGTTTCCAAGTCGAGGACGCGGGAGTTGTCAAAATCGATGCGGTGGTCGTGCACCTCGCTGTGTACAGCTCAGCACAGGAACGATGTCCGCAAGTTCGACAAAGGAGTGCATTAGCTGAACACAGCGAGGTGCACGACCACCGCGTCGATTTTGACAACTCCCGCGTCCTCGACTTGGAAACCAGTTTTCACAAGCGGCTCTTTGTGGAATCATGGCACATTCAGGCGACACCTGGAAACGTGAACCGGTCTGCAGGTGCAATGCCAAGTGTCTATTTTAGCGGACTACGCCACCTAGCTGATTCAACATTAGTATGACCCCTCGGCTTGAAGAACCGGAAAAAAAGAGAAAGTGAGAAAGGAAGGAAGAGAGAAGAAAGAAGGCCTTATAAGCACTGCTTCTGTCTGGTGCCTGTGCTGTGTGTTTACTGCTGCAACGCAGTGAGAACCCGAGCCGACGGAGGGGAGCCGCCGGGAAGTGGGCTCCGCCCACCCGACGACGGAGTTACGGGCACGCGAGCCGGGGGAGGAGAACTGAGAAATAAAGACACTTTGAGACTGAACGCCATGCGTGTCGGCTGTACGTTTCTCGGCCTCCGCGAACACTACATGGTGGCAGCGTACATTTGAACCTGCCAAGAGCACCGATGGAGGAGTCGCAACCCCAGCAAGGAAAAATGGCTACGTCCAGCTTTCAGTGCAAGCCTCCGGAGGAATTCACGTTCACAAACCCTAGTGAATGGCCGCAATGGAAGCGGCGATTTGAACGTTTTCGCATCGTGAGTGGACTCGCTTCGAAATGCTCAGTGGAACAAGTCTACGCACTGGTCTACTTTATGGGCGACAAGGCAGAAGACATCCTCGCCTCATTAAAGTTGACAGACGAGCAGAAGAACAACTACAACGATGTCCTGAGGGCGTTCGAGAACCACTTCGTAGTTCGCAAGAATGTCGTGTACGACAGAGCGACATTCTTCGGAAGACAACAGCGGGAAGGAGAAGGTGTCGAAGAGTTCGTCACAGAGCTACACCGACTGGCCAAGTTGTGCAGTTTCGGAGAATTACACGACGAGATGATCCGGGACCGCATAGTCGTGGGCATCAGAGACCGCAAGCTGTCGGAAAGAACGCAGCTGGATGCGGAGCTGACCCTCGAAAAGGCCACCACAATGGCGCGACAGTCTGAAGTCGTAAAAGAACAAGCTGCTACGCTGCACGGAAGCAACGAAGGGAAAGAAGGGAAAGTGGATAGAGTCGGCCTGGCTCGTAGACCAACCGTACCACATGGAAATCGCAAGGTCCCTTCAAAACAAGTTAAGAAGCCACCTGAATCCGAAGCAAAGCAGTGTCCGTTCTGTGGCTACCTTCAACACACTTCAGGGGAATGCCCTGCGCAAAAGGCGACATGCAACAAGTGCCGTCACAAAGGACATTTTGCCCGCGTCTGCAAAGGAGGAGCATCAGTCCGCGAGATCGTCCGTAGCAACGACGCATTTCTCGGAGCCATCTCATCCAGCTGCGACGACAAGTGGATGGCTGCTGTGGGCATCAAAGGGTCGCCTGTCACCTTCAAAGTGGACACAGGAGCAGATGTGACGGTCATACCTCTCCAATTGTACCAGAGATATTTCAAGAGTCTGCACCTCAAGAAGGCAGGGAAAGTCTTGCGGGGACCTAACCAGCAGGAGCTTGCTGTTTCCGGCATGATAACAGCAGAGATATCATACCGCGACAAGTCAACAAAGGCAAACGTATACGTTGTGGATGGCCTCCACACGCCTCTCTTGTCAAGGGCAGCAAGCGAAAAACTAGGCATCGTAAAGCGTCTTGATCAAGTCATCAGTCAGAAAAGCGGAGCTGTCAACCCAGAGGGTGAGTTTCCCAAACTCTTTTCCGGTCTCGGAAAAATTAAGCTCGCATACAAGATCAAGCTTAAAGAAAATGCTGTACCGTTAATACTGACCACTCCTCAAAAAGTTCCCATACCTCTAATGTCGAAGGCCAAGGCAAAACTTCAAGACATGGTTGAGCTCGACGTTATAGAGCCAGTTGAGGAGCCAACGCAATGGTGTTCTGGAATGGTCATTGTTCAAAAACCTGATGGAGATGTGCGCATATGCGTAGACCTGACTAAGCTAAACAAGTTTGTCGAGCGAGAGGTTCACCCTCTGCCTGTAACTGAGCATGTGCTTGCGCAACTTGCCGGAGCTCAATACTTTTCCAAAGTCGACGCCAATTCAGGATTTTGGCAGTTCGAACTCGCGGAGGAGTCTCGAAACATGACCACGTTCATAACGCCATTCGGCACATACCGATTCAAAAGACTTCCTTTCGGAATCAGTTCTGCGCCCGAATTCTTCCAAAGGAAGATGTCCCAGTTTCTGGATAATCTAGAAGGCGTCGTGTGTGTAACATGGATGATATTCTGATCTATGGCAGAACGCAAGCAGAGCATAACGCCCGTCTCAGAAGAGTTCTGCAAAGATTACAGAAACATGGCGTAACGTTGAATCGTCAAAAGTGTGAGTTCAATCTACAAAGGGTAAAGTTCTTGGGCCACATTGTCGACAGCCAAGGAATTCATGCTGACCCTTCGAAAGTTCAGGCTATTATTGACATGAGACCCCCATCAAACACTCAGGAGAAGGTTTATGGGAATGGCGAACTACCTGATGAAGTTTGTGCCGAACATGTCAGAAATAGCCCACCCCATGAACGCTCTTTTAAGCACGAAAAGCGAGTGGGTATGGACCTCAGCCCAGCAGAAAAGCTTCGAACTGTTGAAGAAAAAGCTGTGTGAAAGCCCGGTTCTGTCAGTGTTCGATCCAGAGAATCCGACAGTAGTTTCAGCGGATGCCTCATCATTTGGGCTGGGGGCAGTTCTGCGACAGAAGCAGAAAGATGGAGAGTATAGGCCTGTAGCGTACGCATCCCGTAGCCTGTCCGAAACGGAAGGATACGCACAGATTGAAAAAAAGGGCCTTGCCGTGACCTGGGCATGTGAGAAGTTTCAGGAGTATGTGACTGGTTTACATTTTACCATTGAAACAGACCACAAGCCGCTAGTGCCAATTTTCATGTCGAAAAATCTGTCGGACATCACGCCCAGGCTACAGAGGCTAAAAATGCGCATGATGCGTTTTTCGTACAAAATGACACATGTGCCAGGCAAAGAACTTGTCGCTGCTGATGCTCTGTCTCGACAGCCGCTACCTCATCGAGATAGCATGGAGCTCGAAGAAGAAGTTGCATGTTACGTTAGAAGCGTAATTGCCAATCTTCCTTCAACTGACAAGAGACTTGTAGAAATTCGACGAAAGCAAGCGGAAGATCCAATTTGCAGCAAGCTGATCAGCTACTGCAATGATGGATGGCCAAACCGCAGTGAGCTTCCTTTCGAATGTAAAGATTATTGGCAGCACAGGTCAGACGTTGCTGTTGAAGATGGCCTCCTGATGAAAGGTTCAAGGATTATAATTCCAGGACCTATGCGCAATGAAATACTCGGAAAGATACACGAGGGACATCAAGGAATCGTAAAGTGTCGAGCAAGAGCCCGGGAGTCAGTATGGTGGCCGGGTGTGTCGACAGAAATCGAAGAGCTTGTTAGGCGGTGCTCACAGTGTATTCAAGAACAGACATACAGACATGAGCCTTTGATGCCGTCTAAATTTCCCGATCGACCATGGCAGAAAGTCGCCATGGATCTGTTCCACTGTGGAGGGAAAAACTACTTGCTTGTAACAGATTACTATTCGAGATTTCCCGAGATCGCCCTGCTTACGAGTATGACCGCGCAAGAAGTAATCAAACATGTGAGGTCCATTTTCGCAGGGCACGGCATGCCCGAAACAGTTTTCAGCGATAGTGGACCTCAGTTTAAGAAACTTGAAGGCTCTGCTTTCCATCAGTTTGCGCGAGAATGGGGCTTCGAGCGCGTGACATCGAGCCCTAGGTTTCCGCGAAGCAATGGTTTCGTGGAGGCGGCTGTGCGCATCGTAAAGAAGGGCCTACAGAAAACTGACGACAGTTATATTGCTCTTCAGGCGTATAGAGCCACGCCACTTGCAAATGGCTTTAGCCCCGCAGAGTTATTGATGGGTAGGCGTCTGAGAACCTCTCTACCGGTGGCATGCAGTTCGCTTGAACCCGCAATGGTCGACAAGCATACACTCCGGGCGTGGGAACGGCGCCGAGCAGGCACGCAAAAGAAATACCACGATAGAAGGCATGGAGCTCGCGTCCTCCGAGATTTAGAGCCAGGGGAAACTGTGTGGATACAAGACCAAAGCAAGTCTGGAACCGTTCTTTCCTCGGCAGGGTCTCCGAGGTTTTATGTTGTTGAGACAGACGGAGACCAACTGAGAAGAAACCGTATCCACTTAGCCCCGCTGCCTGAAGTTGAACGCTCGTCGCAGGAGTCAACGCCCGGGAGACACCACCAAACCTCGCCAGACGCGAGTACTAGTAACGTGGGAAGTGTGCCGAGTCGAGTAGACGGAATGCAGCCAAAAAGAACAACCGAACGTCAAGAAAGCTTATCTACCCAACAAGGCTACAAGACACGGAGTGGACGCGTAGTCAAGCCTGTCCAGCGCTTTTAAAAGGGAAAGCTGTGAGGGGGAGATGTGCTGTGTGTTTACTGCTGCAACGCAGTGAGAACCCGAGCCGACGGAGGGGAGCCGCCGGGAAGCGGGCTCCGCCCACCCGACGACGGAGTTAGGGCACGCGAGCCCGGGGGAGGGGAACGGAGAAATAGACACTTTGAGACTGAACGCCATGCGTGTCGGCTGTACGTTTCTCGGCCTCCGCGAACACTACAGTGCCCTCCAGTCACCCCTGAAGAAGGGTCCGAGTGGGACCCGAAACGTCGGGTTTCTTCATGTTTAGAAGTAAATTTTACTTTTAAATGATTATAATTTGGTTGGTGTCCCCCTGTTTTCACCTTCAACCCTGTTTTGCTTTACATGGATTAAAAACCGTCTACCGTCCTTCATCGCTCTCCCGTTTTTTGGCTCAATAGAAAGCGTACCTTTCGAAGTGTCCCAGCGTGCAGTGGTTTCTCCAGAAACTGAATAGAAATTATTAAAACAATTTTTTTTATCTACGAAGTCGCTCCTTTCCTAGTGTAGGCATGCCAGCAACACTGGGTACCGCGCATCATGCGTCGTCGTCTCCCTGGAAACCCTTTCGGGCGCGGGAGGCATCTCAACGCGAACCGGCTTCAAGGTCGACATTCCAGAGGCGACGACGAGGAGGAGAGGCGAGGGAAAGTCGGCGCGGGGTAGCGGGGGGGGTGCGTCTCGGACATGCAGCGCCGCATGCATGACAAGCGCTGTACTACGCGCCTCCGCAGGCAGATGAATTCGAAGGCAGCGCCACCTGCGCCACCCCGAAAGCAGCGAAAAAAAGAACAAATTATTCTTGCACGCCCATAACAAGGTGTCTCATAGGGTGAAGTACGCTTGTAAGACATACATAGTAGTTTTTCAGCACAGTATGCATACCTGCGTGGGCTGGTCCTCGTACACTTGGAAAATGACGAACACGCTGTTGGGTGTCGCTAGCGGCGTTTTTTGCACCACTTTCAGAGCGACGTGGCCTCCGCGATCGGCTGCAGCGGCGCCGCCGCTGCCGATCGCGGAGGCCATGAGAGCGAAATTAAAAACATAATTCCTTTTTTGTGGGGTGAAAGCGTGCTCGTTCCCGTAAATGTGACGCACGATCTGCCCAATTTTACCACAATCTTAAAAAAATTTCTGAGCGGTAGACAGTCCCTTTAAGGTACGCCACTCGACCAAAAAACACACAGCAGCCCGTCCTCGCCGACGCTTCTGGCCTGTCAGGTAAACGACGCGTGCCTGCTGATCGTTATCAAGCACGATCTCGTTTAACAGCGCTCATGTGTGCAAAAACCATTAGCATTTCCGCTGTGTGTTATACGCTAACACGCGCGGCTAGTTTTGTCGATGCCTAGACGGGAAGCGCAATGTTGTAATCGAGCGAGCCGGTTCGGTGAGCTTCCGATCTCTTGCTGTGGAAGTGCGTGCTACTTTCAAAAAAAAAAACATGTGCGCTTTAAACACCAATTAACTCGATTATGGCGTACGTGCATCGATCGTGCCCAAAAATAAGTTGTAGCCAACACTTTTCATGCCGCCATGAGCGGTGATACGGGGGAGCCTCGCTCAGATTGATCACAGCGAAGCCGAACTAACTGCAACGGCTTCAGCTTTTTACGTTATACGCATCTACCGCTCTGCCGTGGGCTGTAGCCATCGGACAGCCCGAACCGACGACGAAAATCTACCCGGCACGCCAGACGTCCGATCCCGGCGGTCCAGTATCACCCCGACCGATCCGACTGCTCCAGCGGCGGCGGTTGTGTTCCAATCGCGGATTAGGAGCCGCTGATCCACGCCGGAGCTGGGTGCTCCCTTGCGGCCATTGGGATTCAACAATGAGGTGGCCGATGGTTTCGCCGGTCATCTGCTGTCTCCTGTGGAAACGAGCGCCTTCAAGTTGCGGTCCATGATGAACTACTTGTCAAAGACCTTTTTGAAGAAGTCGAAGCTCTTTGCGTCGTCATCCGAAAGGTTGAAAAGATGTGCTTGTCGGCCCATGGTGCGCACTTGTGCCTCCGAGCGCTCGTTCAGGCCCGATGCGTATCGATACAACGCTACACGGACAAAGAAGCGCCTGCCCATGTGCGCCTCCTTTGCCCATGTTTCGTGTGCAGCCACTTCAATATGAAGCATTACCAACTATTTCAAGTCTTAATTTTAATGCGAACGTCTGTATCCACGCCGGCCACTGCGCGCTGTTGTCCAAGTCCAGCTCCGAAGGCCGTGCGCTGCAGAAGCCATATTGCTTCCTGCTTGACGACGTCTCGACCTGTCAACTTTCTGGCAACATGTTGCGTGCTCCGGCAACTGGGCTACCGAGCCCCCGGCGATGAAAGATCACGCAGGTGGTACTCCCGAAATCACTCACGAAAAAAAGCCCCCGGCGTTTATTTCCACTCGGATATGAACGCCCTGTGATGTCATGACCCCGTCGCTTCCGTGGGCACATATAGAGACGATAAGACGGTGCCACTCATGCGCGGTAACTGCGCGCCAACACTGATCAGCGCACAATTTGTTTGGTCGTTCCTAGTCCTCCCTTGTAATAACATGCGCGCGTGTATATAAGCTGCAGATTGTGTGATTATAATAGAATTGGTTGAAAGTCAGCATGTCTATATGTCGTTTTTGTGTTCCTTCGTTTCCTGTTATACTGCTGCACAGGCTGTATTACGAAGAGATGTACCACCTAGCCCATGAGCGATTCCTCCCGGAACCACTATCCTTCATGTGCGACATGAAAATAAAGATTCAGCTATGAATTGTACCGGGACTTCTGAAAATGTCTCAAGTCTGTGTATAATATTACTGCTTCTGTTATAAATTCCTTGAGAACCACGTTCATGTATCAAGTAACTAAAGTAGTGCTTCAACTGGAAATTGCCCTAAGGGTGTTCCCTTTCTTCTGCAGCACGCAACCAGATGCAGCACCTGCAGCTTTCCAGTTTTGGCAGCTAATCTCACACCACAGAAGGAAGCTTGCCCCAGGGACTGTGCGTCGCTGCTTTTAGTGATTTATCTTTTATTTCTTTTTAGGTAATAAATATGACAACTGTTGCCTGTTTACTTGTTCTCTTGGCTATTTTTCAGGAATCGGTAATCTATTGCATGTGAAAGCTGGTGTGACAAAGCAAGCGAAACAATACTCACTGCAACTTATAAATGCAGGGAATAAAAACGTCAGTCGGTTGCGAAAGCTTTGTGACTCGTTTGGCCTGAGGCAGTTGTAAAAGGACAGGCATATTGCACCGCACTGCGCAGCAAACGTGCAGTGCTGGAGTTGTTCCGCTTGTGCATTGCACCATTTCAGTCTGGGTGGAAAAAGCTAGTGTGTGCGCAGTAAGTATTTATGTTCATATAACCACGACTAGAAATCGTAACTATAGTCGGATACAACTCAAGTCACGGCCGCTCTGGACGCGCGCGTTCGCTCCCTCCTTTACGGCCTGCGCACGGGGGGTGGGAGGGCGTTTCTACCTATCGCCGCAACTCGGCGGGGGCGCTCCGAGCCAACCCGCTCTAATTACCAGCTCCCGGCCGTTGCGGAGGCTAGCGCGCCACGGAATATGTTCGGCTTCAGACTTGCCACGTCACTTTCTGAAGCTCCTCCATGTGGTATGCATGGCACCAATGCGATGAGAACACTGTGGCAAGCATATATAACTCCGGTGATTTCCGCTTTTCGGAGGGGGAGACACAAGCCACTGATTCGCCCACTTCTGCTGCTCATGAGTGCACTTGCCATTGCTCGTCGTGCTCAGAAGGCTCAGCCGCATGACTCGTCACCGACCACCAAAACAAATGACACGAAACATTTTTTTTGAGGAAAGTGGTTTTCAAAACATTTACTTCAGATGCACATATGCCAACCATTACTGTACTTGAAAATTATAAAATATGGACATTTTTCTTCAAGGTATCCCAATTCTTCCTTTAATATTAAAATAAATACCTTGAAAAGGGAAAAGTCACTTTTTCCCACAAGCAGCCGTGAGTCGCAATCACAGTAGAAGGAACATAATAATAAGTCGCACCACCCCACGCTGAGTCCTTGCATGCATACAAATTCCCAAGCCCTCACGAGTCCAGATGCAGTCTTCAGCATGCAAGTGAAGAGATTAGAAAAATTTTCTTATGCATTAATGCACGCCGTCGCCGAAGAGAAAAAATAAAGAACTTTCACAGAAACCGTTCGATATCACACAGAATGTTCTCCTCGGTACTAAAATAATATAATGCACAAGAAGAACTGAAAAAAGAAGCACTGCTGGTAAAACGCTGTCGTGATGCTTACGGCTAGTTTAAAGTAGCCACATCGTTAAAGGCCGGAACTGTTTTCGCGTGGGCTGGTGAATATAGCCTGAAGGCCTGTCGTTCTGATCTGTTAACATTTTTGTGTAGTTAACAAGAATCCGAAGAACCAACGCCGTCCGCTTTTTTGCGCTGTTTTTCTTAAATATGCACAACCAACTAGCCCAGCCAGCTACTTTACCTCTAACATAAAAGCGGTACACCCGCAGTGCTACGAGCAACGCCGATGTGCTCAGCCGCTGCAATGAGGCCGGTAATTTCATCGTTATCGCAACAGAACATATGATGGTTCCGGGAAACATCTTGACAGTCACACATTTGAGCGGTTCGCCACAAGGCTGAGCAAATCCGTCTCATTGTAGAAACTAAGCAGAAGGACGCACTCGGTGACATGCATAAGCATGCCGTCCATCATTCCAAAACTGCGTTATGTTCATGAAGGACGCTGTAGTGGAAGGCTCCGGGAATTTCCACCACCTGAGAACCTTTAGCGTCATCTAAATCTAAGCACCATCAAATATAAGGTGGTCAAGTTTGGCCAACCAACCAACCCATTCTCGTTGCTACTAGCGCCGAGTGTGCGTCTTCTTTTGCAGAATGCATGAGTACTAAGAAATCCAGACTGTCCCCACACGCACCTGTACTGCTTTCACCACTTCCTACATGCGGAAGAAATAATTAGCACGGTAAAGTGGCCGGGAACAGGTGATTTACCATACGAAGCGCGTGCAGAGCAACGCGCTGTGGGGGGTTGGCTCGTGACGCCCTTACGCGGAACGCGCCGTTGTCACTGTATAGACCTTTCCAATAGAGCCCTCCTGGGCGCCGCCATGAAAGTGCCGGTAACGACGTCTAGCGGCGACGCCAGCTTGGGCTGTTTGCTCGCCGGGCTCTCCGTCCGGGCGCGTGCATTCGTTGTGTGTGTGTTTCAGCAAGATCTTGCTTTCTCTCTTTGTAAACATCGTGGAATCGTTTGATAGGTTCACTTGTGAGTGTGGGGGATCTGATTGATTAGCAGGACAGTTGCCGTCAGCGTTGTTTTGCGTGTTATTGCTCGGGCAGAGGCGGGATCAGCCGGGCCGGTTAGTAGCCGCAAAACTGGAAAAACGGGAAAAGTGTCGCCTCCTTTTGTTTGAGTTACTGTTGTAAGATGACTCACCTCATAACAGGAATACTGTTGCTTTTGCTAACAATAGTCCCACTCATTAAGGCGAGAGCCTGAATGTCTCAATGAGAGTAGCCTCAATGTTTCAGTCAGAGTGTACGTCCTAAAAAGTTGGTGGTTCCAAAATTATGGAAAATTATCACAAAAGAACGATACCTTGAGAAATAAATGACTAATCATGTAACACGATATATCAAACGATCCCTTCATTAAACGCAGACATGACTAAGGTGTAATGAGCGTGCTACAGCTAGGCTTTAATTCATGCGCATGGCTATAACCGAGTTGCCTGTCCAGAAATCAATGATTGAAAATCGCAGGCTAATGTTTGTAAGTCACGCAAGTCACGTTAGAGTGGTTATGATAATGAGAATGCGCCGTGATAACGTACAAATCACGATTAAGAAATGACCCGATTTTGCAAAGCATGTAATTAATGACACGTGATGCAAGGAAAAGCTTGAAACTAAGAAAGCGGTCGATATTGAAAGGTGCAATGTTGAAGGATGTGATATCGGTCATCGTCAGGCTCATGACATGACATGATGTGGTCAGATCATGCTATGACATGAGCATGACTCTGCGAACATAAGACTACTGGAAGGGGACCGCTATGGGTGTCAAACAAAAAGTATATGTCGAAGAATGCAATGTTGGTCATCGTCACGTTCATAACATGACATGCTCATGTCATGAGCATGACTCCGCAGAAATAAATGTAAATGAAGGAGGTCAAGATGGGTGCCAAACAAAGATGTAGATCGAGAGACGCGATACGAGTTAGTCATGTTCATGACATGAAATACATGATATGACATAAGCAAGACAGAGCGAAAATTAACGGAAGGGGGTTAAGATTTGTGTCAAACGAAAGATACAGCTCGAGGGATGTGATATAAGTTATAATAATATGACATCAATTACATGACATGAGCATCATTATGCAAAAAGCTATAAAAGGGGGTCGATACACATGTAAAAACGAAAGGCACAGGTGAAAATGTGATGAGAGTTTTAGTCATTTTAATGACCTGACCCAACACGATTATGATTCAACATGAAAGCTTCAAGGAGGTTAACACGGGTGTCAAACGAAAGGTACACAGCTCGAGGGATGTGATATGTTATAATTATGTTCATGACATGATCGTGGCTCGACATAATCATGACTGAGCATGAAGCCAAACTCAAGAAGTAGTGTAAACGGCATTCGGACACTGACACTATGACAAGTAAACTTTAATGAGGTGTGATAAAGTCAGTCAGTAAATGCCGCACTTATATCTGTGTGCATAACATCGTAAAAATTTTGTGGCATATGTGCGGCATTTACTCAATTAAAACCAGCGCTAGATAGCTACTCTTGGCTGGAGTTCCTTCATGTTGGTTAACTGTCGGCTATTGTGTGCTGACTTTCTCAGTAATGAATAACGTTTGTTAATACATACAAACCTCGCTGGCATGTTGGCATAACATCGGCTCCCACGGTGCGTGAGACCTGGATTTTTCTTTTGGTCGGTTTTCCCATTTATTGCAGTCCATGGTTAAGAAGCATTCATTAGGGTCCGTTTTGGCAGCTTGATTCATTATCGACTTTTTTTCTTTAGCTATTAGCTAGGTGGATGGCCTTTTAAACATGCGAGAGTAAACGCCTTCGTCTCTAAAGTATATATATAAAAGTACCAGCACACACTAGAAAGACAAAATAGGGACATCTGAGAGAGAAGCGTAGAGCCTCCCTCGAACAAACCACGAAGGTTTCGGGAATGTGCGTACAGTGGCTCACATGAGAAGACAGACCGTTTCTTCGCTGCTGCTACAGGCTGAAAGTCACTGAGGAAGTGAAAAGCTCATAGCACAGGCCGGAGGCATACAGCAGCAAGGACAAGAGCAACAAAAAAAAAGAAAAGCAAAAGGAATGTCCGCACTAAAACCCCTTGCTTTCCTATTACCTTGAAACGCATTTAGCTGTCATAGTTGAAGCGAATCGAGTAGGGAGAGAACTAAAAGAGAAATCTGGGAACTTCGTGCCATATGCTAAGAACGGCACTGACTGGGGTTGAGAGTGTGTTGGCGACACCAGCGTTAGGCTCCGTGGGAACATGAGCGGTGCGGCGTTTCGGCACGAGTACGTGAGTGACTGCGTAGCCGCACGCCTCCTGCGCAACGTTGCTGCACATATGCGGCTGCACTTCTGTTTACGTGCAGCATTTCTTTTAAATGCGGAGCATTTCTTAGTCGCACGATGTCGCGCTTCGGCGTCGGCGGCGCCGTCACCACCCCCACTGCGCATGCGCGGCTCGTCTCGTGCCGGCCCACCGGGCGTTCAGCAAGCTGAGCACGCGCAGTGGGGGTGCAGACCTCTTCCCCATACTCCTCTCCCTCGAACGCGGGCGGTGTGTATACACCTTTCCATCGGCACTCTCGCACCGGCGAGCAGGAACCTGTTTTTGTCGTCTGCTACGGCTCTCCGCGCCACGCCCCCCTTCGTTGGGCTGTTTGTCGCGCCGAGCCGCCCATACGTTTTGCCGTGCTTGCACGGTGCGCGCGCTGTTTTTCGCTCACTAGAGCGATTTAAAATGTTCTTTAAGAACAGTCAATCGACAGGGCATCACTGCATTGTCTACGGTTGCACGTACAACTAGAAGAAAAGAAACGGTGCACGTAAACAGCTGTGCACCAAGCACAACGTTGCGCAGGAGGAGTGCGGCTGCGCACTCACTGACGTACTCGTGCCAAAACGCCGCACCGCTCATGTTCCCATGTGGTCTAACGCTAATGTCGCCAACACACCCTCAATCCTAGTCAGTGCCGTTCTTAGAATATGGTGCGAATGTCCCAGATTTCTTCTTTCATTCTCTCCCTACTTGATTAGCTTCAACCATGAGAGCTAAACGCGTTTCACGGTACTACCAAAGCAAGGGGTTTTGGTACGGACATTCCTTTTTCTTTTTTTTTTGTTGCTCTTGTCCTTGCTGATGTATGCCTCCGGCCTGTGCAGTGCAAACCATGTGGGCATGTTTTGTTGAACGGCAAACGTGCTTCAGCACCTTATGTGACGCGGACGCTTCCTTCAAAAGAAAAAATTTCAGCATATCCACGGAGTGAATGATGATGAGTGGGCGAAGCTCGGGATGGTCATCGTAGATCGTGCCGAGTTCCGGATTAATTTAGTTAACGCGCACGCTACGAATCCTCATGGTTCAACTACGCACGAGTGAAATCTCCCACCGGCACTTCATTGCAAGTCAAGATCCAGTGCCTATATATATATATATAGCTCGCGTTGGAGAAGCGTTCACCGGCAACCCATATTATATATATATATATATATATATATATATATATATATATGGGTTGCCGGTGAACGCTTCTCCAACGCGAGCAGTCGGTATTTCTCAATCAAGAAACTCGCTAGGAGACGCTGCCTGCGCCAACGGTTGTCTCTCTCGGGTGAGGGCGCGTTCTCCTTCTTTGCGAGCTGGTACAGCGTTCCTCTAAGAAAGTGTGTTTCCATAGCCAACGCGCGCCTTTCGATCTCTCTCTCTCACAAGACAGCAGAGGCACGCGCGGGGAGAGAGAGCGTGACTATGACCGATAGTCACGCTCTCTGAACGTGACTATGACCGATATTACATTCTTCGACATGCACCTTTTGTTTGACACCCATATCGATCCCCTTCCAGCGGTCTTATGTTTGCAGAGTCATGCTGATGTCATAGCATGACCTGAGCACATCATGTCTTGTCATGAACGTTACTATGACCAATATTAAGATTGTCAAGAGGGGCGTAGCCTCTCTCTGCTTGGAATCGGCGCTGAGGAGGTCCTGCCCACACAGCATGGAACGTAGTTTTCACAATCAGGTTAGCCGATTAGAGGCTGCAGGCTTCCCTCGATCGGTCATCACAGCCGTTGTCGAATCACTGCTGCAGAAGTTAAAACGTGGAACAAGGGAAGCGTCAATTGCTACCCAGCCCTCAAGGATTAGGCCACAAGTTGTGCCATATATCCATAAACTCTCGCACAATTTCAAGAAAGTCGCGGGTAGGCACGGTGTACCGATGGTTTTTTCGGCGCCCGAGAAAATCGGGAAGTTGTGCCAACGCATTTGCGTGAGCAAAAAACGCGACTGCGAGAAGAAGCATGAGAGGCCTTTTCTCAAAAAGTGTTCCACGGGGGTCGTGTACTCGATACCCCTATCCTGCGGCCAGGTGTACATCGGTCAAACCGAAAGGTGTGTTAATGACCGGTTAAGGGAACACGCCCAAAAATTAATCAAACGAGATGATAAGTATGCGCACCTGGTTGCGCACTGTATAATGTGTGGCTGTGACGCAGGATTCTCCGAGACTAAGATTCTGGGCAGAAGCAAAAGAAAATCTGCACGTGAAGTGTTGGAGGCTTTTTACATTGAAAAAGATAAGGACCACTGTATAAGCACCCCGTCGCTATCTCTGTTTCCTAGTGAAATGCAGTTCATAAGATCAAGACTATAAGATAGAAAGAGCAAGAAGGAAATGTATATGTTGATTGTGTGTGTTGGCTTCACATGATGTATGCGCGCATGTGCCACATGTATATATTCAGCCTTCGTGTGTTGAATAAATTCAGTTGGAAGTGAGCGCTGTGCGTGGTGGATGCCTGGGTGTGTGGGTGTGTGTGTGGAAGTGTCGTGTGGTTGCGCTCAGAATAAGGTTTAGATATGTTCTACCAACTAGCCCAACAACAAGTTCTTTTATAAGTTATAATAATGTGCATGACATCAATTACATGACATGAGCATCATTATGCAAAAAGCTGTGAAAGGGGGTCGATACACATGTAAAAACGAAAGGCACAGGTGAAAATGTGATGAGAGTTTTAGTCATTTTAATGACCTGACCCAACACGATTATGATTCAACATGAAAGCTTCAAGGAGGTTAACACGGGTGTCAAACGAAAGGTACACAGCTCGAGGGATGTGATATGTTATAATTATGTGCATGACATGATCGTGGCTCGACATAATCATGACTGAGCATGAAGCCAAACTCAAGAAGTAGTGTAAACGGCATTCGGACACTGACACTATGACAAGTAAACTTTAATGAGGTGTGATAAAGTCAGTCAGTAAATGCCGCACTTATATCTGTGTGCATAACATCGTAAAAATTTTGTGGCATATGTGCGGCATTTACTCAATTAAAACCAGCGCTAGATAGCTACTCTTGGCTGGAGTTCCTTCATGTTGGTTAACTGTCGGCTATTGTGTGCTGACTTTCTCAGTAATGAATAACGTTTGTTAATACATACAAACCTCGCTGGCATGTTGGCATAACATCGGCTCCCACGGTGCGTGAGACCTGGATTTTTCTTTTGGTCGGTTTTCCCATTTATTGCAGTCATGGTTAAGAAGCATTCATTCGGGTCCGTTTTGGCAGCTTGGTTCATTATCGACTTTTTTTCTTTAGCTATTAGCTAGGTGGATGGCCTTTTAAACATGCGAGAGTAAACGCCTTCGTCTCTAAAGTATATATATAAAAGTACCAGCACACACTAGAAAGACAAAATAGGGACTGCTGAGAGAGAAGCGTAGAGCCTCCCTCGAACAAACCACGAAGGTTTCGGGAATGTGCGTACAGTGGCTCACATAAGGAGAAGACGGACCGTTTCTTGGCTGCTGCTACAGGCTGAAAGTCACTGAGGAAGTGAAAAGCTCATAGCACAGGCCGGAGGCATACAGCAGCAAGGACAAGAGCAACAAAAAAAGAAAAGCAAAAGGAATGTCCGCACTAAAACCCCTTGCTTTGCTATTACCTTGAAACGCATTTAGCTGTCATGGTTGAAGCGAATCGAGTAGGGAGAGAACTAAAAGAGAAATCTGGGAACTTGGTGCCATATGCTAAGAACGGCACTGACTGGGGTTGAGAGTGTGTTGGCGACACCAGCGTTAGGCCCCGTGGGAACATGAGCGGTGCGGCGTTTCGGCACGAGTACGTGAGTGACTGCGTAGCCGCATGCCTCCTGCGCAACGTTGTGCTTGCTGCACATCTGTTACGTGCAGCATTTCTTTTAAATGCGGAGCATTTCTCAGTCGCACGATGTCGCGCTTCGGCGTCGGCGGCGCCGTCACCACCCCCACTGCGCATGCGCGGCTCGTCTCGTGCCGGCCCACCGGGCGTTCAGCAAGCTGAGCACGCGCAATGGGGGTGCGGACCTCTCCCCCATACTCCTCTCCCTCGAACGCGGGCGGTGTGTATATAAGCGGCGGAGCGCGCGTTCGGAATCCATCACTCGGGCTGCGCGACGCTTCTGCGAAACGGCAACGCCGAGCTGCGGATTCCGAACTTCGTGCACGAGAAGCAGCGGCGAAACGTGAGCAGCTAGCTTTACGTGAGCGAGAAGCGGCGTGCAAACGTCGTCAACGAGACGCGGCTCCGGACGCTGCTCGTGGACGCAAGCGCCCACCTTGGTGCCGTCCAATACAACGACGGCACTAAGCAATAAAGACACACTTTAACTTTACACTCCTTGCCTTCGCTTCTCCTTCATTCAATAAATAAGAATAATAAAGACGAAATAACAATTAAGCATTCCCAAATCATACCCAATCACGCAACATTCACGCGATACCCCCACCACTCTGCGACGCATTTACTCCAGTTCCCCCGAGGGAAGGTGCGAGCGGCATTTTTCTTCTGGTTGTAGGTGCAACCGTAAACAATGCAGTGATGCCCTGTCGATAGGCTGTTCTTAAAGGACATTTTAAAGCGCTCTAGTGAGCGAAAAACAGTGCGCGCACCGTGCAAGCACGGCACAACAAACAGGCCAGTGAAGGGGGCGGCTCGCCGGTGCGACAGTGCCGACGAAAGGCCTATAGAAACAGGTTCATTGTACTCGCGGCAGCTGCCCAGGCCGTAAAGGAGGGAGCGAACGCGCGCATCCAGACCAGCCATGCTCAAGTCTACAGTGAAGCTAGTTCTAGTACACTATAAGTGAAGCCCCTCCCACAGCCTTATGACCGCCAGGCACTGTACCTCCGCGAAGCCTGAAATAGTTCCTTAGTCAAAAGAAGAGGCGTGCAAGACACGGAGACAAGGGAAGTGAACAACACGAACGCCGACTATCAACTGAAGCAGAGCACAGAGGCGAAAAAGAAAGAAGACACGCAGCTCATAACCTGCGCATTTTGTTTCTGTGATTTATCTGCGCTTGTCTGCGCAGTTGTTTCTGTGATAGTGTTTTAGACGAGATTCCGCTGCAGTTGTGTTTATGCTCCAAAAACGCGGGTTCGATCCCGGCTGCGGCTGTCGCATTTTCGATGGAGGCGAAAATGCCAGAGGCACGCGGGTACTGTGATTTGTTGGGCACGTTAACAAACCTGAGGTAGTCAAAATTTCTGGAGCCCTCTATTAATTACGGCGTTCCTCTTCCTTCTATCTCTATCATTCCCTTACCCTATAGATTTTCTCGCAATTACACCGTATCCCCGCGGACGCTGAGCCATGATACCGACATGGGCTGCAGAAAATAGCGTCGTTTCCTTAAGAGACCGTTTTAAAATCCACGAGGAACGCTGAATTCAGAACAGGAAGCGCAGTGCTACAGGGCGGAAACCGCGGATACCGCAGAATCTGGACGCGCCAGGAACTTCTAGAGTTGGGGAACATATACGGTAACCCTAGGAACCTCAGACTTCCAGTGCCGCTCTGCGGTGGCGTCGCAATGTCACTCTTAGCCGTCGATTAGCTTAGAGAGGAGATAGCAGTGGCGCACCGACGGGGGGAGGGGTTCGGGGGTTGGAACCCCCCCCCCCCCCTCAGGCCGACCTAACCCCCCTTCCACTCCGCAACTGCTCCTATGTCCTAGAAGAATGTT
Organism: Hyalomma asiaticum; assembly: GCA_013339685.2. NCBI lineage: Eukaryota > Metazoa > Arthropoda > Arachnida > Ixodida > Ixodidae > Hyalomma > Hyalomma asiaticum. The sequence continues at coordinate 12,618,555 of CM023482.1, forward strand.
GCGCTAATGTCTCTGCAAAACGCCAAAAAAATAATAAAATAACCATCATCATTGAAGTTACTAATTATTTGGCATTGTATTTACTTTTTTTACACACGCAACAACTATGTATCGCATGCCCGGCCCTTCGCGAAAAGTTTAACCCCCCCCCCCCCCCTGGCAGAGATCCTGGGTGTGCTACTGGGAGATAGAATGCTTTAGCAGTTGCCTATCGCGTAGACCGGCCGTGTAACCGTTTGACAGGTGGCACTACCGTTCCTGAGCATGCGCAGATAAGCTGTGTGTTTTCTTTTTCGCCTCTGTGCTCTGCTACAGTTGATAGTCGGCGATCGTGTTGTTCACTTCTCCCCTTGTGTCCGTGTCTTGCACGCCTCTTCTTCTGACTATGGACCCTTACCAACTCGCTCAACTTTCTGTCCTAGTTCCTTTTTTGAACTTGCCATGCTACCAAAATAGGGTGTCAAAAACAATGGATAGGTGGATAAATATTGTAACGTTAGTTACACTGGCCGAGCTGGAGTAATTTCACGTTCACGTCCGAGAGCCGTGCTTCCCATGCGCGAGGAGCAGTGATGTCACACAGCTGGCGCATCAGAGCAACACTAAAGTCCCTAGATCGCTTTTCTGGGAAAATCTAGGGACCTTAAGCAATTATAGAACTGTCGCGCGCCTCGCCGGTCTGCGCTTTCCAGAGGTGTGACGTCATAGCAGCGGCAGACGCACTGGCGCCGGCGCGCGCGCAGCTGCGCTCCTCCGTTGTTTAGACGCCATCTGACGCCATCCCAGCCGGGATCGAACCCGCGTTTTTCGAGCATAAACACAACCGCAGCGGAATCTCGTCTGAAGCACTATCACAGAAACAACTTAGCATTAAATCACTGCCCGCCGAAAATCCTTGCATGACGCGGTACTAGAAAACGACGGAACGTTTAACACGCACTGAACGTGTATACCACACGCCGTCTGCAGTATAGTTTCCGTCATTCTGTGGTTAACCGCTAAAGTGAAACAAAAAAAATTACAGCATATGCACGTAGTGAATGATGATGAGTGGGCGAAGCTCGGGATGTTCATCGTAGATCGTGCCGAGTACGGATTAATTTAGTTAACGCGCACGCTACGAATCCTTAGGGTTCAACTATGCACAAGTGAAATCTCCCACCGGCACTTCATTGCAAGTCGAGATCCAGTGCCTATATATATATATATATAGGCACTGGATCTTGACTTGCAATGAAGTGCCGGTGGGAGATTTCACTTATGCATAGTTATGCATATATGCACTTGTGCATATATATATATATATATATATATATATATATATATATATATATATATATATATATATATATATATATATATGGGTGGCCGGTGAACGGTTCTCCAACCGTAGCAGTCGGTATTTCTCAATCAAGAAACTCGCTAGGCGACGCTGCCTGCGCCAACGTTGTCTCTCGCGGGTGAGGGCGCGTTCTCCTTTGCGAGCTGGTAGAGCGTTCATCAAAGAAAGAGCGTTTCCATCAACGCGCGCCTTTCGCTCTCTCTCGCTCTCTCTCTCTGTCTCTCTCTCTCTCACAAGACAGCAGATGGAAGAGTGAGAGAGAGAGAGGCACGCGCCGGGAGTGAGAGAGGCACGCGCCGAGGGCGAGCGCGTGCCTCCCGGGAGCTACTGCCGGTTACGCCTGACGCAGGACAAGGTTAGACTAAGAGGAGCTTTGCCCCTGAAAGTCAAAGAATATCCTAGACAGACCCAGCTTGACAATTGAAAGTACTCCCACCCTACGTGCTCGCGCGAAGTGGATTCGTAGCTGATACATTTAATTCGCAAGACAGTGCTGGTTTTATGCAAATTGACCTTATGAGGGTGTCCACGAGCTAGAATTCCAGTTTTAACGGAATGGCGAAAACTGAAAGAAAAGAAATAGGAATCACATCATCGATTCTCATCTCCAAATGACAGAAACTGCAAAAAGAAGAAGCCACGACAGTAGCACTAAAACATGATTTTGTAGATGTAAAAAATTGGTATCTCATAGCCCAGATGTTGAAGCATAATTTACACGTACATTACTTGGTAAACAGGGACAGTTGCACAAAACTTTTTTTTTCTTTCCGCGGGTGGGGGGTACAGAAGGGCGCACATCAAATACACACAGCAGATGTGCCTGTGCGCAGTCCATGTGCGTCTGTCTCCTAAAAATAATAAACATGCGAGGCGTTCCTATATCGCCACTATATACCTTTTGGTAACCAGCGCGGATAACGTTGAGGTGCTCTTCTGTGCCTTCAGAGTGTGAGTTGCCCTTTTAATTAGCTTTTAATTGCCCATCCACGCGGCTAACTAAGAATCTAGAATGCAGTTTTAGAAGTGGACAGCTTTAAATGTGACGCAAAAGAAGTGAAGTAAGTGGCAGCAAACAGAAAATAAACTTTGGTCTTGTGACACGTTCAAACTGACACATTTATGCCGTCAGTAGATGTTTCAAGTTCAACTGCAGCCCGCCACCCCTCCACCACGTGTTTCATCCTTTTGGCATGCTGGCACCTTTTAGGCAGCTATAGCAAGCTGTTCATGCAAAAGCTCTGGAACAACTTTGGGCCTTTTCTCTTGTCCACTAGTTAAAGCTCCGAAGTAATGAAAGGATCGACATAAATTTGTCTCTAGCAGCTTCGATCATCTTTTGTGACGCTTCAGTCATTTCTTTTCTTTCTCTCTCAATTTGCAATGCATACGTGGGCAAAATATCTTCAGAAAAGACGAGACAGAGCATTGACGGAGCTGCAGGCGCACGGAAACCACGCGGCCACGCCGCACCTTTACTTCAGTGGCGCCGCCTGCCGGCCAGAGTTGGAAGGCATCACCCACCCTGCCGCCTCCTCCCATTTGGAGACCCCTCCCCTCAGCACACATAGCATATATTCTAGGCACTATACTTTTGCCTATGTTCCTCAGCTTTCAAATGTATCATTTAGGCGAGGTATGCATCCTCTATTTTTATTTTATTTTTGTATATATGTTCATTGATTTACTGCAATGGGCCTGTTTTGAGCGTGTCGAGATTGAATACTCAACTAATGATGGCCGCCAAGGAGCGTTCGGGGGTCAGGCTCGCTCGCGTGTGGAGGAGGCTTGTTCGAGATCGGGTAGCTCTGGGTGCCGTCGTGCTATCTTGGCCGTAGCAGTTGGTATACGTGTTATGTCACCGTAGTAGCAGTGTAGCGTAGATAATTAACATGTATGCCAGATCTCGGCATCGTCGTTTCCTTGTAAGAGAGGATCGAGTGATAGCTCTTAGGCAAACACTAAGCACAACCCCAGGTAGCACAAACCCGACTATAAGACGTCTGTGTCAGGGCTTGTTTAAGCCAAGTGGATGTCTACAATCCGACTTAAACAAGCCAAGTTGTAGCCGTAGAACTCTACAAGCCCTCTTGAAGCCAAGCTAATGCTCCCTCAGTATTCGTCTAGAAGAAGTCTTGGTAAGCCCTTCATTTGACTTTGTGTAGACTTTCAAATCGAGGCTTTTTTTTTGCTTTCCCAGAAATACGCAGCTAATTTAACAAAACAATTTCACATAATGTGCATACTGTCCACAAATGCAGGCTGCCGGCAGAGGTGCACCTTTCATGGACCTTGATGTGCTGCAGGCTATTTAGTAAATATGCACAAATATATACAGCCAATTTTATTAGAGCACTGTAGTGAGGTGTCTCTTACATAGGGATCATATTAGTTTAAAAAAAGACCAAAGCACAGCAAAATTAGCAAAATACAAATTTTATTTTTCAAACTACAGTGATCAGGAATGTCCGCATGGCTAAATCCTTGCTTTGTCAAGATTGTTTTTCGAATGTATATATACAGAAAGGCTGACTCGGCAACTGAATGTGGATGATGAGGAATACGTCAGCTGGTGACAGTCCCAGTGGCTTCCGAATGCTGAAGAACTGCACCAGTAAAAAGAATAACATGCAGGCTCACGCGACAAAAGAACACTAGACAGGCTAATTGCTATACAGTGACACTTGGCAATGAGCATAATGTACCAAAAAACCATTTGTCAGTGGTTGTACCAAGGCTGTGTACACAACTGCATCATTAAGTTAGGTGCAATAATTTAAATACCTAGTTACTCACATAGGTGAGAATTTCTTTATTAAATAATCAAGAAAAGAACTCAGCACAACATGCTTACCTATTAGGTCCTCGTTGTCTGCTCTCCTTCACCAGCTACCTGATGACTGGCGAATAACATGGTTGTTGCCTTTTCACATGTAAGACCACTTCAATTCTGCTGCAGTACTGAATCACCTGGTCGGTATACAATACAAATAGCACACATCAGCTAGTATTATGACATTTTTCAAACCATTACCTAATATTGACAGCTGCACACTTAATATTGTTCAAAAATATACCTTTGCATGCAAAGTGAAAGCACAAGCAGGTGCGAACCAAAGAGAAAAAAAATTACAGCATATCCACGGAGTGAATGATGATGAGTGGGCGAAGCTCGGGAGGTTCATCGTAGATCGTGCCGAGTTCCGGATTAATTTAGTTAACGCGCACGCTACGAATCCTTATGGTTCAACTATGCACAAGTGAAATCTCCCACCGGCACTTCATTGCAATCAAGATCCAGTGCCTATATATATATATATATATATATATATATATATATATATATATATATATATATATATATATATATATATATATATATATGGGTGGCCGGTGAACGGTTCTCCAACGCGAGCAGTCGGTATTTCTCAATCAAGAAACTCGCTAGGAGACGCTGCCTGCGCCAACGTTGTCTCTCGTGGGTGAGGGCGCGTTCTCCTTCTTTGCGAGCTTGTAGAGCGTTCATCGAAGAAAGAGCGTTTCCATAGTCAACGCGCGTCTTTCGCTCTCTCTCTCTCTCTCTCACAAGACAGCAGATGGAAGAGTGAGAGAGCTCGCGCGCCGGGAGGCACGCGCCGAGGGCGAGCGCGAGCCTCCCGGCGGCTCGAGGTGGCTCCACACATACTTCTACAGACATACTACTACAGAGAACGACCCACACCCTAAGGAGCTTCGCCCCTAAAATGCTTCTACCGACAGTGAGGGTCATGAACAATTTATAACACCACTTATGTCGAAATTGATAAATCAGTTCTTTGTTCGAGTCACCTTCCGTAGTTGTCAGCGAAAATCTTCCTGCCAGCGACGCGCAATGAGCGAGCGAGAAAGCGCACGCCGCCACTGAGCCGCGCCGCCTCCTACGTTGGAGAGGAGCGGCTTTCCTGCTTAACGCGAATGGATGTGCAAGATGGCGGACCTATGCGCAACTCTGCTCCCGTAGGGAGCATATACAGTAACTCTACCTGTGACCACAAAGTTCAAGCGAGTTTTTCTTCTCACGTACGCATCTGAAGCTTGCAGGTTTCCCAGAAACACTTTTGACCAGCATCGCAGAAAGCCTCGTGTCTGGTTTCAGAAATTAGTGCTCAACAGCTGTGCAATCAGCGACGGAACTGCAGCAAAGAGTAGCGGTCATACCTTATGTGCACAAGGTATGACGGCTACCTTGTGCACATAAGGTTGTTTCCTGCCAAAAATAAGCTTGGTAGCTTGTGTCAGCAAGTATAAACCGGGAGAAGAAAACAGGAAGTTGTAGGAAGAAGCACCAGGAGGTGCTTAATGTCATGTCCCCATATGATGACATTAAGATTCCTCTTTCCTGCGGTCGTTTTTACGTTGGACAAACGGGGCGTAGCGCCAATAGAGAGATTTAGTATTGCGGAAAATCTTTGCGTTAGCGAGTCACGCACGCTAAATGTTTGCGGAGTGCTATTCGATAGCATTCCATAGCTCTTTATAGTATAGAGCGAGACGATGACGCGCCGCAAAACGCAGTAAAACCCCTTGATGTTGGAAAGTACCGCCACTCTTTGAACTACGCCGCGACACCCTCGCCGGAGCCGTCAACCTCCTCGTTTTCTCCTCCTCGTTCGCGGAGCCAGCGCATCCGCAACGCTGAGTGGCTGCGGCGCGCAGTCAGGTGACCTTGACGTCACGAAAGCGACGGACAACTTGTTTTCGCGCGCTTCTAGTTTCCCTCGCCCGCCATGCGCCTGCCCAGCGGTGGTCGCCCTGCGGCTTCTAGCATGTGTTTCGCAAGTGTTTTCGCCTTTCTGTAGCGGTATGCACTTCGTTTGCTGTGGAAATCTCTTGCTTCCATTCGTTTCAATGCAGCAGTAAGCCAGAGAAAGGGCTAGCATGATTTTCGATCCTTCGAGGACAACTGAATGTTGTGCGCCGGAAGCAGTAGCTTCAAAACGTCGGAGGAAAGCATGTCCCCCTTCTAAGCACACAGTTCCGTGTGAGTTTACTGTCACAGTTTTCCTTAGGACGTTGGTGAAGTTACATGGATATTTCAATGTACCTTGCATACCCGGACTCTTCGTTCAGTACAGTAGAGAACGCCTATATGTTTTGTTGACTTCGTGCATTGGACAGTGTTCTCGTGCATGCGCTAGTTTTCAAATGATCTAATTCATAAGTGCCTGTAACTCCTGCTTCGTAATTGTGCGCGTATATGCGCGCGTGTCTGTGCCTGTGTATATGTATGTCTGAGCTTGCGATAGCGTGTGTGAACGCGTCTGTATGTGTGCGCGTGTTCGAGCACGTCTTGTGTGCATGTATATCTGCGTGTGCTTGTGCGTACATGTTCGCATATGTGTCCGTGTGTGCGCGTTCGCGCGTGATAATGCATGTATGTATGTGCGTGCTTTTATTGTGTGTGTCTGCGTATGTATGTATGTATATATGTATTTGCGCGTGGTGGTATCTGTGCACGTGCGTATGTATGTATCCATGTGCGAGCGCGTGTATGTATGTGCTTGTGGCATGTGTGTTGATATATGCGTGTGCATGTATCTGTGTGCGTGTGGTCGTACGTGCATGTGTCGTACGTGTCTGCGTGTGCGCGTACAATGTGCGTGTGGTTGTATGTGCTCGCGCGCGTATTTTTGCGTGTGTTCGCATGTGTACGTGTTTATGGGCGCGTGTCCGTGTGTGCGTGTTCGCCCGTGTGTATGCATTTGCGTTTGTGCACCGTGTGCATGTGCGAGTACGTGGGCGCATGTGGTCGCATGCGCGTGTGTGTATTTTTTAGTGTGTCTGCGTATGTGTGCACGTGCACCTGTGCGTTCGTATGCGCGCGTACGTACAATCGTTCGCGAATGTTCGTGTGCGCATGTTCCAGCGCATGTATGTATTTATTTGTGTTCGTATGTGCGTGCGTGCTGCGCTTGCATTTAACCACGACAAAGTATAGGCACGCGCGTTCTTTATAGGCTCTTTCGAAAACACAGCATGTTTTTTGCACAGTGGCATCGATAGAAAGGCATTCGGCCCGCCTGTGCCGGGAAATTCACTTTAAATAAACTATTTGTTCTTCGTTAGATATTTATTTAATCTATTCAGTAACCACTTACACGCAACACATTAATTCTCCTGTCTATTCTACGCTGCTTGCATTGTATTCGTCAACGTAAGGCGAGCCCAACGGACCACGGCGAGGCCAACCGCGCAGCCACTGGCAGGTACTCATTTTTTTCGGTGCGCTCTCGCTTGTTTTAACCGAAGCGTCCCGAAATAAAAACATCCGTCATGAAGTTATGCTGGAAGCATACTATCCTCACGCCAGTTTCACAAGGGATAAATTCCTATTTGGCGCTTCTAGGGGCCGAATAAACAAGCGCGCGCAATACATCTCAATGCGGTTGCAACGCGCCACTGGAGGGTTCAGCGTGCCGTGCGCACCGCTCCGGCTCGGGGAGGGAAGAAATCCGAGGAGGATTGAGGAGGAAAGCGCGCGTGTGGAGGAGAGTGTCGTTACTTTCCAACATCAAGGGGCTTTAAAACGCAGACCATCGCTGCGCCATCTAAATGCGAATAGTGAAAGCGTCAAGCCGCTCTAACTCTGAGGCGTATCGGCCGTTGTTAGTAACTTAAGAACAACGCACGCGCAAAAAGAATTATCAAAAAGAACATCGTGCAATAATAACTGCTTAAGTGCTGCCGTAGTCTGACGAGGCAGAGTTTCGCTTTCGTTGCGCATGTGCAATGTGGTCAAACTAGAATCCACAGCAAAAAGAACGCTGCCTTACCGTCGGTTGTCTATTAGCGAAGCAAGAATACTCGAAGCGAAAACCAGCAACACGATTTATTGTGAATCAGCTAGTCCCACAATGCAGCAAGACGACATATGATATGCGAAACGGGCAGCCGTCACTTGTACGGGGCCGCCATGCCCTCCGCGCTAAATAAACTTCGTTTTGAGTCTCCGCTAAATTCGAAAAATAGCGAGCGATCGCTAAACGCAAACCTGGAATAACATGCTACGCATGCGCAGTCTGACCCCGCTAAATTTTAGCGTTTTAGGGGGGCGCAACATAAGCTGCGCACTAATTACTCTAATGACCGCATGCGCGAGCATGCGAATAAGGTCCTTAAAGGGACCCTGAAACGGTTTTGACGATTTTGTGCAAACATGGTGATCCAGTAGAGCGAGTCATTAGAATCTTCAGCGCTGTGCGTAAAGTAATAGGTAGATTTAGTATTGCGGAAAATTTTTGCGTTAGCGCTTGCGAGTCACGCTCGATAAATTTTTGCGGAGTGCTATTCGATAGCGTTCGATAGCTCTTTAGTATAGCGCGAGACGACGACGCGCCGCAAACCCGATAGCTCTTTAGTATAGCGCGAGACGACGACGCGCCGCAAAACGCAAGGCACGCAAACCTTCGCTGCGCCATCTAAACGCGAACAGTGAAAGCGTCAAAACCGTCGGCCGTTGTTAGTAACTTAAAAAGCAACGCAAGCGCAAAAAGATTTATTAAAAAGAACATCGTGCAATAATAATTGCACAAGTGTTGCTGTAGTGTGACGAGGCAGAGTTTCGCTTTCGTTGTTCATGTGTAATGTGGTCAAACTAGAATCCACAGCGAAAAGATTGTTGTCTTGTCGAAGCGAAAACCAGCAACACGATTTATTGTGAATCAGCTAGTCCCACAACGCAGCAAGACGACACGATAAATGCGAAACGGGCAGCCGTCAGTTGTAGGCTGGTTGTAGGGAGCCGCCATGTTCTTCGCGCTAAACAAACTTAGCGAGCGTTTTGCGTCTCCGCTAAATTCGGAAAATAGCGAGCGATCGCTAAACGCAAAGCTGGAATAGCGTGCGGACGCATGCGCAGTCTGACCCCGCTAAATTTTAGCGTTTAGCGGGGCGCAACTTAAGCTGCACTAAAACTCTCTAATAAGGTTTTCAACACGTGCATTGGAAAAGATCGCTGCGGCTCGCCAAAAGGCGTTTTGGGAGGCCGCTGATTGCCCCCTAACCAGTCACGTGCACGTACGTAATTTTCCTAACCTAACTGGAACATACGTGCTCCTTCGTTCAGCCAACATAGAGTTAACTGTATTATGCTCCCTCGGGAAATGGGAATTACATATACAGAACTCTACAGCCAACAGGTAGCGTCGCGGCCCTGGCGCCGTATACACACGAGTCGCCGGCCGCTATGTGTACGTGAATGGGGGAGTGTGCAGTCGTCGGCGGAACAGCAATGGGAGCAACGTGTTCAACTTTGCGATGACGCCACCAGGCGGGCGCGCGATCGACGGTGTGTCCCAAGGCGCGAAATTTGGAATTTGTTATGCGGGGCCCAAGCTGGTTTAAGCCGAAAGCATCACCATTTCACACAGTTTGTTGTTGTAGCTCGATTTCATAACATAGTACAAAACTAACTGCCGACAAAAAAATATAAGAAGAAAGCTTAAATTTGCCCGCCCACAGAGCTCGGATTGTGGACTTGAGCTTGAGTGAATAAGTCACTTATTGATGTGGACGATAAGCCCAGGTAGGGCCATCTTTAGTCGTTGTGTACCGGAAAAGAAGAGCTCGAAATGAAGAGTAACAAACGGCTTCTAAGTTCTTAACATCACTGGTAACATCAGGAACGACAGGAATAAAACTGCGTGCACGGCACTGCATTTCTAATCGTCTGCTTTAACTGGTTTTGTGAGCGTCGTTGCTCATAATGCAGACGGTAAAAAATTTCGTTTTTTGTGCATGTAGGCCTTGTGTTGCATTAATCGATAAAAAGAAGTATTTGTTAGTTGAAAAATCATTAAATGACTCTGAAGACGGTAATAAAAGTGAAAGACAATGGCTGGAGTGATGCGGGTGTTTTTGCGATCGTCTGCTACAATATGAGCAGATTCCAGCATGAACGCCGCAGGGATCCTGGCTGCCGCAGCTTTCTGTCGGCATGAGTCTACGACATTGTTCCCATATGAAGTGCATTTTTCAAAAGTGCGTGCGGAAGTCGCGAAACAGAAAACATGAAGAAGCGGAAGAGGGAGCATAGGGGACACGAACCGTTTGTTCCAGGCGTACAACGGTACGCCCCCGGTCTGCAAGGAAAAGTGGTCTCTTTTTGTGTGCCCAAGAACCGAACGTCGTGCCAGATTATTTCATTAAAGAGAACTTTGTGTTTGCAAGAATTATATATGCTGGCATATTAATTAGGCTCGCCTTAATTAGCCCCAAATATACTTAGCTTATTTGAATATACAATTACCTGGGCATGGTTGCTATGGCACTGCGCGACTCGACGGAGTCTTCTGCGGATTCCTTACCTCAAACAGCTTCGCTGTTAAAACACAGCGACCGCGATGGGTCGTTCGCGTTTGCATATATGTACCCATGATGGAGGCTTTGTGGGTACATTTGACGCCAACTGTTCTTCAATCGCCAGGAAAAACTGCTTGAACAGGCGACAATTAATACGCCAGGTCAAACAGTCGAACTGAGGAACGGCTTCTCAGAGGCGAGCTATCAACTTAGCGCGGTTTCTCTTCGTTGACCTCGCAATTAAATCCTGAACTAACCAGCAACACAAGTGCTATTACACTGATTTTTTAGCAAATGGTTCACTAAATTTCCACCTGGCAGCCAAATGAAATAAAACGCGCGGCGTGCACGTACGCAACCTCACACACAACCCAGTTGCCCGTCCGCACACAATAATACAGTCGCATTAGCAGTGAACTATAGGTTTCATTGGTCCTTTAGTACCCTGCCTAAGGCAAACAAGAACTGCGCGTTATAATTAGCCCGATTTGATCAGTGCGAGAAGAGCCTGAGCCCAGAAATCATTGCACGCAACCAGAAACAGTTCATTTAAAAAACACGGCAATAAAGCAGTGCTTGCCCCCTTTTTGCATACAGCTCATTTCTAATCGAAGATAGTCGCAAGATTCACCAGTGCTAAGAACGCAATGAGAACGCGCAGGAACGAACTGTCAGCGAAGATAGACGAAGCACTCCTGCAGCCAATCGTGCTAGTTAAACATGGCCTCCGTGAAAGCCGAGCCAATCTCGGAGGCCGTATATTATCCGCGGACAATCAATGACTCCGAGGTCCAGCGAGTGGTGGCGCCACCATAGAACGGTGTGCTCTGTTGACAAAGCCGTCATCGCAAAAAAGAGCCACGTCTCAGGCGCCAGACGGCACACTACCCCATTCCAGTACACCATACCGGCGCTCTATTACAAAGGCTAGCACAGCCGAGGCGGGCGACCTCAGTAAGTTTATCGGGGCGCTATGTCGCGACGGAGGGCTCGGCAGAGCGGCTGACGCGGGAGGCGCTGTGGTCACTAGCGCGCACTCCGCAGCAGATCGAGTTGAGGAGGAACAGCAGTGGTTTAAGAGGAAGGCGACAGAAACAAGCCCATAGTTGCCTTAGCGCATGGTGCTTCGCTTTATTTATGGTGTGAATGATTTCACAATTGTGTTGCCTAATCAGTGACACAATGTAAAAAAAAACAATAATAAACGTTTCAGGGACCCTTTAAGCAAGCTAGAGATAGTCAACTGCCTCTTCACTGTAAAACTTGTGGCTGGCAGCCATCTTTTCATGATACAGTATTCTTGTCAAAATACCATGATGAACGCGCGCATCTGATTTCTGAAGCGTATCATATCTACAACAGCGGCGAGGCATGCGTCAGCCTCCCCTCGATTGCCCTCCTGCCGAAGGAGATAAAATTTCTGGCGGATTAGCCATTTCTTTACCTATGCGCAGGTTGTTCGTTTCTTTACTTTTCTTTCTATTCTGTTTCCTAGAGATTTGGTGCAGTATATATACGCTGACAGAAAGAATAAAGCACATTCGGTTGTTAGCGCCGTGGTTTGTATCCTTTCTTTGTCCTGTTATTTAGCGCTCTTTTCACAGGAAGGATTCTATTGCTTTTGTGCTAGCTGGGTAAGTGACAGCCAATGGTCCTTATTGGTATCAATAAAAATCTTATGCGACCTATAGAACTATATTTCCTATATAACCTATAGAAATTTTTTATTGGACCCATAGAAAATTTCTCTAGGGTCTAGGTACTAGGGCTTTTTTTTTTTTGCGGTTTCACGGCGATATTGGTGAACCACGTGCACGTTAAATGGCAGTGAAAGGCCATCGTAATGGAACAAAATGCAGCCACTCTAAAGGCTGGCACAACCGTTGTCAAGTCACATGGTACTGACGCCATATACGCCATGCGCAGCGCCTATAGGGGCGCCACTGAAAGCCGCGTAGCGGCGGCCGTTGGAACCGCTGGTGGGTCGCATAGCAGACGCCTCATTTCACTGCAACCATGACGGAGGTGCGCGCGTGCGGTTTGCCGCTTGTGCGCGTCCCAGATAATTACTTTTGCGGCGATAGTGTGCGGAAAGGAGCCGCACTTTATAATAGTGGACATGTGTCCGATGTCACAGCTGTGTGGGACGACAATGTCACCATACGCGCCAAGTGTTTGCCACTAGACAAGCGTCAACAAGGGATAGATTTGAGCGCAAAAAAGGACTGAGCTTTATATTCTCACGTTTTTTCTGAATAAGAACAGTTGGTAGTGAGCGCTCGTGTAGTCGCCTTCTTTTCCTCGTTTTTCATCTTTTTTTTTTTTGCGCTCAATTGTATCCCTTACTGAACCAACGCGCCCAACAAAGCGTCAACATTAAGCGTCAAGAAGCTTCCATACGAAGTGGAGCTCATCGCACCGCTCTCTTTATAATGTCCCGATCACTAATGCCTGCATGCGTTGACGCGTTAACCAACGTTTTTTCTCGACACAGTAGCTTCGTTTACGTGCCATGTGTTTATATAGAAGATTTTGAGGGATCGCTGTCGCACCGGCGCATCGTTTTCACGGGTGCGGCCACGCGAAGGGTCAGCGTTGGTAAAACTTTGAAACCAGCACGATAAGCTTGTGAAATATATCTAAACAGCTTGCGCTAGTGGCGCGAGACAGTCACTACGGAGCTGGTGGTCACCTTGCTTGTCATAGCAGATTGGCTACGTATTTGCTATGTTTTTTGCAAGCTATTACCTCAAAATGGCGTTAGATTCTACTTGATCGTCAAAGCCTTCAATGCGCACAGGTGCCATATGTTTTACAGCCAATATGCATGTAGTTGAGGCGAGCGCACAGCGAACATTCTGCACCGGTGATCGCATTCCAGTGCCATTAATAGTTAGAATGCAGCCGATTTCGTGCAGCACACGTGTGATTCCACGGCGCTTCTGTAAAGGAGCCGTCACCTGCCCCACATTCTCTGGCATTGCGCCTCGCGCCATTCGTTTTTCAAGAGAGCCTAGGCACCGCGTCTTATCAGTAATAACAAACTCATGTGCATTGTAGCGTCTACAATGCCAAGTGTAAACGTAGTAGCGTTCGCTGAAGACGTAGCGGCATAAATGGAGAAATAAAAACGCGGTAATCGTTCTAACACTGCCGTAAACAAAGCGCGATTGCTGACCTGCGTCGTACAGCCGCAATCCACCGCCGCCGTCGCTCATGAAATAGCACCGGAAACCTGTAGAAGTGCGTTCCTGGCGATTTTAAGTGCGAATGCACTTCTTAAGCGACCCCGAAAACTCCGCCGGCATCCGCGCTCCTCCTCCTCTCCCCTAGCAACGGCGCGAGGAGCGGAGAGGAGCGTCTGTAGCAACGGCGCAGCGACGTCACGCCCCACGTGACTGCGCGCGCTCCGCCCTCCGCTCCTTGGCTGCGCGCGCCCCGCGCCGGCTCCGCACCGCTCTCCGCGCCGTGACGTCACGGCGGGTTGTGCAGCTGGCGCCTCCGCGCCGTGGCTGCGCGCGCCGCGCCGGCTCCTCGCACCCTCTCCGCGCCGTGACGTCACGGCGCCATGCAGCTGGTGTGCCTCTCCCCCCGTTAGGTTTGCACTCACCCTATATAAATGTGTGTGTACAAATGCATCATGACAACAACACTTTAAATCATTAATTACACTTAATCATCATCATCAGTAAAAGTGCTTTGCACTTAAAAACGGCCAGACCTCCGTGGGTCGGCTGGCGCGTGCTCTCTCGCTGCCGTCTCCTTCGCTCGGCTCTGCAGTTTAGTCGCGCGCGCCCCCTCATAGCATCACCCCGTGCTTCGCACTTCCTCATACTCCCCTTCGGGGAAATGCGGGTTTTTTTGTGTGTGTTTGAGCAGCCGACAACGCAGCAGTTATTTTTCGACATCTCTGAAGCCCGACAGAGTCGTTAAATCACGATGAAAACACATCCATCCGTGCACTCGCGTACACGCTCGCGGGAATACTGCTCGCCCGGACCCACCAACGCTTCCGAGCCGTGGCGGCAGATGGCGTCGTCGGCGCTTTGCGCATGGCCTATAGCTCTGGTTTGCCATTTTTTAAAGGGACCCTGAAACGGTTTTGACGATTTTGTGCAAACATGGTGATCCAGTAGAGCGGGTCATTAGGACCATTACAGGACAGATTTCAGCGCTTTGCGTAAAGTGTGTAATTTACATAAGGTTTTGAACACGCGTATCGCAAGAGGTCGCAGCGGCTCGCCAAAATGCGTTTTCAAACGCCCCCGCCAATCGAACTACGAATGGGAGGTCGCTGATTGGCCCCGAACCATCACGCGCACGTAATTTTCAAAACCTAGCTGCGAACGTGCTTCTACAACGTACTCCTTCGTTTCAGCCAACGGTATCGTCGCGGCATCTCGCGGCGTACACACGAGTCGCCGGCGCTCTATTACAGAGGCTAGCACTGCCGAGGCGGGCGACCTCAGTGAGGATATCGGGGCGCTATGTCGCTACGGGAGGCTCGGCAGAGCGGCTGACGCGGGAGGCGCTGTCGTCGCTAGCGCGCACTCCGCAGCAGATCGAGTTGAGGAGGAACAGCAGTGGTAAGGAGGAAGGCGACAGAAATAAGCCCATAGCTGCCTTAGCGCATGGTGCTTCGCTTTATTCATGGTGTGAATGATTTCACAATTGTGTTGCCTAATCAGTGACGCAATGTCAAAAAACGTTTCAGAGACCCTTGAAATAAAAGTTCAATGCATGCGTGGCTCTAAGCATTACTGCGGTCGTAATGCGTCTTTTTTGCATGTTAAAATGATTTTGTTAAATCCTGCAAAAACTTTCATAAAATTTACCCCACATAATAAACGCACCCACAACTTTGCTTCTGTTTATCTGTGTAAAAAAGCGCATTCATTATGTGAGTGAATACCGTAAATTACTAAACATTACACTACTAGCAGCATAATTGTGCACATGAGGACGTTACCATGGTCTCCGATAACACGCTTTTTGCGAAAGATAATGAAATTACCACAGAAGATTTTGCTGTCTACACTACTTTATGATACATCCGATCACACTACTGTACAGAAACTGCTAAACTGAACTGTATTCTCACGTTTATCAGGCACAGGAAGGTTCATCTGGAAAATTCTGCTGAAACCAATAAGTTCCAGCACTAAGTTTTGCCAAACTGGAGCCTTCGGTGTGATATTTGTGTGGGATAAAATGTTAAGCTAGCCAGTTGTTTGATGCACGACGATATATTAAACATCAGTTCACCACAGGTGTCACAAAACTCAGAATAATTACCGGTTCCATAAAGGACCTTTCCAGACGCAGCCACTTACTTACCCCTTACTAATTTGGGCTCATGGCTTCGATATCAGCATCCTGCGACATGCAATGAAAAACCTCTCACAACAAAAGTAAATCAAAATAGAGTAGGCTTGTCTGCACATAGAAAACAAAGAAGACCACTGGAATTGCACACACGGCGTAGTAACCAGTGCTTCCGAGAACATTTTTATTATTGAAAAAAATCTGTTCAGTTCATGGGGAAAATGAGTGACGAGGGCTGGGGGCTCAGACTTGGGACCAGATGCAGACCCTCTTGTCCCGATCTGTGCTCGCAATGTATTCGCCACTGGGATTCCATGAGCAGGCAATGATGGGTGAACTACAAGGAAAAACAAAGCAAGAATATAAGCTGCAAACTTTCAGTTTAATATCGCAAACCATTTTATTTCTCTGCTCAGAATAACTGTTCTAAGGCAATGAAAAATGGCATTTCAACAAAGAATTTAGTTCAGCTTCGTCGTGGTATAAACAAGCATAATTTTTCAGGTACCCTAAAGGTTTGAAGGTATTAACAAGAGAGTGGGGGAAAAACCACGAAAAACAGCGTGGAAAGTACATGGCTAAGAATTAAATCAATAGAGCAAGTGTTGAGTAGCAATGAAGAGATTACGATGCATGATTAATAAATGTGTAATTACTCAATATACCAATACTCAAAACACCGTCAAAGCACAAAATACATGCGGTGCACAACTACACAAGAGGGACAAAAGAAAAAAAAAAAGGACTCCTAGATGGCACGGCAACAATTGCGTATTGGATTGGACACGTGATGTGTCAAGTAGGTGATATATTTTGCAAGGATTACTAACATGTGTGAGTTAAAGAAAAAATCACCCCAATCACCGATGTTCGACTGTGGCCTCGGCAATCGGCGACGGCAGCTGCCGATTGCCGAGGCCACGGTCGAACACAGGACAGCGGTGGCGCAGCGGAAGGTAGTGGCCATGGTGGCGTGGCGGGCGTCAGCGCACGCACTGCCGTGAAGTTGGCTTTCCCTCAAAAGGATGCATTTTGCGCACGTGAGCCCTCTTGGCGAATGGGGGCGCGAGCGGCGAGTTCTGTCAGAGACGCAACTCTGTTCCCCAAGGGGAACATACAGTAACTCTAGTCAAGCGTTGGCGAGTTTGGAGGCAGCGTCCCCAACTGCTGCGTCGTGGATGCCATCCCGGTCTTGGGTAACTGACAGTTGTATTTTGGTCTCTGGCGCGGAATTCGGGATCTGTAGCCGGCAGCACACCTGGCAGCTGATGTCAATGTCTGCTGCTGTACATTACGCGAAGCTGTCTGCAGAGAAGCTGTAGGGCACAGCTGCACACTCTGGGTGATGCACCTCATGAGCTTTATCCTTGGTAGCATTGAGGTTTGACTGGGTCGTGGCGTGAATCTGGCCAAAAGAGGCAATCAAACGGACACACCACTCATTCCAGGACGGTTATCTGATGACCTCATATTTATGCCATGCCTCGACACCATCCTTGAGATTGGCTATGGCCATCACCTATTTCTGATGGTCCATCCAGGCGTGGCGATAACCAATCGCATTGATACTCCCAACCCACGCGTCGGCATCATCCCTGAATCCGCAGAGCTCGGGTACTTCCTAAACAGCCGGCGATGGCAAAGTGGCAGGCGCAAAAGCGGCATTCCAGGCCGTCAAGCAGCAGAGTTTGTGGGCGAGCTGCTGGTTGGCACGTGTGAGCTCTGCGACTGTGTCAGGCAAGCCGCTGGAATGGGCCTCGAGACGTGCAGCTTTGAAAAACCAAGTGGCGCCACCCGTGTCACGGTGTGCTACTAGTCAGTCGCGACCGAGAGCAGGCGCGTATGGGGGGAAGCATAGCATCGCGAAAGGACGGGGCATAGTCGCGGTAAAAAAAGGGACGTTAGTGTATGTGGCTGCGTGTATGGCTACCACAAATGCTAAACACCTCGTGTAAGCTACCAAAGATAAAATCATAAGGTCTTTTTTTTCTTCTGGGAAGTCTTACAAGAAGGGACGAGGGAGCTCCGTACTTGGTTGCAACGGAGCGGCCGGTAAACAACGGCTCTCTTATTTTTTTTGCGTGTATATTTTTGCTATATAACTGGAAACTTGCTCATCACGGTCATGAACACTGCTTTTTTGTTGTTGTTGTTTAGCCCTTGAAGAGGCCTTTGTCTGCCTGTGAAAAATCAAACCCACAGACGAGAAAAGCCCGGTCACCCACGACCAAGTGGTGAGAAGCAGCTTTGAGTAGAACGTTGGCGGGCGGCATGGTGGATAGATAAAGGATACATCGCCGCGCATGCAGGAAATAAATACATAGAAAGATGCTGGGATGCGCAAATTCAGGCTCTAAACTTCAACTGTTCTGTTCGCAAAGTAGGGCCGAGACATATACAAGAGAGAAAATTAGTGACGTTTTGTACCAGCTGAAACTCGCTTACAAAAAAAAAAAGAAGAGAGAGAGAAATGCAGACATCACTAATGTTGCTCGTGTTTCTCTTTTTATTCTGATCAGCCTCGAATAGTTTTCTTGCTGAGTATCGCTACTCCTCCCAACTTTATTAATCTTGAGCAGTAGCTGCTCGATATACAACGTGCAGGTAACATTTTTTCATAATTGATAATTGACGCTCCTATTATAGATAATTAATGCACGAAGCAGCGATGGCCGTATCCCGGTGCACGGGAATTGTGTGCGGGTCGTGAGAAACCTGAGCATATATGCTCTAAATTCCTTTTTGAAAGCACAGCTGTGGGCTCGGCGCATTTACATCATTCCCCCTTATATATATGCAGGTTGATAATCACGATGTGCTTGCCTGTGGGAAAAAAAGAAGTTGCTTTATAAACAAACAAGTAGCAATCATTTCGTCTCCCTGAAGCGATCGAAGTTTTTCATTATCGCGACACCCCTTCCAAAAAATACACAAATGCCCGGTGAAAATTAAAGTAGGATAGGACAAGAAGACGACACGTACAACGGACAGCTAACAACATAATCCACGGGCCTTTACGAGACAAAACCATGAGGCAGGCGCGCATTCCTCCCCCATGGGACATTCACACGTGCGCTTAGATTATGGCTGTTCTACCATCTTGCCGTCATCGAAGTGAGGCAGCCGTGGACGGGAAGCGAACGCGCGTTGCAACGGCTATCAATGAAGTCAAGCAAATTACTTTAAAAATGAAAAAAGCACTGCTTCAAGTTTTCAACTCTGCGAAATCCGCAAAATAAAACGCGCTGCAGGTTTCACCCAGTCACAGCTCCCGTAACCGGCGTTCGCGAGACAGAACCGGGGAGAGCGCCCGGCCGCCCGCAACAAGTCGCGACGGGTTTACGCGCGCGGCCGCTACTCGCGGCGCTGGTTGTTCCAGCGCCGCAGCGCCACCATACCAGCTCTCTAGCCCCATAGCCTGTGGCGACGCTTGCTGAGTACATGGCACTTGCAGCATCCACTATGGCAATGTTCTATGACAAGGATGCTTTGACAGTATCCATCTAGTCTGGTGTAGAGAAAGTGTCCATACCGTGGAGAACGTGGATGGCGTGTCAAGGCAAGATGACACGGTGCGATGTCTCGGCGGAAAGTGATGTTGCGACGAAGTTGTGCCCTGCAGCCTCCGAGGAGGCCTGGGGTGCTACCGCGTATCGATTCCATTCCAATTTCTATGCTTTTTGACGTCACTTTATGCTTTTAGGCACCTGCCATTCGTCGAAGCAAATTTCACGCCTCATGACGTCGCCTGACGTCCGCGAGAGCGCAGAATCACGGGATGCCTACCGCCTAACGATTACATTTATTTTTTCATGCCTCTTCACGTCCTGGCCGCCTGCCATTGGTCGAAACAAATTTCACGCCGCTGACGCCAGCGAGGGCGGAGAATCCATGACGTCAAAATGACGTTTACGCCCTCATTATGCGCGGCCGAAAGGAACATTTTTTAGAATCGCCGGAGAGCGATGCGTTTTGAAAGGAATGGGAAAAAGCATCTAACATGGCGGCGGCTGCTAGGTTCGGGGCGGCGGTGGGCTTAACGGCGGCGGCTTTGCTGTTGCGGCGGGCGCCGGCGAGCCTCGACTACGTCGACGGAGGGCATCGGACGGCGCGTTTGACCTGCCGGGTGATGAATTTCGACGGCATTTGCGTCCGTGCTATGCTTGAGCGGTGAAGTCGCATAGGAACTCGAAACGAAGCGACCGATGGGTCGGTCGGTCGAACGGAAGGTGTTGTGCGCGCCGCGTTTTTATGCTACCGGGAGCTCTCACGAGGTTCTATAGGATGTGAGGAGAAGATTCGGGTGTTGCACGCGACGGTGAGCGAGTGCGTCTGGTGCGTTTCGCTTGTTTTTGTGAACGCCGGCCGGACACGAACCACTGGGGCCACATGGCAACAACGACCGATCAAAAAGGCGGCCGTGAAGGAGTGCTTTCTTCGTCGCGGCGTCATTCCCGGCATGGTCGGATGTGTGCACAGCGCTCTCATCGGCGTCAGTGTGCCCAAGGGATACAGGAAGACTTCTTCCTGGTGCCATGGCTAGCTCGGGGAGCAGCAAGTTGGTGGCTTTCATGACTTAGGCAGCATGAATGCTGTTCCTAGGCCAGTAGGGACAGGATCACTCAATACCCATTGGTAAATACACAGAGACACCAACCAAGATCCAAGATACCTTCAGGATGCAAGGCTTGGCCCTCAGGGGCGGAGTGCATCAATGTTTCATTGTGCCATTGTAATGGAATAAGAGAAACAAAGACAGTGCCCTTTTGACCAGGCCAGCTGTTCTATTATCTGCTTCATCTCTTTGTAGTCAACGCCCCTGCACCCCGATGCAGCTCTTCGTCATTGCTATATATAGTTCACCATCAGCCTGTCTATGCCCACTGCAGGGCAAAGGCCTCTCCCATGGATCTCCAATTATCTCTGTCCTGTGCTAACTGGGCCCAATTTATCCCCGCAAACTTCCTGATCTCATCTGCCCACCTAACTTTCTGCCGCTCCCTGCCACGCTAGCATTCTCTAGGAATCCACTCTGTTACCCTTAATGACCAAACTATATATTGTGATAAGGAAGCTCGACGTGGTTGTGGACGACGAGGTCGGACTGGCAGACACGATGGCGTCTAGGCTTAACCAGCCCGAGCAGCAAAATCACCTTTTGCTCGCGCCCCACTATAGCATTGGCGATCGGCTGCGGAGGTGTAGTGCATGCGCTTCTTCACTACATCTTTCCCCCTCCCTGGAGACGGAGCCACTCCAGTGGGCTAAGGCGCCGTGAGAACAAGCGGTTCGTGATATTGTTTTAGGCGATCTACGTGCACAGTCTCGCGGCCGCGACGGCGCATGTCCGAGGTTGGTGTGACTGGCTCGACGACGCAGTTGACGGGAGAAGTTTGCTGGAGGACACGATAAGGGCCATGATACTTCGAGGAAAACTTCGGGATGATACCTGGCGTAGAAGGAGAGGGCACCCACAGCCAGACGAGAGAGTCGGGTGGAAACTGGCGGTTTGGCAGGCCATCGTCACGGCGAAATTTCTGCAGTGCTTGTTGTTGGGTGGTAAGGGAGCGAGCTAGTCGGCGACATTCTTCAGCATATCGAGCAGCTTCGGAAACCGGTGTGGCCTCGGATGAGTCGGGACGGTAGGGCAGTATAGTGTCGATCGGGGAAGAGGATTCTCGACCATAAAGCAAAAAGAAAGGGGAAAAGCCGGTAGTCGCCTGAGGCGCCGTATTGTAGGCGTACGTTACGTACGGAAGAATGACGTCCCAGTCGGTGTGGTTGGAGGCGACGTACATCGAGACCATGTCTCCAAGAGTTCGGTTAAAGTGCTCGGTCAGACCGTTTGTTTGTGGGTGATAGGCGGAGGTGCAGCGGTGAATGATACGGCATTCAGCAAGGAGATTTTCAACCACATCCGCTAGAAAGACACGGCCTCGGTCGCTGAGGAGTTCGCGTGGTGCCCCGTGACTGAGAACGAAGCGGTGGAGAAGGAACGAAGCAACGTCACGGGCTGTCGCGGAAGGGAGGGCAGCAGTTTCAGCGTACCTCGTTAGGTGGTCGATGGCCACAACAACCCAGCGATTTCCGGCAGCAGTGTATGGCAAGGGTCCGTATAGATCTATCCCAATGCGGTCGAATGGGTGGGATGGGCACGGCAAAGGCTGCATTGGAGCAGAAGAGCGGCAAGGACGAGGCTTGCGGCGCTGGCACTCTGTGCAAGATCGGATGTACTTTTGCACAAAGGCGTACATGCCGCGCCAATAAAACCTAAGGCGCAGTCTGGCGTAGGTTTTAAACAGACCAGCGTGTGCGCACTGAGGATCAGAGTGGAAAGCGGCGCATATAGTGGCGCGGAGCTGTCTCGGTATGACCAGCAGCCATTTGCGGCCATCTGATTGGTAATTCCGGCGATAAAGGATTCCATCCCTAATGGCGAAATGGGAAGCTTGGCGGCGTAGAGCTCGGGATGGCGGGCTGGCTGATGGTTCAGACAGGTAACAGATCAAAGAGTCAGTCCAAGGATCCTTGCGCTGCTCCAAAGGCATGTCGATGGAAGCTGATGGCGAAAATAAGTCATCAGTGGCGGAGACACTGGCAATGTCGGTGTCGACTGGCGAACGAGAAAGAGCGTCGGCATCGGCGTGCTTCTTTCCTGATCGGTAGACAACACGGATGTCGTACTCCTGAAGGCACAAGGCCCATCGGGCGAGACGACCAGCCGGATCTTTGAGAGTCGACAACCAGCAAAGGGCGTGGTGGTCAGTAACGACATCGAAAGGCCGGCCGTGCAGGTATGGCCGAAATTTCGTAATTGCCCAAATGATCACCAGACATTCCTTCTCGGTGACAGAGTAATTCGCTTCAGGTCGGACTGGCAGACACGATGGCGTCTAGGCTTAACCTAGACGGCTGGAGCAAAATCACCTTTTGCTCGCGCCCCACTATAGCATTGGCGATCCGGCTGCGGAGGTGTAGTGCATGCGCTTCTTCACTACAATATTTATATTACAGTAAAGCTTTGTTCATGCAGATTGCAAAGGAGTCGAAAGAGTGTGCCGCATTAACCGAATGTCCGAATTCGCACTGAATGTTCGCGCAGGCCCCTGTCGTCCTCGAGGAATTTCGCTGTGGCACTGCGGACAGCATCGAGGCTGCTGAGCACCTTACAAGAGCTCAGAAAAATTGTGGCCACACAAATTCAAGCATTATCCGTGATTGCATTGTGCAGTAAAAGTACTTCGAAAAAACTCATGCTTTTAGTGTGTTTATTTTTGACCTTTTGATAATTAGGATATTCGGTTAATTTCGACATTTTTTCCGGTCCCCTAAAATCCAAATTAACGCGCTTTTACTGTGTGTGTGTGTGTGAGTGTGTGTGTGTATATATATATGTGTGTGTGTGTATATATATATATATATATATATGTGTGTGTGTGTGTGTGTGTGTGTATACACACACACACACACGCACACACACAGTTAACTCGTTAACTTTAAGTCGCATATCTAGAAAGATCGGTTAAGTCGAAATTTTCCGCAGCATTGAACCACTTCCTATACATCTAATGTGTTTCTTGCCCTTTATCTCTAAGTATTTTTGGAGCAAACTTCGGACATCTCGAAACCTTGACTGAGAGTGGAACAAAAATTCCACCTCCAGACTGTTTCACAAGATTCATGCAATGCCGCCAAGCTTAAGGTTCCTAGATATTTTCTCCTTTAGCCGTGCCTACCACAAAGCCGATGCGTTCTGTGAAATTTGCTTCCCTGAATGTGAAGTCCAAGTCTAGCGGCATATCAACTTTGTCAAGCAACCCTGTGGCATGTCATGTGACAGTAGAGATTTGCGCAGAGGCAGGCCCAGTTTCGGCTAGCATTGCCCCATGGAGCATGCAGTGCGGCGAGAATGGTGCCACTAAACCACTGCAAGTCGCTAACGCTATAAGCGAAGGTAGCCCTAATTAAGGAAGTGGACAAAGGAGGCCGAACAAAGTTGAGCATCGCTCAGGAATTTGGTGTCGTCTTGTCTATACTTTCAATGGTGCAACAGAGCTTCTCTAGCCAGCGGAAGCGGGTTTCAGGCTTTAAGTGCTTGGATTTCAGAGTGGCATTGATGGTATGGCTACGAAATGCCAAAGCAGCCAACCTTCTCGTCACCACAGCATTAATGATGGAGAAGCAGAAGTTCTGGCCTTGCAAATGGGCTACACCGACTTCAGCTGCAGAAGCGGCTGGCTTGACCGTTTCAAAAAAAGAAAAGGAACAGTGTGGTGTCAAAGTCCGCGCACAGTGAAAGCGGCAATGTCAACACAGCAGCCAGCTTGCCGAGTTGCAAAAGAGTTACGCTGACAAAGACATCTTCAACCTTGACAAGGCAGCGCTCCTTTATAATATTGTTACGGTTGCAGAGAAATATTTACACTGTATTTACAGAGATGTACAGGTGCCGCGCAGCCAGCAAAGCTGTTGTTGCTTCGTCGTCGTCTCAGTCGTCAACGTTCTGTTGTTGTTGTTTTGTGGGGTTTAGCGTCCCAAAACCAGTTCTGATTATGAGAGACGCCGTAGTGGAGGGCTCCGGAAATTTCGACCACCTGGGGTTCTTTAACGTGCACTGACATCGCACAGCACACGGGCCTCAACATTTCGCCTCCATCGAAATGCAGCCGCCGCGGCCGGGATTCGATCCCGCGACCCTCGGATCAGCAGCCGAGTACCTTAGCCACTAGACCACCGTGGCGGGGCTCGTCAACGTTCTCTTCCTTGTTTCTCCGTAACACTACCCCGGGCGAAAGAGGCATCGTCCTGGTGCCTCATAAGTGGTTCTCGGCTATTGCGTTGTAGGGTTTGAGGCGACAGACGTGAACAATGTCAGGGGATACTGCACTGGATGGCGTGGTGGGTCCGACGGGAATAATCTCGTAAGTGACATCAGTAACTTGACGTAGCACGCGGTAAGGGCCTTTATAACACGGAAGGAGCTTCTCGGAGAACCCCACTCGGCGACAAGGGGACGAGAGTAGCACGAGGGAGCCCGGTGCAAAGTATGCGTCCTGGTGGCGGCGATTGTAAACGCGCTTCTGATTTTCCTGGGATGCCAAGAGACGAGTACGGGCCAGTTGACGGGCATGGTCAGCATGAGCGATGGCATTGCAGGCATATTCGCTCCTCAAATCACGCACAAAGGGAAGCGAGGCGTCTAATGGTAAGACCGGGTCGCGACCGAACAACAGATAAAAAGGAGAGTAGCCAGCAGTGTCGTGTCGGGACGAGTTGTAAGTGAATGTGACGTAGGGTAACGCGGTGTCCCAGTCGCGGTGGTCGGGTGAGACGTACTTGGAGAGCATGTCGGTAATGGTTCGGTTTAGTCGCTCAGTAAGGCCGTTGGTCTGGGGATGGTAGGAGGTGGTCAGTTTGTGCTTCGTGGAGCAGGAACGGAGGATGTCGACGATGACTTGAGACAGAAAGGTGCGACCGCGATCGGTGAGGAGCTGTCGGGGGGCACCATGCACTAATATGATATCGCGTAGCAGGAAGTCGGCGACGTCGGTGGCACAGCTAGTCGGGAGAGCTCGGGTGACGGCGTAACGCGTCGCGTAATCCGTAGCGACAGCGATCCATCTGTTGCCGGAGGTGGACTCGGGAAAAGGCCCAAGAAGGTCCAAGCCTACGCGAAAAAATTGTTCGGCGGGAATGTCGAGGGGCTGTAGATACCCGGCAGGGAGCGTCATTGGCTTCTTCCGAAGTTGGCAAGGCTTGCAAGCAGCAACGTATCGTCGTACAGAGCGTGCGAGGCCGGGCCAATAAAAGCGACGGCGTACGAGGTCGTAGGTGCGAGTAACGCCAAGGTGTCCGGCAGTTGGTGCGTCGTGAAGCTCGTGAAGAACGGTGGAGCGAAGGTGGCGAGGAACAATAAAGAGAAGAGGTGAGCCGTCGAGATGAAAATTGTGGCGGTACAAGATGCCGTCCTTCAGGGCGAATCGCCGTAATGACGGGTCAGCGGGAGTGCGTTCAAGTTGGTCAATGAGGGTCCGCAAGGTAGCGTCGTGACGTTGCTCGTTGGCCATGTCCATGAGTTGAGATACAGAGAGGACACAGGCTGAAGGGTCGGTATCTGCTTTGTCGGGCTTGTCAACAGGATAACGGGACAAGCAGTCAGCGTCGCTATGTAGGCGCCCTGATTTATGGACCACAGAATAGGAATACTCCTGCAGGTGCAGAGCCCATCGCCCAAGCCTCCCTGTGGGATCTTTTAAGGAAGAAAGCCAACAGAGGGCGTGGTGGTCGGTAACAACCGAAAAGGACCTGCCATATAAGTATGGTTGGAATTTCACAACCGCCCACACAAGAGCGAGACATTCTCGTTCTGTAATAGAGTAGTTTCGCTCCGCAGGTGACAAAAGACGGCTGGCGTAGGCAATGACACGGTCATGGCCATGTTGAACTTCTGCCAAGACACCACCGATGCCGTGGCCACTAGCCAACGTTACTGGATGGGGACAGTTGGAAAACTCGCGCGAGGAGGTGGCCGCAGATCGTCGCCCATTCCAGGTGTCGCTGGCATCGCTTTGCGACCATGTCACGTGACCCTCTCCGCGGCGCAGCAGGCGTCGCGTGGAGCAGACGACGCAGCGACGTGGCTATCACGGCGTGCGCTTGCAGACGATTTCTTTTTCTGCTGCTAAGAAAGATGAATGCTCATCGTTAAGTAAGCTAAATATTAATAAAAAGTGCGGCTCGTTGTTTCGTAACAGACCTTGTGCATTAAATTTCAACCATGCCAGAGCAGACGACAATGTTTACGTCTGCTTTCTGGTGAGAAAGCAGACGCGGTGACTCCAAACAAGCAATTGTTTGCGGCAGATTGTCGCTCCCTTCGGCAGAACGGTCGGCATGCCGAGGTGTGCTGTGCCAGGCTGTCGAAGCGGATACACATCGGCTCCAATCAGCAAACACTCAGTGCCTCGTTTCACTACTGACGTTGGCAAGAGAATTCAGCTGCGGAATCCTCAAGTGCCCCTCTAGTGAACTTTACATAGTGTTCAAACGCGTCGAAGAAAAACTGTCTCTCGTGCTAGAAGAAAACCATCTGTGCGCCGACATGTTTTGGGATGCACTGAATGTCATCAAGGACTGCGATGCCCCAAGCGTTCGTTGTTCAGTTCATAAGGACACCCTGACATCGGAGATTATACACCCATATGTTGTTTTGAGAATGCAGTTTTTTACGAGATATGTTTGCAAAAAGCTGAGTGCTTCTGGCAGGGGTCTTCTGCAAAAAAGAAAGCCAAACTTCTCTAGACTATGCAGCAAGAAACTGCAGTGATTTAACAGTGAAATGTTATCAATTTAAAAAAAAAAAAAACGAAGAATCTTGAACAAACGCATTTGGCGCCATTTTTTACAGCTATTTGCACACCAACAAGCACAGACCTCAGTGAATTAGGTGCTGTAATGTGGATACGTGAACATCGGCACAGCAGCAAATACCATAGCAGGAGTTCCACGTAGAACATAGCCAGAATTACCGGCGACACGTGTCCATAGGGTTCTAAATTTAGGTATTCGAACGTCGAGCTAAAATGACGCCGTTCTTTATGATTAGATTGTATTCCTGCCTTCATTACGAGGTGACGAAGAGATGGAGCTTGGATATCTGCTCAATTGCTATTCTGCGTTCCTAGTCGTGCACATTCATTATATTTGCCAATTTGAAAGACAATCTTTACACTTAATACATCAGAAATAGTTGAATCTGCAGAATTTACAAACTATATGTATTTACAAACGGCATGCATTCACAAAAATACGTGCTGACTGTTACAAAAAAATCCTTTTAAAATTTGTTTGTACCTCTACCTTTTTTTCTTCTGCAACAGATCGCTGTGCTGGGAACAAAAAAAAAAAAACAGTGAGTTCTCTCGTGAGATATACATCATCACGTTATTCTCCCTAAATCCACAAAGCTAACGCACCGCAGCATAAATGCTGCGACATGGTATAAAATGAAAACATGCGCAAGTTTTTAGCATTTGCGACTGTTTCAAATGTAACGCTTTCTGTCGCTTTCAAATAAGAGCATGGTTTTATAGAAAACGCTCAATGTAAGAACTGCTCATGCAATGCGATCTCAAAAAGTTGTCCAGGAATTTTCAATCTATGCTCTGGGAGGCAACAATTCTTCTGGCAAGCACAAACTCATCACATCGAAACACCCGAGGTATGCAGTCAGCACATGGCAAAGCGAACCATTCAGACTTCATGCCGAGCTCCAAGCTGTGTCCACCTTCATATACGCAATGGTTGAAACAGGGAAGCTCTCAATACGCATCCGCTAACCTGATTCCTCGAGATATGAAGTGCTGCAAGTAGGCCGCGCCGTCCTTCGGAGGCAGTGCGCGGAACAGACGACAAGCAGACGACGCACGACGCGGAACACGTCACGTGAACAGGGCGCAAAACGATCGCAGCGCCCCCACTTTTCGGGAGACAGCGAGCGGCCACGCCGATCCCGTGGTGATCCCGTGCAGTTTTCCAACTGCCTCCATCTAGTAACGTTGCCACTAGCATCGGTGTGCACCTGTGTAGGAGCTGAAGCGTCAAAGTGGCCGAGGACTGGTGGGGTGGTGAGAATAGTCGTGAGACGAGAGAAGGCGGCAGCCTGAGGCACTTCCCAGGAAAAGGGCACACCTTTCTTCGAGAGGTTGGTGAGTGGGCGTGCTATGGTGGCGAAATCTTTGACAAAGCGGCGAAAGTAGGAACAAAGGCCCACGAAGCTGCGGACATGTTTCGCACACTGCGGAACGGGAAAGTCTTTTACGGCGCAAACTTTCGCCGGGTCTGGTCGGATCCCTGATGCGTCGACGACATGTCCAAGCACAGTGATTTGGCGGTGTCCGAACTTGCACTTCTTCGAGTTTAGCTGCAGGCCAGCCTTGCGAAAAGCACCAAGAATCAATGAAAGGCGCTCAAGGTGTGTGCTGAACGTAGGCGAAAACACAATAACATCATCGAGATAGCAGAGGCAAGTTGACCATTTAAAGCATTGCAGCAATGAGTCCATCATACGCTCAAAGGTGGCCGGAGCGTTGCAGAGACCAAAAGGCATAACCTTAAACTCGTAAAGACCATCAGGCGTTATAAACGCGGTCTTTTCACGATCGAGATCATCCACAGCGATTTGCCAATATCCGGACCGAAGGTCAATCGAGGAAAAGTACTGTGCACCATAAAGGCAATCAAGGGCATCGTCTATACGAGGCAGAGGATATACGTACTTTTTCGTGATGCGGTTGAGGTGACGGTAGTCGACGCAGAATCGCCATGAGTCGTCTTTTTTTATGACTACCACGACAGGGGACGCCCACGGACTTGACGATGGTGCAATGATGCCTTTGTCTAGCATCTTGTCTACTTCCGATTTGATGACTTGGCGCTCCGAAGCGGAAACTCTGTAGGGTCGTCGATGTATTGG
Organism: Hyalomma asiaticum; assembly: GCA_013339685.2. Lineage (NCBI taxonomy): Eukaryota > Metazoa > Arthropoda > Arachnida > Ixodida > Ixodidae > Hyalomma > Hyalomma asiaticum. The sequence goes on from CM023482.1 coordinate 12,648,035, forward strand.
TGGATTGTCGCCTGTATGTATACGGTGCTTCACTAGTGAAGTCTGGCCCAGTGGACGGTCATCTAAGTCGAATATATCTCTATAAGAAAACAATAAGCTGCCTAGTTCTTCAGCTTCTCCAGGTGCGAGATCGGGAGCAAGCATCTTGGCAATGTCGTCGTCAGTGCCGCCGGTAGACCAGCAAGGCTTACAGGGGGCTTCATCAGCAAAGGGTTCAATCCGTCCATCCGCTAAGGGTGTAAGTGTAGCCAAGGTTATACCCATGGGATCTGCTTTGTGAGCCCGAAATTCACCACAGGAAGATGGGTACGATTGCCTGTCACCGTCAGTACAGCGTGCGGCGCAGTAACGTTGTGGGTGAGAACTGCGGCAGTTACCGGAGCTGATATGTAATCCCCATCGGGAAAGGGGGGGGGAAGGCGACATTTCGATGTAGGTCATGACCTGTGGCGGAACGTGAACAAAATCAGTCGGGCTCAGTCGAACTTCACGCTGAGCTGTAGAATCGTCCAGTAGAGGTAGATCAAGACGGACAGTGCCGGAGGGACAGTCGATTAACGCAGAATGAGCAGAAAGAAAGTCTAAGCCAAGTATTAGGTCATGCGGACATTGGTCAACCACAGTGAAAATGACGACGGCATGGCGACCGGAAACGCTCACGCGGGCAGTACACATTCCAATGGCGGCCACTGTGCTGCCGTCGGTGATTCGTACGACTCGAGTTACGGCAGGTGTGATAATCTTCTTTAAATTACGGCGAAGGTGGCTACTCATAATCGATATATGTGCTCCTGTATCTATGAGAGCTGTGACAGGTGTGCCATCAACGTGAACGTCAAGAAGGTTGCGTCGTGTAGGTAGCGTCAAAGGAGGATTTTACGGCGAATGCGACACTGCAGCACTACCTCGAGGTGCCGCATTGTCTAGTTTTCCGGCTGGATTGGTCCTGGGTAGGTCGGCGAGGAGGAGCGGCTAAGCTGGGGAGGACGTGACTGGCTACATTGGGGTGAGAGCGATCGAGCATAGCGGTGAGCAGAGGTGGCGGCGTTGGACACGTCGAAGGAGCGACGGGGAGAAGCACTTCGAGGCGAACTTGATTCCCACTAAGTGCTGCGAGGCGGGTATGACCAGCGGTTGCGGCAATGATAAGAAACGTGACCGATTCGGCCACAGCAGAAGCAGATCGGTTTGTCGTCAGATGTATGCCAAGCCTTGGAATTCCTATAGCGGGCACCATAGGGCGGACTGCGGTAGTACCCAGCCATAGGAGCAGGGGAGATGTCAGGACGACTCAGAGAACATGCGGTGGGGAAACCCATGTTGGCGACTTCCTCACGAACCACGGACTTGATCAACGATATCGTCTCAGTAGGATTGTTCCAGGGCGTCTGCTGCGATGAGACGGGAAATGCAGCTTCAAGTTCGCGACGCACAATACGGGTGACATTTTCGTTTGACGGTGGCAAATGAGCTTGTTCGGTTGGCTCAGTGCAAGAGGAGGTCGCAGCAGTATTCGGAAGCCGTGTAAACTGATTAGCTATACGGCGGCTCTTTGCCTGCTCGAAGCGGCGGCATTCTTTCATAATTCCGTCGACGGTCGATAGGTTCCTAAAGACCAAGAGGTTGAATGCGTCGTCCGCAATGCCTTTAAGAATGTGCCCAACCATGTCCAGTTCTGGCATTGATGTGTCGATTTTGTGACAAAGGGCGAGGACGTCTTGGATGTAGGCGACGTATGACTCGGTAGCACTTTGGACGCGGGTGGCGAGCTCCTGCTTGGCGGCAAGCTGTCGACCGGTCGGGTTGCCAAAAATGTCGGTGAGCTTCTCTTTAAACGAGTCCCAACTAGTAAGCTCTTCCTCGTGCGTGTAGAACCACGTTCGTGGCGTTCCGTCAAGGTAGAACACGACATTGGCCAGCATTATGGTTGGATCCCACCCGTTCACCATACTGACCCGCTCGTACATCTTCAACCACTCTTCGACATCGACGTCACCGAGGCCGGAGAACTTGCCAGGGTTTTGCGGTTGAGGCAGAGCCACATATTGGGTCGAAGTAGACGGCGAAGCAGCTGCAGCAGGGGTGTCGTCCGCTGGAGGCATGGTCGAAAACTGGGTGAGCCGTCCACTGCGAAGCTCCGTGGTGAAGACGCGTGCCCAGCACTTCCACCAAAAATGTTACGGTTGCAGATAAATATTTACACTGTATTTACAGAGATGTACAGGTGCCGCGCAGCCAGCAAAGCTGTTGTTGCTTCGTCGTCGTCTCAGTCGTCAACGTTCTCTTCCTTGTTTCTCCGTAACAATATGTTGCCAGGCTGCACATTTACACCGGAGGGTGTAGCGTGCTTAGCATGGAAGCATTGGAAGGAGAAAGTACCATCCTTTTCAGAGGCAATGCAACTGGTGATAAAAAGCTGCCTTTGCTGGTCATTGGCCTAGGTGCTTTTGAAATGCACGACTGCTGAACGGAGTAATCTATCGTGCCAATACGGCAGCATGGATGACGGCAACTCTTTTCAAAGCGTATGTTTGCACTATCGACAGCAAGATAGCTCAGGAGGACAGGAACGTTATGTTCATTGTTGACAGTTGCCCAGGCCACAGCAAGATAGATCAACTTGGAGGCTGTGACAGCAGCGTTTCTGCTAACAAACATGACTTCTGTGCTGCAGCTGATCGGCCAAGGCATGATTGAAGTCGCCCGCAAGATCTGCAGAAAGAGCCTGCTTCAGAGAATTTTATTATCTTACAAAAACAGCAAAGGGCATGAAGATGACTTGATTGGAGCAGTACATCTTCTCTGCAGTGCTTGGCAGCAAGTTCATGTAGCGGCTATCGTCAACTGCTTTGCTCATGCAGGATTATCACGTGCCGTCAGTTTGCCGGTGGAGGAGGCAGATGAATTCATGGAGTGAGGAACTCCACGAGGAGGTGATAAAGCTTGCCTGTAGCAGTGCCATTGAAAGCGATGTGACCTTTCATGAGCACGCGCTATGCAAGCAAGATGTGCCAGTGACGGGTAAACTTGCAACGCCGAAATTGCTGAAATAGCCACAAATGGAGGGGATGGCAAAAACGATGACGATGATGACAAACCACCTCAAGTGGTGCTGACACCTGCTGAGACGAGGGATTTCCTGCGCTTACTGCGAAATGAGTAGCGTTGCGCGAATATTCAAAATTTCAAATAATTTTCTAGCAGCGTTTGCTATTTAATTCAATTTGCATGTAATGTTTGCTATTTGAACGAATAGTTCAAATAGTAAGTTGGTAATTAAGGGGAAAAATATGCTATGTCTCGTGACAAGCTGCCCATTCCCGCATGTAGTGTGCTTCGCCGCATAACACCTGTGTACTGCTGCGAAACTAACAATAGTGTACAGCTGTAGAGCTAACACCCCCTGTACTGCGGCGAAGTTAGCACTCGCGTACTGTGGCGAAGCTAACACCCGTGTACTGTGGTGAAGTTAACACTCGTGTACCGCGACGAAGTTACCTCAGCTTTCTCTTGCACAGTTCACTGTTCGACTATTCTTCAGGACTTTGGAATGACACTGTGGGAATACACTAGTCATGCAATTCATTTCTTGCCCATGTTTAACAGCACATTTGTTTATAATCAGATATGGTATTATTGGAAAATATTCTAAAATTATTCGATTTGCACTTGAACACAAATATTCAAATTTGCTTCACACTTAAAATTTTCCTATTTGCACAGCTCTAGAACTAAGGGTGAGTGCAGTGGTGGGGAAGAACGGCTCATGCGACGCATCAAACACCTAGAAGATACCTTTCTAGGCCCGAGCACGACCACCAAGCAGACCAGCATTACGCAATTCTTTTCCGCTAAATAAAATGGCAGTGCAGCGAAAGCCAGATGGTAAATGCCTCTTGTTTTTAGATGCGAAGCAGCTCATGGCGGGGGCTCTGTCCCTCCCGCGGCGTCCATCCCCCACTGTGCATGCGCGTCCCCTCCCCCTCTCTCCTCTAGGAATGCTCTCTACTCTATGGAGTGGTGCGCACGTCCCACACCCCCACAGCACATGCGCGTCCCTTCCCCCTCTCTCTCTCCTACGCTCCCCTTTCTCTCCTCTAGGAGTCCTCTAGTCTACGGAGTGGCGTGCACGACAGGTGGTGCGACAGCTGCATACTCCACTGGGGGCGCCACGGTAGTTCCACGGTATGAAAATGACAGAGCGCGCGTGCCTCATTCTCTCTCCCGTGCAGCGCCGCGATGAGCGCTCGGGCCATCACACAACCACCGCATTCTCTCTCTTATACATTCTCATTCGTTCCCTCAATAAAATTACACCATCTCCGGCTCAAGCTAACCATCTCCCTGCTGCTTCTCATCCACACATGGTCCCCTTGAGTGGGAGATGGTGTAATTTTTTTTTCTCTTTCAAACCTTTATGAAAATTAGAAGCTGCTTTGAGATGGTAATTAGTAATGATAAGTGGTAATTTTTTTTGGAAATAACTCGGTTTTTCATAGCAGTTTGCGCAACTTTTCTTATCCTGACAATCCGCTTAAGTTGAAATTTCCCCGGTTTTTCCTATTTCGAGTTAACGAGGTATTGCTGCTGTGGGAACGACACACATGTGGCTGATCGTTCACCGCATGTCTCCTTGGACAAGATAATAGCACCACTGCGCCATGGCGATGCACGCGGCACATCGTCACGCTATATAAGGTACAACCACCCCAACGCTTGCGCTGCAGTATCCTGTCGCCAGCGTCAACTGGAGATATTGCTCCTGGATTCTTGCGTGAGTTGGCAGGTCGCCATTAAATTGTTTGTCTTTTGAGGAGACGCCTATCTGTCCTGCTTTGACTACAGATGGGACGCAGCAAGCCCAATACCCACGGCTGGCGCCCAACGTGGTGTTTGCTCCCGCCCATAGGAATTGCACGGCAGACTTAGGTTTGGTCCGTTGTTTAGTTCGGTATAGTTTACGTGCTGTCCTTTTGAGCATTTGATACGTGGTTTCCATTACACTACGTCTCAGTGTGTGCTTCGTCCTTTCTTGTTTCCCTCTTTCTCCTCCCATGACTGTGACATATGGAAAGCAGCTCCGGTCGGGTACGATCTTGTCCGCTGGTGGCGAGTGGAATCCTGAGCTCGAGATGGCCGAACAGCTGCACACACAGTAGGTGCACACATTTCAGTGCGTCACAGAAATGTGCGATGCGGTCGTGGGCCACACGAACTATTTTGCCGCAGAGTCACAGCTCCGACCTCGAGTTGAGCTACCCACGTATACGGTCTATGACGGCCCGAAATCTGTGGCCGACTTTCTTGATGAAATCGAGAGCTATTCAAAAGCTACTGGTGCCTCAGAAGCGTATGTCTTGTCTCGAGTGCTGCCACTGGCTTTATGGGATGCCGCAGGGCGATGGTGGAAGCTCCAATAACCTTTCACCACATGGGCAGAGTTCGTAAGGTGCTTCTGATAGGAATTTCTGCCTGCTGGGTATGAGCTACGAGTCCAGCGTGAGCTCGAATTGAGAACCCAGCATCCTTGAGCATGTCCGGACGATGCAAGAACTGCATCACTGAGCAGCGCCGACTGCACCAGAAAGGGACAAGGGTCATTCGACAGGGCCACCCAGATTCAGGCCATTTCCTCACAAGCGCAGTTTCGAGACCCTTGAGCATCTTGCACGGGAGGCCCACAGTGCACAAGAGGCCCTGTTAGCCGAAAGCACTTATGTGCCACCGCCACAATCTGCTCCTGAGCCGTCACTGGCTTGGCACGACCCCGTAGCCAGTCCCTCAGACAAGACCCACAGAAGAACATAGCAGTCAAATCGTTCCAGGCAACACGGTCTGTTTCCTTGGGCTATGTTCTTACTTTTGTCGCTTCATTAATCGATTTGCTGACATCACTTACCCGCTGACGTGCCTTCTACACCATTGCGCCATGCACCATTTCATTGGACAGACGAAAGTGACACCTCTTTTCGCCAGATGAAGTTTCTTTTGACGTCACAACCCATTCTATGGCACTTCGACCTTTCTGTGCCAACATAAGCCCACACAGATGCTAGTGGTGTGGGCATCAACTCTGTACTCGCCCAATGCACTGGTGACCGAGAGCATGTTCTCGCTTATGCCAACCACTCGCTAAGCAAGCCTGAGTGCAATTACACCGTGACCTACCAGAATGTCTTGCCATGATTTTTGCAGTTCAGAGATTTCGGTCATACCTGTACAGGAAGGCACCTCACAATTGTCAAAGACCACCACTCGCTCTGCTGGCTTGTAAATCTACACAAACCATCTGGACAGCTTGCACACCGCCAGATGGATCACGTAGATTTACAAGCCAGCACCCCGAGTGGTGGTCTGTGACGATTGTGAAGTGCCTTCCGTACAGGTATGACCTGAAATTTCTGAACTGTAGATGGACAGTTTGCACGCTGCACGACACCTCAGACTCCAAGAGTTTGATTCCACTGTGTCATACAAGACCCGCTGGCACCATGCGGATGCTGATTGCCTCTCCAGGCTGCCGCTCGTTTCTACAGACTGCGATGCAGACAACTTTAGTCACTACGTTTCTTCCCTTGATCGTCCTGACATTGACACTTTCAGGGCTGAGCGGCTAAAGGAGCCAAAGATGAAGCAGTACTTTTTGCCCACGTGAAGTCCTAGAACAGCACATCGTTTTTGCGTTTACAATGGGGTGCTCTACAAAAAAAAATTACTCTGCAAGAGGCCCTCCGCTGCTATTGGTGGTTTCAGAAAGCCTTCGCTCTTCTGTGTTACGTGTCATGCACGACGACTCAAGCTCAGGTCACCTGGGATCGGTGAGGACTCTCTACAGAGCAAAGGAGCGTTTTTATTTGCACAAATGTGTCAGCACCACAAACTTCCAAACAAGGCTCCTGCCAATCAACTGCAGCCTGTGCTACCTCTGTGCTCTCCTTTGAACAAGTCGGCATTGATCTGCTAGGCCCTTTCATGCGAACTTCCACTTGTAACCGCTGGATAGCAGTGTGCGTCGACTACCTCACCCGATACTGCGAGACATCTGTCATTCACTCCCTCTGCGACTGCTGCTGCAGTCTCTGTTTTCTTGCTCTGTTCGATCATCCTCAGGCACGGGCCGCCCCGAGTGATAATCAGTGACCGTGTCCGACAGTTCAGTACAGATGCTGTAGAGGAGCTACTACGTTTGTGTGAGTCTACTTTTCAACATTCTATTCCCTACCATCCTCAAAAAAACGGACTTACAGAGCATATGAATCGGACACTTACCAACATGCTTTCGATGTATGTCACCTCCGATCATAACAACTGGGACGAGATTTTGCTGTTCATCACATATGCATTCAACACAGCAAGGCACGAGACAACTTGTTGTAGCCTGTTTTTTTTGCTTTATACCCGGCTGCCTCGTTATACTCTGGACACTATGCTTCTGTTGTCAACAAGTGCTGATTGGTCTCTAGCTGAGACTATCTGCCAAGCTGAGGAAGCCTGCCGACTCGCTTGTTTGTGCACAATAGCATCACAGAACACATCAAAGGCAAGATACAACAGCCATCACCGCCCTGTCAGCTATGCCCCTTGTGACTTGGTGTGGTTATGGAACCCACTATGGAAGCGTGGTTTAAGCACAAAGCTCTTGGCACACTATACTGGACTGTTTGTCATCCTCAAACGCCTGAGCGAGGTGAACTATACGATATCCCACCTCACCAGCAGCGGCCGACATTCGGCCAGAACCCAAGTAACTCATGTGGCCTGGCTCAACCACACACGCAACAAGAAGATGCTTGACTCACCTAGCGCGCTTCGTCTGGGCGAGGAGGGATGTAATGGTGCGTTTGGGGAAAGGCAGAGGAGTGATGGTAGAAGAGGAGGGGACCTGTTGCTTCTGGCGCCTCACCCCATCTAGTGCTGGGCCACTGAGCCTTCTAAGCAAAGACTACTTGTCTTGTAACAATATTGTGCACAAGCAAATTTTCTTGGACCACTCAGCCATGTTTCTGAGGCAAGTTGGTCGCTTGGCCATTCCTGTGGGGAACACCAGCGCATCACTGCATGCTTCGCACCTCCCAAGGTTTCATGTTAGGAGAGCTGTCATGATTTTTAAAAAATAATATTGACACGTGCGGTTGTTTTCGTTTGTTTAAAAGAGAAGCTGTTATCACCTTCCCGTGAATCGCGCGCTTGCTGTGATTGTTTGCGGGAGCACCGTTATCACTTTCTGTTATGCGCAACGCAGGCCGTGTTTATCTTGCATGTCACTTTGGGAACCATGTCGATCATTCTTGAAACTCGGCATGCCTGACACGCACATTTATTATGACGTGTGTATAAAAGCCGAAGCATTGCGCCGCTAGTGAGTCTTTCCGTCGATCGACGACTGTTCACGCCGCTATTGCCGTGCATTGTCATTGGCTTTGTTTTGCTGGGCACAAGTTCACCCAATAAACAGTTCGCCTGACATCGCTTGAGTCCTGCGTGCTTCGCCTTGAGTGCTGCGTGCATCACTACCGTGTGACAATATATCAATACTGACACCAACCACTACACTGATGGGGCCATGACGCTCTTTTAAATGCAAAGTGTGTTTGTGTCAGCATCAAGTGCACTGGCGTCTGTCGCTTATGCTCGTGGCCCTGGCAATAGTGACACCCAAGCAAAACACTGAAAGCGCAGTGTGTCACAGTTCCCCCAGTGACACACGCGGGCTACTGAAATTGACAAACTTGCACACCAAACGCACACTGCAAACAACATGTTGGCATAACGTCAGCATACTTGTTGTTACTCCTAAACAATAACACAAGACGCAGCTGAAAATTAAAGGCCCAATATGCTGCAAGAACAATGCATGCAAAATGTCATACGACAACATGCCAGCTTAAGTCATATATTTACGTGCCAGCTGAATTGGTGTGCCAAGTTTTAGCACCTGCCTTGAGTCCATAAAAGGTCAATACAACAGCATGCATGCCAAACTGCATTCATGCATAACTATTGAGGTAGTCATGTGTCATACCAAGCTGCACTTGTCTGCAGTCGTCCATTGCCTTGCGTTGTCGATTTCACATAATGCATCGTTGCAAGGCATACAAGGTCTGTTAGAAAAGTATCCGACCTTATTTTTTTTTTTTTGCGAACACCTCACGGATATGAAGCAAGTGCGCTTGCATCAGCCGACCTTGAACCCTCATGCGCATGCGCGAATTTTCTCCTGCCTGCCAATGGTGTCAGTCGCTGGTACGCAGCGATTGAGTGAGGTAGTGCGCAGTGCTCTTGTCGGTTTTTTTTTGTGCTCAACAGGAAATTGGCGCAATCATCACGACAATGCTCCTGCACATTCTTCGCACTTGATTTAGACTTTTTTGGCGAAAAACCAGACCCTTGTAGTTCAACAGCCTCCTGTGACTTCTGGCTGTTTCCCAAAATCAAGAGGCCATTGAAAGTAGCGTGATTTCAGACAAGAGAGGGCATTATGGCTGCAACAACAGCTGTGCTAAACTCCATTCCGAAAGAGGCCTTCTGGGAATGCCTCCAGCAATGGCAGCACCTCTGGGAGAAGTGTGTGGCTTCCCAAGGAGACTACATTGAGGGTGATTAAGTTTCCAACACTCCAGTTATGCCAGTTTTTTTTGTTCAGCCAAACGTCAGATACTTTTCTAACAGCCCTCGTAGAATGAGAACGATTGCTTGGTGTGGCTATTTACTGTTGAACCGATGGTTTCCAGCTTGGTGTAGCTGTGTGACAAGCAGCGCATCGTTCAGTATGATGCTACGTATCCAACATGCAGCATCACACTGAATGACCAGCACATAATTGCTGGTGCAGGGGTCATGTCTGACACAGGTATTTGTACTGAATGACATGACATACACAGTAAGCAAAAACGAACCGAGATGAGACGGTTGCTGTATTTTGGTGTACGTTTTGTTTTTTGTGGTTATCTGTACATATTGCACAGCTTGTTTTTTCTATCTTTACCACTGTTCACCATAGCGTTATTTCTCTGATGTACGATTTTATAGGAGGTCTCACTCACAGTCCCCCGACTTTCAAACCGCCTTCTGTATCTGTATATAAATATGCAATGTATCACTTGTATTTCTAATACAACAGAGAGGCTGATAGTAAATAACCTGTCCTACAGTGGATTCCCTGATGAAAGACACGCGTACTTGGTTTCTTTTCTCTCACTTAGCTTAGCGCAGGCAGTGCCCCAACTTGGAAACATCATCCACTCAACAAGCAGCAGCAAGAAAGGAAAAGTGTTTCCATTCTGGGTTTGTATTGCAGGAAAAATGACAACATTAGTGATGCCATGAATGCCAGCACTGGCTCACCTCATCTCTTTCAGCTTTTTCTCAAGCTTGGCCGTCTGAGTGTTCCAGATGAAGAGAGTGCCATCGTGGGAGCCCACCGCCACATAGCTTGCATCAGGACTGAACTTTGCCCTTGTCCAATCACAGGCGACCTTGAAGTTGTCATCCCTGTGTCAATGAGTACATCGCAATGAGCAATGGCAAGTTGCGAGTCTCACAAGAACTATAACTTTTCAGGAGACAAGAAGTAAGAAACTTCTCAACCAATCAGGCCTTAGATTTGAAAAAAATATTAACAAAATCTTACAGAAAGCGATCAGGGAAAAAAATGAAATGGATCAGGGAGAACACAGGAGTAACTGATATCGTTATGTCAATTAAGGAACAAAAGCGGACCTTGGCAGGGTATGTAATGCAAAGAACAGACAACCGATGGGCAGTGAGAACAACAGAACAGATACCAAGAGATAAAAAGGCAGTAGAGGCAGGCACAAGGTGAGATGTGGCGATGAAATTAAGGAATTCACAGGCATAAAAAGGAAAAAAAAAATCACCCAGGACAGCATGAACTGGAAGTCGTCAAGAGACGCCTTCATCTTGCAGTGGACCTAAAATGATGCAAGGAGAGCTGCAATAGGGGGCAAGTTGGCTGTACAGTATCTTCGGTTATTGGGCTGTAAATTACTAAGCCAGAACACATATAACACCACAGAGTGCAAACTAACAACTGTTTATTTAGAATGTTTCATCGTACATATATACGCATCGTTAGCACTTCCTTGCCTTAAGCAATGTGTGCAAAAATCACATACACATAGGGTAGAGCACAGCATGAACATTCAGGTAGAAAAGCTAGCTGAATGCTCCATGACTGAGAAGCTGTTAAAGATGAAAAACAAGGGAAAAACGCAAAGATAATTAAGGTGGTATAGATGGAGCAGGACCGAACGTTCTCCCTTATACGGTTGAACCCCATCATAACAAGACCTGTTTTACCAATATATTACCTGTAACTGTAGGGGTCACCACAGTTCAACCATTGTGTTAGGCTGCCAACAGAGTGTGGCGCCACGTGCACGCTTGTGGTTGTGCATTTAGATACGTTGATGCCCAAGAAAGGTACTTCGTCTGAGCCAAGCATCGCGCATGTGTTGGTCCGTTCCCGTGTGCACATCCCCTGTCGGTGGTGGGCTCAACAAGCCAAAATGCTCTGGCCCCATCGTCGTCCGGAATGATGATGGTTCCTACTGGCTGCACCTCAACTTGACTCAACTAGACATGGTCGTCCTCAGGGAATGCCACATCCTACCAACTGTTGAGCAAGTCCATTACCTCCTTGGCGATGTAACAGTTTTTTCAGAGCTGGATGTGACTGCAAGCTTCCACCAGGTGAAGCTCACTGCAGATTCCGAGGAGCTCACGACCTTCATCACCCCATACAACCATAGTGCTTTTGCCACTTCCCCTTCGGCATCTCCTCCAAGCCTGAGTACCTCTAAAAAACAGATGGCAAAAATCCTTTCAGGTGAAGGAGGAGTCACTAATATTGTCACCGAGCTAACAAACAGGAACTGAGTACCCAAGTGACAGCTTCACAAAAAAAGAACATCTGGGCATGTTTAATGTACGAGCACCGAAGCGCATGCACACGTCTACAAACTTTGTCCTCCTCACTTTAGAGGCTGGCAATAGCACCTGTGAACGTAGTTCATGTCATTCCTCCCCTCTCGAATGTGACCAGCCCAGTCAGTTGAGCTGCAATGGGAGAGCACTATGTTTCTTTATGTATTTATTTACAAATACTGCAGGCCCTATTCGGGCCCAAGCAGGAGTGGGTACATAAATGTCAGTGACAATATCAAACAGAATATAAAAAATTAAATACATGGTATAAAATTTACAAATATTCTCAGCATTAATAAGGAGCGTAGATAATATATAGCAATAATAGCAGTAACATAATTCAAAGTACAAAATAAAAATTCATAGCATCAATGAGAAACAAATAATATTATATATTATTTTATATATTATTATTATATTATTATATATTATATATAGCAGACTTTTCAAAATAAAAAGATAGGTCATTGACGAGATGGGTGAACAATTTTCCGGTAACTTGTTCCATAATGAGAGAGCATGAGGGAATAATGAATAGCGATGTACACTAAGGTTACTGAATGGTTGCCTAACTGTCTTATAATCATGAGTACGATCAAAGCGCATGTGTGGGACGGTTATGTAACGTTCCGTTGGTATCTTGAAGTGACGATGGTACAGTTTATAAATGAATTTTAATCGAGAGACTATTCTACGACGAGCGAGTGACTTCAGCTTTGCCCTCTCGCGAAGGGCAGATACGCTTGCAAAACGAGAATAGCTAATAACGAGAAAAAAAAAAGTGACCTTAATTTAAGGTTGGGCGGTCCCATGCCGCGAATTTCCCACAAGGGTGGGTGACCTCCCAAGCGTACAGTATTTCCAACTGCTGAGCACCAGGCGGAAGTGCACTTGTCCCTGTTTTACCGGTAGGTACCCGGCGGCAGTGGCGGATGCCTCCCTGCCTACCACAGCAAGGCGGACGCTCAACTATTTCACCAAGGCCGTGGTGGGTAAGGTGAGCCCAGGGTACCTGCCACGTCCTTATGGGGCCACCTTTCGAGATAAGTAAATGCAAACCGAACGCCAGGTGTGTACTCCCTCTACCCATTTTTAAAATGGTGGGTGTCTGGCCGGCACTGGGATGTTGTAACGAGCAAGGGTGTGAGAGAGAGGGAACTCTCTTAGGAACGAGAGACGCTCGTGTTCAGGTTCAAATTATACCGATGACAAAACCGTCATCGGTGCAATAACAACGAAGCCGTTTATGCTTTAAACAAACAATGTATTTAGAGGTAAAATGATCCAATGATGAAGTAAAGTAGAAAGAACAAAAACATGCAAAACGGAATACAGAATGTTAGAAGCACACTAAAGGTTACATGTGCAGAGTCATAAAACGGGAAAAGTTCGCCGGCAGGCAAGTTGATGATCAATCGCTGCGGCAGGGTCGATGCCGAAAGGGACAGTTGAAGAAGAGGCAGCGCTAAGGGTGCGATGTCCAACGCCGCGATCAGGAACGCTGCTCCCTGTTCAGGCCGTTGACCCGGAGCGCGTTCGGCGTCTGTGCTGCTAACTCGGCCAGTGGCTAGAGCTCGATGAAGTGGCAGCCGGAATTGCCTGGCAGGAACATCCCGGCGACATTCCACCCACGCCAGGCCTGAAGTGAGAGGATGAGTGGTACGGCCCCAGGTGGGAGCCAGCCGAGATCTCGAGTCCGCAACCCGACGGATCTCACTCTCGCGCACTGGTTCCTCGATGATCAAGCCACGTCTGTCTCGCTCTGCTCCGGAAGCCTCGGCAGTACCTTCTCTTCGTCGTGTCCCCTCCTCATTGGCCGAAAGGCTTCACGCCACCACGCACAATGACGCACTGCCTCGTCGTCTTCTATGTTGATGGGATCGGTGGCGCGCACTTCAAACCCATTACACTTTGCCCCGCACAGCCACTTCACTCCATCACAGATGTGAACCGTGTACCCACCACATTGGAAGCGGACGCTCTACCACTGCGCCATCGGAGCGGCATAGATAGTTACGTGCAAAAAGTACAAAGGAACTGCACGAATGCCCATTAACATGTTCTTGAGGGTGGCCAGTCATTCACGGGCATGGTACGGCTTCATCTGTACTATGCGGAAAAGCTCAGTGCGTGGACGTCGTCAGCTCAAACCAGGGTCGGAGCTTCGAGGTACCACCTCGTAAGTCACCTCACTGAGGCAGTGCACAACCTCGTATGGTACAAAGTAGTGCCTGTGATGTATGGTGCACTGAAGTGCGCGATTGGTAAAAAACTGCATCATGGAAAACGCGTGGTTTAAAAAGTGCGCATTCAAAAAGTGAGTGACAAAGAAAAATGAAAGACGACGACAAAGAACAAAAGGCGTGATGCTACAAACTAAAATAAAAGAAAAACGACCCAATCAAGAAGAACCACAGGGTTCCCAGCGACCAATGGCTGAGGAACACGGGTGCCCAGTTGTCGCCAATGAGAACAACAAGGAAGAAGAGGACCTTGCGGCAGCGAATTCAGGGAGAGCTGTTCCAGGAGGCGAAGCGGGCAGGTCATTTACCGGACCGGGCGCTGAAGGCAGTAGTCGTGTTCCAGACCCGAGCTACTAGGTCTTCACCCGTCTGCGACGTCCTGTTCATCCACTTCCTGACCTCGGAACTCGTGTCAGTGTTTGTCCTTGAAGCTCCCGTGGTGCGCAGATTTCAGCCGACAACCTGCAGATGCCTGTTCCTTAGAGCAGCACTGGAGCAGTCGGGCTGCGGGCCCGAGCTTCGTGCCGCGCGGCCTAACCAGGATGCCGCCACCGTCTGAGTGAGCCACTCACACCATCCGTCGCGACCAGAATCCCGTCATCATCTTGGCGAGCCTGCTACGCTCCAGTCATCTGGTCTTCACCCAAGCCCAGCGACGATTTGATGAGACCACGACAAACGTTCTTTATCACTCCACCACTCTCACTGCTGAACGATTTGCACTCGAACTCTTAGCGCTCGCATGTTACTTCTAGCACATTTGTTGAATTGTGCGCAGTGTATAATTTTCCTCCGAATGTTCTTTTTCTCAAGTTTTTCAATTATTTAGTTTTGCACAAAAAGCTTTGTGTTTTGTTATATAGTGTAATGAACGGTTTTGTCTTCAATTAGGATCTCAGAAGCTCCGCCTGAGAGAGTCAGCTAAAAGGAATCCGTTCAAAAAAAAAAGAACCTGGATATCATAAATTGGCGTCTGCAGCGGCAGGACAAAGCCGTTAATTTTTCACAGAAATGGTGTGTTTCACAACCGTGACCAGCACTTCAGAAATGCAGGAAGGGTTAGAGAAGCTGGCACGGCGCATGGGCCTTGAGGGCGCTGAGTTAAAGGCGTGGTGTGACGAATGCGAAGCGGCTGAACTAGAGGAGGAAAGAGTGCAGATGGAGTTTGAAAAGGGAAATGGAGAAGAAGGAAAGGGAACTTGAAGAATTGAAGTTAAGAACACTTCAGTTGCAGCTTCGGCTGGCAGAGGCAGACCAGACGAGGCTCGTGAGAGAGAGACGCGAATAGACGTTAGGCGGGAGCTTCAGCGTGCCGGCATTCGAGCTGTTCTCCAAGAGCAATGGTCAGGAGAATGAACCTCTCGTGAGTGGCGATTATGAGCATTGCTGTGGCATTTCGCCAGATGTGCAGCTAAATGCTGATATAAAGCATGTCACGGAGGTAGGGTGCCGAGGAGCTAACTATAGCTTGTGTGAGTTTGATGAAGCGAATTGCAAGGTCGTAGCTGAGGAACATGGAGGTTCTACAGAGGATGAGTTCTGTTGTAAGGCCTCTAGGAGGCCAAGCTCATTTAAGGAGGAGGTAAGAGAACCTCTAAAATATGATGGCCAATGTCATTCAGAAATCTCAGAGGAGTTTGTCGCCCATTGTTCAGGTGTACCGCTTGCTGAGGTCACACACGTCAGAGGCATGGTCCAGGACCATTTGAGTGACCCCGTAGTAATTGGAGGGAGGTTGAGTTCTGAGGACAGCACAGCTGTGGTCTGTTATAATGTACTCGGAGAGATTGAGGAAGGGATAATCAAGGCAGGGACAATAAAGTCCCATGTGAGCCAGCAGCATGCGACGGTGTAAGCTGGCAGAGTGACTTTAATCGAAAGGTCAACAGGGTGCCTGAATGTGGCACAAGTTCTGTTGACGGAGATTTGGATCTATGTAGCGTTCTGGGTAAAGAGCAGGAGACGACCCTTCAAACACTCGCCAGAGAAAGTCAGCAAACAGAAACAAAGACACCTGAGCTAGGTCCGTGGAATGGGGCATTCACTACGCTAAAAAGTATTCCTCCTGAAGGTACGCAAGCATTAAAGGCTGATCGAAGTAGGCTAAGCTTTTACAGCACTGGAGTGATCTTCCGAACGCGTCTGGCACGTTGCGTGTGCAGTCAACGACTCGGGTTGGCAGACAATAATTGCACGTGTGGGGAAAACAGCTCGATAGAGCGTCTGAGTCTTCTGTGGTGCAAGAGAAGAGACGCGTCTCAGTGGAAGCACCCAACAGAGTCTGTTACGCTTTTCTTTAAGCACGTGAAAAGTGTCGTGTGCCTTGTATGGGACGCGATCACTTAAAAGTGCTGTAAGAACTGGACGCTATCATGGTTTATGACTTTTGGACTGTTCACGAACATTTCTTTGTGTATGGTCTTGTCGCTATGTTTGAACTCTGTGTAAATTCACCATAACTTCTCTTGTTAAGTGTGAAAGTGTGCTAAGTGTGTCACTAGTATTGTAGTGCGAAGGTGCACTAAGTGTCTTTGTGTGAACCATCAGTTGTCCTGTGTGTGGACGTGTTGTGCGTGATGTGACGCACACATCTCAGCAGCTTTCTTTTTATTTCGAAAAGGGGCAACAGTTTCTACGAGAGCCCTTGTTGTTGGATGGGCGTCCAGACCCGCACGTGTTCGCCTGGTTCATACTGGACATTCCATCAACCCAGGTTGTGTAGACTAGCGTTGGTGCTCTGTTGTGAGCAGCTGCAGTTCCAAGCAAGCTGCCAAGCTTTGTCAGCTTTCTTGATAAAATCTTTAGCATTGTCACTTCAAGTGGTGTCATGGTCTACTGGGACCATGGCATCTAAAGTGTAGTGAAGAAGCGTGCCCTTGGGAGCTCCGCAGCCGGATCGCCAATGCTACGCTAGTGGGGCGCAAGCTGAACGTGGTTGCTGCTCTGGCTGGTTAAGCCTATGCCATCGTGTCTTCCAGTCAGCGCCAACGTCATCGTCCACAACCGCGTTGGGCTTCCTTGTCACAGTTGGTGGAGGATTGCTGGGTCTCCTTTCATCCTGGACTGCGCAGCCGGACTCTCCGTCCCAACATGGCTGCCGACACAAATTCGAGCTCGTCACCAGCTTCTCACCAGACCAACGTATGCCCTGGAGCGATCCGTCATCAGGACCCTCCAATATTCAGCGGCACCGATGACCACGACGTCGATAACTGCTCTCCTCCTACGAACGCGTGAGTGTCCACAACAAATGGAACGACGTCGCCAAACTGGCCACCGTCTCTTTCTACCTGACCGAGGTTGCCCACTTGTGGTTCCGAAACCATGAAACAGACGTCCCCACCTGGAGTGTGTTCAAAACAAGGTTCAGCGAAGTATTCAGGCGTCCTGCAGTTCGAAAGCTTCGTGCGGAGCAACGCCTTCAGTAACGATCTCAGCAGACCAGTGAGAATTTTACCAGCTACCTGGAAGATGTCATCGATTTATGTAAGCGTGTCGACGCAACAATGACCAAGGCACACAAAATCAAGCATATACTCAAGGGTATTGATGATGATCCTTTTCAAATTCTGATTTCGAAGAGCCCCTCTACTGTCACCCAGGTCGTTCATCTATTTCAAAGCTACGACGAGCTTCACTGACAATGTGCAGACGCACTATCTCGGCCATGACCACTGATGGTCCACGTTCCGGCTCCTGTGCCTACCTTTACCTTTGCACCAGCGCCGCCACCATCTCCAGTCTACTGAGTCGTGAACCCCTGGCACACGGCAGACAATAAGCCCATCTGCTATTTGTGTGGGATACCCGGACACGTAGTACACTTCTGCCGCTGTCGTCCACTACATCTGCATAATGACTCACGCACCTCTGTTTACTCGTTTACTCGTGATCGTTGCCTTACGCTTCCGACCGTGAAACATACCTACACCGGCCAAGCCTTCGACCAGCACCTGGCTGCCAATGTCCACTCCGCCGTCGCTCGCTCTCCCCGACGCGTCAGGGTCCATCTTCAGCCGAATAGGAAAACTAAGTGGAGCAGTTCCCGAGGCAAGAACTGCGTCATCGTCAAAATGCCCAAGCCCTCTTCACGCCACCAAATGTTATAGATGCCGTCTTCGAAGGTGTTTCTGTGTTCGTGCTCATTGACACTAGTGCTGCTATATCCGTCATTGCTGAAAAACTATGCCACTCAGTTCAAAAGGTGAAAACACCCTTGTTTGGTCCATTACTTCGCACAGCCACAGCAGAGCACGTCAAGCCGGTGGCTACATGTACCAGAAGAGTTTTAATTCCAGGAAACCTCTACACCGTCGAGTTCGTCGTATTGCCCCACTGCTCGCACAACATCATCTTAGGATGGGATTTCCTTTCCTGTCACCAGGCTATTATTGATTGTTTCCGAGCAGAAGTTGCCTTCTCTTCACTTGGTGATGCCATGTCTAACGATGTTCCGCTCTCTCGAGCCAAGTTGATTATCACATATGACGTCCAGATCCCCCGTCTGTCCTGGCACCTGTAGGCTGTTCCGCTGCTTCCGATGCCAATGTACTCTGCACACCTTCCGCTGCTTTCATCAGTCGCCACCTCGTACCACTCACAACCGCTCTGCTTTCCCTTAAAGATTGTGTGACAAACCTTCTTTTTTGTAACCGATTCCCATTCCCGATTAAATTGCTTTGCGGTGAATCTGTCGGCACTGTGGAGCCTTACGAACCCATTGCTACGTTAGACGCCCCAGATGGTGCAGTGGAGATGAACATCCTCTCCTATAGTTCTCCTAATGCGCCATTGCCTCAAGAGGTTTTTCTGCCCAGTCATCGAGGATGGCTTAACCCCAATGCAACGAGAGGAACTCCTCGGCCTCCTTGACAAGTTTCGTCATGCTTTCAACAGCCACAGCAGTACTCTTGGCCGAACGTTGACTGTCTGTCACAGCATCGATACAGCTGCTCACGCAACGCTGCGCCAGCGGCCACACCGTATATTATTGACGGAACACCGTGTCACTGATGAACAAGTGGGTGACATGCTAAAGTGCGGTGTAGTTCAGCCATCTAACAGTCCATGGGCATTGCTAGTTGTTCTAGTTAAAAAGAAAGATGGGTCAATTCGCTTTTGTGTAGATTACCGCCGCTTAAGAAAGATAACCAGAAAAGACGTTTAGCCATTGTCGCGAGTAAACGATGCCCTGGACTGTTTGCAAGGTGTAAGTTCTTCACCTCTCTTGATTTAGGATCCGGTTATTGGCAGGTACCTATGGCCTCTGACGATAAGCCAAAAACTGCCTTTATACATTTGATGGCCTATACGAATTGAATGTGACGCTGTTTGGCCTTTGCAATGTGCCCGCCATGTTTGAGCGCATGATGGACGCCATTCTGCGAGGCCTCAAATGGAACACGTGCTTATGCTACTTGGATGATGTAGTTGTATTTGCACCTGATTTTCCCACTCATCTTCATTGCTTGGAGCAGGTTTTACCCTGCCTCACTGCCGCTGATCTACAGCTAAACTTTAAGAAATGTTACTTTGGAGCACAAAAGCTGATCATTCTCAGGCACGTCGTGTCGAAGGACAGCATTCTTCCTGATGTTGCAAAGCTGCGGGCTGTTCAAGAATTCCCAAGGCCAAGGAATCTAAAAAACTTGCGCAGTTTCATTGGCCTCTGCTCCTACTTTCGCCACTCATTCGAAATTTCATTTCGATTATGGCCCCACTGACAGAGCTCCTTCGGGGAGACGCCAACCTTTCTGCATAGTCCGTGGCTTGCAATCGTACCTTTGTGACGCTACAGCAACTCCTCACAACGCCTCCGATACTGCGACATTTTGACCCTAGTGCTGCCATGGATGCCAGCGGTGTCGGTCTTGGTGGTGTCCTCGCAAAGCGAAAGCCCGGATACGAAGAAAATGTTGTTGCCTACGCAAGCCGCACTCTCACAAAGGCTGAAGCGAATTACTCAAGTCACCGAGAAGGAATATTTGGCGATCATTTGGGCAGTTAAGAAATTTCGGCCATACCTGTATGGCCGGCCTTTCGATGTCGTTACTGACCACCACGCCCTTTGCTGGTTGCCGACCCTCAGAGATACGTCTGGCAGTCTCGCCCGATGAGCTCTGCGCCTCCAGGAGTATGAGATCCGTGTTGTCTACCAATCAGGAAAGAAGCACGCCGATGCCGACGCTCTTTCTCGTTCGCCAGTTGACACCGACATTGCCAATGTCTCCGCCATTGATGGCTCATTTTTGCCATCAGCTTTCATTGACATGTCTTTGGAGCAGCGCAAGGATCCTTGGACTGACACTTTGATCCGTTACCTGTCTGGTCCATCAGCAAGCCCGCCATCCCGAGCTCTACACTGCCAAGCTTCCCATTTCGGTGCAATTACCAGTCAGACGGCCGCAAATGGCTGTTGGTCATACCGAGACAGCTACGTGCAACTAGATGCACCGCTGGTCTGTTCAAAACCTACACCAGACTGTGCCTTAGGTTTTATTGGCGCAGCATGTACACCTTTGTGCAAAAGTACATTCGATCTTGTATAGAATAGAATGCCAGTGCCGCAAGCCTGGTCCTTGCTGCTCTTCTGCTCCAAGACAGCCTGTGCCGTGCCCATGGCACCCATTCGACTGAATTGGGATAGACCTATACGGACCCTTGCCATACACTGCTGCCGGATCTCGCTGGGTTATTGTGGCTATACACCACCTCATGAGGTATGCAGAAACTACTGCCCTCCCACTGCTGCCCTCCCATCCACGACAGCTCGTGACGTTGCTTCCTTCCTTCTCCAACGCTTCGTTCTCCGTCACGGGGCTCCGCGTGAACTCCTGAGCGACCGAGGCCGGTCTTCTGCCGAATGACCGCAGAAGAGTCATTAGACTTTTCTGCAGAGGTTCCAGTTGACCGCCGAAGGTTTCCGGGAGAAGTTTAGGTCATATAAACCAGAAGATGCTGAAACAGGCAAGCAGTTCGCGTGTTGCCTCACTATTTATTTTGAGAGGTGGATAGACTTGTCCGAGACGAACAAGGTGCATGAAGGAGTTCGCAACGAAGTTGTTGGTGAGCAATACTTGGTGAGGTGCAGCGATAGTTTAGCTATATTTCTCAAAGAGTGGAAACTACAAACAGTGAAGGAAATGGCTGAACAGTCAGACCAGTTTGTAGAGGTGCAAGGGTCAAGCAAGCGGCACGGAGGAGACGACGACGGAGAAGACTGTCCGTTGTTGAAACAGCGCGAGTGCTCGTGGCTAATGAGACGAGGTGTGAAAAAGGCGCAGCAGCGCTGAGGAAGGGGATTGTCTGCATGGCTATGGCCAAAGAAGGATGCATTGGCAGCTCCGCTCTGTCGATGGGAACAGTGGGCCTTCAGCTCGGTAGCCCGGGAAGCTGGTGCTCCATGGCGTAGCCGTGGACCTCAGACACTTTTTGGGCGAGGCTCCTCGGAGGTGCTGCAGCCAACGGTTCCGACGCACCGCCAACAATCCCCCTACGAAGGTCGGCCAGCAGCAATTCACCAGTACGACATGTCACCACTTCGAGCAGGGGACCGAGCTTGTACTTAGGCCTTAGGCTAGGCCTAACCCTTGAAGGACGTGCCACATCAGCAGCTGAGACCGGGCGACAGCTACGGAAGCAAGCGGTACCTTCCAACCGGCGTAAAGGAGGACAGCGACAACCTGTAGATGCCTAAAAGGATTTCTAGGCCAACATCGGGCTTTGCAGCGACAAGGACAGCACCAATTCTAGTAAGATTGACCCATGTGCTCATTGCAACTACGTCGGCGGGGACAGTGTGTCCAGACGCAGGACTCAGAGCTGCGCCGAATTGAGAGTTTAAAAAGTATTGTTAGAGTAGGCAGTCGGTTTCAATTAGTAGGCAATTCTCTGTATTAGTTTTCTGCTTGCATATATTATGTTCATTTTTGGTTTGCCGTGCACTGTTATAAATTGGTTTGCTGTGCCAAAAACGCTGTCGTCGTCAAGCGTGTCTCTCTGCTCCCACGCTCTGCATACGCTCCCGACATCGTTGACAACAGAGTGCCAGCGCCGCAAGCCTGGTCCTTGCCACTCTTCTGCTCCAATGCAGCCTTTGCCGTGACCATCGCGCCCATTTGACCGGATTGGGATAGACCTATACGGACCGTTGCCATACATTGCTTCTGGAAATCGCTGGGTTGTTGTGACTATTGACCATCTCACGAGGTACGCGGAAACTGCTGCCCTCCCATCCACGACAGCTCGTGACGTTGCTTCCTTCCTTCTCCACCACTTCGTTCTCCGCCACGGGGCTCCGCGCGAACTCCTGAGTGACCGAGGCTGTGTCTTTCTTGCAGATGTTGTTGAAAACCTCCTTGCTGAATGCCGTATCATTCAGCGCTGCACCACCGCCTATCACCCACAAACAAACGGTTTGACCGAGCGCTTTAACCGAACTCTTGGTGACATGGTTTCGATGTGTGTCGCCTCCAACCACACCTACTGGGATGTCATTCTTCCACATGTAATGTATGCCTACAATACAGTGCCTCAGGTGACTACCGGCTTTTCCCCTTTCTTTTTGCTTTAAGGCTGAGAACCATCATCACCGATCAAACCTCCCTTACCGTCCCGACTCATCCGACGGTACACCAATTTCTGAAGCCACTTGATATCCAGAAGAATGTCACCAACTAGCTCACTCCTTTACCATCCAACAACAAGCCCTGCAGAAATTTCACCGTGACGATGGCCTGCCAAACCACCACTTTCCGCCCGGCCCTCTCGTTTGGCTATGGGTGCCCTCTACTTCTATGCCAGGTATCACCCCAAAGTGTGCCTCGCAGTATCACTGCCCTTACTGGGTCCTGCGGCGAGCTTCTCCCGTCAACCACCTTGTTGAACCACTCACACCCACTTCGGACTTGCGTTGCCGTGGCTGTGAGATTGTGCACATAGATTATCTGAAACCATATTGCCACCTGCGTGTAGTGGGCCGAAGACTGAAATGGCGCTAGCCGACGAGAACAAAGAAGACCGCGCGCTTCTTCCCCGCTTGAGAGCCAGCCCCGACGGACGTCTTTTGGCCGAAGCTAGCCCCCCAGCTACCAGCAACCCTACAACGCCCCTGAAGGCTCGTGACAACTGGTGGAGGTGCTGGGTAACCATATCGGATGTTGCAGACCCCTCCAGGGAGTCGCTCCACAAGCCCAGTACCCATCAACACTCCCGTGCACCGAGCCAGCCGCAGAATCAGAGGACTGCCTCCTGAAGTCGACGGTACTCTCCCTACCATTTCAACAGGTATGGCCAGCGCTTCCGTCCAAACCATCCAAACCGGTGTGGAGAACGCGACGTCAAACCGCTACACACTGGAAAGCCCACGTGTACCGACAACGTTCCGCGGCGCAGTTTTCGAAGACGTCGAAGACTGGTTGGTCGACTTTAAGCGCGTGGCTGCCTTGAATCAATGGGACAATCCGGCAAAACTGAGGCACGTCTATTTTTACTTGGAGGACGGAGCGCGCACCTG
Source organism: Hyalomma asiaticum (assembly GCA_013339685.2). Taxonomy (NCBI): domain Eukaryota; kingdom Metazoa; phylum Arthropoda; class Arachnida; order Ixodida; family Ixodidae; genus Hyalomma; species Hyalomma asiaticum. The sequence continues at coordinate 12,671,738 of CM023482.1, forward strand.
GTTTCAGAACTGCGAGGAGCAGCTGACGTCATGGCCCGAATTTTGCCGCTGCATCCTGGAGGCTTACATTAGCGCCGATCGGCACGAACGAGCGGAACGAGCAATCCAAGCCCGCGTACAGTTGCCAAACGAAACGGTGACTGCATACGTCGAGGACATGACGCGCCTCTTCCGACGAGCTGACCCAAGGATGGCAGAGGACAAAAAGTTGCGTCATTTGATGCGCGGAGTCAAGGAGCAGCTCTTCGCTGGTCTCGTGAGGAGCCCTCCAAAGACGGTCGCGGAATTCCTGGCGGAGGCTGTCACTATGGAAAAAATGCTCCTGCAGCGGTCCAACCTGTACGAACGGCAAGTGAGTAGTATGTCCACCGCTGACATTTTCACTGGAATCGGAAGCAGCACTGACTACCTTCGGGAACTCATCCGTTCCATAGTGCGTGAGGAGTTGCAAAAGTGCGCCGCAACACCTTCGCCCACCGTCAACTCTGTTGCGAACGTCATCAAGGAAGAGCTGCATCAGGTTCTCCGTGAGCAACGCGACACCCTGCCTCGCCAAAACACACCGCAAGCTCCGGCTGACTACCCTCGTGCATCCTACGCAGAGGCCCTGAGCCGTCCTGCTTCTCCTCCGCCGCAGTTCACTCGTGTGCCTCCGACAGTGGCACTCCAGCCGGCACAGCCGATGCCGTACTACGGCACCTTCGTCCATGCCGCCCCTGTCGCCTATCGTTCGGAGCAGGCGGTCCAGTACATCGACGATCGACGAATGCCCCCTCGCAAGTCGGATGTTTGGCGCACCCCTGATCGTCGGCCCCTCTGCTACCACTGCGGCGAAGCTGACCACTTGTACCGCCAGTGCCCATACCGCCGCCTTGGACTGCGTGGCTTTTCTGCGTACTCGCCGCCACCTCGATACGGCCAGCGGCCTCGGGACATTGAGGACTACCTTTCTCAGCAGCACCACCAGCCGCCTGCAGGGCGACAGTCGCGCTCACCATCGCCGAGGCGATTTTCATCGCCGCCGCAGCGGTATCCTACCGCGCGGTCCCCCAGTCCCCGCCGGGAAAACTAACCGAAGCGACCTCTGGGGGCGGGGTCGCTGACGATCGAAATGCTGAAGACCTCCGATTGACGCAGAATCGAAAAGCTCCCGATCCTCCGGCGCCTACTCTTTCACGCGACGACCGGCTTTCTCTTGACATACCAGTGACGATTGACGGATACGCGGTTAGTGCATTAGTGGACACCGGTGCAGACTATTCCATTTTGAGCGGGAAAATCGCGACGCAGCTGAAGAAAGTAATCACGCCTTGGCATAATACGCAGATTCGGACGGCGGGTGGCCACGTCGTAAACCCACTGGGCGCCTGCACGATTAGAGTTCAAATTGACAGATATACATTCGTAGCCAACTGCCTGGTCCTTCGCGAATGCTCCCGCGACGTTATTCTTGGAGTTGATTTCCTGCAGGAGTACGGTGCTGTTATTGATCTCCAAGAGCGTCGTATCACATTCTCGGCCAGGCGAGCTCGACTTCCAGGACGACCAACGGCGTGCCGACGTGCTTCGTGTCACTGCAGAGAGCGTAACGCTTCCTCCACGAACAAGTGTCATGGTCGATGTTACATGCTGTGGCTTGCCCGATGGTGAAGCGGTGGCTGAGACCAACTTGGAGCACCTACTGAAGCAAGGTGTCTGCGTGGCGAGAAGTGTTATACAGCTCCGTGACGGCCGATCGCAATTGCTGGTTACCAACTTTAGCAACGAGCATCGGCACCTCTTCCGGGGCACTTCGATAGCGTTTGCAGACGAAGTAGCGAACGTTAGCGGCTGTTTCACGTCGGAAGTGATCGAGAACGCAGACGAAGCTCTGAGTCACGTCGACGTAAATCCGGGTCTGTCAATTGATAACCAGACGTCCATGCGGAAACTCTTGCTGGAATTTAGAACCTGCTTCGCAAGTTCTTCAAAGGTGCGCCAGACTTCCATTACTCGGCATAGGATCATCACGTACGAGGATGCGCGACCGATACACCAGCAGCCTTACCGCGTGTCGGCAAAAGAACGTGAAGCCATACGTACGCAGGTCCGAGAGATGCTTGACGACGGCGTCATCGAACCTTCCAGCAGCCCGTGGTCGTCTCCGGTAGTCCTAGTGAAAAAGAAAGATGGAACGCTACGTTTCTGCGTCGACTATCGAAAGCTTAACAACGTGACTAAAAAGGATGTGTACCCGCTGCCACGTATCGATGATTCGTTGGACAGACTACGGCATGCCCGCTATTTTTCTTCTCTCGATCTAAAAAGCGGGTATTGGCAAATCGAGGTAGACGAGCGAGACTGCGAGAAGACAGCCTTCGTAACTCCAGACGGTCTCTACGAATTTCGAGTGCTTCCTTTTGGTTTGTGCTCAGCGCCAGCAACATTCCAGCGCATGATGGACACTGTACTCAGTGGACTGAAGTGGCAGACTTGTCTATCTGGACGATGTCGTAGTTTTTTCTGAAACGTTCGAGCAGCATCTCCACCGCCTGCGGACTGTGCTAACAGCTATCCAGTCGGCTGATCTTACACTTAAGCCAGAGAAGTGTCACTTTGGCTATGAGGAGCTCAAGTTTCTCGGGCATGTGGTAAGCGCCGAAGGTGTCCGGCCTGATCCAGACAAGCTTGCCGCTGTAGCCGCATTTCCTGCTCCTACCGATAAGAAGGCCGTCCGTCGCTTCCTTGGTGTGTGCGCCTACTATCGCAGGTTCATCCACGGCTTTTCGAGGATCGCTGAACCCCTCACACGCCTTACACGTGACGACACGCCTTTTGTCTGGGATAATGAGCAACAGGCTGCCTTTGCTGAACTACGACAGCGAATGCAAACAGCACCCGTTCTCGCTCATTTTGACGATGATGCTGATACAGAGGTGCACACCGACGCCAGTAACATTGGTCTTGGCGCTGTGCTCGTCCAGCGTCAGGATGGTGCCGAAAGAGTCATAGCCTATGCCAGCCGCTCACTATCCCGTGCTGAGGCGAATTATTCGGCTACGGAGAAAGAGTGCCTCGCAGTCGTGTGGGTGATCACCAAGTTTCGCCCCTACCTTTATGGTCGTCCTTTCAAAGCAGTGACGGACCACCATGCGCTTTGTTGGTTGGCAAGCATGCGCGACCCCTCCGGACGACTCGCACGGTGGAGCTTGCGGCTACAAGAATTTGACGTCACCATCGTGTATAAGTCTGGCCGTAAGCACGAGGACGCTGACACATTGTCGTGCGCACCTCTGCACCCGGTCAGTCGGGAAGCAGAGGACGATGACGGTGATGGTTTCCTTGGCGCCATTAGCTCAGCGGACTTGATCAGACGGCAGCGAGACGACGCGGACCTCCGACCGATCATAGACCACCTAGAGGGCCGCGATGCCACCATACCACGTCATCTGTCCCGCTCCATGACGTCTTTCTGTATGCGAGACAACGTATTGTATAAGAAGAACGCCCGTTCGAACAGCCGTGCCTACCTCCTCGTAGTGCCAAGGGACATGCGAGACGACGTGCTCTTTGCTTGCCACGACGAGCCCACATCTGGCCATTTAGGCTTCTCGCGAACACTCGCCAGAGTGAGTGAGATGTATTATTGGCCTGGGCTTTCGGCCAGCGTCAAAGACTACGTAAAAAGCTGTCGTGAATGCCAGCGCCGAAAGACACCTTCCCTTAAGCCGGCTGGCTTGCTTCAGCCAATTGAACCTCCTCGCACACCTTTCGACCAAGTGGGCATGGACATTCTCGGACCATTTCCTTTGTCTGCCGATGGAAACAAATGGGTAATCGTCGCTACTGATTATTTAACGCGCTATGCTGAGACCCAGGCAATACCACGAGCTACGGCTTCTGAAGTAGCGCAATTCTTCATGCGCCACATCGTACTGCGGCACGGTGCTCCATCCACTGTGATAACGGACAGGGGGACAGCATTCACCGCGCAGCTTACAGAAGAAGTATTTGAACTCAGTAACACTAGACATCGCAAGACGACAGCCTACCATCCACAGACCAACGGGCTCACCGAGCGTTTAAACAAGACCGTTACAGACATGATCTCCGTGTACATCGACGTTCAACATAAAACATGGGACCGGATCTTGCCTTACGTGACCTTCGCGTATAACACCGCAGCGCAAGAGACGACGCGATTTACACCATTTCGCCTTCTTTACGGTCGGGAAGTGCAGACTATGCTGGACGCTATGCTGCCATGTCAAGACGCTGACCGGCTGACGCCTGACGCAGAGGAATTTGCAGAGCGTGCCGAGGAAGCTAGGCAGCTCGCACGGCTCCACATCGGTCAGCAGCAGAAAGCAGACGCCCGGCGCTACAACATCGGTCGCCGAGCAGTATCCTACAGCCCCGGAGACCAAGTATGGGTGTGGACCCCCGTGCGTCGCCGCGGCCTTTGTGAGAAGCTACTAAGCCGGTACTTTGGTCCTTATACAGTCCTACGCCGCATCAGCGACGTGAACTACGAGGTGGTCCCGCGTAGGACGCCGCAGACACAGACCAGGAACCAAAGCCCACCGAGTTCTGATGTTGTTCATGTTGTGCGCATGAAACCTTACGTTGCGCGTTTGTAGCTCTTGCTTATTTAGTAGTTTCCGTTTGTGTGTTTCGGACTGTGTTGTGGCATCCAGGCAATACTGTTTTTTTTTTTCCGCGAAGGGGGATAATGCCACCTGCGTGTAGTGGGCCGAAGACTGAAATGGCGCTAGCCGACGAGAACAAAGAAGACCGCGCGCTTCTTCCCCGCTTGAGAGCCAGCCCCGACGGACGTCTTTTGGCCGAAGCTAGCCCCCCAGCTACCAGCAACCCTACAACGCCCCTGAAGGCTCGCGACAATATCATGAACCCTTTGTTCTCACGACGACTTAGCCTACAGGAGCGGCTCGGTCTCCAGGGAGGGGGAAAGATGTAGTGAAGAAGTGCGCCATCGGGAGCTCCGCAGTTGGATCGCCAATGCTATGCTAGTTGGGCGCGAGCTGAACGTGGTTGCTGCTCTGGCTGGTGAAGCCTACGCCATCGTGTCTTCTAGTCGGCGCCGACCTCGTAGTCCACAACCGTGTTGGGCTTCCTTGTCACAAAAGGCATTGTGATGCAACGTCCATAAAAAAGCTCGAATGATGTAAACCCAGTAGTCTCTTGCATGGCAGTGTTGTATGCAAATGTCACGTATGGTAAAATTACGTCCTACATCTTGTGCTTCAGATCAACATACATAGACACCACATCAGCCACTGTTCTGTTTAAACGCTCGGTCAAACCGTTAGTCTGAGGGTGACAGGCTGTGGTCTTCAGGTGCTCAATGTGCGTCAGCATGACATGCTCAATGTGCGTCAGCATGACAACGTCATGCAACAATACTGCAGTAAATGCAGCACCACGGTCAGTGAAGAGTCCAGCAAGGTCGAAGCAATCCAGGCCATGGATGCTCCAACAGGTGTAGCAGGCATCAGATGACTGCTAGGAATGGCCAATCACCTCGGCAGATTCTTGCCCCGCATCTTGGATGTCACAGCACCCGTATCAGAGCCCTACTAAACAACTCCACTCGATGGGTGTGGGAGCGCAAACAAAAGGCAAGCTTCGAGAAAAATGAAGGAATTCTTTACGTCGGAACGGTGCATGGTCAAATGCCACCCGTCATACGTCACTACAATTTCTGTAGATGCAAGCTCGTTCGGACTTGGCAGTCTAGCTGCAGACACAACCCTCTGGAAAGTGCCCCCAGCTGCATACGCTTCAAGGTCAATGACCTTAACCGAACAGTGTTAGAGGCAAATAGAAAAAGAACATTTGGCAAATGACGTGGGCTATTCAAAGATCCATCGTGCTTGTCCATGGCATCCCCTTCGAGTCGAGACAGACCTCTTGCCGCTTGCCTCCCTCCTGGACAAGGTGGAACTAGACATGCCGCCACCTTCTATATAGAGACCACGGCTGGAGGTCATGCAACACCAGTTCCAGATGCTGAATGTTCCAAGACAGCTGCTAGCCACTCGATACCTTCACACACATAATTCGGACGGCATCCAGTTCCATAGACTCAGTGGAACTCTTCGCAGCACAGGTAGTCGGCTGCACAACGCAAGTCTCGCCACTCAGCATAAAGAACGCGCAACAGGCACAAGAGTCTGACGGTGGGTTCAAAGCCCTCACCTCCTCCTGCCAGCAGGGATGGCCACAGAAGTTTGAGCTGCCATTGCACCTCATCAAGTATGCCTCGGTGGCAGATGAGCTCTCTGTCTGTGATGGTATTCTGCTAGAAAGTGCCCGGATAGTCATCCCATCATCCTTTCGGTCAGTAGTCATGAAACTGTTACACGAAAGTCATCAGGCCATCAACAGAGCAAGTCCTGGCTCGGGAGTCAGTTTGACGGTCCGGCATATCGGCGGACATCGCTTCTCTTGTCAGCGGTGTGCCTCCACTCGTGAACCTGGTATAACCCTTAGTATCTAGAGTCCTACCTGGACGTCCTTGAGAATTTCTCGTAAAGAACTTTTTCCATCTAAATGGCCAGACTACTCGAACTTCCCTGAGGTCGCGACCCTGAGGAGCACAACAGCTCAAGCAGTTGATGCTCTGAAAATCATCTTTCTTTGCCATGGAATCATGTAAGAGGTCAGATCAGACAACCCGCTGTTCTCATGCCAAGAGTTCGCTTCATTTGAGGTGTTGTAAGGCTTCGACCATGTGACGAGCAGCCCGCAAAATACACGATCAAATGAAGAGGCTGAGCGAACGGTTTGAACAATCAAGGATCCTCATCTTGCCCTGCTCACCTATCGAGAGACTCCAAGAGTCAACGGCATCAGTTTGGCCCAGCTGTTGATGGGCCAAAAACTAAGAACCAAAGTTCCCAAGCAGCTATGTCCCAGCTGGCCACCAAGAAAAGACGTCGCCACCAAAGTTGCAGCCTGCAAGTGGCAACAGACAACTACAACCAGTGCCGGGCAGCCCGGCACCTTCCATCACTGTACACAGGTCAAAGTGTCAGGGTGCCACCTGACCATGTTAAGGACACGATTCTGAGACCGGCGCAACGACCAAGAAGCTACGTGGTCGAAACGGACAAAAGTGATATCCTACAACACAACCGGTGTCCCCTAGTGCCTTCTGGCCCCTCTCCTTCTAGAACAGAACCACTGCCACTATATGACTAACAACCATTGCCCCAAGTTCCCTTTCAGGAACCTCAGCCTGCTAACATGGGAGAATCAACAGTCCTTCTTGGATAGCCTGTGCGGTCGGTACAGCCTGTGCAAGTCCCCTTCAGTCAGAGACAGCAGTGATGGTGTCATGGCAGGCATGTTGCTCCGCCACCCTGTCTGAACGGAAGATGGAGTAAGCTGCGCACTTCAAATGTGTGTGAAGTGTGTCGCTTACTCCATCTTCTGTCTAGTCTTGAAGGGGAAGATGTTGAGGTCGCCACAGTTCAGCCATAGTGTTAGGCTACCGCCAGTGTGTGGCACCGCCTACACAATTGTGCCTGTGTATATAGATATGTTAATGCCCAATAAAGGCAGTGTACTTCATACGAGTTGATAAGCGCATACCTGTTGGTCCGTCTGCGCATGCACGTGCCCCGGAGGAACTGACCACGTGACAGTAACAATCATGCGCTGCTGCACCATCAACTTTTGTATGTTTTCTATGTAGAAGTGACCCTCTCATAAAAGGACAGAAAGCTGAGCGAGTTGGTAAGGATTTATAATGCAAAGAACAGGCATGCAAAACATGGACACAAGGGAAGAGAAGCGGACAACATGAACACTGACTATCAGCTGAAGCAGAGCACAGAGGTGAAAAAGAAAGAAGACACAACTTATCTGCACATGCTCAGGAATGGCAGCGCCACCTGTCAAACTGTAACTGCAAGCCCAAGTTAGACGAATGCGAGATTCTGTACAAACATAAGAATGAAGAAATGCGTTTAATGGTTGACGCCTGGCATATCAATATTAGTAAGCGCATGCGTGAGTCAGCTGTCGATTACCTTAAACAGAGAAGAGATAGAATGCCTTAACAGTTGTCTCTCATGTAGACTGGCACATGTAACCGTTTGACAGGTGGTGCTGCCATTCTTGAACATGCGCAGATAAGTTGTGTGTCTTCTTTCTTTTTCACCTCTGTGCTCTGCTTCAGTTGATAGCGTTTGTGTTGTCCGTGTTTTGCACGCCTGTTCTTTGCATTATGAACCCTCTTACAACAATGTTCCCATGCCCCAATACTGGTTAACAATGAAGTCTGTCTTCTGGGTGTGCCCTGGGTGGATGCTAAGAGGGAAAGGCATGTGAAATCATTTCAGTTCATTGCTGTTCGTTGCACAGAGTTTTTGCCAAAGTGCCATCTCTTCTGTTGTGCTAAGTAAGCACTTCGTCATTAGCATTATAGCTGTAGGTTGTATCTTTTTCATATACTCTTTATAATTCTGCATTGCCAGCCACCTGTGACTATCTTTTCCATTGTACTGCCCCTCCTACATGGGCCAGCATACTGGCCTACAGTATCAATAAACAAACACTGGCCACTGTCAACTTGCTGTTCCCCCTCACAAACAGGTGCCCCACTGTTATAAAAGAAATCCGAGGTTTCATAGGACCCGTCTGGCCAGGGAAATGCATTCTGATTAGGCGTGAAAAGATACATTGACCAAAAGAAAACACTTAATTTACTTCATAATGTGAAGAGGTGGCATCCTCGAATTCCGAGAGACTGCAGGCCAACCTGACCATGAGGCCTTTTTTCTCGGCAAATGCCCTCGTCACAGCCACAGCGTCATCAACTGCCATCAGAGGTGGACCTTGATCTGGTTCCACTTTGATGACGTAACCATCGTCATCATCATTCTCATCATCTTCAAATTCACGAGGCACAAAAGCAGCAACAATCTCGCTGTCTGTTAGGTCAGGAGATGTTGCAACGTCACTGTCTAGGTCACGGAAAGACTCAAACTGCAGAGCTTCGGCGCTACCTTGACGCTCCAACACCTCTGTGAGCAGGCTGTTGCAGTTGTCGTCACACTCTTCCCTTTTGCCAGTGGTCACGTACACAAGGAACTTTGCTTGAGAGAAGCAGTTCTCCACTGTGGCGGACTCCACCTGCTGCCACGAGTAGGCTAGCAGGTGTATTGCACCTAGCAAGTTGATACAGTATGCCTCGCTGCACTCCACTGTGACTATCATTCTACGTAGCAAATTCTTTTTGTATAAATGCTTAACTGAGCGAATGATGCCCTGGTAGAGGAGTTGTACAAGTGCTGTGGTGTTTGGGGACAAAAAGAAGAGTTCGATAGCGCTCAAGTTGTCCAGCACAACGTGTGCCAACATGTTGTCGAGCACAAGGAGAATTTTTCTTTTTTGTCCCACGAAATGCCAATTCGGAAGCCGGACATATGCCTCAGAAAGCTTTGAAGTCCTCCAAACTTTCACGTTACTTCTGTATATGAAACCCCTGGGCAGGTGGGTGCCTTTAAAGCACCTAGGTTTCACAAACCAGCTGACAACAAGCAGTGGCAGCTTATGGCTTCCTGTCGTGTTGACCGCGAAAGCAACTGAGTTGCCATCAGTGCAATTTTCGCCCTTGAATGCCAGCGTCATGTTGGGCAAAAATCGGTAGAAGAGTGCCAACTCGTCCAAGTTGAAGAGGTCTTCCATGGCATAGTTGGCTAGAGTTGCCGACAGTAGCCCATTCTGCAGCACCTTCGTGGTCTGCATGTGCTGCCTCTCCGCACACCACCCTCGCACTTAGGCTGTGGCGCGCTTTAAACCTTGCTAGCCAACCGTTGCTGCAAGAAAAGTTATTGTAGTTCATTTGACTCGCAAATATTTCTGCTTTTTCGACGCATACGGGGCCGCTGACTGGCAAGTTTTACACCCTGGCATTTTTCAGCCACGACACCAAGGCCTCTTCAACCTCGGGAAAGGCTAATTCCCTCAGGCGGCACCTCTTACTGCTCGTTAGCTTTTCATGTACGTTTCATATGCACACAAAGTGTTGTTACGGGCAGTCCCCACGTATGTACGATGGTGGTCTTCTTAGTTCCATTTTCAGTACTACGAAGGATGTCCAACTTTTCCTTCACACATAGTACGTGATTCTTTTGTCCAGGTTTTGGCATTGCTCCCTTTCTCTGGATAAAACCCAGTGAAATATTCTGTCGATGATTGACAACCATGAACGGCACCACTATGCACGAAACACTCCTAGGACGAAGTCACATGCGCAATGAAATATCCGGTCGCTGCTAAATGACACACGTGCAATGCGTTGACATGTACAATCCAGTTGAAAAGCAGCAGCAGTATGGGCAGGTCGGAACGTGAGAGTGATGGTTGCGGCGATGGGGCTTTTAGCTATGCTGTGGCTGCGCTCTCCGTGTTTGGTGACTCTATCTAAAGGAGGAAGCCCTATCTCCATCACCATCACCAACATGGTACCGTTCATGGAGCCATGAATACATAGCACCGATCGGCACCTGTACTGATTAAATTGCGGTTTCCGGGTTTTTTTTTTCAAAAGCAGAAAAAGCAAAATGCATTTGCAGCGCAACATGCTGTTCACATACTGTGACTGTGTGAAAATGGTATGCGCTAACTGGTACACATTCTACGAGCCACTACGCCGTAAGCGGTCATTGGTTTCAATGAGGGTTCGGCCAGGGAACTGTAGCAACTACATTTTAACAGTAACTACGCCGTAAGCGGGTACGTATTAACGAGGTTTTACTGTAAAATTATGACACAGCATAAGTATGTTATATCAAACATTTACTGAAAGTGTGAAGTTCCACATATTGATGAGAGCACAAATTTTTCTGCAGCTTACTCTGGCAACTCATTGATACGATCATCATGAGAACTGGAAAGTAAAATGTATCATACAAAATCATATTACCCAAAGCAAGACCCAAAGGTAAGAAAACACGCTTACCTGGAGGTAAACTTAATTGCTAGCAACGCTTCCTTGGCAGTGTGTAATACTGCTCCACGTAGCATGAGTGTTATGTAGAGAGGCAGTACCTGACATGACATGAACCGTGGCCACCACACACATATCTTTAGTAAGCAACTTTGCAATATCGGGTAATATTCGCAGAGCTCCAACATCAGGAGATGTTGGAATCACCCGATGATACATTTCCCGTCAGCCTTACTTTCCTTGCGTAGCTGGCCTTCTCATACAGTTATCATGCCCAACCAATAAAATACCCTTAAGTACTTGAAATCCACGTCAAGAGGCAAGAAATAAGTGAATGGAGACGCACTGGAAGCTTACGAGGACCTGGTTCATGCGCACGTCCAGCAGCTTGATGGTGTCATCACGCACACAGCACAACAGCTGGCAGCGATCGGCGGACAGGTCCAGAGAGCTGATCAAGCCGCCCAGCACAATCTCGTTGGCGCTGCTCTCGGCTCGCGAGTCCCAGAAACGCAGGCGCTTGTCAAAGTGGCCACTGATGATTGTTGTGCCTGAGCTGTCACTGGCCACGAGGTCATTGCAGGAAGAGCCAGCAAATATTGTGCGGATGCCTGCGCCATACAAACCAAGTTCCGTTACGTGTGAACTTCAATACGAGCTATACAAATAGTATTAAAAGCCACACATTGCACTCTTTAAACCTACAGCAGTCCGCCACAAAAGCAGCATTTTGAGTAATTCTTAGTAATTCATAGTGCACGCAACTGTCCCTCTCTCACCGGCGCCCCTCGTGGTCCTTCGCCCGATGAAAGATGAGCAGTGCATTTCCTCTCTGCTTGAGAAGGGAGCGACGTCAGCCCTCGCATGCCATGCGATGTTATCACATGTGCCATTCGTTCAATGGCGACCGCCGCTTCGTTTCATCTATGCTTCGGCCGAGTTCGTCCTCAGCACTAGTGTGCTTTTACTCGTGCGTAAAACATAGCATGCGTAGGCGATGTTATCGAGTTGGACTCTGTACAGAACAATGGCGACTGCAAAAACCCACTAACGGTGCCCATATAATTGCTACCGCATACCCCCACCCACCATACGACAATTTTTTCTACGGTCCAAGCACCTCCCCTGCGCCCCTGTTGAGTACCGTATTTACTCGAACCTAATGGACACCTTTTTTCCAATAAAGTGGGTCCAAACTCGTATACATGTTAGAATCGAGTGCGACCAAACGACACCACTACCATATGACCGTCGGCACCAAAATGGCCACCTCCTACGTGTTTTGAGCACTGTCGAACGGTCACCAATGAAAAAAGAACTAGTGGCACAGTGGTCTTTGGCATGCATAGTTTCCGCAGTTTCTATGTCGCCGCTGGTCCTGCGTGTAATGATGCCATGATGCACATGATGCGTAGGCCGATGATACTTGCCACGCCGGCTTGGCCATCACGCGGCCAACGAAAGTCGCTAGATCGCTGATGCAATCTCTGAGATGCCCAGCCGCATGAATTTCATTCATTTTAATGCACAATCAGCATGTAATAAGGAAGACCAAATCATCGCTCTCTTGATAAATCTTAGTTCTGAACCTGAATATCTTATCATAACTGAAAAATGGTACCGGAATGAAACTGAAGTTTTGAAGATACCTGGCTATGCAACCGTCTATCAATGTTTATTCGTCCTCCTGCTATTCATACCGATTGCTTCAAGTATAGTTTTTTCCAAGAGCTATCAGTGAATGGAATTCTCTATCGGAGAAAGCCGTTTCATCTTCTTCATTTGCTTCATTTACTGAAAACATTGCAAATATCCTTCGTTACACCTAATCATATGTGTATATATACATTTAAATATTTTTGCCTCATTGCGAACTCCAACGGTTAATGTTGTTTTACGCTGCTTAAATGTCTTTTTGTGTCATTCTTTTTTAATTCCTCAGAGCCTCAGTTTGTGTTACTTGGCAATGTACAAACTTCTTGTTCTGTTACCTTTTTTCCTACTCCTGCTCTGGCCCTGTGTAAGGGCTGGCAGTATCTGTAAATAAATAAATAAATAAATAAATAAATAAATAAATTTTTTGAACCACTCAACAAAAGTAGGTGGTGGAGTGTTGTTGATGACTAGGAATTCTATAAAATGTTCTTTGACTCAAGAATTTTCCTGCATCATACATGATTATGAAGTTCTGACTGTACAAAGTGACCATTCCGTTATTGGTGTTTTTATCGCCCTCCGTTTTTATCGCCCTCCTAGTGGCAATAAGACAAATTTCCTAGAATTCCTAGATTCATACTTATGTTGGGCTGGTGACACTGGCTGTAGAGATGGGTCGCTCAGGAGTGAGCCGGATCTTTTGAGCGGCTCTTTCGAAAGAGCGAATGATCCGCGGCTCAGTAAAACTGAGCGGCGGTTCTTTGGGAGAGCGGACGGCGGTTCTCGCTTGCTCAGTGAACCGTGCGTTCTCTCTCGCTCAGAGAGCCGAGGTGAGCCGGCTCAGTAAAAATGAGCGGCATTTCTTTGGGAGAGCGGACGGCGGTTCTCTCTCGCTCAGTGAACCGTGCGTTCTCTCTCGCTCAGAGAGCCGAGGTGAGCCGGCTCAGTAAAAATGAGCGGCGGTTCTTTGGGAGAGCGGACGGCGGTTCTCTCTTGCTCAGTGAACCGTGCGTTCTCTCTCGCTCAGAGAGCCGAGGTGAGCCGGCTCAGTAAAAATGAGCGGCGGTTCTTTGGGAGAGCGGACGGCGGTTCTCTCTTGCTCAGTGAACCGTGCGTTCTCTCTCGCTCAGAGAGCCGAGGTGAGCCGGCTCAGTAAAACTGGGCGGCGGTTCTTTGGGAGAGCAGACGGTGGTTCTCTCTCGCTCAGTGAACCGTGCGTTCTCTCTTGCTCAGAGAGCCGAGGTGAGCCGTCTCAGTAAAAATGAGCGGCGGTTCTTTGGGACTCTCTCTCGCTCAAAGAGCTGAGAGTGGAAGGCGGTTCTCTCTCGCTCAGTGAACCGAGGTGAGCCGTGCTTTCTCTCGCTCAGAGAGCCGAGAGCAGAAAGCGGTGCTCTCTCGCTCAATGAGCCGCGGTGAGCCGTGCTGAACTGAAGTACCTGGATCGCTTTTCGTTTCAATGGCGGCGACGAGTGTTGGCCGTCGCGGGCTGACTCGCGCTACTCGCATCTCGCTCGCTGTGTGCGCTGCGTGAGGCAGTTCATCGTGAGCTCGGGCAACACTTCGAAGACGGACTCCAGGTCTAGAAGGGTATTTGGTGTCATTGAAGACAACAGGTCAACGTAGCTGATGTCCTCATTAGTGCTCATAAATATGTGCTCATTAGTGCTTATAAATATGTCACCCATATCATCCAGTCCTCTGAACTTCCTGAACATGTATTTTAGCACATCAATAAAACGAATAACATGCCGTGTTGTGTCAAGGCTTCATATTAGTTCATCGTGGCGCATGCTGGAAAAAAAATATCATGGCATGATCGCACTTCGTTGAGTTTTGATCCGTTTATATGAGCCGCACAGATATTGTTCGACGTCTTTGTTTCTGTCAATGGGCAACGGAAGCTAAACATCTCTTCAAATTTACGGCACATCATAATGACACCCAGACTGACGGGCACTCTAAGCTATTTTAGGTAAATGAACGTCTTCCAGAAATGCGTCCATTCAGCAGTGACACACGTTAAAATTAAGTGCTTGGTTTAAGACAGGTCCCGACATGGGACAGTGAAACACGGCAAGTGCTGCTTTCCGGATATTTCAAAGCAGATCTCGCATGTACTTTCCAAACGTGAAGGGGGTTGTCTCGCACACAGCGTGGGGAATTCTTCATTGTATCTGTTTAACGCTCCCTTGGTGCGGCTGTAATTAACTTATGGAACTGTTGTAAATATGCGCGGCGCCACAAAAGCACACTTTTCAAGTAACGACCCTTTCTTTGCACTGCCGTGCAGCGGAACAGAAAGGAGGTGCTTCTTCTTTTTTCCATTGAAAAAGAAAACCCGGGCCAATCTGGAACGGTGCCGCGTAGTTTTTTTTTTTTTTTTTACCTCAGGAATCTCTTTTTTAGCAGTAATGTGATTTGTCGAAAGGTGAACATGTTTCAGAGAAAGAAAAAGAGTTTGCTGTTACAAAAGGGAAAAAGCAGCCCAAAATTCTGACAGAACCAAGATGAATAAAGGACGACAACAGGGGTACCTTACAAATTTTCTTATTTTTCGACATGATGGTGCATATATTCACAATGTCCGTACACGGTGGCGCCGCACAGCAAATAAATTTAGTGACAATCTGCTAATCCTCCACAAGGAGGATTAGCAGACGATGCCACACTTTCACGTGGATACTACGGACTTAGCCAACACTTGACACGCAGGAACAGGGGCTTTTGTTTGCCTTCTTCGCATTCACAATGGTCAAGAGTCAAGGGTAGCAATACGTAATATTGGGCGGCGCGCTCCAGTCCAGTGCACAAACCGAGTTCTCAGCAAGAACATGTCACGTTCTTTCTAGCAAAATGTGCCGATGGAAAATGCATGGCGACCGGATACGGGGTGATTTGTAGAGAAGCCGGCACCGCGCCGATAAGGCTGACTGTATGCCATTCCATGAAGCGGAAGCATCCTTTCTAGGAAGAATAAGAAAGCACGAACTGGATACAGAGTCACAGACAGAAAACACACACTCATACACACGCGCGCAGCGTTTCAACTTTCTTGGTTATATGATTTTCGGAAGACATGTTGGTCGAATCAAGTTTTGTGGTATTGTTGTGAGATAAGATTATTATGCATGTTAGTATCTGCTAAGCGCCTCATAATTTCTGCCACCCACCTCACCCCTCAGCGAATGAAAATGTGTCTCTCCTAACAAAACTGCATGAACCGGAAACAAAAATAGAGAAAAGCTCTCACATACCGTGCAGGTAGTTTTTTAATGGTTAGCGAATATTATATTTAATACTTACGTGTAGAACGATCACTGCAATATAAGGTCCCTCGCAGGGACCTTAAGCAGGGATGTTAACATGGCCCCCAGTGACATGGGTAAACCACGGACGCTAATGCAAGGCAGCCGAACGGCCGCCCACCGCTCCGGCCGGTCCCGTTCTTCCCTCGCGCCAGAGCGTTTTCCCTCGGACCCGGTGAGCCGGTGAGCCGTTGAAATGAACCGGATCATTGCAGTGAGCTGAGCCGTTCTGAGCCGCTCACTCAAGTGAGCCGCTTTGCCCATCTCTAACTGGCTGTAAGCTACTCCTTGCAGGCGATTTGAATATCAACCTTGCTAGATCGTCACAGTCGCAGTTTGAGCTGTGTCATATAATTGAATCCAATGGCTTTGCTAATGTTATCACCACTCCTACTTACATTGAAAAAAACAATGCAACTTTACTCAACGTGTTCATCACTAACATAGAAGCTACGAATTCTTTATCTGGTGTACTGAGCGCACCCATTAGTGACCATCTTCACATATTTCTGGTGATAAACAAAACAGCGTGTCATGCACAGTCACAACGAAAACAATCAGTGGTTATTCTGCATATTAATGAGCACACGTTGGCTGCATTTTGCAATATCATTGATTGATTGGTCAGGCGTCATTCGTGAGCAGGAACCTGATCTCAATTAGAATTCTTTCCATGAAAAAATAACAAGAGTTTACAAAAAGAATGCTTTCCATACAAAGAACTGAGGCCTGTGTGCAGAGCTAAGAAACCTTGGGTGACTGAATCTTGCATCAAGGTAATAAAACGTAAAAATACAATCTTCGAACACTTTCTGAAAGACAAAAATGAAGACGCGCTAAAACATTTCAAAGACAAAAGAAACAAAGTTAACAGGATGCTGCGTCATGAAAAGCGAAAGTACCTAAACAGCACCTTCGACAATGATGTAATGAAAAAATCGGAGCTAGCTTGGTCAACACTAAATGAGTTTCTTGGCCGTAACAGTAACAACTTCAGCCCCACTGAGCTTGTGGTGAATGGTGGCACTACTCACAATGCTGATTTAGCGAACGTGTTCAATGATTATTTTGTGTCCTTAACAAAACAAGTGCACAACACAGCACCCCTGAGAGCGCGTTTTTGGTGCCGACAGCAGCCAGTGAAATTGCTCATGCTATCTCGTCTGTAAAAAACAGCACATGCTGTGACACATACGATATCCAGATTAAACCCATTAAGCCCGTGCTAGATCTCATTGTTGATTTCTTGGAACATATCTTCAACCTCATATTTTCAACTGGAATTTTTCCACAAAAGCTACAAGTGGCGAAAGTAATCGTGTTGTACAAGGGAGAGGATAAGAATTTGCTTAACAATTACAGGCCTATATCTATACTGCCAGTAATATCAAAAGTTTAGAAAAACTGATTCAAAAACATGTGGTTTCTTTTTTAGATATGCACCATATCATCACTTCATTACAATCTGGTTTCACGAAAGGCCACACAGCCGAGCATGCTCTCCTAGCACATAAGGAATTCATATTAGATGCTTTTGAATGCCAACTCCACGCGCTAGGTATCTTTATAGATTACTCAAAGGCTTTCGATACCATACACCATGTCACACTTTTACAGAAATGCAATCACTATGGCTTCCTAGGTGTCTTTCTAAAATTAAAGTATCAACAGCAGCTGGTGGTCATCAACATCTCCAATTTACAAGCAATTTCAGCAGGTGTGCCCCAAGGTAGTATCCTGGGACCCCTTTCATCCTGTGTATATAATGTCACAGCATAGCTACGACGAGGACGAAGACATTGATATGGGACACATGTTGGAGGTGCCCTTACAGCTGGTGCGCTCTGCGTAGTTTTGTCTGGACGACTGCAGGCTGCCCCTCGCATAATAAATACTCCCCGTAACATCTCTTTGGTGGAGTATCCTGGGACCCCTTTTATCGTGTGTATATATTGTCACAGCATAGCTACGACGAGGACAAAGACGTTGATGTGGGACACAGGCTGGAGGTGCCCTTACATCTGGTGCGCTCTGTGTAGTTTTGTCTGGACGACTGCAGGCTGCCCCTCGCATAATAAATACTCCCCGTAACATCTCTTTGGTGGAGTATCCTGGGACCCCTTTTATCCTGTGTATATATTGTCACAGCATAGCTACGACGAGGACAAAGACGTTGATGTGGGACACAGGCTGGAGGTGCCCTTACATCTGGTGCGCTCTGTGTAGTTTTGTCTGGACGACTGCAGGCTGCCCCTCGCATAATAAATACTCCCCGTAACATCTCTTTGGTGGAGTATCCTGGGACCCCTTTTATCGTGTGTATATATTGTCACAGCATAGCTACGACGAGGACAAAGACGTTGATGTGGGACACAGGCTGGAGGTGCCCTTACATCTGGTGCGCTCTGTGTAGTTTTGTCTGGATGACTGCAGGCTGTCCCTCGCATAATAAATACTCCCCGTAACATCTTTTTGGTGGAGGGTGCGGGCTTTACTACACCCCGGCCCTGGAATTTCGCAGCGGACGACACGTTTGCCCCGTTACAATGCCTGAAGAAGGCGCACAGTCCTCGCAGCCTCAACCAGCAGCTCTGGCAACAGTCGTCGTCTCTCATCCTCTCGACCCCGGCACGTTCTGCGGCACCGACAACAATGACATCGAAGATTGGCTTGTCCTGTACGAGCGCGTTAGCAAGCATCACAGGTGGGACGTGACACTCATGCTCGCAAACATCATCTTTTACCTCAGGGGTACAGCATGCGTGTGGTTCAACACACACGAGGAAGAGCTAACAAGCTGGGACGTATGCAAAGAGAAGATGCGTGACCTGTTTGGCCGAACGGCGGGGTGCCAAATGGCAGCCCGCAATGAGCTCGCATCTAGAGCCAATGGAGTCGTACGTAGCGTACAGCCAAGACGTGCTAGCTCTGTGCCGAAAGATCGACAAAGACATGCCAGAGGTGGACAAAGTTGGTCATGTCTTAAAAGGCATAGCTGACGACGCTTTCAACATCCTCATGTGCAAGATGGGCAGCACGGTTGATGCCATCATAACCGAATGCTGACGGTTCGAACAGGCAAAAAGCAGGCGGATTACTCAGTGGTTTAGCCGACTCCCAAACACAGCAACTTCCTCGTGCGAAGATCCAGTGGCGCCTCCTGCGTTCTCCACACCTAACAACCTCACAAGGATTGCTCGCCAAGGGCTCGAAGCCATGGCTCCAGCCCCTTATCAAGCCCGTGCGCACAACAATCTGGCCACGGTATCTCTCATTCAAGCCGTCGTGCGCCAAGAGTTTGCAAATATGGGCATCATAAGTCCCCCAACCATAAGTCACGCACCTCAGCCTATGCATGCCACAGTTCCTCACATTGAACACTACGCCACCCCAACCGTTTCTGCTGCCTCTCCGGTTCTGCAGTTCCCACCACGCTACCGAAATCCCTCCGAGTGGCGCACTCCGGACGATCGACCAATCTGTTTTGCATGCCACCGCGCCAGCCACATTGCACGCTACTGCCGCAATAATTGGTACTCTCGACCAAGCTTCTGCGCTTACCGCCGTCAAGATCGCCGCTTGTATTCTCGAGCACCTATTCCAGATGACTACCCTCAAGACCATGAACATCCCTGTCCATCTTCACGCTCTGCACCGACGTATACTGATGCTGCCTCACAAGGACACTGGCCCAGCCGATCGCCGTCACCTCAAGGACGCCAGTCACGCTCTCCCCAACGTCGTCACTCTCCATCACCGGCTTACTCTGGGCACCTGTCTGGAAACTGACCAGTGCAGCTCCTGGAGGTGATGCTGCACTGACGACCCGGACGGAAAAACCTCTACCGACTCCTACTTCACGACGCAATTTACTTGGTGCTCTTGTGGATGGCGTGACCGTTACTGCCCTTATCGATACCGGTGCCCAGATATCTGTCATGAGTTTGACACTCCGATCGCGCTTGCGAAAAGTGCTTACCCCTGCTATGTCGCCCACAGTGTGAGTAGCCAGCGGAAACCGGGCACCTGTTCTTGGTATGTGTACTGCTCGTGTTACTGTCGCCGGCCACCACACGTCAGTTCTTTTTGCTGTTCTCGAAGCTTGCCCGCACAACCTCATTCTTGGTAATGACTTTTTGACCACTCACTCAGCCCTCATTGATTGTTCCTCTGGCATTTTGTGGCTTGAACTGCCTTCGTGTCCCCGATGCCACTCCAGATCGCACTCGTCTGCACTCCGTGGAGTTTCTGCGCCTACCGCCTCAGGCTGCCACCTACGTCCCAATGTCGCCATTCCCCCCAGTCCCTGATGGTGACTATCTCGTAGCTCCCCTCACAGATGTGATCCTTTCCCGCAACATCGCGCTTCCTCACATCGTAGTAGTCGTTGCCAGCAATAGAGCATTGCTTCCTAGTGCTCAATTTTTCTACGTCCACCCATGTTCTTCCCCAAGGGATTTCACTTTCAGAGCTTTTGCCGTTGGAGGGTTGTACTGTTTCGGCTTTCACCCTTGATACTAGGACCGTGACTTAACCTGTCATAGCAGCGTAAAACAAGGCCTTTCTAGACAAAATGATAGCCACCGACCTCCTACCTTCCCAGATTCAAGCACTCCATGGCGTTCTCCTTTCGTACCTTGACGCTTTTGACGTTAGTGATCGCCCATTGGGCCGAACAAATGTCGTGGCCCACCATATCAACACTGGAGATGCCAGCCCGCTTCGCAGGCACCCTTACTGTGTGTCTCACTCCGAGCGCCAAGTTATACAAAAGGAAGTCGAGAAAATGCTTGATAAAGATGTTATAGAGCCATCATCTAGCCCTTGGGCATCACCTGTGGTGCTCGTGAAAAAGAAGGACAACAGCTGGTGGTTTTGTGTCGATTACCGCCACCTTAATCAGATAACTAAGAAGGACGTCTATCCTCTTCCCCGCACTGATCATGCACTGGACTGCCTCCATGGTTCTAAGTATTTCTTGTTGCTCGACCTCCGCTCGGGGTATTGGCAAATTGCTGTCGACAACCGCGACCGTGAGAAGACCGCGTTCATCACACCCGATGGCCTCTACACCCGATGGCCTCCACCAATTTAAGGTCATGCCATTTGGGTTGTGTAATGCTCCTGCCACTTTCGAAAGAATGATGGACTCTCTGCTACGTGGTCTTAAATGGTCGACATGCCTTTGTTACCTAGATGACGTCATCGTTTTCTCGTCCACTTTTGCAAGTCACCTACCTCGTCTTTCGGCCATTCTTGACGTATTTCGACGAGCTCACCTTCAGCTTAATTCGTCCAAGTGCACCTTTGGACGCCGTCAGATAAAACTGCTTGGTCACCTCGTTGACGCTACTGGTGTGCACCCGACCCTGATAAAGTCCGTGCGGTCCGAGATTTTCCAGTTCCGCGTTCTACAAAAGAGGTACGCAGCTTTCTTGGGCTATGCTCTTACTTCCGCCGCTTCGTCCTCAACTTTGCAGACATAGCTCGACCTCGACCCCTCACGGAACTCCTCAAAAAGGATGTGCCGTTTACCTGGAGTGCAGCTCAATCAGCTTCCTTCGCGTCACTCATTTCTGCTCTCACATCGCCACCAGTGCTCGCACATTTTGACGCAAACGCCAGAACCGAGCTCCGCACAGACGCAAGTGGTCATGGCATTGGTGCTATCCTCGCTCAAGTACAGAACGGCGCAAATCGTGTGATAGCGTACGCTAGTCGTCTTCTATCCCAATCTGAACAGAATTATTCTATTACGGAACGGGAATGCCTAGCCCTCGTGTGGGCTGTCATGAAATTTCGTCCGTACCTATATGGACGCTCGTTTGTAGTCATAACAGATTACAATGCGCTCTGCTGGCTGTCCACACTTAAGGACCCACCGGGAGACTCGGCCGCTGGGCACTGCGACTACAGGAGTTCACGTTTACTGTAGTCTACAAATCAGGCAAGCTACACAATGACGCCGATTGCTTGTCACGCCATCCCGTTGATCCACCGAACTCCAACGACCCTGACACTGACGCCTGTCTTTTTAGTCATAACAGACTTCCATCATGTGGCTGATGATCAACGTAAAGATCCAACCTTATCCTCTCTCATCGACCGTCTTCAGTCCGGCTCCACCGATTCTTCACTCAAGATGTTCTTACTCTAAGACAACGTCTTGTATCGTCGCAACATGCACCCCGATGGAGCCGAACTTTTTGTCGTTGTTCCACATCATCTGCGCAAGGATGTCCTTGTTGAATTTCACAATGCCCCAACTTCTGGACATTTGGGCATCGCCAGAACATACGACCGCATATGACGACGGTTTTTCTGGAAGAGCCTCTATCGTTCCGTTCGTCGTTACGTTGCATCTTGTGACCTGTGTCAACATCGAAAGAAACCTATGACTCAACCTGCTGGTCTCCTTCAGCCTATTCAAGTTCCATCCGAGCCGTTCCATCGAATAGGACTTGACTTGCTTGGCCCTTTCCCAACTTCCACGCAAGGAAACAAATGGATTGCAGTTGCCACTGACTACACTACACAATATGCAATTACGCGAGCTCTGCCGACCAGCTGTGCAACCGATGTAGCCGATTTCTTGCTATATGATATCATCCTCAAGCATGGTGCTCCTAGCCACATACTCACAGACCGTGGCCGCTGCTTCCTCTCTCGCGTGGTAGACGACCTCCTGCGATCATGCACTACTCGGCATAACTTCTCCACCTCATACCACCCTCAGACTAACGGACTTACCAAACAGCTCAACCGCACACTGACCGACATGCTTTCAATGTACGTTTCTGATGACCACAAAGACTGGGACATTGCTCTCCCATTCATCACTTTTGCTTATAACTCCTAGCGTCACGAAACTGTCGGCTACTTGCCCTTTTACCTTCTCTACGGCCGCAGTCTCTTACTGCCTTTAGACACCCTCCTGCCTTCTGATCCGGTGTCCACCACCTCCTACGCTTATGATGCCATCACCCGGCGCTCATTGTACGCACATTAGCCCGCACTGGGTTCTCGTCCTCCCAGACGACGCAGAAAGCCATTTACTATCGTCGGCACCGAGACACCCAATTTTCCTTCGGGCTCCCTCGTACTCCTGTGGCTTCCATCTCGCCGTGTTGGTCTCTGCGAGAAGCTCCAGTCACGCTATGTCGGAGCTTACCCCGTCCTATGCCAGGTGACTCCTGTCACTTATGAGATCTCTCCAGTCTCACCGCCCTCCTCAACTGCTACACCACGCAGTGACATCGTGCATGTTTCGCACCTCAAGCCGTACAATTCTGATGTGCCATTTTAATACACGCAAGCACCGGGACAGTGAATCACCGGCGCGGGGTCATGTCACAGTATAGACCTTTCCATCGGCACTCTCGCACCAGCGAGCAGGAACCTGTTTTTGTCGTCTGCTAGCGTGCGGGAAAGAGCTCTCCGCGCCACGCCCACCCTCGTTGGGCTGTTTGTTGTGCCGAGCCGCCCATATGTTTTGCCATGCTTGCACGGTGCGCGCGCTGTTTTTCGCTCACTAGAGCAATTTAAAATGTCCTTTAAGAACTGTCTATCGACAGGGCATCACTGCATTGTTAACAGTTGCACATACAACCAGAAGAAAACAAACGCTGCACGTAAACAGCTGTGCAGCAAGCACAACATTGCGCAGGAGGAGTGCGGCTGCGTACTCACTGCATACTCATGACAAAACGCCGCACCGCTCATTTTCCCACGAGGTCGAACGCTAACATCGCCAACACCCCCTCAACCCTAGTCAGTGCCGTTCTTAGCATATGGTGCGAATGTCCCAGATTTCTTCTTTCATTCTCTCCCTACTCGATTAGCTTCAACCATGAGAGCTACACGCGTTTCACGGTACTACCAAAGGAAGGGGTTTTAGTATGGACATTCCTTTTCCTTTTTTTTTTGTTGCTCTTGTCCTTGCTGTTAAATGCCTCCGGCCTGTGCAGTGCAAACCAGGTGGGCATGTTTTGTTGAACGGCAAACGTGCGGCAAAGATGCCAGCGATGTAATTGTAAGTATTAGCCAACGTTATTCATTAAAGAGAAAGCCAGCACACAATAGCCGACAGTTGAAGGAACTCTAGCCAAGAATAGCTATCTAGCGCTGGTTTTAATTGAGTAAATGCCGCACATATGACATGGCTTATACATCATGCCACAACATTTTTACGATGTTATGCACGCAGATATACGTGTGGCATTTACTGACTATCACACCTTGTTAAAGTTTACTTGCTTTATTATCAGTGTCCGAACGGCGTTGCACTACTTATTGAGTTTTGTCATTATGTTGAGTAATGAACATATCGAGCCACGATCATGTTGTGTCATGAACATGATTATAAAATATCACATCCCTCGAGCTGTTCCTTTAGTTTGACACCCATTTCAACCCCTTTAAAGCTTTCATGTTGAGTCATAATCATGTCGTGCCATGACAATATCGTGTCATGAAAATGACTAACTCATGTCACATCTCCTCCTGTGCCTTTTGTTTTACAATCGGTATCGGAGCCCCTTTTGCATAATGATGCTCATGTCATTTCATGTAAGCGATGTCATGAACATGATTATATCTTCCATCACATCCCTCGAGGTTTACTTTTCCTTTAACAACCATCTTCACCCCCTTCCGTTAATTTTCGCTCTGTCATGCTCATGTCATATTGCGTATTCATGTCATGAACATGACCAACTGGTATCGCCTCTCTCGATCTCTCGACCCCTTCCCGTTAATTTTTCCTTCATCATGCTCACGTCATATCATGTATTTCATGTCATGAACGTGACTAACTCGCGTCTCTGCACGTGCATCTTTCACTTGACACCCATCTTGACCTCATTCCTTTACATTTGTTTTTGCAGAGTCATGCTCATGACATGAGCACATCATGTCATGTCATGAATGTGACTATGGCCAATATTACATTCTTCGACATGCACTTTTTGTTTGACACCCATATCGATCCCCTTCCAGTGGTCTTATGTTTGCAGAGTCATGCTCATGTCATAGCATGACATGAGAACATCATGTCATGTCATGAACATGACTATGACTAATATTACATTCTTTGACATGCACCTTTTGTTTGACACCCATATCGATCGCCTTCCAATAGTATTACGTTTCCAGAGTCATGCTCATGTCATAGTATGACATGAGAACATCATATCATGTCATGAACGTGACTATGACCAATATCACATCCTTTGAAATACACCTTTCGTTTGACACCCATCTCGAACGCCTTCTAGCAGTTTCAAGCTTTTCCTTGTATTATGTGGCATTAATAACATGCTTTGTAAGATCAGGTGATTCTTTAATCATGATTTGGTAGTTATCATGGTGCACTCTCATTATCGTAACCAGTCTAACCTACCTTGTGTGACATACAAACATTAGTTAGCGATTTTCAATCGTTGGTTTCTGGACATGCTCACTTTCATAGTTATAGTCATGAGTAGAGACCGGAAGTTCAGGCACGAAAAAACAAAGTTTTAGGTGCCTATAATAGGCCCTAAATACTGTCATTTAGGCATATATAGGTGTTAAAAACTATCGTTTAGGCACATATAGGCACAATTCATAATTACTTCAGCAGCGTGTTTCAGGACAAATCTTCCTTCTAACAAACACAGCAGGCAAATCCTGTGCTTTGGGAAAGTTAATTTTATTTTTTTCATGAAAAGAATTAGGTGAAGAATAACCATTTGAACAGATTTAGGTAAAAGCTACGGTGACTGGATACTGTGAGAAAGGCTATGAAAGCAGTGGCAAACCAGCACCATCTCAAGGCTTTCGGGCTTGAAGTTGTGCCTTCTTTCAGTCAGTATTTGTTTGTATGCGGAAAAAGAACGCTCGAAGTCCACTGAAGTTAGTGGAGCGTACTTGTAGTCCGGCACTTTCGATGCTCTAATTTCACCTGGAATCTTCGAATCGGCACCGCTCAGAACATTAGACACTTGTTTTAGCACATAAAATCCGGGATTCTTGTCCAAGACAGCTTTAAGCTTCGAGGTGACTGTCAGCAACAGGCCCATTGGGGATGGTGGCGAACTTTTCCTGCACATCCAAAATTAGCTCAACACTCTGAGTCAGAGCGGCGCCCGAACTTTCAAGTTTCTGTATGCTTTCTGCAAGGAAAGTAAAATGAGCACACAAATAGGCCAAGTCAGATTCAAGTGTATCGTGGTGTAAAGCAGTCTGGGCTCTTCTCACGGCGATGCTCTCGTCCGCTGCAAAGGTGTTAATAACAGCCTTAACACCAGTGAAGTGCTTGTTGTAGTAGTCCACTGCCTTCAGCCAAGTTCCCCAGCGGGTAACAACGGGCTCCGGTGGAAGAGGCACATCCGGCAACTGCTCTTTAAAGGCACGAACGCGCGAAGGCGCCTTAAGGAACACTGCCTTGCCTGCAGCTATTAGTTCGTTAACAGAACTGAACGACTTTCTCAGCTCTTCACAGACCCGATGAAGCCCATGGGCAAGACAAGTGACATGCAATAATTCTCGATAAAAGACCTTGAGAAGTGCAGCAGCCTTGTGCATATAAGCTGCTGCATCTGTGTAGAGCAGCAGTACTCGGTCGTCGTGGGATCCGGAGGGGTAGAGTACCCTCAAGGATGAGTTCACAAAGTAGGCGATGGTATCACCGCTCGTTTTTTCCAGTTGTTTCGAGCATACCAAGAAAGGTGTTGTTTTCTCTTTTGCATCCAGCTTTCCAACTACAAAATGTCCAAGTAATCGTCCGGTCGCATCTGTTCTCTCGTCCACTGAAATCCATGTGTATGATTCACCGAGTTCTTGTCTGATTTTTGCTAACGTGTCCTCGTACATTGGCCGCAGGTACTGCTTGTGAAGAGTGGACTCTGATGGTATATTCTGGTTGCAGTACTTTTGCAAAAAATTCCTGAATGTCTTGTTTTCGATCTTCGCCCAAGGGATGTTAGCAGCGACCAATGCTTCGCATAAGTCTGCGCTGAATTCACTTCTCTTTCCTTCAGCAAAAGCTTCAGGAAAGAACGACTGCCTCGACGTTGATGGTTGGTTGCGCAGAGCGTTGGCTTGATGCAACGTTGTTTTCTCGTGCTGCTCCAGATGACACTTTTTTTCACACGGTACCTCCGAGAATAAAAGAGCGAATTGCACTAGGAAGGTGCGTTGGATACGTGGAACTTCTTTAGTGCACTTGCTCTTGTACTTTGTTTCCTTGCGGCTGTTGAAAAACTCTGAGGAAATGGCGAAGTTAGATAACACAAGCCCGAGCGTGCATTTTAATATCGAAATGCTTATACCTGTATCCGACCGAGAATGCTCCGCACATTTCCTGTTGCATGCGAGTTCACAGATGCGGATATAAAAATAACAAAACAATGAATCTGAGTGCCCGTGAAGTCACCAAAAAATGCATCTTATGTGCGCAGGTTCAGGGGTTATTCGAATTGGCAGTTGCGTAAGCAATGTTGGGAGCTTTATGCCACTGCGTATTTCAGAGTGGACGTCAAACGCAACATATTGTTGACCTTTGCAATGTCTTGTCACCTGCTTTCCACATGGATGGCAAAATACCGTTTCTCCATCGACGGAGTAGCACTGCGATCCACTGGTCCATTGCCTGACAAGGACACTTTTCGGCGTCTTTTTCTTCGGCATTGCTCGGCAGACTACCGACAGCTGCCGTTATGAAGAACAAAAATGCCACCGAAACTGACGCATAGGCTGTAGGCTGCAGCGCAAGCGTAGCTTAGCTTTGACTTGCTAGAGTAGACTCTAGCCTCCCTCACGCAACCGCCGAGGTGCACTACTCTCGAACCAAGCGACGGAGATCTTCAAGGGGGAGAGGGAGGGAACACTAGCGCTAGCCTAGCCTTGCTTCCCCTCGCTAGAGTACACTCTAGCCTCGCTCACGCAACCGCCGTGCTTCTCGAACAAAGCGACGGAGATCTTTTAGGGGGGCCCACTAGCGCTAGGTTAGCCTCGCTTTACCTCGCTGGGATACACTCTAGCCCCGTTCACGTAAAGGCGCGTTGATAGTCCGACATTATCGGCTCGTTGGCGAGCGTCACATGCGTCAGAGCACATCGGCCGAGTCCAGTTATACGTTGGCTGTGGCAGTGCGTCGAACTATGGTCTGTTTTCGCCGACGTGACGAAGCGCATGCGCGCGTCTACCCTAAGCCGCACTGTAATCGCGCCTTAACAGGAGCGAAAAACGTGAACGAAAAAAAAAACATAACTAGCACGCTGTGCGACTGTTGAAGTTAATATCGCTACACTAAGTGCTTCTTGTTTTCCTCCGTATGAACAGCTCATTTAAGCAAAATGTGTACTCGACGAACGCGAAAAGGCATTTTTAGGCGCTGAAAAGCTGATATAGGCACGAAGCTCGAAATAGGCACTTATAGGCACAATAAATGTTTGATTAAAACGTTTCCCTTCCCTTAGTTCGTGCTTATATGTTAAATAGGCTCGAAATGGACTCCAGGAAAAAATAGGCATTTTGCCTGAAGTTCCGGTCTCTAGTCATGAGCATGACTTAAAGCCTGGCTATCACGCTGATTATGCCCGAGTCATGTCCGCGTTAAATTAAGGGTTCCTTTGATATATCGTGTTACGTGATTAGTCATTTATTTCTCAAGGCATCGTTTCTTGTGATAATTTTCCATAATTTTGGAACCATCCTCTTTTAAGATGACTGAAACATTGAGGTTATCTTTAATTGAGACATTAAGGCTCTCGCCTTAATGAGTGGCACCATTGTTAGCAAAAGCAACAGTATTTTTATTATGAGACGAGTAATCTTACAACAGTAACTCAAACAAACAAGAGGCGACAATGTTCCCGGTTTCCCAGTTTTACTGCTACCGACCGGCCCCGCTGATCCTGCCTTTGCCCGTGCAATAACATGCGAAACAATGCCGATGGCAACTGTCCTCTAATCAGTCAGATCCCACATACTCACAAATGAACCTACCTAACGATTCCTCGATGTTTACAAAGAGCGAAAGCAAGATCTTGCTGAAACACACACACAACGAATGCACGCGCCCGCATGGAGAGCCCGGCGAGCAAACAGCCCAAGATGGCACCACCGCTAGACGTCGCTAGCGGCACTTCATGGCGGCGCCCAGGAGGGCTCTATTGGAAAGGTCTATAGCTACGACGAGGATGAGGACGTTGATGTGGGACACAGGCTGGAGGTGCCCTTACAGCTGGTGCGCTCTGTGTAGTTTTGTCTGGATGACTTCAGGCTGTCCCTCGCATAATAAATGCTCCCCGTAACAACATAAATGACATTGTAAAAATTGATGCATCTGTAAAGTGTGTCAGATATGCAGATGACACAACCTTACTTCTCACTGCGCAACGCTATAAAGATCTAATCAATGACGCAAACCAGGTAATATTAAAGTCAGCTCCCTGGACATGCATTAATTCTTTAAAATTTAGCTCTTCGAAAACAAAAGGCGTTTACTTTAGGCCTAGAAATAAACCTTCCCCTTTGCATGAACCGTTAATGCTAGGCACCTCAGAACTTCAGATAGTACCAATGGTTAAATGTCTGGGTGTAATTTTTGATGGACATATGTCACGGAATGCCCACGCTGAAAAGCTGTCTTCGAGTATATCAAGGATAACTGGAATTCTGTCTAGGGCGCGTTTTCTGCTTCCTAAAAAAGTTAAACTTCTCATTTACAAATCATTGTTCTTATTTATTTATTTATTTTATTTTTACATACTGCAGCCCAGTTAGAGGGCTATCGCAGGAGTGGGTACAGGGCAGTTTAAAAAAGAGAAAAAACCGAAAAACAGGTGAGATAAACAGGAACAATGACAGGTCAGAGAGATACAAAAATACCATAAACAAAATTATATAAACATTATAAAGCAAGAAGCAACGATTAGGGTATAACATCTTTTAGTGCCTTCAAAAATTCATCTTTCGGTAACGAACGAATGTGACCTGGTATGGTATTCCACATTTCAGTACATCGGGGAAAAAAAGTGTATTTGAAGAAGTCTGTGCGATGATGAAACAAGGATACGTTGAGTGCATGGCTGTTTCTGGTGGATGTCGTTTTGGCAGGTGTTATGTAGTTGTTGTGTGATGAATACTGCGGCGAATTGAAAAAACAGCGGAAAAGTTTCAGAGACTCGATGTCGCGTCTTTTAGAAAGAGAAGTTAAACCAAGGTGCGTTAGATGGGATGATGGCGAAAAATTGCTATCATAGCGTCTGTAGATGAAGCGAATGGCTTTTTTCTGGATGGATTCAATGCGTTTCATGTCACCAATTTTATAGGGGTACCATACAGTGGCGCCATACTCAAGGATCGGTCTTACGAGAGTTTTATATGTTAGGAATTTTGTTTCCTTTGGAGCTAAACGTAATGAACGGTTAAGATAACCGAGTTTTTTCAGGGCTTTCTTGCAAGTTATGTCGATGTGATGAGACCATGATAAGTTTGTGGTGAAAAGGAGGCCGAGGTACTTATATTGTGGGACCCGCTGCACTACGTATTTGTTGAACGAATAATTAAATGCTGATGGGGTTTTCTGCCTGCTAAAACACATGGCTGCTGTTTTTTGAAAATTAATGTTCGTCTGCCAATTATGACACCACGTGCAGAAGTCTAAGAATGAAGCATTGAGTGTATGATGATCATCAGGTGAAGTGATTACGTGATAAAGAACGCAATCATCGGCGTAAAGACGAATTTTAGTGGAAACTACGTCTGGTAGGTCGTTAATATATAGCAAAAAAAAAGTAAGGGCCCTAACACGGATCCCTGGGGCACTCCGGAAGATACGTGTGTTTCATACGAATGGGAAGTGTTAAAAGATACATATTGGTGACGATTTGAAAGAAAACTACTAATCCAATCAACAAGCAGAGGGTTATTTAGTAAAAGATTGAGCTTATGTAGTAGCTTTGAATGGATGACAGTGTCAAAGGCTTTGGAAAAGTCTATGAATAGTGCGTCCACCTGAAGACCTGAGTCGAGAGCTAAAGATATGTCATGAGTGAATTCTGTCAGTTGAGTGATGGTACTGAATCCACGCCGGAAACCGTGTTGTGCATTGGAAAGGATGTTGTTAGATTCAAGAAAACTGACAATGTGTTTAAAGACAATATGTTCTAGTAGCTTGCATGAGTGAGAGGTTAATGATATAGGCCTGTAATTTAACAGAGATATGCAGATGCAGATGACAGATATGCAGATGACACAGTTTATGGCACATAAACTATTGTCACACTTATGGAAGTCACACTTCCCTGCTTTTTGATGAAATGAAGCTATTAACCCTACCAGATTACTACCACACAAGTCTTATGAAACGCTACCATACAGGAATAAAAAGTGATAACCTTTTCGGCACACTTGCTTGAACAAACCACCGGACCCTTTTTGATGACGATATGTTGCGTTTTATGGCGCAAGGGCCAGTCATGGCCAAAGAGCGCCAAGCAATGGTGTTATGCACTCGATGTTGCAGATAATGACTAAAGGTGACATGGCTGGCTATGACGACGTAACGCGGCTGTACAGGAGCCTAAAACTGGTAGCAAGATGTAGACTTAATAAAATAATGACAGTGCTTTATGAGCTTTGCTATGAAGATAAAAGATATAGCGCAATATTGTGAGGTTCTAAAATCGTATAATGCCAGTAGCACTGCTGTCTCACTGAAGACCTTTTAGTAAAAAGGCCTGGAGGCATGTGCCCAACGATGCGCTACTCTTGCAGCAGGAGCCTCTGACGAGAGGCAGTGCTACAGAACTTGTGGGCCTATAATTTCTAATATGTTGACATCCTGTAAAATATTAAAAAGTGATTTCCTGCGAAAGAAAAGTTGAATCCCAAGGAACATTCCCGGATGTAAAGGGATATGCTGTCGGTAGGCTTGCGGAAAGTGTTTTTGCCTTTCTGGCTCCACTTCCCGGCACTCCACCAAGACGTGGAGGACAGTGAGTGTCTCTTCGCATTTCGAGCAGGTAGGAGGTTCGCCACCAGTCTGTAAATAAGTCTGTGCCAAAAGTGTGGCCTATCGTAAGGCGGCAGAGAATGACCTCAGTTCGCAGTATTTTTGTTGTTGGTGCAAAGTGTCCTAAAGTGTGGTTGATGTAGTTTATTAGAGGCTTCACCGTCCCAGGTAGATTACCAGAAGATTCTGAGCTTTTTGCGTAAGAAAGGCTTTAAGTCTGTAGGAGGGATAGTTGTGGTAGAGTTAGACGCTCTAGTTATTGTTGATGTCGCAAGTTCATCTGCAAGCATATTGCCTTCGATGCCTCTGTGCCCTGGCACCTAGCAGACTATGATCTGCTGATTAGAAAGATATACTTTGCAAAGGAGTGAATATAGATCAGTGAGTACAGGATTTTTGTGGTTCCTAAATGACATAAGAGATTTTACGACAGACAGGGAGTCCATGAATATAATGGCCTTTCCTAGCTTTGCTTTCTCGATTTATTTCACAGCACACAATACTGCG
The DNA here is from genome assembly GCA_013339685.2 of Hyalomma asiaticum. Classification (NCBI taxonomy): domain Eukaryota; kingdom Metazoa; phylum Arthropoda; class Arachnida; order Ixodida; family Ixodidae; genus Hyalomma; species Hyalomma asiaticum. The sequence continues at coordinate 12,704,169 of CM023482.1, forward strand.
TAAGCTTCTGCAGTGAAGATGCTTGTTTCTGGGTGCAGCGCGTTGGATTCGGAAAATGATGGTCCTATGGCTGCATAGGAAACGCCGGCGTGTGACTTTGAAGCGTCAGTGTAAAATTCTGCATGTGGGTACTTGGATTGGAGTTCTAAGAAATGCATTTTAATGTGTGCCTCTGGAGCGTGTTTGGTCACCTCTACGAACGAAGTGTCGCATTCTATGAGCTGCCACTGCCACGGTGGCACTGGCTTTGCTGGGGCCATCAGCTTTTGCTCAAGGATCGGTACTCCCATTTCCTCGGAAATTTTTCTTACACGCAGAGAAAATGGTTCTCTAACTGTAGGTCAATTATGGAACAATGTTGCAGATGTCAGGTCATTTACAGTTGTGTAAGAGGAGTGTTCTGTGTTTGCGTTCACTTTCAGAAAATATGTGAAACTTAAATATGAATGTTGCAGATGGGGCAACCATTCATTTGCTTCAATGTAGAGGCTTGCTACAGGACTTGTTCTCAAGGCACCGGTCGCCAAGCGGATACCCAGGTGATAGATGGGGTCAAGCATCTTTAACGCGCTCGGAGTAGCGGACTGGTAGACCACAGCCCCATAGTCAAGGCGTGTATGTATAAGGCTTTTATACAGGTTCATGAGGCATTTTTTGTCACTGCCTCATGATGCATGTGATAAGATTTTAAGGATATTGATTGTTTTAAGGCATTTTTGCTTAAGATATTTTAGGTGTGGGACAAAAGTTAGTTTTTTGTCCGGAATGATGCCCAAAAATTTGTGTTCTGTGTTAACATGTATGCGTTGTCTGTTTAGCTCTACATTGGGGTCTGCGGTCAGTCTTTTGCGTGAATAGGACACAGGAGCTTTTATGAGAGTTTAGTTCAAATCCGTTTTCAGTGGCCCATTCAGATACTTTGTTAAGACCCAGTTGGATGTGTCGCTCACAAATTGCGAGGTTGCACGACTTAAAACCAATCTGCACATCGTCTACATATATAGAATAAAACATGCCGCGCGGTATCGCTGACCGCAAGGAGTTCATCTTTATGATAAAGCATACAGCTCAGTACGCCTCCCTGTGGCACCCCTGTTTCCTGCGTAAATGGTCTGGATAGAACATTACCAATTCTGACACGGAATGTGCAATTTGACAAGTAGCTTTCAATTATATTGAACATTTTTCCACGAATACCGATTTCTGACAGATCTCGTAGTATCCCATACCGCCACGTTGTATCATACGCTTTTTCCATATCAAGGAAGACAGACAAAAAAAAAATGTTTGTGTATAAAAGCGTTGCAGCTGTTTGATTCTATGCGAACAAGACTGTCCGTCGTTGAGCGACCTTCTCTAAAACTACACTGATACGTGTCAAGGAGTTCGTTTAATTCAAGGAAGTGTAAAATCCTGCGATTTATCATTTTTTCGTAAAGCCTGCAAAGACAACTTGTTAATGCTACAGGGCGATAGCTTTCCACTAAGGATGGTTCTTCGCCTTGCTTTAGTATGGGTACTACAATGGCTTCTCTCCATACCAGTGGAAGGTACCCAGTAGCCCAAATTGTGTTAAAGAGGGACAGCAGCGCCATTTGAGCATCGGAATGGAGATGTCTTATCATCTGATACATAATCCTGTCGGTTCCAGGAGCAGAACTTTTACAAGTATCTAAGGAGGCCCTGAACTCGGCTAGACTGAATGGACGGTTGTGTGGTTCATTTTCATTACACTTTCTATTAAGCGCTCTGAATTCGGCTAATTATTTGTGTTTGAGAAATGAATCTGGATAATGTTCGGAGCTAGACACACGCTCGAAATGCTGTCCAAAGGCGTTCGCCTGGTCCTCATGGTTGTTGCCTTTGTCATCGACCAAAGGCAGAACATAAGATTAGCAGCCTATTAGTTTTCTGAGCCGGTTCCACACTTTTCCTTCCTGTGTGTATGAGTTAATGCTAGACATGTATTTTTCCCAGCTTTCACGTCTAGCAATGCGCCGTATTCTCCTTCCCTGGGACTTGGTGTGTTTAAAGCTAATCAGGTTCTCAGTTGTTGGAGACTGCTGTAGCTTGCCCCAAGCCTTATTTTGTTTTTTCCGTGCATTCCTGCAGTCCTCCTTCCACCAGGGCACTCGCCTTTTGTTTGAAGTCGATAGTTTGACGAAGCATCATCTGGCTCAATAGAAATGATGGCAATCTGCCACCAGCGTACGCCAGGTGTCTCGGCAGTGTTATAAAACGGACATGAGCCCGCTTCGCTGGGCCATTTTACTGTGAACAAGGCTACCATATGGTAGCCGAAACGTCATTTTAAACTTTTAACTTTTTAAACTTTTCATTTTGGTCGGCGCTCTTTGTTTTTGTTTATTCATGCCTTTTGTTTGCAGCTCCATTTGTTTGCGGGATACATTCTGATGCCGTGTCAACTATAAAAGCAGTAAAATAAGCAATGGCATCGTTTATATTAAAATCGTTAAGAGCATTTCGAGGCATATGTGTCATTTCCATAAATTTTTCCCAATCTGCAGATGCAGTTTGCCATTGAGGGACACATGGGCAAGCATCGTGTTCTTTTATGGATTTAAGGCACACAGGAAAATAATAACATTCCATTCTAATAAGGGCAATAAGGTGGGGGATGCTACGCTTAGGTCTATGGAACTGTATGTTCCATGTGCAAGACTGTAAAATGTGGGTTGTTTCTTATTTAGCAAGCAGGCGCTAGATGAAAGCAGTATTTGTTCTATTATCCGGCCTCTTGTGTCGTATCTAGAATCACCCCAAAGTGTGTTGTGTGTGTTGAAGTCGCCAACCGACACGTAGGGGTGTGGCAGGGCATCTATTAATCCCTCCAGTCCTGTTTTTTGGAGACGGTAATTAGGCGGTATGTATAAAGAACAAATGCTCACTAATTTTCCATGCAGTAAGGCTCGAACCGCAACTGCCTCAAGAGGCGTTTTAACTTCTAGAACCCGACATGCGATGGACTTATCAATTATTATTGCAACACCACCAGACGAGGTGTTGGCTTCGTCACGGTCCTTACGGAAGATTGTGTATTGCGGCAAAAAGCCTGTCTGCATAGGTTTTAAGTGTGTCTGTTGTACACACAGCACCTTGGGATTTAATTTGTGTAGGAGTTCTTTGACGTCATCAAGGTTGCAAAGAAGACCTCTGATGTTACAATGTACTGTGTCTGTATTCATATTGATAGTGATTTGTGCTGTGTGTTTAAGAGAGAAACTACGTTAGCGCACAGGACCCTTTCCAGGCCCCGTGATGAGGGTTTTGTCTTTTATGGCGCGCTCCTGAGAGCTGCGCCGATCCTTTGGCATCGGAGACGCCGAGACACTTGGGCATGTATCCATTGCCTCCACCGAGGCGCTGGATGCCCGCTCACGGGTGTTTCGGGCTTGTCTGCACGAGCAGTGGCCCGAGAAGTCATAGAGCCCGCAGGCCCGAAGGCCTGCTGGTTCTTCCTTCCGAGTGGTGGAACAGCACTAGCTGAAGCTGCCTTGGGGGAGGGTGGCGCTACCGCTGGTCCACATCGCGTGGTCGTAACGGCCGCCGGGAACCGTTGTGGCACTGCCCCCTGCCGTGCCACTTCGGAGAATGTCGGTCCCTGAACAAATGAGTAGCGTTTGCGCGCTTCTTTGAACGAAATATTTTCTTTGACTTTGAGAGTAATAATTTCTTTTTCTTTCTTCCATGAAGGACAAGTTCGGGAATACGCTGCGTGTTCACCGTCACAGTTTGCACAGTGCGGCATGTCTTTGCAGTCGTCTGCGGCGTGGTCGTGCGACACGCACTTTGCACAGGTAGAACGGCCTCGGCAGCTCTGAGAGCCATGACCGAACCTTTGACATTTAAAACAGCGTCGTGGATTGGGTATGTATGGTCTAACACGTATTTCGATGTAGCCTGTTTGTACATACTCGGGCAGTGTGCTTGTGTGAAAGGTCACAATGAGGTGTTTTGTTGGAATCTCTTTGTCGTCCCGTCTGATTTTTATGCGCTGCACGTTTATGACATGTTCTTTCCAGCCCTCAAGGAGCTGCTCTGCTTCGCTTAAATCAAGCAGGTCTTGTTCTGATACGACTCCTCGTGTGGTGTTCAAGGAACGATGAGGTGTAACTAAGACTCGGATGTCACCGAATGACACGAGATTTGTTGGCCTTTCGTATTGGAGTTTGTCATGTACCTCGAGAAGAAGATCACCACTGGCCAATTTGGTAACTTTGTATCCGGAACCTAGTGCATCGGTCAAGGATTTTGACACTAGTCTTGTCAGGGGATTCACTGTGGATCACGTGGAAGCATGGAAAAGTTTCTTTTGGTTTCGTGAAGTTAAGAGTTTCATCGGTGTGCCCTCTTTTTATAAAGGGCGATCGGGTAGTCGGGGAAATGATCTGGCCATAAAGATTTAAATGATTTCGGCAGTGGTGCCAGCCACCTACCGCGGAGCCCAACAAGGCCTGCCAACGCCAACAGTACACTACCACTATAACCACATATGTCATAACCAAGGTTGGGTAGCCCACACAAGGTTAACCCTTGACGCCAGGAAACACGGAAATGTATGGAAGAGAGTAGAGGACAGGAAAGATTTGAAGTAAGAGAAAAGACGAAGATGTGGAGAAAGAGACAGGAAAAGGCGACTGCCGATTTCCTCCGGGCGGGTCCATCCGGAGGTGCTGTCTATGTGAAGCCGGGGCCAGAGGGGTGTGTCCGGGGGGCCTTAAAGGTCCAATCACCCGGCATCGGCTCAACCACCAGGATCCCCTTTTCCCCGGACACGGCTAAGCCACGCATGGCGACACGTGGGAGGGGGTCGAAACCCCTCCGTTGGCTCGGGTCCGTGGTGTCGCCACACACCAAATGCTTGCTCACGCAGACGCCCCTGCGGGGACCGGACCCTTTTTTTATAACATTCGTCATGTTCACATGTGGTTTCTTCCACGCACGCACACTACATACGGCAAAGAAATGCTGCACTTTCTCTTGCCATTTTATCTGAATCAACTAATAATATTGTTGATATTGCTGAAGATACTTTTTTGTCTTACATGTCGTGTAATACTTTGTGTTTTCGGTTTTATAGTTTCACTGAATATTATGTGATTATCGAATTAAAGTTGGTACATTGTTTGTTGGTTTATTTTCGCTCTGTTTCACTTGTATTACTTTTTGATCTGTGTATATATGTGCATATGTATATACAGTCGAATCTCATTAATTCGAACACGCTTAATTCGAACTTCCCGCTTATTCGAACTGATGCTGCGGTCCCAGCAAAGTTATGTGTATCTCAATGGCCGAAAAAGCCCGGTAATTCGAATGTGCAAGCATCTGCGACGGTTCATTTGAACATCCCATGCTCCAAAAATTCATCGAATCACGTGGCGGTGCCTACGACAAGGGTATTCCTATTGGTATTTCTGACCTCACTGCGAAGAAACAGCGTAAAAGAGCCCCCTTCCCGCTTCATTCTTCAAGGTGGCACGGACATAGAACACTTGCACGGGAAGAAAAAAAAGAAAAACACGCACAGCAGGCAACGCCGATGTGATGGCACAACTCGCGAGGAGACCGGGTCCCCTTTGCCTTCCCAAAGGCCGGGCTCGACTCTCTCTCCTCTGAGGAGAGAGTCGATTCCGGTTGTGGCCTTCTCTGCTTGAGCAAATAAAGGAGGCGGTTATCTGCGTTGCCGGGGCATGGCCGTTGACTGTTTCCTCCGTTTTCTCCGAGGAGAGAGCCGTGCGGCGACTCTTCCCTTTCCGTCTGCCGTAACCAAAAACAACACAAACCAACCCACCGAGCGATCACGTGTTGCGTAGCCTCCTCACCTGGCCATCCTGGCTGCGAAAAAAAACATTCACAGAAAAAAGCCGCGGCAGTGGAGAGCCGGAGAGTATTCGTTCGTGGTCGTTCTTTGTGCAGTGAAGTGCTACGCGTTTAGCCTAGTTCAGTGTGTGCGTCTCATCACATTACGTTTTTGAGTATCGTGGCAAGCCGGGGCACAGCGAGAAAGCGGATGTAGATGCAGCCGGATGCACAGAGTGGCTCTCTGGCGAGCTGAAGGATCGTCTTGCATCGTACTCTCTTGACGACGTCTATAATGCCGACGAACGGCGCTGTATTATAAACTGCTCCCGAACAAGACGATTACTTTTCAAGGTGACGACTGTGCCGGCGGCAAGCGAAGCAAACAGAGGCTGACGGTAATGGTGTGTGCAAATGCGATGGGCACGGAGTGTGCCGGTTGCTAGTGATCGGTAAATCGGCCAAGCCTCGCTGTTTTAAAGGGCAACTCCGGCGCTTTTTCCACCATATTCTGATATCGCTGTTTTCCAACAGTACTGAGAGCCCTGAAGCAGCCGCAGTCATTCAATTTGCTCAGAAACTCACCATTAGTTTTGAATAACCGAATAAACGAGGTGTTCAAACCGAAACCGAAACGGGTAGATGCTTCGCGCAGCGTATGCGATGACGTCACAGCCTCCCCGCCATCTGAAATATGGAGCCGGTGCGAAAAAAATGAAAGTGGCGATGTCATACAACGATGTAGCGAGCTCTTCTGAACTTGACGGCGACGATTTGAGCGCTGAAGTATCACCGTTTTGTTTTAGATGGCACGCCTGCTCGGGTAGGCAGCGTTGCAGGTAATGACGTCAAAAACACAGGGTTGCTCGCACGGGAGTCCGCTAAAAATTTTTAAAATTCATTTTCCGGGAAACTAAATGACTTACAACTGCCTGGCTTGGCATAAATGATTGTAGTACCGAGGAGAACATATACTAAAAATTTGACTGAGATCAATGGGCAATGAAAACTTAAGGGTGTGAAGACCTTGCCAGTCGATTATGTCGCCAACAAGAGGTCATGGATGACTATGCACATTTTTTCAGACTGGATGCACACTCTGGACAGAAAGTTTGCCACTAAAGGCTGGAACGTACTCCTCTTCGTTGACAACTGCACGGCGCATTGCGACGTAGAAGGCCTGCACGCAATTCGGCTGGTTTTTCTGCCGAAAAACACGACGGCTGTGCTCCAGCCCATGGATTTGGCAGTCATTCAAAATTTGAAAGCTCTCTACAGGTGCCATATTGTGGAACGGATGCTATTATGCATGGACAGCAACAAAACGTTTGCCGTCAAACTCCTCAGCACTATCCATATCCTTACTGCCTCCATTAAGCCAGACACCATCAGCAACCGTTTCTGGCGATGTGGGTTTGGCGAACTCTTGGCCAGTGGTGATGCAGATCAGGTGAGACTTCGTCGGACGATGGCGATAACTGCGTGTCCGAAAGGGGCAGCAGTGTTCTTCCGAACGGCGTGACCTTTGAGAGCTACGTGAATGTGGACGCGGGTGTAGAGATCTGTGGTGTCGTCACCGACGCCGAGATCCTACAAGCCACGTGCCCTCAACAGAGTGCTTCAGGGGACCCTTCGACTCCCAGTGGCGAGGACTCTGATGCCAGCGACAAAGTGCCCCCTACCCCTTCGACTCTGCCAAATGCAAGTGAAGTAGTGTCGGCGTTGGACTTAGCCGCGCGCTACTTCTCTTTCCAGCAAGATACAGATGCTGGTTTAAAACTCGTTAGCAAGCTTCAAGCCATGTTCATTGACTCATTGCAGGAAAAACGTGTGCAGACGCGCATAACCAACTACTTTCCTTAATGATGGGTATGGTGTAGTTGGAAGTGAAAATACACGCGAATAAATCTTTGTGTATTTCCCACTCACGTTCGCTCATTGCACATGTGCTGCTGCAGGTGAGTGCTCAATTTAGTGAGCTTTCTTTAATTGAATTTCTTTTATTTCGAACAAATTTTCGGGCCCCTTCGAGTTCGAATTATCGAGATTCAACTGTATTTATGCATTCATTTACAGTCTGGTTGGATTCTAATTTAGCGACATAGTGTTGTCTGATTTCTGTTACATCATAACTATCTCATCGGGTTATGGCAGTGGTGGTTTGCGTACTTTTTCTTTTTTAAAATTCACTGGGCTATTCTTATTCTGTTTATGCCTGCTGAAATTTAAACTAGATATGTTGTTCTTTCACTCCGTACATTGTTGTAATTGCCCTGTACGCTTGCCTATCCCAGCCATTTTGTATGGGGTCGGGGTCCTAGTCAAGCCTGTGAAGAGGCTTTTTGACCCCGGCCCTCAGCATCCCGAATGATGGAATGTTGGAATGAATAAAGTTTCAATGTTTCAAAGCTTTTGGTAGCGCTCACAGGTAGCCGTAACGGGAGATGTTTCCCATCACTGCATGCAAAACAGCTCACCATCACATTTCTCCCTCACATCTGTGCTGAGCCTGAGCCTTTTAGTCATGCACACTGTACGACATCTGAGATCGCCGCGAGACCATGCCCCGAACATTCTTAGGCTTAGCTGCACCAGCCTGTGCAGCATGCATGGAAGCACGCGGCAGTGTTCGTGAGGGAACTGTGATAGCATGGAGGAATGCAGCACTGCAAGTCAATGATGTTACTGCTGCATGCACGCGGCTGCGCCTAGCTGGCAACGTGCAGCAGTTTTATCGGGACGCAGGAGTTATCAATCGGCATGCCGAATGTCTTCAAGACACCACGGATCAAGTGAAGCAGGAAAGCCCCAGTGCGTCCATTCAAGGGACTGCAGGGGTTCAAAGTTGGCGGTGTGTTTATTATGCGAGTACAGCGTTTGTTTTTATGAACGGGTGTGCGTTACAATCAAGGGCGTGGTAGAATCGAGTTTCCATTTCCGTCTCTCCAAACTTGTCACGTATAGTTTCAGTACTCGCGGTTTCCAAACCCTTCTGACTAACGCCGTGATGCCGCACGCTAGACTGAGTCATAAAGGTTTCTTTGTTCTACCAGCTGAGGTCAATAATTCGATTTCACGACAACGAAATTTCGCTTCAACAAAATTTTTTCCGAGCACGGTCAATTTCGTTGTAGTGAGAGTCGACTGTATTATATTATTGCGTTGTTAGCGCTGGTGGGTTAGCCCACAGTAGCTGCGGTCGTTTTCACGGCACACACTAACTGCGTGATACCGTCCATAGCTCTCACTGTTTTGTAGTCGCACAACTGCATGGACGCTATCTATGATCACCGTTCTCCTGTGTCACACACTTCGCTCAGGCCCGCCGTTCAGTAGCAGCGATTCGGCAGACTCGCAGGCTTCCACTTACGCTTAGGCCTGCGACGCCCTAAAAGCCTCGAGGCGGTTCACTTAGTTTTGAGTTCGCCGGCCAACCCGTGCGGGTGGCACGTGTGGTGGTGTTGGTCCTGACTGACGCACTCTCAGACAAACACGGACAGGTGCTTAGAACCAAAGCAAAAGCATTTAATCACGAGCAAGGCAATAGGCAATTACAAGAGAAATGAACTCAGACTATAGGAACAGGCGCGACAGGAACTCGGAGGAAATACATGCGACAAGGTATCAGTACAAATATAAACAATGCAGGAGTTAAGCATTGGTAGTAAAATAACGAGATGAAAAGAAAACATAACGAGAACTAACTCGATGCACTATCTCTGGTTCGGCGCAGCGCACGCTTCCTTCTGACACCGAAATTCGGTGAATATAAAAAGAACATTAAATGAAAATAATTATGCCCTACGGAAATGTCCAACAATAATGGTCGTAACTCTTACGCAGAGGAGTTGACGGGTGTCAGTGGTGTCTCGCCGGCTTCGGTAGACGAAGAGAGGACCCGATGTTGTGCACGACTGTTTTCGTCACTTCGGCTGCTCCATGCCCGACGACTACACGAGACCCGCGACACCGCTGACTGCTCTCTTGCTCGTCAAGACGTCAACTGCCGTGGCAGCCAAATTGGGCCAGAATCGTCTTCTCCCTTCCGCCTACCCGCACCTTAAGTTGGACAAAGCGCGCCGCCCCGCTACAGGGGGCCCCAGCCCGGCGGATGCGTTTCTTCGGCGGTGCCGGCGGCGTCCAGAGGCGTTGGCGATAAAACGGCCCGCAAGTCCAAGCTTTTCCTCGGGAGGCAATTAGCGACTTTTTCCCTTTTTTCAAAGGACACCGAACCTCGCTCCGCACGTTCCCACGCCGTATCTTCTCTCGTTGGACAAGAGGGCGGCCGAGAACACCAGGCGGCTGCGACATCCTGACTGTAGCCAGCTTCCATGAGGTCCCACCCTGCGTTGCTAGCGACCATGGTTGCGTCTGCAGTGTGTAACCAGTAGTTTTGTTTCAACTATGCAAATGTACGCGATGTGCATGCCATCAGTAATGCGCAGATGTCATCGATCGCATCACCTGCAGCTGAGTCTCCAAAGGACTCAACCGTCAGTAGTTTCATTTTCAGTCACCATGCATCTTTGCAGCTGCACGGGCCCTGCCTGTGATTGCGCCACCGGCAAGAATGGCCACCATGGTTTAATTGTCCGCAGTGGGTGCCACGTTCAGTAGCTTCATTTTGGCCCTATGCAATGTCTCAAAGCACAACGTGGTGAAAGCTGCTGTAGCTGAGCAATTCTGTTGTGGTCCGCATGCTTTGTGAAAAAGGAAGTCTCAAAATGACACAAATGGTAGCTTTTACCGTTCCCAACCCAACCACACCCATTTTGAGCAGCGTTACTCGAAGCGCACGAGGAGCTCGACCCTTAAAGCGAAGTGGCGAGCATAGGCGATCTTTTTGCACACACCATGCCAAATTATTGCCGCTGACAAATTAGTCTAAAGCAGGCACATAAAAGGCCACATAGCAAATGAGTTCTGTGGAAACCTGCAAGGTGGAGTAACGCTTATGAAAGGGAAAATTAGCACCACCCATTTTGTAGCACAAAGCTACAAGGAAATCCATACAAATTTCCTTGTAAACGGGTGGATGCTTGTAAACAGGTGGATGTAAACGAGTGGAGTTGTCGATGGATTCGCCCTCGCGCTGTCGCTAGCCTGCCGGTTAGCTCACTTGGCAGAGCGACCGCACTGGTCAGGCGTTGGTCCCGAATTCGAACCCTTGACCAGGATGAATTTTTCGGCAACTAGGAAGGTTTCATTTCTGAGAAATCCGTATGGATTTCCTTGTAGCCTTGCGCTACAAGACGGGTGGATGCTACTTTTCCCTTTCATGTGCTGCCTCCAAACTCAGGATGCTCTACCAACAAGCCCACATCGACATGATTACAAGGCATGCCCGATAGCCCTGAGTAATTCTGACCAGCAGGTGTTCTTTAATGTGCACATAAATGGAAGTACACGGGTGCTTTATGCATATCACCCCCAATTGAAATCTGGCTACCGTGGCTGGGATTCAATCCTGTAAGGACACATAATGTGCAGGAGAGACAACAGACGGACAGTAATAACAACAGCATGAATAAAAAGGTAGGAAAAATGCAGCGGGGAGGAAGGCAGAAAGTTAGGTGGGGTGATGAAATTAACAAATTTATATTTGTGATGTTTAAACGGAAGCCACCGCGGAACGACAAAGCCACTGTCGCAATGGCAAAACAAGAACCCAATCTTCAATCTGAAGCGTGTATATATACAGGCGAACAATGGCACCACTCGTGGCATGCAAAGGCAAATGAAACCAAAACTGAGATACAACACATTCCGCTCCTTATGAGAACAAAGTTTTTAGTAAGCGTTAGTCGATTAATACTGCAGATGCAGACACATACAACACATGGACATGTGTACATCGCTGCTGTGCTTCGAGTGCCCGTCTCCATTACGCCCCGGCCATCCGCCCTCGTCAAGTTGGTGCTCCTGCGCTCTTCCTGGCTCAACCGGAAACTCGACTGTCCTGCCACAGTTTAAAAGACCCTGCACAAGCGCTCTGCTCTTCAGTGGGTCCGGCAGCGGCATGGCATTCGGTTGCTGCAGTTACGTCTTTTTCGTCTTGCAGGTAGGCTATGCTTATGACTACAAATGTTATAGAAGTGATGATCGCTTCCTTGTATTGCTGCCGGACCCTGGCCGTTCCCTGTCTTGGCTGTTATGTTCTTTACACTCTTTGAGAAAACTGTTGTTTCTTGCGGGTGACATTGAGTTGAACCCCGGGCCAAACACCGAAAAAATGTTAACTGAACTGTTAGCTGGGCAGGCTCGCATTGGTCAAGACATAGCTGCCCTATCTGCTAAGGTTTCATCATTCGACGACCGCTTGACCAAATTAGAGTCTCTTGCCACCAGAAGCAAAGACATAGCTCAGCGCCTGCATGATCTAGAGCAGACCGTAATTACCCTAAAGAGCACAATAGAGAAAGTAGATATGAAAAACGACGACCTGGAGAACAGGTCAAGAAGGAATAACTTGGTCATCCACGACCTGCTTGAACCGCCACAAGAAACCCCGGACACACTGTTAGCCTCTGTCACTGGCCTATTGTCGGACGAACTGGGTGTTCACTGCGACGTTATAGAGTGCTGCCATAGACTCGGCGCTCGAAGGCATGACAAAGGACGTCCTGTCATAATAAAACTGCTTGACCACAGGCTTAAACTAGAAATACTCAAAAATTCTCGAAAACTCAAGCACACTAACATATTCATAAACGAGGATTTCTCGGCCCGTGTCCGGCTCTTGCGCAGAAATCTATGGCAGCATTCGACTGACTTAAGAAACGGCGCGAAATCAGCTCAGCTACGTTTCGACACCTTGGTTATTGATAACGTTCGCTACAAATGGGATGACTCGAAATGCTGTATCCTGAAGGTTTCCGGATCGCGACGCACTGTCTGACTGCCTCCTGATCAGGAGCTCACCGTTTTGAATGCTAACGCAAGAAGCCTGGTCAATAAGGTCGTAGACTTCAACTGCCTCGTTGAATCGCACAACCCGACTGTAATCTGCGTGACGGAAACCTGGTTACACGACGGAATATTAGACAGTGAATTTTTGCCTAAAAATTACAGTGTACTAAGAAAGGACAGAACTGGCGGTCGTGGGGGTAGCGTTGCGATTTTTATAAAGAAAGGCATTGATTTCTTCCTCCTGCCCGACCTGCCAGGTACTGAGTTGCTATGGTGCAAAATCATGGTCGGAACTTTAACGGTTGCGTTAGGCACAATTTACCGCCCCCCTGATATGAATACTGACATTTTTGACCTTGTAAGAAATTACATCGCACAGCACAGGCTACACAAAGGGAAACTGGTCCTAGCTGGTGATTTTAACCTCCCGCATATTGACTGGCAATCACTCAAGGCAACTGGTCTTGATAGACAGCTTTGCGAATCGATTATTGAGATGTCCTCGTCTTTCGGTATGACCCAACTTGTTAACTATCCAACTCGCGAGAATTCTGTCTTAGACCTTGTTTTTGTAACCGACGAGCTTGCCCGTAATGAACACCAGTGCTACGTCACTGAGGGCTTATCAGATCACAAGGCGGTGATTGCTAGTGTGGATGTTACATGTAAAGTAAAAAACCCAGTGTATAAGTGCGTACCAAACTTTGCCAAAGCAGATGACGCGTCTATAGTGAATTTGCTTGCTTCTACGTATGACGAATTTTTGTTTCGTAGTTCCCAGTGTGACGTTGACTATCTGGTGAACATGTTTCAAGGTATTGTTCACAACTGTATCACTAGTCATGTTCCTACGAAATGTGTTAAGCGCAACGGACGGCATCCTTGGTACAACCGGGAAATCATTCACCTCCTGCGCCGTGTTAAACGTGTTCGTAAACGCTGCCGCACAGACCATCGCTTAGTTAGTCTTCTAAGCTCACTAAAAACCACACTAAAAGCAAAAATGTACGAGGCGAAACATTTCTACTATAACGTCACCCTATCAACTGTTCTCAAAGATAACCCCTCGCGGTTCTGGAAGACAATCAATCCTAAACTCTCTGGTACTTCGTCCTTCCTTATTGATGGCACCCCCTCTTCTGATTGATTGATTTGTGGGGTTTAACGTCCCAAAACCAGCTCTGATTATGAGAGACGCCGTAGTGGAGGTCTCCGGAAATTTCGACCACCTGGGGTTCTTTAACGTGCACTGACATCGCACAGCACACGGGCCTCAACATTTCGCCTCCATCGAAATGCAGCCGCCGCGGCCGGGATTCGATCCCGCGACCTTCGGATCTGTAGCCGAGTGCCATAACCACTAGACCACCGTGGCGGGGCACCCCCTCTTCTGAGCCTTCCTGTATCTCCGAGGCGTTCAATGACTTCTTTCATTCTGTTTTCGTCGATGACGATGGCTCCACTCCACCTTTTAACCCTCCCTCTCTCCCAGCACTCCCCGACATTGTTATTACTTATGAAGGTGTACATAACCTTCTGTTGAATGTTAATACAACCAAAAGCAGCGGTCCTTACGACATTCCTAACGTTTTTCTTAAACGTTACTCTGAGTGGAATGCTCGCTACTTAACAATCATATTTAGGAAGTCACTTGAGACGTCTACTGTTCCTTGCATATGGAAGACAGCTAACGTCATCCCAGTCTTTAAGTCCGGTAACAAACAAATAATTTCTAACTACAGGCCAATTTCATTGTTATCTACCACATGTAAGTTACTAGAACACATTGTACACAAACACATTGCTAAGTACTTAACTGAGAATAATGTGATCTCGTCCTGCCAGCACGGTTTTCGACCGGGTTACTCGACAATCACGCAACTCGTCGAGTTTTCGCATGACATTGCTTCGGCACTTAATGATCAAAGTCAGCTGGATGCTATATTTATAGATTACGCCAAAGCTTTTGATTCGGTCTGTCATAGAAAACTTCTTCTCAAGCTTCGTGAGGTAATAAAAAATGACGCGCTGATTTCTTGGATCGCTGATTACCTGCATCGTAGACATCAGTACGTTTCTTTTAACAAAGCAAAATCTAATACCGTTGAAGTTAAATCCGGCGTCCCCCAAGGCTCTGTTTTGGGTCCGCTTTTATTTGTCATTTATATTAATGACGTCGTGAAGGTCATTCAAAACACGCCAGTTAAACTACGTGCCTATGCAGATGACTGCGTTCTATATTCTGTAATTTCCAACAGTGCTGACCAGTTCCTATTAAATGAGGTTTTTTCTAGGTTCTGTACCTAGAGCGATTCCTGGCAACCATCTACTAATCTAACGAAGACAGTTTCTATGACTTTCTCCAATAAGGTCAAGCCGTTACGCTTTCCTTATGGTTACAGTGGAACAAACATTACACACGTAGATGAGTTTAAATACCTTGGGGTGACTTTCACACATAATTTGAAATGGCAGAAGCTCATAGACCGCACTCGCTCGAAAGCTCTTCGCAAACTATCCTACTTAAACCGTACATTGAAGGATGCTACTAAGGACTGCAAATTAACTGCATATAAAACCCTAATCAGGCCAATCTTGGAGTACGCGTCGGTTGTCTGGTCCCCATACCTCTCTTGTGACGTAGCCAAGTTGGAATCTTTGCAAAGGAAAGCCATAAGATTTATATATAGCAGATATGATCGCCACTATTCTCCTTCATCACATGCACATAACTTATCGCTCGAAACACTAGCACACCGACGCACGTGCGAACGGCTTGTCACTCTACATAAGATTGTACATGAATCATCGGTAATCGCGGCCCCAGTTTCATTTGTGAAGCGTCCTACTCGAGCTACTCGAAGCTATCACCCCCTTAATCTTGTCTCATTCCGCCCACGTTTAAATAGTTTTAAATACTCATTTTTCCCATCCACAGTCGAACTCTGGAATGGTCTTGACGGCGCACTTCGCCAGTTACCTACCGCACAATTTGCAGAAAGAATTCATCAGCATGTGCCTCTGGAGTTCTAATGCGTGGTGCGCTATTTGTATATTTGTGCCTCTTTCCTACCATCTAACAAGTGTTTTTGATGCAATGTTGATTTATTATATGCGCATTTGTATAACTTGCTTTTTTTATATGCTTGTTAAATCACGCAGTTTAGCGTTCCCTTGTATGCTAATTTGTTTTGTGTTATGCCTGATTTCCAAGCAAATTCTGTACCCACCCCTGCAATGTCTCGCAAAGAGACGGCAGTATATGTAAATAAATAAATAAATAAATAAATAAATAAATAAATAAATAAATAAATGTGCACACAGTTCATGTAGCACTCACATTCTCTAGCACTGCACCCGTCTGCACACCAGCACTAGTAACGATTTGGGGGCCTTCTGTTCTTTGTAGGCTGGACCCGACATTGAGGCACACGGTCATGGGGTTGAGGTATAGGATCCTTTGACGCAACTTGTAGCGCAGGGGTAGCTGGCGAGATGTCGGATCAAGCTGTCGAGGTGTTATCCTTGGGTTGCTCAGATGCCGAAGACAGCAGGCTTGGAAACAGCACTATGCTGTGGGTTTCATGTGGCTGAAGCTACAGGTACCTTGGACAGCTTCGAACGTTCCGTGTTCTTTCATCTTCAAGGTGAAAAGATGATGACCTTGTTGATGGACTACCTTCCTCAGGTGGCTGAACGTGAGGTCTCCCTTAACCGATATTCCAGGTTTTTCTTAACTCTGACATAAACACTAACAGAGACTGTTGTCTTCCTTGCTGCTCTGTGATGACCTTTTGCTGTAATCTAGCTTGCTCTCAACTCAATGACGTAGCCGACAAAGTTCAGAAACGGGATTACTGAAGAATGCTGGTGACGGGTGAGCCACAACGTCAAGGCGTGTTCTCCGTTGCTATCCGTGCAGGGCAACAGACAGTGCAACTACCGTAGTGATATGAGGCATACAACGATATATGCCCAAGTATTCGGTAACCTCTTTGCGAAAAGGACGCTGGTCCAGCATGGTGACCTGCACGAAATTCTTGAAAACACGGTTAAACCACTCAAGTCCGTTCACTTTGGGTGTAGTTAACCAAAGAGTGCGCAAGGCGGATGGTGCAATCTTTGGCGAACTTACTGAACTCCGCAGATGAGAACTAGGGCCAGCTGTCGAAGACTGTCATGTCTGGGTAGCCTTCATGGGAGAAAACAGAAAGCAAAAAGTTGATGACGGTGTGGGATGATACTTCACTGCAAAATTGAACTTCTGGCCACTTGGAAACATAATCGATGCGTGTAATGACGTATCTACAGCCATGTGGTGCTCTCTCCATGGACCCGACGATGTCAATGGCAAGCTTTTCCCATGGGCGCTCTGTCCAGCATACTGGCTGCAAAGGAGTAGCAGCAGCCCTCACACTTTTGTCAGTGCGATGGATAAATGCGCAGTGTTTGGGTCCAGGATCCGTTCAATGAAATGACACGGCAGTCGGGAGCCTTTTACACATAACACTGACTATATTGCAAGTTATACGACTAGGACATAATTACACTGACAAGGACGGATGTACAACTACAGTTCCACATTAAACTAGAGCTCTGAAACAACAATGCGCCTAGCACTCATGCAAGTTACGACTCGCTCTTTGTGCGTCGTCATTGCAGTGGTCATTGTGATGTGGTCTGGTGCTGGCAATGCTGTTGCGTGGTGCAACTGATAGCGTTGGTGGCAACTTGTCCTAGGCTGTCCTCGCTGCATCATGCTGGTTGTGATGTCAGCGCAGGGAGGTGCAGGAGGCCGGCAGAACACCAGGCTGCTGCTGCAACTGGCCAGCCAGTTCCAGGACACTGGGGTCCGTGGCGCCAGGCTTGATTGGCGGGAAGCTCAGAAACCACCTGGTTCCCTCAGGAGACGCTGCACCAGGCCACCAGCACAGCAGGCCGCTGGTGTGCAGGAGAGCACGATCACGAGCGGGATATCGGCCCCAGGTCCGCATGGTAGCACGACACCCGGTCGCTTATGCAAGCCTCGAACCACTGGTGAATGAGCTGCCGTTCGGGACGTCCACTCGCTGTCGCGCTCTGCCTGTTCTGCCAGCCGCTTCGTGTCGCGCGGTCCGTGACCATCTTCTATCCTCATCGTCATCAACTCTCTTGTCCCACACTTCCTTTTCTTTCACGTCATGGTCACGCACCACTCATTCCATGTCATCACAGTCAGCTATGTGGAATATGCTTCAGTTCTGGATGGAAAGTTCCACTTGCCTGTCCATGCCTGGCCACCAGAAATGTTCTCATAGGCGAGCTTTTGTTCGAACTAAACCAGGGTGAGATTCATAGGCCACCGCAATTACTTGCGGTGCGAGAGACAAGGGAACAACGATTCGTTCGCCGTGCAGAAACAGGTTATCAACGACTGAGGATTCTTCGAGAAGAAAGGCTGAATTTCACCTGGCAGTGTCTTATGTGCAGGCGAAGACGTGGCAACATAGATAATAACTTGTTCCAACATGCAGTCTCCACGAAGGAACTGTTGAAACTGCTCTTTGGTCAGGCAAGGTAACTCAACAAAGGACAAGAGCTCATCAAATGCAACGTCTTCCAGAGGAGATGGAAGTGGAAGCTGGGAAAGAGCATCCACCACCTGGTTTTCAGACCCCTTCCGATATTCTACCATATAATTGTACCAAAGCAGTCGTTCCGACCAGTGTGCAATACGAAGGGGCGTTGCTTATTGGCTTAAGAGAGCAGGGAGACCAGAGCTTGGTGGTTCGTGCGCAGCATGAAATGCCATCCCCACAAGTATGTATGCCAATGCTCAAAGGCCCAAACACATGCAAGCCTTCACGCTCTCCCACTATGTATTTTTGCTCTGCAGCTGAAAGTGTGCGCGAAGCAAAGGCAACAGTTCGCAAGCTATGGCCATCCACTTTTTGGAGGACAGCACCAAGTCCGCAGTCGGACACGTCAGTGGGCACTACAAACGGAAGGGAATCATCAAACATGTGCAGAACTTTGCTGGAAGAGAGCAGGAACTTGACTCTGGCAAAAAAGGCACCCACAGCACCGCTCCAAACGAATGGATGGTTCTTCTGGAGAACAGCTCGCATTGGTTCTACCACGTCAGCAAGGCCAGGAACAAACTTGGCATAATACTCAACCAGCCTGAGGAAGGAATGGAGGCTAGTAGCATCAGTTGGCACTAGAGTACTCATAATGGAAGCAATTTTCTCTGGCAAGGGAGAGATGCCTTGTGGTGTGATCCCGTGTCCTAAGAAGTAAAGTTCCTGCGCGCCAAATAAGTACTTGTCATTCAACTGTAGCCCTGCTTCGTCAATGCCCCACAACACAGCGATCAGGTTCGTCAAGTGCTCCTGCTCGCTCTCCCCAAAAACAATGATGCCATCAGTATAGAACAATAGACCCGAATATCCTTGAAGGATTTTCGAGATCATTTGTTGAAATGCAGCCGGGGCGGATGCCAACTCGAAGCACATGAGTTTGAAGCGGAAAAGGCCATCGTGAGTAATGAAAGCGGTCAAGTTACGGCTTAGAGGATCGAGCAAAGCATGGTGGTTGGCCGATGCGAGGCAGGTTATGCCTTCTGAAAATGGTACACATATTACCAAAAATGGTTACGCCGGCCCTCATCGCCATTGTGATGTTTAGGCGGGAGCTGCCGAGGAACAATAAAGCTACTGTTGCAATGCTAAAACAAGAACCAGATCCTTAGTCTGAAGCATGTATATATACAGGTGAACAATGGCGCCATCTGCGACGTGCAAGGGCAACTGAAACCAAAACTGATACAGCAGTAGTCAACACTTCGCCAATTTTCTTCCCTTGTTTCAAATGCTTCCACAATAACCTTGTTTATTTATGCCGACCGTGGATGTTTACCGTTTTTCTGTTATAGTTAGTTCATTATGTATACCGTGTGTTTATCTGACCGCTGTGAAGCTGCCCAGTGTATGATGTGGCCAGGTTCCCCTCAAGCTGCTCAATGCAGCTTTTTTGCCTGGTCATCCTCGCAACCTTGTTGTTGTAAAATAAACAATTCAATTCAATTCAATTCAACTCACTCATGACAGGGCGAATTGGAGTTCCTGTGAGGGTCCTGCAGCGGACTTAAAACAGGCTGATGGCTGATAACAGTGAATCATATGAACAATAGAAACGAACAAAAACCATTTGCTCTGTCATTGTTCCCTTCCAGTCTCTTCCAGTGTCTTCCTCTCGTTTACCATCATCTGCTTGCTCCCCCATTTTTCCTCATCAGTTGAAGAGGAAGGAAAGTTGAGGGAAAAGCAGGTGCAGAGTAAGACCAAAAGGGAAGACTGAATGGGCGCGTTCAGTTTTTTTCTCAATGACAATTCATTACAGATCCACGCCAACTAGCCCGGTCAAAAACCTTTTCTCACTGAGACTGATAGTAGACATTGATGGCGGTGGCAGACACCAGCCCCACCAATTTCAGCCATTGCAAGGAGCCCACAACGATCTACACACTAAAATGCTTAAGACAGAATATCCGCATGCAAACAATTCGTGGCTAAAATGATGGCTGATGTTGAATGAGAACTTACAAGCCCGGCTACGGAGGTCCCAGATCTTAAGCGTGCGATCATGGCTGCCCGAGGCCACCCGTCCTGTGTCGCCCAGAAACTTGGCTGCCAGAACTTTGCGGCTGTGGCCAGTGAGTGTATGCTGCAGAAAGCCACAAGAAGCACAAGAGAGTGTTAGAAAAGCTGCTCTATATATTCACACAATTAAACGAGTCAATCAACAAAGTATGCATGCACAGTCAAGGCTGAGTCAAGTCAAGGTGACACCTTTACTGCCCAGACCAGAAACTAGGCCTGTCTTTCTTCAGGGCAGTTTTCCTGCACTTGCCCCAGGAGCTGCTAATCAGCCAACAGGTCTAATGTGTACACTTTGTTGTTGTGGATAAAAAGCAGCCCCCTTTTTCTTGCAGCCCCTTTGTGGCAGCACCTGTCCCCTCTCTCTGTTTTCTTCTGCTTTGCTTTACCTATACTCTACTAGTTGGGGGCCAGAGGGAGGAGGGGGGGGGGGGGCAACTTTATTCAAATACCCAGACTCTCTGTGGAAGCCCTCTTGGATTCTTTTGTCTTGTGTTCCTTTGCACTCTCTCTGTAGGTGCTGAACAGGAGGTGGGGAGACAACAAAGGAACCCCAGGTGAAGAGACAACAAAAGGGCCCAAGAAGGCAGGGTGTCCCCAGCACTTATGGTCCCCAACAACAAAACTCTGTAACAGAGTTTTATTGCTGGCACCTAAGTGACTTTGCTTACTTAGTATTTGGTTTTTTTGTACTCTCCTTGGTGGGGAGACAACAAAAGTACACAGGTGCCCAGCCCTTGGGCCCCCACAATAAACTAGGGGTGGCTGTCCACAGCACAGGGAAAGTTCCTGTTAACAGAAGGTTACCTGTGAGAGGGTTCCTCTTAAGAGGATTTCTTTTGCATTGAGTCTATTTTACTTTTGATGATTATAATTTGGTTGGTGTCCCCTTGTTTTCACCTTTAATGAATTTAGTGCATGATAAAGTGAGAACTAGTGATTCAGTCACCAAAGTGCTTGAATTGTTCTGAGTCTTGCTCTCTGCTACTGATTCATATGCCATTTTTACATTTATTCTAAGCTGATATTTGCTTATTGCTTTAACAACAAAAGATTGCTTTACCCATTTGTAATGAACTAATTAATCCACATACATCAGAGCATTTTTAGAATCTGGAGAAGAAACTAAACAAGCATGCCAACTTTTATTGAATTTGGTTCAAAAACAAAGACAGCGTCCCACATCCACCCTTAAAGGGACCCTGAAACTGTTTTCACGATTTTGTGCAAACATGGTGATCCGGTAGAGCGGGTCATTAGGACCATTACAGGACAGAATTCAGCGCTGTGCATAAAGTGTGTCATTTTTAATAAGGTTTTGAACACGCGTATCGCAAAAGGTCGCAGCGGCTCGCCAAAATGCATTTTCAAACGCCCCCGCCAATTGAACTACGAATGGGAGGTCGCAGATTGGCCCCGAACCAGTCACACTTTCAAAACCTAGCTGCGAACAACGTGCCTCTACAACGTACTCCTTCGTTTCAGCCAACGGTATCGTCGCGACATCTGGCGGCGTACACGAGTCGCCGGCGCTCTATTACAGAGGCTAGCACTGCTGAGGTGGGTGACCTCAGTGAGGATATCGGGGTGCTATGTCGCTACGGAAGACTCGGCAGAGCGGCTGACGCGGGAGGCGCTGTCGTCGCTAGCGCGCACTCCGCAGCAGATCGAGTTGAGGAGGAACAGCAGTGGTAAGGAGGAAGGCGACAGAAATAAGCCCATAGCTGCCTTAGCGCACGGTGCTTCGCTTTATTTATGGTGTGAATGATTTCACAATTGTGTTGCCTAATCAGTGACACAATGTCAAAAAATGTTTCAGGGACCCTTTAATAGGATGGACGTGGAGGGCATGGCACTTGGCTGGCGAACAAGATGTCTAAAATGCCGTTGCTGCTATTGCAGATGCTGCCATGGTTTTTCGTCGGAATGCCGGTGCAAGACTACGGAAGCTGCTTTTTCGTCATCGATGCGGAACATAGCAGAAATGGAAGCTTGGAGTGCGCACTTTCTGGAATTTCTGCCACGGGTGTGACGTCACCAGCGACCAGTCTACAAAAGGGACAATGCGAGAACATTGGCTTCAGGCGACACGGCACTTGGGTGGTGAACAAGATGTCTAAAACGCCGTTGTTGCTATTGCAGGTTAGTTACAGCTCTACGTAGTGCAGTGATAATAGATGCTTGTTAGTGCTGCCATGCCCTCGTAGATGTTGTGCTATTTTGAACGACTGCTGGTTAATACTGTTGCTGCTGATGGCTGGTGATGTTGAAGAAAATCCAGGCCCAAAGAATGCTGAAATTTCATAGGAAATTCTCGAAAAACAAAATGCTTTGGATAGCAAAAGAGACATCAGGAAAGAAATTGCAGAAGTGAATGCTAAAAAAGATAAGATGCAAAGTGTACTATTCATGTTTGATGAAATGAAAGATAGAACAGATAAACTGGAGACCATCATTTGAGAGCAAAATGACAAGTTAATCGATTGCGAAAATAGATGCAGACGAAACTATCTCTTGGTGTTTGGCCTTACTGAGAGCGTGAACGAGTCTGCGCAAGCGTTAAAAAGACGCATTGTGGATGACATTTTTTCTAATGTTTTTGGCATACAAGTGACTACAGTGGAAAGAATTCAACGGATCAGCAAAGTAAACCCCGACAAACCAAGGCCTGTGATCCTGAAATTTTACGATAGCAAGGAAAAGGATACCACCTTTAAAAGCGGTGCAAATCTTAAGGGAACATCGATCAGAATAAGCAACGACTATGCGAAGGAAACTGCAGATACGAAAGAAGTTATGGCAAAGCGCTGCCTTGGATAGGGAGGCGGGCGCGAAAGTAGTCCTCGTCCTCGATAAACTCAGGATAAACGATGACTTATACGCATGGGATGACGACGTCAGAGGCAAGCGCTATTTACACTCAGGCACACGTGGTACTGATACAACGAAGCGAAGTGAGCGCGTTGTATCATCTAAGTCAAGCGGATCTGATAGCTCATGCAGCTCTTTTGTGACACCAGAAAAATAGCTAACATTGCTCTCATTCAATGCTCGCAGTATAGTGAACAAGAGTACACACCTTGAGTACTTATTGCTTTCATGAGATCCTCACATAACCACAATAACAGAAACATGGTTGCATGAAAATGTACCGAATGATTGTGTTGTACCTCCCAGTTACAACATATTTAGAAAAGATAGAGACTCACGTGGAGGTGGGGTGTGTATAATCACTAAAGATTCTCTTAATGCTTTGTTGATTGATTGTGAAGTACCAGAAACTCTCTGGTGTAGAATAACTTGTGAAATTACCATTTTCCTTACTGGGGTTGTATATCGGCCACCTTCAAGCTCCCCTGAGTTTCGGAAATCCTTGAATAAATTTTTATGTGCTCATATAAATGGGAACACTAGGTTGGTAATGACTGGAGATTTTAATATCCCACATATAAACTGGAAGAATTTTTCGTACAGTGGTGGGGAACCAGTAATGCTGAAAAAATGCTAGAAATTATGTTTACCTACAATTTGAAGCAAAAAGTGCTTGAAGATACCAGAATTTCGCCGACGTCGAGGTCATTACTAGACTTGGTGTTCCTATCAAATAAATTAAATGATTACACCATGATGGCGGAAGATGGTACAGTCGACTCTCGCTACAACGAACGCCGCTTCAACGAAATTTCCGGTACAACAAAAAATTCTCGGATCCCCGTCAGCAGTCCATAGGAGTCAATGCATAAATATGCTTGCCACAATGAACACATTCTTTTGTGCCATTTCGTTTCAACGAAATTTGACGATGCAATTCAAGTCTCGAAAATTCAAGTTGCTATGCAGTAAGCACAATCCGAAAGATTTTGGTGCATTTCAGAAGATAAAATGCGTCTACAAAGTCGAAATCGCGTGTTGGCACCACCAGAAATGGCCGCTGTTCATTGCGTGGTTGATTACCGATGTCTACTGATGCCGTCTACCGATGCCCGTCGAGATAGCGCGCGCGACCGCCCCTCTCCCACCGGCGCCCCTTTTGGTCCTTCGTTCGACGAAAGGGCTGGGCATTTCCTCTTTGCTTGACAAGCAAGCGACGGCAGCCATCACACGCGCGGTGCGATGTTATCGCATTGTTCAGTTCATTCTGCGGAGACGGCCGGGTCTTTTCATCTCTGCTTCAGCCGCGTTCGTCCCCAGCGTTAGCGCGCTTTTACTCGCGCGTAGAACATATGATGCGTAGGCGGCGTTATCGAGTTGGACTTTGTACAGAAAGACGGTGACTGCAAAAACCCGCTAACAGTGTCCATATCATTGCAATAACTCCTCCACCAGGGTCGACAACTTTATTTTTTTATGGTCCAAGCACCCCGCCCCCCCCCCTTCGTTAAGTACCGTATTTACTCGAATCTAACGCACACCTTTTTTCCGATAAAACGTATCCAAAAATCGTACGGGCGTTAGTATCGAGTGTGGACGAACGACAACGTTACCATATCGCCGTCGGCATCAAAATGGCCGCCTCCTACGTGCTTCGGGCACTGTCGAACGGTGACCAGCGAAAAACGTACTAGCGACGCAGCGGTCTTTGGCGCGCATAGTCTCTATTTCCTATGTCACCGCTCATGATGCGTAGGCCTGTGCACATGATGCGTAGACCGACGATACCGCGCCGGCTTGGCCGTCTTGCGGCCAATCAAAGTTGCTACGTCGCCGATGCAAGACGCCCAGCCGCAGCAGCTTTCGGTAGCGTTCGCGGGTGGCCGTAACGGGGGAAAAGATGCTTCTCATCACCGCATGCAAAACGGCTCATCATCGCATTTCTCCCTCCTATCTGTGCTGAGCCTGAGCCTCTCAGTCGTGCATGCTGCATGACGTCCGAGGCTGCATCGCGGTGATCTCGGAGACCACGCCTCGATCATGCTTAAGCTTAGCTGCGCCATCCTGCGCAGCCCGCAAGGCAGCACGCGGCAGAGAGCCTGAGGGAACTGCGACAGCACGGAGGAACGCAGCACTGTGAGTAGTAAATGATGTTACCGCCGCTTGCACGCGGCTAGGCCCGGCAACGTGCGGCAGTTTTGTCGGGACGCAGGTGTTATGAATCGGCGCGCCAAACGTCTTCGAGACGACGCAGATCAAGTGAAGCGGGAAAGCCACAGCACGGCCTTTCGAGGGACTGCAGGGGTCAAAATTCGACGGTCTGTTTATTATGCGAGTGCGTTCATTACGTGAGTACGACATTTAAGAATGTGAGAAGGTTGATTACTAAGGACTTTTTTCTTTTCAAGGGTGCGCGTTATAATCGATGTTTCACTTTTTTTGGTCCCGGGAAACGGGTGCACTTTACTATCGAGGGCGCAGTAGAATCGAGTAAATACGTAAATATCCCGGATTCTGTTTCTCCAAACTTGGCACGTATGGTTTCAGTACTCGCGGTTTCTGAACCTTTCTGACTACCGCCGTGTCGCCGCGTGCAAGATTGAGGCATAAAAGTTTCATTGTTCTACCAGCTCAGGTCAGTTATTTTTTATTTCACTACAACGAAATTTTCGCTTCAATGAAATTTTTCCTGTGCACCGTCAATTTTGTTGTAGCGAGAGTCGACTGTATATAGGATCACAGGATGATCCGTCTTGATCTGCCTGTTCGAGCATTGAGACATGTGAAGAGCTATGTGCCAGTAAAAGTTAAAGACTATGCTAGGGCTGACGATACTTCAATTCTTGACTATTTGGAGATCCAATTTGATAATTTCGAGAGCACCTCTGACTTAAAATTAGTAGAAGAGTTATGGCAAGCATTCAAAGGTGTTATAGGTTATTGCATAGACAAATATGTTCCATCACGTGTTAAAAAAATGAAACAGAGATGTCCTTGGATCACCCGAGATACAATTCATATGAATAGAAAAACTAAGAGACTGCGTAAAGGGAGTACATCGCCAGTGGTTCTGACAAATCTAAAATCTGAGCTCAAGTATACTTTAGCTAAACCTAAACAAACATTTTTTCAAAAACACCTCAGTGATTTCCTCAGGTCTTCACCTCAAAAATTTTGGCGGTACCTTAGCGACAGGAAAGAAATAGCTGATGAAATCCATGTTGGTAGTGACATTATAAGGAAAAAAGATGAGATAGCAAACCGTTTTAACAACTTTTTTCAGTCTGTATTTAACCCACCGGAAACTACACCGAGTATGGAAGAAGCCTCAAGAATTCCCCCTACTGTTCCAATGGAAACACTTGAAATAGCTAGGGAAAACGTATTTCAACAACTACCCGAATTAGATACGATATAATCGAGCGGTCCCGAAGATATACCAACTGTATTCCTCAAGCGATATGCAGAATGGATGTCGCATTATCTAACTATCATCTTTCAAAAATCTTATACAACGCACTCACTGCCTCAAGATTGGCGCACCACATTTGTCATTCCTGTATTTAAAGGAGGCAACCGAAAACAAGCAACTAATTACCGTCCAGTGTCACTTACTTCAGTTACTTGCAAAGTGTTCTAACATATAATGGCAAAACATATACTCAGGTTTCTAGATCAGAACACTTTGCTGTACGCTTATCAACATGGCTTCAGGACCAGGTTATCAACCGTGACACAGTTAACAGTGTAGGACGTCTCGAAGGTTCTTCTTTACCTCCCAACGCCCGACTTCGTCGACAACTTACACAGTTCAGGCTTCATGATGGGGCTTTACAATGCTACATTTATCATTTCGATGGTAACAAATGGGTCCCGGTCATACCTCGTTCCTTGCAACGGGAGGTGCTCGCAGCTTTTCATGATGATCCGACAGCAGGTCATCTAGGCTACCACAAGACTCAAGACAGAATCCGGAGTCGTTGTTCCTGGCCTGGCCTCTCCACAGCCGTTTCCAAGTACGTCGCATCCTGTGTCCGTTGCCAGAGCCGCAAGCGACCAACTACTGCTCCTTCGGGCCTCTTGCAGCCTCTTCCTTGCCCGGCGTGGCCTTTCGAAGTCGTTGGCATAGACTTGTACGGCCCTCTTCCGAAGACCCCTACTGGCAACCGCAGGATTGTCACGGCCGTTGACCATCTCACGCGCTACGCTGAGACAGCCTGTCTGCAAACTGGCACTGCCGCGGAAGTCGCGGATTTCTTCCTACGCAACATCTTTTTGCGTCATGGCGCTCCGCGTGTTCTCCTCAGTGACCGTGGCAAAGCTTTTCTCTCGTCCGTTCTTGCTGAAGTCCTGAGTGCCTTGGGCACCATTCACAAGACCACGTCGAGTTATCACCTGCAGACCAACGGCGTGACAGAGCGTTTCCACCGTACTCTCTCGGACATGCTCGCAATGTACATCGCCCCAGACCACACGAACTGGGATGCAATCCTCCCGTTCATAACATTTGCCTACAACACGGCAATGCAACGCACCACTGACTTTTCTCCATTCTTCCTCGTCTATGGTCGCTCACCAAGTTTCGCTCTAGACGTATCATTTCTGTCGGCTTCTGTACCCTCAGCAGCTCCTTTCTCTAAAGAATTTCTCTCTCGGCTTGCGGACTGCCATCGCCGCGCCCGTACTAACACCGACATTTCCCAGGAGGTGCAGAAGTGCCACTACGGCTCTGGCCACCGTGCTGTGACTTTTTCTCCTGGCGATAAGGTGCTTCTTTGGACTCCTGTGCGCGCTACAGACTTATGTGAAAAATTAACCAGTCGTTTTATTGGACCATACACAGTCATTGAACAGACATCCCCGGTGAATTACCGCGTCTCGCCCCTTATGCCCCCATTTGACCACCGTTGCTGCAGGACAGAAATCGTGCATGTTTCTCGCTTGAAACCATATATTCGGCGAGTTTCGTAATTCCTCAGCGCGGCCAGGCGGCCGCTTCCACCGCGGGAGGGAATTAGTGTGAAGCTAAACATACGACTGGCACTTCTTCATCTCTGCACATCATCATCACTTGTACACTTTTCCCCATCTATATGGATCATCATCAGCTGCTTGGCTGGCTCTCCATCTTGGTTGCCATAGATCGAGGCTCGCCTACAATAAAAAGCAGTTGCTCACAATAGAAACAATTCATGATTTTGCGAGTGCGGTAGATATAAGACAACAGATCGATGTGGTTTGCGTGGATTTTGTGAAGGCGTTCGATAAGGTACCCCATGTCCAATTAATCTTCAAACTACGTAATGCAGGAATAAATGAACTCGTGATAAAATGGACTGAAGCATATTTAACAAACCGTACGCAGGTAGTAAAACTGGATGGCCATGTATCAGATCCTTTAGCTGCACTTTCAGGAGTGCCCCAAGGCTCAGTATTGGCACCACTATTGTTTCTCCTCTACATCAATGACATCAGTAGTGTGGCGGCCAAAGAGGGTGTCCAGGTTAAACTTTTTGCAAACGACTGCTAATCTACGCCACAATTACCGAGCTAGACGACCAACTCAAAGTTCAGAATTGTTTGAAAAATTTAGATAACTGGTGCAGGAAATGGAAAATGGAAATAAATTATTCTAAATCTACATATATACACATCAGGAAAAAGAAAACTATCCATTTCTTTTTGTACAGCATTGGTGGACACTTGTTGGTGAATGCGAACCAGTTCAAGTACCTCGGGGTAACATTGTCATGGAATGAACATATAGATAATGTCTGTACAACAGTTTACCAAAAGTTATACATAGTGAGGAAAAAACTAGAACATGCATCGTGTGACGCAAAACATATTGCATACACCACCTTCATTAGGACGATACTAGAATATTCAGCCGTTGTTTGGAGTCCCCATCAAGTGACCCTTAAGAAGAAGTTGAAAAGAATACAGAGACTGGCGGCGCGTTTTATTTGTTCAACGCACTGAAGGAAGGAATCGGTCACGCTGATGTTACAGAGATGTAACTTAGATTCTCTTGACCTACGGAGAAAAAAATATAGGCTGAAGGTATTTTTCCAAATAATGCAAGATCAACTTAAGATTGATAAGCTCAAATATTTACATGCTCCAGGCAAAAGAAACCCCCGAACTAACCACGACGGCATCATAAAACCATACAAAACAAATACTGACACGTTTCGATAGTCTTTCTTCCCAGATGTCACAGGAATGTGGAACAAACTACCAAATGCTATTGTTGTTTTAAACGATGTCAATGACTTCAAAAATGCTGTAGAGGTGCATTTACAAGACTGTTCAATTTAATGTTTCTTTCTTCATTTCTTTCACGTTATGGTTACGTACGTCCCTGACTCTACTTTTACTGATGAGCTTAGATAGCTCGGCGTATTCTATCTTGTCTCTTGAGTTAGTTATTCTCATCTGTTGGCGTTGCTTGATTAGATTTTTAGTAGACTCCGAGAGTTTACTCACAACATGTCTTGGTGCTTTGCCCCCTACTTCGATTGCTGTTTCGGTGATCAGATTAGTAATGTCTTCGTTCATCTTCTCTATATCCTCATTATCTTCCTGTCCTAGAACCTCATACTTGTTCTTAAGTGCCATTCTAAATTCTTCTCTTTTTGCCATGACGCTATCGGGGTTGGCCTGTTTCCGTGTGATTAACTTTGTCCTTGTTCGCTTTAGATTGAGGGATATCTTCGCCCTTATTAGTCTGTGGTCACTAATTCTAACCTTATTAAGCACTTCTGTGTCTTGTACTATACCTAGATCAGTGCGCATTATGAAATCTATTTCGTTTTTCGTTTCTCCGTTGGGGCTTTTCCACGTCCATTTCCTGTTCTTACGTTTCTTGAAGAAAGTATTAATTACACAGAGGTGGTTTCTTTCGGCGAATTCTACTAGCATGTCCCCTCTGCTATTCCTATCTCCTTCTCCGTAATTACCGACGGCACGTTCTCCTTTTAGTTTCTTTCCTATTTTCGCGTTGAAGTCCCCCATAACAATCGTATATTGGGTGTGTACCTTGTTCATTGCCGTTTCTGCATCCTCGTAGAACTGTTCTACAGCCTCGTCACTGTGGTTGGTCGTTGGTGCGTAACTTTGTACTAGCTTTAGTTTGTATCGCCTATTTAATTTTATCACGAGGCCTGCTACCCTTTCGTTGATGCTATAGAATTCTTCAATGTTTCCTGCTATGTCTTTGTGTATAAGGAACCCCACGCCGTATTCGCGCTTCTCTGGTAGTCCTCTGTAGCAGAGAATATGTCCTTCATTAAGCGATAAGTACCCTTCTCCTGGTTTCCTAACCTCGCTAAGGCCAATGATATCCCAATTAATACCCCTTAATTCTTCTAGTAGTTCAGCTAATCTGGCTTCGCTTGAAAGGGCTTGCGTGTTAAGAGTCGCTACGTTTAATTTACAATGACGGCCTGTCCGAGTCCAGAGGCTCTTTGAGTGTTTTGTTCCCATACCCGTGTGGTCACATTCGTGGCTAGAAGCTCCGTTGATGCCGTCGTCGTCGTCGTAGGTCCAGGGTTTGGTTGGTCCGATAACTTGGGAGGTGTTGGCCATGGTGTTGCACCAGGGAGGCCAGTTCCTGTTCTGGTGCTCAGGTGAGTTACGTAGATGAAGCACGGTGATGGTGGCCGCCCATATGCATCTTTTGTCGAAATGCTCCGCCGGGGGGAGGAGACTTTCAGAGGTGTTGCATTGAGTGGGTTAATCAGGGCAGGGTATAATTAAAGGGAAGTAGTCTGTACAAAGAAGATACCTCAGCAGCGTAGAGAGACCATGAAAGATCAAAAGGTAAAAGGCAGAAGTGCTTAAAAAAAAAAAAAAAACACCCTTCTTATACGCCTAAGGATTCGAACTCGGGACCCCTTGGTCTACTACAAAAGCATGGCCGAGTCGTCTGGGTTGTCAGGTCGCCGGTGTGTTTAAGAACAGATTCCAGCTGTGCCCTCTCGTCAATTGTGACGCGATAAATTTCAAAATGTCCGCAATGCAGCATTTTTGCTGATTTCGAATACAAGAAAGGCATGCCTGACTGTCTCGTCTGCGACGCGGGAGTTTACGGCGTGTTTGTCGCATCATCACGTGCAGCTTGACCAGTGTGTGTCGTCATCCTTCTGTTCTCTGCCGCGGCAAAGTGGCTGTCTGAGGGAGATAGAGATAGCGAGGGCGAAAGGAGGGCGATAGCTGGGGGGACGGGAGGGGGGGGGGGGGTGAAGTAAGAAACGGGAAAAGTATGCATAGCGACCTAGCTCGCACAAACGGAATCACAGTGATAATAAATTCTGTGTTCGTCGGTCGGTGTTCAACCTACGTCGCAATATGTTGAATTTTATTTTCAATCAATATGGTATTACGTCAGTAACTGAACTGAAAGGTAGAGCAGGTTTGCGGACATTATCTGACCGAAATAAAATTGCTCACCTAAATTTTCTGTTTAAAGTTGTCAAAGGTAAACTAAAAAGCAACACTCATGAATACATCATGTTTTCCTCAGGTTACGCCACAAGACGCAGAAGTCCTTTCACTTTAGTTCCTTTTCAAGCAAGAAACAATGTTTTCAAGTACTCCTTTTTCCCTCACACGGTCTTCGAGTGGAACACGCTGGATAGCAAATTGGTTGAAGTAGATAATGTAGATGAATTTCAGGCGCTCACTGAAAATAGTTTGTGAATTTATCCTTATGATTATATTTTATTCTTCCTTTGTTATGCACTTTGTACTTTGTACTTTTATTCTTCTATTACGAATGATGCCTTTTCAAGATTTGTTTTCTTCTACTGTATTGTTATTTTTGTTTGTACTCATGTCAATACCACCCTGCTACGGCCCCTAACCTCGGGGCTGGCAGTATTGTAAATAAATAAATAAATAAATAAATAAATAAATAAATGTGGTTTCCTATACACCACGGAAGTGCTGCGGCTTTGTAATTAAGAGAGAAGCAAAACTCATCGTGTGTTATGCTTGTAGTGGGTAGCTCATTCCTTAGCATCGTAGTGGAAGATTGTGAAGTGCCAAATATTACACAACTTTGTGTACCTTGCACATTTTTTATGTGTGTAATTGTATTGTCCACTCTGTTATGAGCCTCTATGAAGGTTGACAGTATTAACAAATAAATAAAAAAAATAAATACACTACTTACTGTGAAATCAATGATGATACGTATAAAGGTACTAATTGTACAAAGCTATATGTATATGTGTACACGTGTATGTAATGATGAAAAACGAAAACGGGTTACTGCTGCTCGGGCGGATGCGCACCATGCGAAGTCGACGAAGATGAAGTTCAGAGAATAGAACAGTCGGCCCAGAAACAGCTGCTGTCTCTCTGTCTCTTATTCGTTACATTTGGTGCAGTTGACGACTAGCCAGGTTTAGTATGAGCACTGACCCTCTTCGGAAGCCACGTTTACTCCCCAGTCCAACACACTGCATTTCTGTCTGGCTGCGGAACTCAATCCATGCTTCCTCAGCCATGAAGTCCGCCAACCTGCTGCCGCAGCAAGTACACATCCCGCCACCCGGGGGCGACGTCCAGCCCTCCTCGGTGGCTCCAGGGTGCAAGTTCTCCAACATGGCGATACCTTGTTGGAGAACAAGGTATCGCCATGTTGGTATCGATACCTTGTTGGAGAACAAGGTATCGCCATGAACACAGCCCTGGTGAGACAGCCCCTGATCTATCTGATTTATACTGTCGTGACCAAATGACAGGTGAGCCATATGCCATTCATGTTCGTGCCCTCTGAACAGCACAAGAGCAGACAACACTTGCTGTAGTTCATGACTGCAGTGCACAAAACCACCAAAGCTCACAAGATGCTTTCACCTGTACAACAGCACCCAAACAACAAGTCAGCTAGCTGCCTTGCCCCCCAGTAAAGCAGTGTGATACTGCTATATGCCTTGTATGTGCCAGAAGAACTGTTTGCAAAGCTGTTTCAATGACATCCTGGCTGGCAAGCAAGGATGTGAATCCCCCGTCTTGAGCTACCACATGTACAGAACGATGGTGTGTGACTGAACCAAGAGGAACGTGCCTTTCGCATGAATCTGGCCCAAGTTTCTTTGTTACAAATTCAACTGACGATAAGATGAAATAAGCAAAAATCCTCTAATCTCTCTCATAATGAAAGCCCAATGCAGAAGTGCGCAATTACCAACACGACAATACCAATCACAGACAAACAATCGGCTTCTCAGGGTACAATTGCACTCTACATTCCATAACATGCATAGTTTTGAAGCTGCGTTGTTCCATTAATTTTTTCAAAGAAAATTACAGCTCATTTGTTTGCTGGTGTCAACAACAAAGGAAGCAACCACCTCGGCTGAGGTGCCAAAGAACAGGCTCACATGACCATGTGCAAAGTCCATCGGTACAGCTCCGGCACGAATTGTCATGCGGCAAATCGCGTCATGCATATGTCTCGTGCCTGACACTTGTAGGTATACAAGATGCATACAAATCCAACTTTAGTGCACTGACCATGTGCAGTACAGTGGCCAATTTGATAGCAGGCTGCAGCTCTGCTCCATGCTACACAGGACGTCACACATGCCATAGAAAAATGGTGGTCACTGCCAGTGGGTGGAGTTTGTAGCTGGCAATTTATAGGAACTTGCATATTCTTTTATAGTCGACTGTTCACATGTGTATAGGCGAAATAGTCTCTACTTCTATTCTTTGCTGAAAACTACAAATTGTTGAGTGACCATGTCAGGGCCTCTTGTATTCTCGGACATTTAAAACTGACAAAAAAAAATAGCTAGAGTGATCTACTCATGTGCTGACTTGCTGAAGCTGCACAGTTACCGGTTGAAAAAAGGCACTCACCCGCAGCCGCTGATCACTAATTGTCCACACCCTGCTGGAAAAGTCGTTCGAGGCCGCCAGGATCAGGTTCTCCTGGAAGGCAGCCATCACTCAATGCACTGTATGCAACGGCTTCATCCATACAATGGTCATGATAGTCAAAATACTGCACTGTTTGTCATGATTCTGTGAAATCCCTGCCAGGCATACCTCAATAAGGAAAGGCAAGCCTGTAGAAATTGCTTGAAGATTGAGTGCACACAACGTCCACAGGCTGCATCCATTATCTCAAGAATCTCCTCAATGGAAAAAGAACTTCACACTTTCTGCTGCTTAGAAACTTTCAGACGTGTGCAGTGTGAAAAAAAAAAAGAAGAAAGAAGTGCTGATAATGCTGCCAATAAATGAGAAAGGAGACAGAGCGGTTAAGTAAGCCATGCAATGCATGGCTTACTTAACTGTATCAAATCCTCACGTCTTACTTCCATGGCACTCGAGATTCTATTGCAAGAAAGAGGAGCTGTTAATGCGTTGACATGTGCATCTTTCAATATTTGATTCCGAGAAGAGTGTAGTTAAATATTGGTTTATTACTCTTAAGGTGCGCTCCATTTATTTTGTCATAAATAAAATGAGAACTCTGACTTGTAATATGCATGCAATTTGTTATTTGTTTTATTCATTACAAGTAAAAGAAAAAAAGTCACACTCTCTCCGTTGCTCTCGGTGTATACCATATAAAAGAACTCGTTAATTATGGTAATGCTATCAGTGAGTCAGTGTCTGCAGGAATACACAGCACAATGAAGCAAAATGAAAGAAAAAATTAGCACCCATCCATTTTTATGACAAAGCTGCAAGGAAAGCCGTACTTTTTCAAGAAAGTATTAGCACTCAACAAACACAGACAAGGATGAAGCAAGACAGAACACAGTGCTCCTAACAAATCAGTGATTTTCTGTACATGGATATATATATATATATATATGCAAAAATAGCTTGGGTTGCCGCCAGTTTATAACGGAATTGACGATGCGACTCTTAGAGAACGACGGTTTATAAACCGTCGTTCTCCAAGAGGCGCATCGTCAATTCTGTTATATGTATATGTGTGTGTGTGTGTGTATATATATATATATATATATATATATATATATATATATATACGTGTATGTGTATATGCACACTACACAAAGCAAAATGGTGGAGAGGGAGAACACATGCGACCCAAATGACCCGACATTAAAGCAAGCAGCTGATGCGACAAAAACCGCATTTATTTTATTTTTTTTTTTGATGAACAGATAGATGGGCAACTAACAGCATCTCTATCTTTAATTTCCCCTGCTTCGATGATCTCCCTCGTGAGGTGATCATGATTTATGGCCAGTTATTTCACATGCTTGAATAAAGGTTTGCACCTACAGCACACGCAATGCACAGTGAGGTGTGCTGACACAGTTATACAGTCGATCCCGGATGTATCAAACTCGGATATATCGAGCTATTGGCTACATCAAACAGCTGAATAATCCCCTTCAAAATTCAATGCTAAAGTAAAGGGATGGTACACACATATATCGAACACCTGTGGAACGCCGCATTTGATATAATGAACTTTGTCCCGCGCTAAACCCCTCGAGTGTGCTCCTCCTTGCATAAGTTGATCATGTTTCAACTGCAGTCTGACGTTTTGCAATCCATATCTGCGTGCGATGGTGTCGAAAATGCAATGTCATTGCGCTGCTTTGCGGGGTTGCGCAGCGCTTGTCAGCGCACGAACTTCTCTGCTGCACCAATTTTAGATCGTAACGAGCAGCAGCAAAATTTTTGAATAAGGCTGACAGGTAAAGGCACCAAATGAGCTGGATACAAAGTGGCTGTGGCTCTGATATTAGCCATTGATATTTTGTAGATGATGCGTTTGTGCCCACACAAATCTAGCTCACAAGGTGCCTTGCCTTCAAAATTGTGTGTCAGTACTGAGGGGTCTGAAGGGTACTGAAGCACCCCTCTGAGTTCGCGAGAAAACACATTCGATCAACAGTGTAGGTGTGACGCAAGAAACGGGAGCCGTGCCGTGGTCGATGTGCCATAGTTTATTCTACAGCACGTGCCTCTTCTTCCTCATCGTCGGCTTCTCCTGCTATCGCCCGCTTGTTACGTCATATGATTCCCCCTCCCCCTGAATGAAAGCGGTTGTGACAAATGCAAACAATGAAGCAAGAGGGGTAAGAGAGGCTACTGACTGAAAAACGAAAAATTCACAAAGTTCCATGTCGTCAAGAAAGTCCCGCAATGTCACTAAAATTTCAGCTGAAAGTGCACCAGTCCGGTGACGTCTCTCTCTGCTTAGGTGGGCGAGGCTGGCAGTTCCAGTCTGGACAACGTAAGCATGCCCTGGACATCGACACTAATGAGCACACAGTTTGGAACCCCGTCACAAATGCATGATATTTTGGCATGTTGTAGCATCTGCATATCGGATGTCGTGAGCGCCTGACTGTTTGTAGCGGCCGATAGACACGTAGTGCTTCCAGGTTGTGCATGCGTTGCATGAAGCTGATGAGGCGACGTCCATGTTCTTTCGGAATGCATAGCGTCGGCTTGATGCTTTGTCGCATTCTGTGGCGTTGTTTCAGCTGTTTTGACTGTAGGCACTGCCTGGGCCTCTTGGACAAGAAGCGTGGTTCACGACATTGATCTCGGTAAACGTGCCCTCCATTGCAAACTTGCTTTCGCTTTAGCGGGATTCTTTCCGTATGACTTTCTTTAAGTTGCAGGTGAGGTTTTGGTGATGTTTCCGTTCGTTGCTGACCATGCTGTAATCGCTGTTGCATTTGCTGAGACTGAGGCAGATGTGATGAAGTTTTTGGGAGTCGTCTATGTTGGATTCCCTGCTGAGATTGCTTAGGATGCTGTGGAAGTTGCTGATGTGACACTCCCTTCGGGAGCATCACAATGATTTTCTTCAGAAGTTGACGTGGTGTCGAATAGGTCGCCGTTGCACCACGGGGGATTCTGAGGCTTGTCGGGCAGTGAAGGTAATATGTCGAAATTATCGAGAGGCTTTTGAGACGCTTGAGGGACATCGTTCACCCTGCAATACATGGGGCTTGGTGTACTCAGAGCTTCTGAATTCGTTTGTGGTCGTTGATGAGAAACCATCTGAAAGGAGTTCCACAGATACTTCGTACGAGTTAGAGTTCCAGCGGTGAATAGTTCGGCTGTTTCATATGGAAATGAGTAGTGTTCCTCGTCTAGAGAACATGCACTCTTGGTGGTCTCAGCACAATGTGCTGGGTGGGAGTAAGCTTTCTCTCTGTCATCAGGAGCGGTAAGTGCCTTTTTGCTTGAATAGTTGAGATTCGTGTTGACTAGTGCTTCCATGTCGCTTCGATCTTCAGACGGCTGAGCAATGATTGTTATAGCAGAAGACATGATCTGGCCAGCCTTCGAATGAGAAGGCATGGCTCTTTGCGGAACTGTTGCGCTAAGGTCCTGTAGCTCGTCAGCCAACACGAAAGGACTACGACATGGTACAGTATTTTCCCTGCGCATAAGCCCGTCTACCGTGGACGTAGTAACCCTGCTAGGCATGCAGGGGTGCATTACGAGCCACAGAAGAGGCATTTGTTGCAAAGCCAGGTGGTGGCCCACGTGTGCGAGACGACGAACCAAGTGCATGCAATGGTTGAGTAATGACTCCAGCACTACAGCGAAGCAAAGAGGTAGATGTTGGTGACTTTTCAGCAGATCGGAAAGCTAGTGGGAGGTTGGGCCTTTTGAAGACATGGCCTCGATCTGTTTCAGTGGGGGCAGGGTTTCGGTTCATTGTTGGGAATTGTAGATTCGTGCTCGGCGTTCGAATGTGTTTCGTATACTCAGGCGAATTATAACATGGCACAACCGTTGACAAACTCCTAATATGAGGCCATGTTCCGCAAACCCGACTGCCGCGTGAAGACTGCTTGTGATTGTGTCGACTGAAGTTAGATGTCTCTGTCTGGTAAGTTGCAGATGAATCTTGATGGTATTCTTTAAATCTGATCATTTCCTCTTTAATCTTCATTGTTTTGGAAGATGTACGTCAGATAATATCGGAAGGCCTCACCGGTGACGAAGCCATTGAAGTTGGCGACCATTTCCCGTTCCGACCATGATGCAGCAGTAGCGTGGAGTTCAAAGAGGTCGAACCAGTCCTCCACAGGTCCATCGTCCGCTGATCCGGCGTACTTAGCGATGCTAAGGACTGCTGATGATGCTGCAATGAAGGCGGTGACTGTACAGAGTAGGTGTCTGGTTCTGTGGTCGACGTTCAGTCACGGCATTGTGTTGACGGCGTCGTTGATGACGTGAAGCTAACGCGGTGGCGGCCAGGTTGTCATCCTGTCGACTTGTGCGACGCTAGAAACGGGAGCCGTGCCGTGGTTGATGCCTATTCTTCCTCATCGTCGGCTTCTCCTGCTATCGCCTGCTTGTTACATCATATAGGCTGCAATAAACAGCTCACACAAATTGTACAGTCGTGCGCGAAGCGTAGAATTAACACGGCAAGCACGAAGTTGACCCTTACTCAGCAGCTCTCACTTCAAAAAAAAGGCCAGTTCTCACTCTTTTTTAATATGCTTTATGACGAAATGAAGCAGACTGCTTCTATTGGCTGGTAGCCGGCATAAATTAAGAGTGATGTTTGAATCATGTTTGAATCAAACGAACTTGGTTATGCTGCCACTGTGTATAATATCTCTTGCAGTTAAATCAACAAGATGAAGTAAACAACAAATCTGCAACACTGTTTAAAGTTTTGATGTGGATGACGCATTTCCGGTGGAAGAAAACTGTTGTCTGCACTACTCGGAACGCTTGCGCTAAGGATGTCTTTCCGGCAGCGCGGAGTTGGTGCTTCGTTTGTTTGAAAACCGTAAGTTTCCTCAATAATAAAGAAAAAAAAAAAGGTTCGCGTATGTACCACTAGCACGCGCTCATGCACCTAGGTTATTGAAGTCGCGGTTCCTTGGTGAGGCTGCGCCCTTTGTAACGCCGCGGCACTATCGCCAAGTTTCACTCGAAAGTAGAACACACAACCCGTTTCCCATGATCAGATGCAGCGGAAGCAGAGTTCAAGGTTTAAGGAAACGGGTTATCTGTCCTCACCGATTAACCCTGGGTTGCCACTGGGAGATTCAGCTTGGTGATAAGATGAACCTGTGCTGTGGACTTTCACCAACAAAATATATCCTCTCGGAAGTTCGCGCAGCCGCTGCAGTGGTTTTTTGGCTGCTTCTATGCAATCCACTCTTCAGTTTCGGCCGCTGTTAAACAGCTGTGCCGATGCTGGCTGTCGGTTTTTGCGGATGGGCTCAATCTGGCGAATGTGAAACTCTGCACCGTAGTCGGCATCATCAAGCGAGCGCGCACTGCGCACACACCTAACTCGGGGAGTAACGAGCAAAGAACAAACGGTGCCCTGCTGTCGGGTGCAAAGTCAGCGACAGGAAAGGCATGAAGTCCCGATATATGCTGCCTCGCGATGACGCCTTGCGGTCTGCATGGCTGCAGCGTATTGGCCTTCCACCCACAGAGAAGCGAAACAACCTACGTTTATGGCAGACACTTCACCGTGATGCCTTCCGTCACGATCCCGAACTGGTTCAGGGTGAAGGAATCAGTTGGACACGTTTTCATCTGGAGCCACATGCCCTGCCTACGTTGTTTCTTCCTGGCGGACAGGCAAATGAAAAGTGAATATTTAATGTTCTTTATTTGTTGCTAACTTTTGCAGCAGTGCGATGGAACACTCGCCAGTTAACCGCAGAAGGGCACGATCAGCACCTACAAGCAGTCCTCAATCGCCTCCAACAAGCGGGAGTCACCCTCAACGCGGTCAAGTGCAGTGTCAGCGTGTCAAGCGTAAGATTCCTTGGTGTCATCATCAGTGCCAATGGCATTGCTCCTGATCCAGACAAAGTGGCAGCTATTCAGCGCATGCCTTCTCCTCAGGACATTCATGGTGTCCAACGTTTCCTTGGTATTGTGGGCACTTAATGCACTATTCTTCGTCATCTGTACATGATCATCATCACATGGGTTTCTGCTTCATCGATTGTGGATTGTAACCTGGAGTCTCATCTATGCTTTGGGCTCGGCTGATTCACCGCATCATTTAGGCCTAATAAATACTCTGTGGTGACTGCATCTTCACAAGTGGTGGAGAGTGCTGTTTGGTCCTCGGTTTTCTGCCACGCCGATCTACCTCCTGGAGCTCTGACCAGGCCGCCGATTGTGCCAGCTGTCCACCGTGATGTCGCAGGACGCGCCACCCAATCGGCCCTCTCAGCCCTGACTGTGGCGGCCCTTCCCTATTTAATCGTCAACGGCCACCAGCGCGACCCCCACCTGTTCGATGGACTCCATGGAGAGGATGTGGAGGAATGGCTTGACGACTACGATCAGGTGAGCTCAGCCAACCGCTGGGACGAGCCGCTCAAGTTACACCACGTCTCTTTTTACCGAACAGGAGTGGCCAAAACTTGGTTTTTCAACCACGAGATTGACTTTGCCGACTGGGAGTGTTTCAAGCAAAAGCCTTACAAGTTCAGGACACCGGTCGTTCAATCCGCCCTTGCCAAGAATACGCTTGACACTCGTAAACATCAACACGGAGAGCCATACACATCGTACATCGAGGATGTCCTCGGCCTTTGTCGACGTGTCAATGTGGCCATGACCGAAACTGACAAAGTTCGGCAGATTCTCAAGGGCATAGCGACTGTTGCATTCAATGCGTTGGCCATCAAGAACCCTGACCCTATCGTCCTACCTGCCTGTGCCTGGTTGAACTTGAGTCCATACGTTTGCACTTGGACACAACTGAAAACGTCTCCAACCCAGACCCGTCCTTACGTACAGTGATACGCATGGTCATACGCGAGGAGCTCCAGTCCCTCGGCTTTGCAGTAAGTCCACTTCCTCAACACGCCTCCAGTGCTTCCTTGCAAGACGTCGTAAAGGAGAAATTGGCATCCGCAGCTGGTGCTGCTTACACGGAGCATCTAAACCTGAGGCCCCCGTCAACATACGCGCAGGTTGGCGCAGTCCCACGAGTCATTGTGCAACCGATGCCTCCGCATCCGGCGCCACTGTGATGTATGGCGCAGCAAAGTGCACGGTTCGTAAAAAATGCATCATGGAAAATGCGCGGTTTAAAAAGTGCGTGTTCAAAAAGTGAGTGACAAAGAAAAATGAAAGACGACGACGAAGAACAAAAGGCGTGATGCTACAAACTAAAATAAAAGAAAAAGGACCCAATCAAAAAGAGCCACGGGGTTCCCAGTGACCAATGGCTGAGAAGCATGGGGGCCCAGTTGTTGCCAATGAGAACAACAAGGAAGAGGAAGACCTTGCGGCGTCGAATTCAGTGAGAGCTGTTCCAGGAGGCGAAGCGAGCAGGTCATCCACCAGGCCTGGCGCTGAAGGCGGCAGTCGTGTTCCAGACCCGAGCCACTAGGCCTTCACCCGTCCGGGACGTCCTGCTCATCCACTTCCTGACCTCGGCACTCGTGTCGGCGTTTGTCCTCGAAGCTCCTGTGGTGTGTGGTGTGTGGATTTCGGCCGACAGCCTGCAGATGCCTGTTCCTTCGGGCAGCATTGGAGCAGTCAGGCTGCGGGCCCGAGCTTCGTGCCGCGCGGCCTAACCAGGATGCCGCCACCGTCTGAGCAAGTCGCTCACGTCAGCCGTCGTGACCAGAATCCCATCGTCACCTTGGTGAGCCTGCTGTGCTCCAGTCATCCGGTCTTCACCCAAGCCCAGCAACGATTTGGTGAGACCACGACGAACGTTCTTTATCACTCTGCCACCCTCACCGTTGAACGATTCGCGCATGCACTCTTTGCGCTTGCATGTTACTTCTAGCACATTTGTTGAATTGTGCGCAGTGTATTTTTCCTTCAACTTCTCTTTTTCTTAAGCTTTTCATTTATTTAGTTTACATGAAAGGCTTTGTGTTTTGTTATATAGTATAATGAATGGTTTTGTCCTCAATTAGGCTCCCAGAAGCTCCACCTGAGAGAGTCAGGTACAAAGGAATCTAGTAAACAAAGAACCTGCTTATCACAGCCATCCCACCTGGCTTCCATCTCAACTGCTGCACATAGCGCTCGGCCCTATCCCCAATGGTGCCAGCCCTCGTCCAATCTGCTATTACTGTGGCTATCGTGGCGATATTGCATGCTTCTGTCGTAAGCGTCAGCAAGATGAGTGCCGTAGATATGACATTTCAGAACGGGACGAGTTTTCTGTGGGCGGCCCCTTCCAACACTGTCCATATCCTTTGCCTCCCACCCGATCTGCATTGCCAAGTGCCACGTGCAACACGACTCCTAACTACCATCCCACCAGACGCTGCTCACCGTCACCACTGCATCGTTCTACGTGGCCCCTGCGACAAGCCTCTAAGTTTACCAATCTCCGCCAGGAAAACTGACTTGCGCAGCTTTTGGAGGAAAATCTGCATCACACGCAAAGACAGAAATTCCTCCAGCACGCCCGCGTAATGTAATTTTGGTTGTAGTGGAAGGTGTTCGCTTGGAAGCTTTGGTTGACACAGGTGCTTGTGTTTCAATTGTATGTCGCGATTTGTTAACGTCTGCGGAAAGTCACGACCCCCTACGATGGCCCTACGCTATTTTCTGCTCAAGGGGATGCCATTATACCTTGCGCTATGTGCTCCGCTCCTGTTTACATCGATGGCATCCTGCATCACATAGAATTCGCAGTGCTACGTGCGTGCGTGCTGAAGCTCATATTAGGCTGGGATTTTCTCTCTGTAGCATCTGCTTACATCTGCTGCCTGGGAATGTGTTCTTCATATGGACAACACCACCAGTTCACTTCATGCCCAAGGCTCTATAAATGACTCACCTCTTCGCCTGCTTGCAGCAGCAGAC
The DNA here is from genome assembly GCA_013339685.2 of Hyalomma asiaticum. NCBI lineage: Eukaryota > Metazoa > Arthropoda > Arachnida > Ixodida > Ixodidae > Hyalomma > Hyalomma asiaticum. The sequence goes on from CM023482.1 coordinate 12,747,212, forward strand.
ATCGAGATACCTCCTGGCTATCAACAAATTGTTGCCATCACGTCTGATGTCATTGACACAGGCGACGTGCTCGCACTTCCATCTGCACGCTGGCTAGCAAGAGGCATTGTTTTCGCCACAGGCCTGGTTCAGTTTGCTAATGGCTCAGCACATCTCTGCGCGACAAATGTGACATCCAAATAGGTGCTTATTCTTAAAGGCGCTCCACTAGCTTGCACCAGTGGATCCGAATCTCTCTCTGTCGTTTCCCTCGAGACAGCTTCATCTGCAGCTCGTTCTGTGGCACCTTCCGCTCCTCTCTGTACTCTTTCCACTGCCATTACCTCAGATCTGACGCCTCTATAGTCAGAGCAGTTACTAGCTTTACTGCAAAAACATAAATCATTGTTTGACGTGCACTCGGATTCATTGGGGCAGACTCCCATTACCATGCATCGGATAGAGACAGACGGCGGATCCATCGTGCGTCGTCGACCGTATTGCGTATCGCTTGCAGAACAAAGTCATCGAAGAAAACGTCGCCGACATGTTAAAACGAAATATAATACGTCCATCTGCCAGTCCTTGGTCATCCCCTGTCATTATCGTACGCAAAAAAGACAGCTCTGTGCACTTTTGCGTGGATTACCGCACACTCAACAAGATGACGCGTAAGGATGTGTACCCAATGTTGCGAATTTATGATGCCTTGGATTTCCTGCAGGGTGCCGAGTACTTCTCAAGTCTTGATTTACGATCGGTTTACTGGCAGATACCTATGCATGAGGATGATAAAGAAAAAATGGCGTTTTCTACGCCAGATGGCCTTTACGAGTTCGTCATGCCATTCGGCCTCTGTAATGCTCCCGCGACATTCGAAGCAAAAAAAAACGCACGATTGACACCATTCTCCATGGGCTAAAATTAAAGACTCGCTTGTGCTATTTGGACCATATCGTTATTTTTTCATCAACGTTCTTGCAGCAGTTGCAACATCTGGACGAAGTTCTCACGTGTCTTGCCAACGCCGGTCTTCAGCTGAACACCAAAAAGTGCCGTTTTGCCAGCAAAAGCATCAAGGTGCTGGGCCACATTGTGAGCAAGGATGGTATTCGTCCTGATCCTGACAAGGTTTCGGCAGGTGTGCATTTCCCTTGTCCTGAAAAGGCCAAAGATTTGCGAAGTTTCTTGGGTCTCGCATCTTATTTTTGGAGATTCATTCGAGACTTCGCCTCCATCACTGCACTGTTGCACAAGTTACTCGCTGCTCGTGTTCCCTTTTCCGGGTCTCCAGAATGTGAATCGGCGTTCGCACATCTTAAGCGCGCACTTACGTCTGAACCAGTACTTTGACACTTCGATGAAGCCGCACCTACACTCTTGCATACAGACACAAGTGGTCACGGCATTGGTGATGTTATCTTACAGTGCGATGAGTCTTCACGTGAAAAGGTCGCCGCATACGCAAGCCGCATGCTGACAAACGCCGAGAAAAATTATACCATCACAGAGCAGGAATGCCTAGCTGTCGTTTGGTCAGTTCAGAAGTTCCGATCTTACCTTCACGGCCGCCATTTTACAATCACACAGACCATCATGCTTTATGCCGGCTCTCAACGCTCGACTTGTCCGGATGCCTCAGTCGTCGGATTCTTCGCCTGCAAGAATACGAGTTCACGATTTTGTATAAAAGCGGCAGAAAACATATGGACGCACATACGCTCTCTCTCTGCCCGCTGCCTACTACACTCTGCAATGCTCATTCGGATCACTTCCGTGACACGCCCTCAAACGCTCTGACATCGTGCCTTTCGTCCTTAGCGTCGCTAGATCCCATGCCCCTGGAAAGTTCCCTACATCTGCTCCGAGTGGACAGCTTCAGCCGCTACCTTGACCCTCACAACCATTCGAAGTCGTCGGTGTTGATCTGTACGGTCCTCTTCCGGTCACACTGAATGGTTCTGGTCATGCTAAATGGTCAAAGATGGATTGTCACAGCCGTTGACCAATTGACACGGTATGCTGAACAGCGTGCGCGAGTTCCGCCTCAGCTTCCGAGGTCACTGAATTTATACTCCACGCCATAATTCTGCACCGCAGTGCTCCTCGCGTCATCCTGAGCTACCGCGGAAAAGCATTCCTGTCGCAACTCATAGACGAAGTCATCAGAGCCTCTGGAACCACACACAAAACAACATCCAGCCACCATCCGCAGACCAATGGCTTAACCGAACAATTTCATCGAACGCTTTCCAACATAACAAGCATGTACATACGACCGGACCACAAGAACTGGGACACACTTTTACCCTTCGTGACATTTGCGTACAATACCGCGCACAACCGGCTTTCGCCCTTCTACCTTGTCTATGGCCGCTTGCCCTCTTCCTTCCTTGACACATCTTTCTTCGCTGGGCCCATCAAAGCCTCTTCGTCCTTCTCTGAGGAATACGTCTCCAGCATTCTCGCCAGCTCGCCCGCATCAACACCTAAGCGAGTCACAGGATCACAAGAATTGCTATGACGCCAGTCACTCCATGGCATTTTTTCGCCCAGGCGACAAAGTGCTCCTCAGGACACCCATCCAGATTCCTGGATTGTGTGACAAGTTTCAATTTCGCTTCATCAGCCCCTACACCACCTTAGCCCAGACGTCTCCTGTAAACTATCATGTGACACCTGTTGTTGCTCCAACTGACCATCGCTGCCGGTCTATAGAAATCGTTCATGTTAGCCGCATACAGCCTTTCTCAAGGCAGTCTCCATCCCTTTAAGCTGCGGCCAGGCTCGCAGCTCTTGCGCCGGGGAAATTAGTGTGGGTATTTAATGCACTATTCTTCGACATCTGTACATTATCATCGTCACATGGGTTTCTTCTTTATCGATTGTGGGTTGTAACCTGGAGTCTCATCTATGCTTTGGGCTTGGCCGGTTCACCCCATCATCTAGGCCTAATAAATACTCCATGGTGACTGCATCTTCACAGTATGCTCAACCACATGGGTCGCTTCCTCTCAGGTCTCTCCCAGATGACCGTGCCAATTCGAAGTCTCCTCAACGAGACTGTAGCCTGGACGTGGGGACAAGCACAAGCCGCCGCCTTTGAAAAGCTAAGACCACGCTGTCTTCAGACATCTGCCTCGCAAAGTACACCCTGCACTCATGTAACAGTCTCCGCAAATGCCAGTTCCTTCGGGCTCGGTGCAGTGCACCTTCAATACCAGCCATCAGGGGATCGCCGACCAGTTGCATACGCTTCTCGTGCACTAATAGAAATGGAACGAAGGTATAGCCAGTGTAATGAGTCAAAGGCAAGCGGCACGGAGGAGGCGAGGAAGAAGACCGGCCTCAGTTCAAAACAGCATGGCGCCCGTGGCACGTGACACGAGATGTGATCGAAGGTGCAGCAGCGCTGAACTGGGATTGTCTGCGTGGCTACGGCCGAAGAAGGACGCATGGGCAGCACTGCTCTGTCGACGGGAGCAGCAAGTGTTTGGCTCGAGAGCCCGGGACGCTGGCACTCCGTGGTGTGGCAGTGGACCTCGAACACATTCGGGTGAGGCTCCTCGAAGGTGCTGCAGCCGACGGTTCCGGACGCACCAGCCGCAATCCCCCTTCGAAGGTCAACCTGCAGCAATTCACCGGTACGACATGTCACCAGTTCGAGCGGGGGATTGAGCTTGTACTTAGGCCTTAGGCCTAATACCCGAAGATACGTGACGTCAGCAACTCAGACCGGGCGACGGCTATGGAAGAAGGCGGTATCTTGCAGCCACCGTAAAGGAGGACAGCAACAATTAGGAGACATCCAACAGGATTTTCAGACTGGCATCGGACCTTGCGGCGACAGGGACAGCGCCGACCTCACTAAGTACGTTCCATTTGTTGATTGCGACAGTGTCGGCGAAGTCAGTGTGACTAGACGCAGGACTAAGAGCTGCGCCGAACTGAGAGCTTAGGTAGCGTCATTACAGAAAGCAGTTAGTTTGCATTAGTGGTTAATTTTATATACTAGTTTTCTGTTTGTACATATTTTGTTCATTTTTAGTTTGCTGTGTTAACAACGCTATCATTGTCCAACGTGTCTCTTACTCCACGCTCTGCAAACGCTCCCGAGATCGGTGACAGCCAGAATGAAAAAGAGGCACTGGCTGCTACCTGGTCCATTAACCGGTTCGATGAGTTTCTTTGAGGCCCTTGTTTCACCCTGGAGACCGACTATAAGCCACTGGTGAAGCTCCTTGGACCTGCAGACCTTGCCCCCATGCCATCCCGCATACAGCGCTTTCGCATCTGCCTGCTCCAGTAATAATTCAACCTGAAGTATGTTCCTGGAACCGGCTACTGCAGATGCACTCTCACGGGACCCTGTCACCCAGCTGCCAACGACTCCAACCGTTGACAAGGTTGAGCTGTACGTCCAAGAAGTGCTCCGCGCTATTTCTCCCATGTACACAGTCCTCCTCGGTGACTTTCGTGCTCACCAGACAGCAGATTGGGAGTGTGCTCAGCTCAGCTCATACTGCAAACAAGGGTTGCCTCGGAGAGAGAATCTGCCCATCAGCATGGCTCAGTTTGGGGCTCATCGTGCTGAACCCACTGTCGGCGACGGCTTTCTCCTCTGTGGGGGATGTCTGCTTGTGCCTACTTCTCTGTAAAAGCACGTCCTGTCCCTCATCCACGATGGATATCTCGGTGTCAACCTGAGAACATTTTGAACACTAGGAGACAAGGACATGAAGAGGACAACATAACCGTTGCCGCACCATCGCCAGTGAGGATGCCTCGTGGCCGACCATGGGGAGCCAGATAAATACCATGGTGGAGAACTGTCTTAACTGTGCCACTACACGGGTCTAGCAAGCAGAGCCACTGCTTCCTACAGTGACACCTAAAACACGCTGGGAGCGAGTCGGTGTGGACATTTTTCATCACGACGGAGCAGACTACCTTCTCCTCGTTGATTATTACTCAAGGTACCCAGAAGTGCTGTCCCCCCATACTACGACATCCACTGCAGCGATCTCTTATCATCAAAAGCATATTCCCAAGGTGTGGCATCCCGGAGGTCCTCATCAGCGACAATGTACCTCAGTTTCCGTCAGCAGAATTCCGTGTCTTCTCCCAGAGCTATGGCTTCTCCCATGTCACGAGCAGTCCTAGGTACCTGCAGTCCAATGGAGAGGTCGAGCGGATGGTGCGGATTGTCAAAGAACTTTTCAAGAAGTCTCCAGACTTTGGCCAGTCTGGAGACTTCTGTCACCTGGGGTGACAGGATACAGCCCCGCTCAACTGCTCATGGGGCACACCTTCAGGACTCGCCTTCCAGTCACAGCAAAGAAGTTGCTTTCAGGATTCCCTCACGCTGCCGAGTTCCACAGGCACGACACTGCCCAACGACGTCGCTACCGTCAAGACTTCAACCGCATGCAGCGCAGGATTTGCGTCCCCCAGGGAAGTGGGAGAGAGTCTGGATTCGCGACGCAGATTGTGCTGGCACAGTTCTTAGCCCAGCACAGCGTCCATGCTCCTACATGGTCCAGACTGATGCAGGTGCTCTCGTCCGCAACCGAAGACATCTGGTACCGCAGCAGTCTCCGTCATCAGGTGATCATGGCCTCAGCAGCTCCAGTCCACTGCCACAAGGATCCCAAAGCCCGTCACAGACTCCAACTTTCCCAGAGCCTGGGTACAGCACTCGAAGTCCCAGGGCAGCTACTCCTCTACCAGCTGCGTCATCAGAGGTCGCCCATGCTACTCCCTCCAAATCGCCTGAGTCAGTGGTGCGCACTCGGTTTGGATGTTGCGTTAGGTCACCAAACTTGTAGAGCGTGTCTTGTAGCATTGGTAATTTGGTTATGTACCGAATTACCTCAGAGAGACATTGGTGCTTGATGATAGGGAACATGTGCATGGTGGTTTTCAACAGGCAGAAAGCAACTAAGCAGAGCACAGATTATGAGTGTGGAGCGAAACCTCCTACAAACCACAGCTCGTCCTCCAAGATGAGGTATGTCTTGTGGGAAAGCAGACCAAATACGGTGGAACCCCGGTTTTACATCCCCGGTTTTATGACGCATTAGTCCCGTCCCGGCGAAAGCCCCATAGACACAATGCATTGAAAACCTCAATTATACGATGCGATCTTACGCCGAACTTGCGTTACACGATGATCCACGCGAAGCAGGGTCACCAAGCGGCGAAGAAAAGGGAAGTGCTGCGGGCGTCTTTCATCGCACCGGCTCTTTCAGGAGCGTCACCCCTCCGCATGCCAAGCGCTCGAGAAACCGATTCATTTTGGCTTTGGCAAGAAACCGATTTGGCGAGAAACCGAGAAACCATTTCGGCGAGAAACCGATTCATTTTGGCCGCTGCCGCTCATTTGTCTTCCCCTGGCCCTCCCAGCGGCCGCCAGCGCCGCGAGTAGCGGCATAGCGTAGCGCCCCCCCACCCCGATTGTGGTCTTCCCCCATTTTTTTCACCCTTTCGAACCAAACATCTCTCCCGCGATCTCTCCCCTGTGATAACGAAAAGTGAAGCGGCACACACAAAGGCAGATATCACGGCAACAACCATGAAACAGGCGCTAACCCTAACCGTAGCAGACGACGCACGAAGCACCCGCCGGAGAAGGCCACCGCGTCATCACGTGCAGCAGCCAGTAGCGGCCGCACATTCCCCTACTCTCTCGAGGAGTGCACGCTTGGCCCAATCGCAGCTTCGCATCCAAGTGCGGGATACTCAAATGCCCCTGCGAGCCCCCCAATCATGCGCAAACCATGCTTCCACCACGCCACCGCCGCTCCCGCCGACGACGGTGGAAAAAAGTGCAAAGAATTCACGAACAAAACAAAACCAAAATGGCGCCGATTGGTTGAATGTCGTGTGAACGGCGCTCACTTGAAGTTGTGCTGTTTCGGAGCGTGTTTGAGCAGCACAGAAGCTGCTGCTGCTCGCAATATATTTGTAAGTAGTTTTAGAACGTAAGTAGTTTTAGAACCTAGTTTTAGAATAAATTAGGTGTTGGAAACTACAGGAGGGGTAGCTTATGACACATACAGTGGAAATATGTGGTTTTCCAAAACGCGTGTTTTTCGTTATTTTTCGACTTTTAAAGGCCACGTCCCCCCTCAAGCGTGTGCCATGTTTCGCTACGGCTGTTGGGAATCAGACCAGCAGATTGCGGTGCACTGAAGGGCATAAATTTCTTTGTTCGGATTTTACGACGCCTTCATTTTACGACGCTTTTTCACGGTTTCGAGAACGTCGTATAATCAGAGTTTCACTGTACAAGAGTCCGTATGTAATACTCAACTAGGTCATATAAAAATGCTTTCACCTCAGCGATGGAAACATATGGAACCTGCCAAACTAGTAATTGTCTGTGCAGAGCAAAACACAAATGCACCGCACAATGCATGTAATATTCCACTTAACTATTCAAGTGACACTGCACAACCAGATCTGCTTAGACCGCCTATTTTAGTCGGTCTTTGTGATAGCAGGTTCTTTGTTTTACAGGTCTGTTTTAGCCGACTCTCTCAGGTGCAGCCTCCAAGAGTCCGAAAATGGACAAAGCCAATAATCACACAATATAACAAAACGAAAAGCTTTTAATACAAACTTAGGAAAAGGAAAATGTTAGAAAAAACAGTTGGAGGAAAGTTATGCTGTGCATAAATGAAACACTTCAGCAAAAGCAGTAAAAATAACAAGCAAACGTCAAAGGTTCTCATGCAAATCATTCAGTGGCGAAGGTGGTTGGTGAAGTGGTAAAGAATGTTCATCATGGTCTCACCAAATCGTCGCTGGGCAACTGGACGGCTTGTTGAGGTGGTAGCGGCATCTTGGACATGCACCTGAGTGTGGTACTTGACCTGTAGCCCGACTGTTCCAGCTCTGCCTACGGGCACAAGATTCAGTAGGCCCTCGCCTAGAGCGTAGAGCCACTGGGTTTCTGATTGCTGGGATAAGGTCAGCAGAAGGTCCCAGTCAGGTGAAGCCCTGGTGGCTTGGGTCTGGAACCTGACTGCTGTCTTCAACGGCCGGCCTGGTGGACGATCTTCTGCCCTCCCTCCCTTCCTGGAACTCTATCAGAATCTGACACTGCAAGTTATTTTACTTCTGCTTATTTGTTGTTCTATGATTGGCGACCGCTATGTACCCGTGTTCATAAGACACTGGCTCTGGGAACTCTGCAGATCTTCCCAGTAAGCTCCTTTTTTTATTTTCTTTTTATTTGCAGCAGCACGCTTTTCTGTTCTTTGCCGTCGTCATCTTTCATCTACTGCTGTGATCTGGTCCAGGAGAGTCTTTTGTTGTCATCTTCGTTTTCTTGCGTCACTCACTTTTGTTTTTTTTCATGTGCACATCCCAGTCTTTAACTTGTGTACAGGTGTCTTCAGCACAACCGGCTGCTGTGCCCAGCCCCAGTAAGTCATCTATTCACACACATGACACTCTGTATGAGCTTGCATGAACTTTTAATGCACTCTTGCATATGAAAATGTAGGTGAGCCCCAAGGCTCGAGCTCTGGGCCAGCAAAGGCCCTTCAGTGAACTAAGGCTCTGCTAACCGTTCCTTTCTCCATTCCAAATACTGCCAAAGGCCAGTGTGTCACACAGTACAAGCTCAGTAATTGAACTCTCGTTAATTTGGACAATCAGATAATTAAGGCATTTCTCTGGTCATGGTAAAAATATGTATTACTCAATGGCACCAGACGCTTGGTAATTCACGCACATTCGGCCGCATTTTGGTTAATTCGGATGATCGTCGACACATGCCAAGCCAAAACAACGGCCAAGTGCGATGCGAAAAAGCGAAAACGGCATGAGTGCGCAACCAAAACGAGGTGGCACAGCCCGAACTTTGACTATCAACAGTGTGAACCGCACGGAAACAACAGGAAGGCTAGCACACGCTTCGTGAACTTTGCATTTACAACCACCTGTGACAGAGGGTTGGTTATTAGTAGAGCTGTGCGAATTGCATAAGTTGGAGTGTGAAGCGAATTCGAATAATAAAGGTTGAGTGCAAATTGAATAAAATATTGGTACGGTGCGTCAGATGGTAGTGGAGCAGCAGCAGCAACAACAACAAGGAGGTACACAGAGCAGCGAAGCAGAGAAGAACGACATGCAGTGCCGCCATATCGCTTGCCGCCCAGCTACCTCGAATAAACCCTCCTACACGCCCCGTAACAGAGTGGTGGAGGTGTCGGGGTACCTGATCACCCAACAACGGAACCTCTGCTCATTGCACTTCGTCGCAGCCGTCGCCTTGCGGGACACTGACTTGCAGCTGACTTGCACCATTGCCAACGGCCCCGGGCCCTTCTCAGCTGTACAAGGAGCCACCAAGCTTTGCCGGCGCTTGCAGTGAGGACGCAGACGAGTGACTGAAGCAGTACCGACGGGTGAGCAAACATAATGGTTGGGATTCCACTGCTCAGCTGTCCCACTTTGTTTTCGCGCTCACAGACACTGCTCTCATGTGATAGACAACCACGAGGACGTACTTACGAGCTGGGAGATATTTGTGGAAGAATTGAAGAAGTGCTTCGGTGACACTGTCACGAAGAAGAAGCGAGCTGAACAGACCCTGTCCCAAAAGGCACAACTCTCCAGTGAGACCTGCACTATGTACATAGAAGAGGTCCTTAAGCTGTGCAGACTTGTCAATGCTGGAATGACCGAAGAAGATAAGGTGGGACATCTTAAAGGGATAGCTGAAGATGTCTACCAGTTCTTGATAGCAAAAGAAGACCTGACGTCTGTAGCGGACATAATCCAACATTGCCACACTTTTGAAGCGCTCAAGATGCGTCGTATCGCGCCAAAGATTGGCTGTTTGGCTAATGTACCGACAGTGGCCAGCGTCGACACAAGTGCACTATCACCATCCGATCTGGCGTCCACGATAACACAAATAGTACGCGAGGAGCTACTCCAGTGCCATGAAAGCGGGCGCTGCGTTGGCCACAACCCTTGAGACAACGATCCGGGTTTTCCGTCTGCTTCATGGCAACCATCTGTCAATGCAGCGAGCGTAGGCGATTATAGATCTGCACATCGGTCTGAACCCGCAAAACGATTTCGCCTGCGCTGCGCTCCCTATCCCATGCAGCGGTACCGTACTCCACATCCGATGGCTACAGGACACAGAGGCTACGACGACCGTGACAGATACCCCATTATGATCGACAGATATGAAGGCTTCGAGCATCACCACGAAATCCGGCCTCCCCCTGTGTGCTATAGTTGTGGTGTCTCAGGGCACATCTCCAGATTTTGCAACCGTCGCCGAGCCTTCCGAGAAGAGCCTGTACGCGTGTTGTACCGGGCAAACTATCAGCCCCCGTCCGCTTCATGGACAACACGGCCGCCAGGCACTCGTTGGTTCCGGAACCCATCACCAGCCTCCGATAGAAGCATAACACCACCGCCTGCCCCACGTGCTCCGCGGTCTCCATCGCCGCGGCGTCGCCTGTCATCACCACCACCGGAAAAGTAGGTAGTGCGGCCGATGGGGGTGAGGTCGCTGGATACCGTTCGGTGACAACTGATATTGCCCCGCCAGTTTTTATGCTCAAAACAAAGTTCACGTGTTTGTAGATGGTGTGCCTCTTGTGGCTACAGGGGCAACAAGTGCTGTAATGAGCCTTGGTTTTAAAGGGTTACTGGGACAAAAAGTAATGTTTTCGTGGAAAACTATTCCCACGTTCCGTATTGTTAGTGGCGACCCGTTATGCCCTGTTGGTGTTTGTACGGTGGACGTATGTTTGTGTGGAAAACTGTGTACAACCGAATTTGCCGTCATGGCTAGATCTACCCACGACATTATTTTTGGTAGAGATTTCTTGCAGGAGTGTGGTGCAGCAGTTGATTGTCGTAGCGGGGAGCTCTCAATATGGCGAGAGGGTATGGCTGGATTCCTGGAGAATTCGCCACGTGAAGAGAGCGAGAGCGTATTTTGTGTTTGCGAAGATACAGTCATTCCTGCACTCTGCACAGCATGCGTTCCGGTAGTTTGCTCTGTGTGCCTCCTTGTTGTTGTTGCTGCTGCTGCTAGACTACCATTTGACGCACCGTATCAATATTTTCTAATATTTTTTAATAATGCCTCATCGAATCACAGCAAAATGTACTGCCAAACATGGGGAAATAATTGCATGCCGCAGTACAGAAATGTTAACTTCTGTACTGTGGTACGGAAGTGTTATCAGCACAGAAGTGTTAACTTCCACAGTACAAAAGTTACACTTCTGTACCATAGAAGTGTTTACCGTAGTGCAGAAGTGGAAATTTCTGTATTGCTGTTTGCAAGTGCACCTCGCTGCAGTACACGAATGTTAACTTCGCCGCAGTACACAAGTGAATTTTGCTGCAGTACACGTGCGTTAGCTTCGCTGAAGTACACAAGCGTTAGCTTCACTGCTGTACACGAGTTTTAACTTTGCTGCAAAATACAAGTGCTAGCTTTGCCACAGTACACGGGTGTCAGCTTTGACACTGTAAGCGAGTATTAGCTTTGCCACAGTACAAGGGCCCTGGAAGCACACTAAATACAGGAATGGGCCACTTATCACGAGCCATGGCATATTTTGCCCCTTAGGCACCAACTTCGAATAGTTCGAATAGTAAAAATTAAGTGCAAATCAATTCAAATAGCAAACGTTGTTCAAAAATTATTAGAAATTTCAAATATTCACACATCTCTAGTTATTAGCTTTAAAAAAGCATCATCGCGATACATACAGGTACACATCCTGTCATCTGTCTTGCTTCTGTGGTGTCAAAATTTATGCCTTTCTTCTAGAAATGTTTCACCAACTAGCCCTACAAGAAGTACTTCTAACATTACAGCATTGTCAGCGACGAAGGGTTCACCCGTGGCGGCTGCAGTGAACAACTTTCGTTTTCGCTCGGCACACATGAATGTCATCACGTTGACAGCGGCTACAGTTTGTTCTGCAGCAGCTGCGACAAACAGCACTGGAAGCCTTAAAAATTGCATACCCGCCAGACATGACTGCACCACAGCGAGCTACATTTCCTCCGCAACAGCTGTGGCAAGCAGTGGATTTGATATGGCATGCAAAGGGCCACGTGCGTGCCTTCAGAGCTGTGTGGAAGCTATCTACAATCGCGTTGTGGTTTAAAAGAAGTTTGTCTGCAGTGGATGCTGGGTTGAGTAGTTTTATTTTTAACTGCGTTCTCAGGCAGCGCACTGCCATTCAGAAATGCGTGGACGTTATGATCAAGTCGGCAGTGACCACGGTCACGTACGCCGCTATGTATGATCACGGCCGGACTGGAGAGGCGCGCGCGCTTTCCTTCTTACGGCCTTCTCATTGCGGCTGTTTCCCCCTCACACCGCACACCCGTGGTGTCGCTGCGACCCTGCTGTTGCCGCCGCCGCCGTCGGCGCGAACTGAAGGCAGCGTGCGCTCGCTCCCCTCTCGGCTGTGCGTGCTCGCATTATTTGTCACTGCCATGCACTGATAAAAACTTTCTGACCCTTATTCCTATACAACCACAGCGCAGTTTTCTTGCCTAGTAATGGGTCTGAGTTGGCAAATAAATTTCCGCACAACGTGCAGTGTTTGCACAGATCGAAACGCCACGCTTGGATTTGCTTTTAAGCCGAAGTGCTGGTATTTTTTTTAGCACCGCTGGCATTAAAAACAATTAAGGGATGGTGCTGCACATTCCGTGAAAACAAGTATTTATTGACGATGAAAATAAAAACAAACTGAGCATTTCCATCACTAATACCGCATTATTTTAAAACTGTCATGTCGAACACATCATTTCTTGCTGAAATAACTCCCACCTGGGACACAAATTCAAAGCCTAAAGTGTTTCCTGGATGGCTTGTGCGCATAAGTTATAGACTTCTCGTTCTTTTCGGTTATCTTCTGGGTGTAGTTGATCAGAAGTATCCTGATAAATTTCTCAGAAATCAAGCCGGCAGACCTTATCGCGTGGCTGTTGTCGACGCCTTCCGGACAACGTAGCAGCGGCGAGTTTTCAAGATGTGGCTGAATGAGGATTCGTAGTACTTCCAGCACGTTTGTGCGTGGAAGGTGCACGACAGCTTTCTCAAAAAAGCACACAATTTTGTCCAACAGTGCCACAAACTCTGGTTTTGGATAGTGCAGCCTGCTAAAATCTTGTCTTTGTAGAAGCGTGTACAGAGGATCACTTCTCTCGTGCGTTTCGAGGAGAACTGAACAAGCGTCACACTCAAAGTCACTTATTAGCTTGGCGATGTATCCAGCGACATAAACCAAACCAGAGTACGTGACAGAGGGTGATGGGGTGTCTGGATATTCCGCAAGGTCATTCAACTCCTCAATCAGAGACTGTGGTAGTGCTGCAGCCAGCTCTTCGGCATCAACACAAGGTATTGTGAACTTCTTGCCAATTGAGGCCTCAGACTTGATAATGTGATCAAGCGCAGTCGTCCCTGCCATTGCGTCTAGCATGTCATTTCCTCCACACATGAATCTTATTCTTCCAAATATGGCCTCAATAGGGTCACTGTTAAGCTTCCGCGTAAGGACGCAGTTGACACCATTCCGGAGAAGAAAACGTGCAGTTTCGACTGTAGACTTCGTCGTAAAGCGCAAGGCTTCAAATGTCTCACAAGTGAAACCATCCTTTCTTCGTGCTTTCGAGTTTTCCTGGATGCCTTCTATGTAGCTGGTGAACTCGTTCGCAAGCCACAGCAGCCGAGGGTCATCTGTATTTGATATCGGGCTCTTCTGGCCGCTGCCGGCATACGTGGTATCATGGATATCGAACCATCGTTTGATTGTCTTCATAAAGTGAATGGTTGAACTTGCTTTGCTGAACACGTAGAGAGTAGAGTCCCCGCCTGTGTTTTCTTGGAGGTGCTCAATAGCTGCAATTACTTGTGGAGAGAATATTTGCACTGCCCGAAGGACATTCATCTTCTCCAGGTTTGTAGGGTAGACATGTTTCTTGGTTAGGTTTCTTGCCAGCTTGACTGTCATGTCCTTCTGGTGCTCATACAGCTTTTGTACAAATATGCCAGAGATGTCCCCTACGCCGTCTGTCATCTCTCGTTCAAGAAATTGACTCCGAACGTTTTTTAGTACGTGGCATGGGTCGAAGCTTAGGAAGATCACCCAATTGTTATCATATGGATGCTCCACTACAGTCGATAAGCAGCCACTTCCCATCAGCTTAAACATTGTAGTATTGGCGGAATAATTGTCCGTCACAATGCGCACAATCAAAAATCCGCACGACTCAACAGCGTTGATCACTTCCTTAGTCCATGCAAACAGGTCTCTCCCGCTGAGTTGCTTGGTGAAATAGTATGAGCAGGGAATTCTGTAGGAGCTAGCGATGCCGTGAAGCACAAAACACAGGACCCTGTTTGCAAGGGTTTCCTTCTAGCCACATGGTGTGTCACTGTTAGGCTTGTCTCTCAAGCCAAAAACTGCGTCCGATTTCCTATCGTAGATGCACTTCGGCTTGATGCTAGCCTCGTCAATGATTAGGGTTGCCATATGCTGCTTAGAGCTGAGTAAGGAAGCTTCAAAAATCAGTCTTTCTCTCATCGCAGGACTCATTCCTGTCGTTGTCAGGCTTGGTCCCATGTACCGCTGCAGCGTGCACTTTGCTGGCAGTGTCAGCAGCTGGGATGTCCGAGCATGATCGTAACCCTTAGGCGAAACAAAACGCCACACGACACACTCTCTGATTATCTCCTCTGGGTAGCACGGTCGTTTCTGCCCATAACTGTCTAGTTGATGAAGGAGAAAGATGGCCTTCTTTTCACCCTTTGCAGAATCAGCAACAACTTGTTTGACAGAGCATGCCTCTTATTCTCCCGATAGAAAGAGTTTGCTTTCCTTTCAGCGTCAAGCTGTTGTTGGAGTTTGCTACACTTCGAACGATGGTACGCAACTTGTTTACGAAGCCTGCCGATAAGCGAAACATACGTACTTACTCGCTGGGCATCTTTATTTGCCGTTTGAGTGCAGACACTATGTTTCTTGTCAGCGAAGTCGTTCTGCGATTCAGGAAGGTCGACCGCACCTTCTGGCTCCGCTTTTCGCTTACTTGGTTTTGGAGCAGGGACAGAACATCTAGATGCGGGCTCCTTACGAGGCTTTTTGGCACTTGGCACAAGGTAACTTGGGTAGTCATCGAACACTGTTGGCACAACACCAGGTAGAAGTTTCCTGATTCGGCACCCAGGCACGTAGTCAGTGGAGAGGAAATGCCGGCTACAAACGACAGTTGACGCTGACTTGTCATTGACAACCAGATTTTCCCTTGAAATGTTTTTCAGCCACTTAGCGACTAGTTCTGCATCACTCGGGAATTGATGAAAGGAAACGCCTTTAGTCCTACTTGACTGCGACTTACAGTGCGGTACGCAACAGTACACCATGGTCTCGCTGGTCGGTCCACAGAAACCGATTCACTGCTTCGCATTGCAAGGCATATCCCTTAGAATGCAAAAGCTATGAGTCAAAGGTGCCCAAATCACAACGTATCTGGTTAGCAGCATCCACTCTGTCGAACGATGCAACACACGACACAAAAAGAGAATGTCAGGACCGCAGTAGCAGGAAGCTCCCAGAAATACAACTACAGCAGGGTCGCTGCGCCCTCACGCGGCGAGCAGTGACGTTACCCACGGAGACGCGCTCCCACTGTGCCCGAAGCGATAGCGAAGGCCGTAAGAAGGAAAGCGTGCGCGCCTCTCCAGTCCGGCCGTGGTATGATACGCATTCGGCGCTCAGTACTTTCACTTCTTAGGATGCGTGGACACTACCTTATTGGTGACATTGCTCAGCACCACAGTTTTGTCCGCAGCAGTAGTCTCACCTTGGCTTGGCACGATGTCATGATGTACCGAGCCAACATGGCGGATGTTTCATGATGAAGAGCGATTCTGCGCCACAGTCCTCATACTGGCATCAAACTCACAGGCTACAATCACAATGAATGAACATGCCGCCGACAAGTTTACCGGCAAAAGTTCGCGCCATATGGAAATAGTGGTGTCAATAGAAAAAGAAAAGGGAGAGGGTGACCAGCACTTTTAATTTGAATTAGGTAACGGGTGTTTTCCGCCGTGATAGCTGTGAGACACGAGACGGAAGATTAGAAGAATAGCGTCTTTTAGACAGCTCTTACACAAAATAAGAACAGTAATTGCCTATCTATTCATAAAATAAAGAAATCCAGCAGATCCCACACTTTGTGGGAATCAATGTCATGCGGAGCAATCAGTGTGGAATTTGCCTATGCCGCATTGTTTGACATTCAGCTATTGTTACGAGTAGGATCAACATCTGTGTGTAATAAGTACCACCACCATAACTGCTGATTCGGTTATTTACAATATGTGCTGTGTGCAAAACGCCGCCATGGACAAATAGGGGTGTGCCTCTTGTCACCTCGGTGCCCATGTTCGATTCCTATCCCCCTGATGCTACATAGGTTGTCTGCATTTGTTCGCATCCCGTGTCTACATTTCCATCATAAGATACGATAAATCATGTGCCATCCTCTTACAAAGTGCGCTCTCATGAAGTTTTCGATGTGGATATCAGATGTCCTTTGAATAGCATAAGCTGCTATTTTAGGATTCACACACCTGTGGCACATAGCTACAAAACCTGGGCCAAGCACTGTGTGTATAAGTCACAGAGGATCGTGTCATCAATAATCGTAACATACGTTATGAGTATATCATATTAGTGCTGTCTAGATCAATCATTCATTTTCCTCATGCATTGATATAATATCATTCCAATTTTGGTATGTACCAGCTAACCGAGATGACCCGAAGAGCACTGAGACGTACACAGACAGATGGAAGGACGGACGGAATAGCGTCTTTTAGACAGCTCTTACACAAAATAAGAACAGTAATTGCCTATCTATTATACGGACGGATGGATGGATAGATAGATATGGTCAAAGTTGCTCAAGTTCACCAAGAAATGCTTCGCATCTAAAAGTGCAGCAATGTTGCTTCTATTTTTTTATTGTTTTCTTGGTTCTCTTGATAATTTGGACATTAGGTTACTTCGGACACATTCTCCGGCCCCGTTAAATCCAAATTAACGAGCTTTACTGCAATGGCTACATGACGTAACATGTTAATTATCCCTTGCGTGACTTATTCTTGTTCCTACTCATCTTGTTTCAATGCATAACTGCCAATATACTTTTCTATGCTTCTGTTGCTTTTCTTGTGGGTGCATGTGATATTGCTTAATGCAATAACAGTCACATGACTCACTGCAGTACAGCTCATTATATTTGTTTAAATAGTCAAATATGTCACCATCATGACAAATACATTCCAACATACATCATTGGGATACCTATAGCAACACGATGTTAATTCATATTGCATATCCAATCGGTAGGCTGCATATATTTCTGAAAAAGTGAACTCGCACACAACTTTCCAAGTCAGCCACAGTAAATGTTGTTCTGAGACTGAACACAGTCAGCACGTCACGGCAAGCGGATTATGTTCTCAAGTGCAGACACAGCCTCCACGATTTGCGCATGCAATGCCTCCTTGTGTTAGCTGCTAGACAGTGCATGTTGACATGTGTGCATACACGACACATACCCAAAAGATCTTTGTTCCCGTCATGAATCTTGGAACTTGCAATAAAAAAAGAATTAGTAAACTAAGTTGACCTAGACATGATGTTGAAGAAGAAAACAAAAATAAGAGAATGTGGAATGTAAATGAAGAATAATAGACAAGAAAGAAGTGATATCGAGACAGGAATTGAGTAAAGAGCATCGAATAAACAAAAGAAGTAGAAAATACGCGTGAGAGGTGACATGGTAATGTGCTGTTGGGTCAGAGGGTTGCGGCGCTTGTCCCACGCCAAGCTCGTCATTCTACAAAGGGTGAGCTGGGATTGCCTGACTGGATGTGGCGGAAGAAGGACGCATCTACAGCACCATGCTGGATAGAGATGGAAGCAGCTGGCGTTCGGTCATGGAGTCAGCGAAGCTGGCATTCCGAGGCGTGGCCAGCTACTTTGCAAAGATTGGACGAGGCTCCTCAGAAACGCAGCAGCGAGCCATGGAGAGCCCGGATTTAGCGGCAGCGATCCATTTTCAGCTGCCAGTCGTCCACCAGGCAGTCCTTGGAGTGACACATCAGCAATGGACACAGCGCCGGGCACCGAGTCGTGCTAGGCCTAACATGCTAGGCCTAACTGGGACCCACGTCAGCGGCCTTGCCCAATGCAAGACGCTAATGATCGACACGCCTAGCGTCAATGGCTGATGCACAGCATCACCGATTCCAGGGTCACGTCTTGCGCAACGTGGCTGAGATGGCCAATAACCAAGTAAGGCCAACATCACAGATCATGGTCCTGCGTGGCTGGACTTTGTACCTTTAAGAACAGGGACTTAATTGAGAACAATTAGATTGTGACTAGAGTGTACTCAATGCTTATTGCATGTACCTTTTGTATATATTTCTAGTATGACAACTGTGTGTCTGTTTGTCTTTTGGTGCGATAAAATGTGTTGCATCCTCGAGGGCTTCATCCTGCCTCATTCAGTCTCTTAACCCTGAACAATCGCATGACATTTTCTTTGTGTTAGAGCAGTGTCAAATGCTTCGAAGTATTCTTATGCCAGTTGTGCCGTCACGGATCTCGGGGGCGGTTGCAGAGGATGGATTGGGAGAGACACTTGAACGACCATGTTGGGACAGAACGGTATTTTAGATCATGGGAATATAAGGTATGCGTAAAGCAAGAGCAAACAAACAAAATTTCGCAAACATGAAGAAAAATGAAAGACAACAATAAAGGAGTGACCTACTTAATTTGTTCGCAGCACTCAATGTTTCTATGCGTTAGGCGTAGTCCTAACTGCCGGTCCACTAACAATCGCTTCCACATGCATGGTGGATGCTGAAGTTCAACGGTCTTACTTGGCCACGCGGACTCGACGACTAAGTCCCCTCGGCGATGCTTCCTCGTTCTCGGTATCAACAAACTGGATGGGCAGCAGTAGTCATTCAGGTAGAGCCAACCCGACCCGTTGGTCTCCGCCATCTGTCCTCCCGGCTGAAGTCCCTGATGCCGAGCTAGGCCTACTCGCAGCCTCGGCCCCTACTCAAAGTGGTGATGTGTCGTACTGGGGCATTGCTGTTGGCCAACCTTCGAAGGGGGATTGCGGTCAGTGTGTCCAGGACCATTGGTTGCAGTACCTCCGAGGAGCCTCGCCCAAAAGTATCCGAGGTCCACGGCCATGCCATGGAGTGCCAGCGTCACGGGCTTCCGAACAACACCCACTGGTCCCGTCGACAGAGCGGAGCTGCCGATGAGTCCCTCTTCGGCCGTCGTCGCTTGGACAATTGCCAGCTCAGCACTGACCATTTTCAAATCGCAGCTCGGGTCGCGCACCACAAGCCAGCTGTCCACCAACCACGAGCATGGACGTGTCACCGCGTGTGCTTTCTAGTGCCCCTCCATTCTTTCGCACGCCATGAATCGTTTTCACCATGTTGCGCGTGCGCTAGGGCCCCCTTTACTCATGACATGTAGGCACACGCATTCTTGATTGCGGTGCTGTCCACGCACTTCCTTGAAACTACTAAGGACATGCGCCAGACTACTAACACAAGAGTGACAGCGGTAGCATACAGGGCCACTGTGTCCATCCCTGTGCATTGCTTCACCCAGTGAAGCGTGGCTAACTCTCATCTCCCCATGTGGCCTTCTATCAGGCACCCTTTGTGCCCCACCATGCTGGTCTAGTGCCACCGTGGCACTCGAATGCTGATCCGAAGGTCGCAGGATCGAATCCCGGCCATGGCGGCTGCATTTCTATAGAGGCGAAATGTTGAGGCCCGTGTGCTGTGCAATGTCAGCGCATGTTAAAGAATCCCATGTG
Organism: Hyalomma asiaticum; assembly: GCA_013339685.2. NCBI lineage: Eukaryota > Metazoa > Arthropoda > Arachnida > Ixodida > Ixodidae > Hyalomma > Hyalomma asiaticum. The sequence goes on from CM023482.1 coordinate 12,767,135, forward strand.
GTCGAAATTTCTAGAGCCTTCCTATGGCGTCTCTCATAATCACAGCTGGTTTTGGGACATTAAGCCCCACAAATCAATCAATCAATCAGGCACCCTTTGTCCTTCGCCTGACAGCGCCCCAGGGCGGCACAGTCAGCAAAAACTCACCTCGGCGTCCATGTCAAGAGACATCACTGTGGCATTGCTCCCACCCAAAGTGCCTCTCAACAGTGCCTGATCTGAAATGATCAAGACAAAGCATGCATCAGCTGCAATATAAGAAGTTCTTCACTGTGACATTTGCCCTATAATTCCATGATATAGCCCCACAGAATGAAGAATTCAACATCAACAATCTGTTCATGGCAGTGCACTGCTGTTCAAAGAAACAGTGATGCTATCACACCATAAGGATCAGCTTCCAAGAAAAATGGTTGAGGGATTGCACATCAATAAATGTAAATAGATAAGTGTCAGCTAACGATCGGTCACACTCGGCAATTGTGAAATGCCATTTTTGGAAAAACATTATTAAAAATTCCATCAGTGGCATTTGTTACATGTGGTCCACCAGTTCATTTGTATACCAGCCTGTGTTCTTTTCAAGAATAAACTAGTACCGAGTCGGCAGCAGTCCTGTGCCCATTCGTTTCTTTCCTTGTGTCCTTCGTTTAAGGTGCACTGCTCCAAACTTCAAGAATATCAAGTTTCAAAGCCTGACTGACGAAAGTAGAAAAAAAGTAGAACCAACATATCAGCCAGTAAACGTGACTGTCGATTTACAGACGGCCACTCCACAAATTCAGGAGCCTCAAGAGCCAGCATGTGGTAAACTGGTTAACTTAGAAATTCATACCACGAGATCAAACTTGATTGCATTCAGCACCCCGAGTAGTATCCCTAATGGGTCGATCTCATTCAATCTTGCACAACAAAGTAATTAAGGAAATCTTTGCAGAAAAACTCGGCACGAACTGCACTGCAGTTTGTCGCATACATAGCTTGGCAAACCTCAGGCAAACAAAACCAAGACTACAGTGAAAAACAGGAAGTGATGTGCAACACGAAAGTGCCAAGTCATACAAACATATGCTTACAAAACTACTATTACTAACAAGCAGCAGGGCGAAGCTAGCAAAAGATTCCTCAGTAGTTCATAAGTTTCCAAACACCGGCGACATTTCAGTAATTGATTATTTAGATATATATCTCGGCTTTGCTGCAGACATTGTGATTTCATGGGAGATTCTGTAATGTGGCGAACTTTTGAGTTTCGAAATTTATGCCTACAAAGCACGGAAAAAGCAATGTTTAAACACTTGGATAACCAGGGATATTATTCATACAAAACATAAAATTAAGCTGCTCCACAAGCAGAAAAGGATGTCATATTCTATTTATTCTGAAAGCAAACACAGCCTATAAATAAACTAAGAGAGTCGCACAGCATTTACTTCTATAATTGTCTTTCACAGTTTATTAAATGTGACAGCCAGTTACAGCAGATTTTAGCGGAAGGAGGACAGGATATCTACAAAATAAAAAAATTGGCAGATCCCACGTGCAGTGGGAATCAAGAAAATACGAAGCACGCATCAGGAACGTAAAATGGATTTGCATTGTCTCGTTATACCGCGTTTGGTACATATGAAGTTAACGAAACGGCCGCAAGAGCACTATGACTGTGGCATGTAAACCATGCCACTCAAACACGCATGTCATGATTCTAACGTTATGACCTGTCATTTACGTTCGCCGTGCAGTCGTGTTTTGCCATAGCAATTTTGGTACACATCCCATTAACGAAACGGCAGTATATTGCCAGGACCATGACGAGTAAATCATGCCGGTCATGACATCATCATCATCAGCCTGTTTAGGTCCACTGCAGGACGAAGGCCTTTCCCAACGATTTCCAATCCACCCTATCCTGAGCGAGTTGGTTCCACTTTATGCCCGCAAACTTTGTAATTTCATCGCTCCATCTAACCTTTTGCCTACCTCTGTTGCGTTTTCCCTCTCGTGGTATCCATTCCGTCGCTCTTACTGTCCACCTATTATCCTTCCTCCTCATGACATGTCCTGCCCAGGTCCACTTCTTTCTTTTAATTGATAAGATAATATCGGCTACTCCATTAAAGCGAAAAGTATTCAATCACTGCATTCTCCCAGTACTAACGTACAGTGCAGAAACATGGAGAATAACGAAAAAACTAGAGATGAAACTAAGGAGCACGCAACGTGCAATGGAAAGAAAAATGATAGGGGTAACGCTAAGAGATAAAAAACGAGCGGAATGGATCAGAGAACAGACAGGTCATGACATATAACATGAAAACCATGACATGCATGTTATGATTTTCATGTAATGACCGGTCATTTATGATAGTCATGCAGTCGTGTCGTGCCATAGCAATTTTCGTATATATTCCATTAACGAAATGGCCGCAAGGGCTCCAAGGCTGTGGCATGCAAACCATGCTGCTCATGACACGCGTCATGATTCTAATGTTATGACCTGTCATTTACGTTCGTCATGCAGTCGTGTTGTGCCATAGCAATTTTGGTATACATGCCATTAACGAAACGCGTGGCATGTAAATCATGCCGCCCATGACATGCATGTCATGCTTTTCATGTTATGACCTGTCATTTATGTTCGTCATGCTGTGATGTTGTTGCATACCAATTTTCCTATACATCCCACTTATGAAACGGCCAATAGAGCACCAAGACCGTGGCATGTCAATCATGTCGCTCATGACATGCATGTCATGGTTTTCATGTTATGACCTGTCATTTACGTTCGTGATGCAGTCATGTTGTGGCATGCGAATTTTCATATACATCCCGTTAATGAAACGCATGGCATGTAAATCATGTCCCTCATGACAAGCATATCATGATTTTCATGTTGTGACCTGTCAGTCATGTTCATCATGCAGTCATGTTGTGGCATACCAAATTTTTGTATACATCCCACTATCGAAACGGCCAGGAGAGCACCTAGACCGTGGCATGTAAATCATGTCACTCATGACATGCATGTCATGATTTTCGTGTTATGACCTGTCATTTATGATTGTCATGCAGTCATGTTGTGGCATGCCCATTTCCCTATACATCCTATTAAGGAAACGCGTGGCATGTAAATCATGCCGCTCATGACATGCATGTCATGATTTTCATGTTATGACCTGTCATTTCTGTTCGCATTCAGTCATATTATGGCATACCAATTTTCGTATACATCCCACTATCAAAACGGCCAGGAGAGCACCTAGACCGTGGCATGTAAATCATGTCACTCATGACATGCATGTCATGATTTTCGTGTTATGACCTGTCATTTATGATTGTCATGCAGTCATGTTGTGGCATGCCCATTTCCCTATACATCCTATTAAGGAAACGCGTGGCATGTAAATCATGCCGCTCATGACATGCATGTCATGATTTTCATGTTATGACCTGTCATTTCTGTTCGCATTCAGTCATATTATGGCATACCAATTTTCGCATACATCCCATTAACGAAACGGCCGGGAGAGCACCAAGACCGTGGCATGCAAATCATGCCGCTTATGACATGCATGTAATGCTTTTCATGTTATGACCTGCCATTTATGTTCGTCAGGCAGTCATGTTGTGCCATACTAATTTTCGCATACATCTCATTAGCAAAACGGCCAGGAGAGCACCTAGACCGTTGCATGTAAATCATGTCGCTCATGACATGCCTGTCATGCTTTTAATGTTATGACCTGCCATTTATGTTCGTCAGGCAGTCATGTTGTGCCATACCAATTTTCGCATACATCCCATTAGCGAAACGGCCAGGAGAGCACTAAGGCCGTGGCATGTAAATCATGCCACTCATGACATGCATATCATGATTTTCATGTTATGACCTGCCATTTATGTTCGTCATGCAGTCCCATGTTGCGCCATACCAATTTTTGCATACATCCCATTAGCTAAACGGCCAGGAGAGCACCAAGACCGTGGCATGTAAATCATGTCGCTCATGACATGCCTGTCATGCTTTTCATGTTATGACCTGTCATTTATGTTCGTCATGTAGTCATGTTGTGGCATACCGATTTTCGTAAACATCCCATTAGCGAAACGGCCAGGAGAGCCCAAAATCGTAGGCGGCTAGATAGATAGATAGATAGATAGAGAGACAGACAGACAGACAGATAGATAGATAGATAGATAGATAGACAGATAGATAGATAGATAGATAGATAGATAGATACAGATAGATAGATAGATACGCTCAAACTCGCCGAAGTTCGCTAAGAAATGCTTTGCATTTAAAATTCCTGAGAACAAAGCTACTGATGGTCAACAGATCACAAAGTGTTTCAGTCATTGCTTTCATAGTGTTTTTTAGGAGAAACGACAGTTATATACTGAATCATACTGAGCAGATAACCTACAGTGACGTGCGAAGGCTTCGTGTTAGGCTCCTTAATGTTAACCCAGAAAATCCACAAGGGCCCAATGGCATCCCGCATACTTTTTTGTGTCAGTATGCAGAGCAGGTGTCTCAGTTTATGACAAATTTCTTCAATTTATTAATTGCAACAGGCAAAATTCCAGATGACTGGTGTCTGGCACGCATTACTCTCATCCACGAAAGAGGCTATCACTTATCTGTGAACAACCATCAGCCCACATCTATTGCAAGAAAATGTTGTAAGCTGTTAGAACACATCATTTCAAAGAACCTCAATGATTTTTTTGAAAAGCACAATGTATTATCGCTCTTTCAAGCTGGTTTTAGGAAGAATTTGTCTACAGCTACACAATTTGTATCAACAGTACGCGATTTTGCGCATGTGCTTGATATAGCTGGTCAGGCCTTCTTAGATATTTCAGAGAGTTTGATAAGGTGCCACATGGGAAGTGGCTACACAAGCTGGAATGTTTGAGCATTCCGTCAAATATCGCCAGTGCACTTCAAAGTCACGTTTTATCGCAGCCTGATTATACTTTCGTTTGTTCCTTCTAGCGGTCTACGCTTGAGTTTTTTTTTTCTTTCTTCAATCTCTGCCTGTATATATCTGTGTGTGCGTGTATATGTATACCTATATATGTGTGCATGTATTTATTATATGTACAGTGGAACCCCGTTCATGCGTTTTTCAGCGGACCGGGGGAAAAAATGTAACAGCCGGGAAAACGCAAGAGTGAGGAAAGCTCCGAAAATGACTGAGAACAGGGCCGCTTTGACCAATTTATTTCAGGAAGGTGAGCCATGTAGGTCGCCGACCGATAATTCGGACAGCCGTGCGGTACCGCCAGTGCCCCCATAGATTTGATGTGTTAAGACGACCGATATTTCGGACGGTTTCTAGCTCTAAATTCGATAATTCAGACAACGTTTGCGGGTGTCGAGCACAGTGAATGGGCCGCCATTATAGCCTCCACCACCTCGATGAAAGAAAGTATGGCCACCGAGATTGCAATCAAAACTGCGATCATTGAGGCTTAGTTCCAGCGTGACGCGCCAATTTTGAAGGAAAGTCGCTCCGTCACTGCGATCACCGCATCCTGTTCCGGCACCCTGCATGTGGTTTGGGATTGCGAGTATGGCTGGTCGGCTGGTCGCTTCGGGTCTGCGATAGCTCAATAGTGCTTTCACGTTCCATCTTCAGTGCTTGTTTACCGTATTTACCAGCATAATTTGCGCCCTCATATAATTTGTGCACCCCTGATATTTAGACAGCTTTACAAAAAAAAAACTCCTCGCATATTTTCTGCTTGCCATCTCGCCCGAAACAGCTCGCCGGCAAGCGCACTGACAGACTTTGGACAGCCACACGGCCGCGCCCCTCGCTGCACAGGCGAGCACAGTCGTGAGCTAAAGGGGCTGCGAGTGCGATGTCCCTTTTCCGATCCTTTCTCCGGAAGTCCCTGGAGCCCAAAGTACGGTTGCTAGAAAAAAAGCACGCGAGTGGGGGCGACGAAAACGGCTGAAGCAGGGACCAAACGCACCCGGTCCATCTTCGTTGCTCGGAGGCGATAACATCACCCCTACTGGGACGCCTGCCGTCGAAGCTGGGAGGCAACGCCCTGCCCGTCTAAAGAGCATGAAAACATGCAAAGGCAGGGGGGGGAGGAGTGTCGCTCGGCTGCCGAGATAGCGCTGGCGCTCGCGCTATCTCGGCAGCCATCAGCGGGCGGCAATTCCTGCAAGCGTGACCTATAGTGTCACACGTCAAATCAAAACAGCGGTGCCCAGGCGGGTACGGCGTGCCAGGTTGCGACGCATCATGCGGGAACAGGCCCACAGTTGCGACCTAACAGCAGGGTTTGCAATACATGGGACCCTATGGGAGCTATGCGGGACCGATGAAAAACAACGTAACAGCCGGGAAAACGCAGCAGTGAGGAACGTAGCAGCGGGGTTCCACTGTATATACACATATTTTGCTATTCTATTTTCACACACGTCAATGTTAATTACGTGTCACCCTTGGTTGCTTTATTATGTAGCTTTATTTCTTTTATGTACACGGCAGTGTTAATGGCTTATTGCCTTTCTGCATTCTGCATTTTTCTGAAGTGTATTACGCTTTTGTATGTGTGTTTTAAATGTAATTACCTCCCCCCTACACTAATGCCCCATGTGGGCACTGTAGGTACTGTAAATAAATAAATAAATAGATAGATTAGGGCCTATCTTCTAGACAGGTGGGAATTTCTACAAGTGTTGGACCACTCCTCAGGACTGCTGTGACTTCTGGAGGGTCCCAGGGAAGGGCTTTGGGACCATTCTGTTCTTTATCTATATTAATGACATGGCAGACTTAACGAATACTGGTGTTTGCATTCAACTCTGCAGATGCTCAGAATGATGTCTTATTACAAGAAAAGCTACATGCTATAGAGGACAGGTGCATTGAAGAGGAGACAGAGATGAACAGAGAATGAACTCTCAGAGTTTTCTTCCATGAACGCATGACATGGAATCACCATACTGATCATATAGATCATAAACTACGTAGATTTCTAGGTTTATTACATCGGTGTCACAACATACTGCCTTTAAAACAAAAACTGTTGTTATATAACGCTCTTTTTTTCTTCGCACTTACATTACTCTCATGAAGTTTGGTCCACAGGCTCTAAATCTGGTTGTGCTAAAAAAAAAATGCCTTAAGGTGCAAGGCTTATCCTACAACGCACCACGGCTTGATTATTCATAAAATATAGAAATTTAAAAGTGGACAACTATTACAAGTACCAGTTGTTGTCTACTGTTAAATCAGAAATACACAGATGAAGCAGCCTCTTGCACACTTTGGCCTATATGCAACCCAATCCTGCCACTTGTCTCACTCGAAATACAAAAAATCGGTATATACGATGTCCTCACACCAACTATAGTCTGCAAAGACTACAGGTCTGTCTTCCAGGTGTACTTAACAAATGGAAATTAACAAATTATAGTGTACGTACATTGTACAAATCTGAAATATTAAATAGTGTGTGCTCTATATGGGGTAAGGACAGCACACTCACACAAGTACAAGTACGGCGGCGGTACTTGTACTTAACATAAACATTGTTAACGGAACTAAAAAACAAGAACTAAATTATTTACAAGAAAAAATGCAAATCTAGAGGTAATCAGAGCAAAGAACGAAGATTTTAAAGTCGCCCTAAGCAACAAGTTCGAGGCCTTAGGCGAAAACGATGAACATTCAGAAGAAATAAAACAAAACCATAACGAAAACAATCCTTGAAACAGCGATAGAAGTCGGGAGTAAAACAACAAAGCAAGCAACAAGTAAGTTGTCCCAATCTACCAAGGACTTAAAGGGGCGCTGACACGAGAATTCTCGTCTGATGTTTTTTTGCTGCAATACGTAGCTGAGGATCTGTTAGCCATAACACAGCACACCAACTGCTCCAGCGCGCGTCGGATAATTATTTACGGCCTGTTTATTACCCACTAGTTTCGGTTTTGGTTTGGGAGAGCTCAAAAAACGACAAGGCGCCTGGTGCAACTGGCGCCATCTAGCGCTCGCAATGGAGTAAACGAGTTCGGCCACGTGAGCACACATAACTGTGACACACTTCCGCACGACAACGAACGCGTGCTCATTTTCTTTCACCTGTCGCACGTCCTGAGCGTTGTCGCTGTTGCTGTCATCGTTTTTGGGTGGCAACTAATTTCGTGAGGTCTGGAGTCCAGCCATCTACTAATGCAGCCATAGCAAATAGGCAATGGCGGCTATGACGTCATCATTGCTATCTGCATTGTCGGAGCTCGGTTGCCGTGGTGACGTCGCGGAATTTGGGGGTCCCCTTCAGGTCCCCTTTGCCGTTGTCGATGCCGCAATGTCCGGCATCTAGCGCTCGATTGCGCATGCGAACTTCAATATTCATTTAAATTACCTTCGGAGCTGTGTTCGCCATTGAGAATTGGTAGATGACGTGCATGTCCAAGAAAATCGATCCCGCAGGCTAACTTAGCAGCGAAATTTTGGCGCCAGGGCCCCTTAAATAAAATAACGCCAACAAATGAAAGTGGCTTTGCCAAAAGGTAATATAGGATTCGCAGAACTATCAAAATTGATCAGTAAAGCCAGGAAGGTAATATAGAATTCGCAGAACTATCAAAATTGATCAGTAAAGCCAGGCAAAGAGATGTAAGAAACTTTAACATGAGAGAAATAGAGAAAGCAGTAGAGAGAGGCACCAGCATTAAATCGGTCAAAAAGAAACTGCACTTAGGACAAAACAAAATGCATGCGCGAAAAGATAAACAAGGTAACATTATCAACAATTTCAACGAATAGTAAAGGTGGCAGAAGATTTCTACTCTGAACTGTACAGACAGACCATACAACCTTAATAGAAATACAATCAGAGGAGGACACTGAAATTCCATGTATAACCGCTGACGAAGTAAGAAAAGCTGCCAAAGGCATGTCCCGCGGTAAAGCAGCTGGTGAAGATGGTGTAACAGCTGACTTGATCAAAGACGAAGGAGATGTTGTACTTGACAAACTTGCATCACTCTTCACGAAATGTATCAAGACATGTAGTGTACCGCGCAGTTGGAAAAATGCTAATAGTATAATCCTTATCCACAAGAAAGGTGACATAAAGGAGTTAAAGAATTACAGACCAATAAGCCTACTCCCAGTAATATACAAGCTATTTACAAAAGTAATTTCTACGAGGATAAGAGAAACCCTCGACTTTAACCAACCGAGAGAACAAGCTGGTTTTAGGAAAGGTTACTCGACAATGGACCACAGCCACGCTATCAACCTAGTAATTGAGAAGTACGCTGCGGAATATAACAAATCTCTTTATATGGCGTTTATTGACTATGAGAAAGCATTTGACTCCATAGAAATACAAGCAGTTCTAGAAGCTCTACGACGACAAGGGGTACCTGGCGTATACGTGAAAACCATAAACAACATATACAAAGATTGCACAGCCACACTACTCCTACATGAGAGAAGCAGAGAAATCCCGATCGGGAGAGGTGTGAGAGAGGGAGATACGATATCCCCGATGCTATTCACTGCATATTTAGAGGAAGTCTTTAAACGTATAGACTGGGAAGGAAAGGGAATTCGAATAGACCGAGAATATCTAAGCAATTTAAGATTTGCAGACGCCATTGTGCTCTTTAGCAATGATGGAGACGAACTACAAAACATGATTGATGACCTAAACAGGGAAAGTATTAAAATTGCATTAAAAATGAATAGGCAAAACACCAAAGTTATGCTCAATAGCCTAGCTAAGGAACAGAAATTTAAAATCAACAATGAACCCTTACAATGTGTAAACCAATATGTATACCTGGGACAGTTAATAACAGGAACTCCTAACCAGGAAAAAGAAATTCTCCGTAGAATAAGGATGGGCTGGAGAGCATTCGGAAGGCATTACAAAATCGTGACTGGAACTTACTGCTCTCACTAAAGCAAAGAGTACTCGATCACTGCATTCTCTCAGTACTAAGGTACGGTGCAGAAACGTGGAGGATAACGAAAAAAACCAGAGATGAAACTAAGGAGCACGCAACTGTGCAATGGAAAGAAAAATGATAGGGGCAACGCTAAGAGATAAAAAACGAGCGGAATGGATCAGGGAACAGACAGGAGTAGCTGATATTATTATATCGATTAAAAGAAGGAAGTGGCCCTGGGCAGGACATGTCATGAGGAGGAAAGATAACAGAAGGACAGTAAGAGCGACGGAATAGATAACAAGAGAGGGAAAGCGCAACAGAGGCAGGCAAAAGGCTAGATGGAGCAATGAAATTAAAAAGTCTGAGTGCATAAAGTGGAACCAACTCGCGCAGGATCGGTTGGATTGGAAATCGTTGGGAGAGGCCTTCGTCCTGCAGTGGACCTGAGCAGGCTCATGATGATGATGACTCACACAAGAAAGACAAGATGACACACGTGCGCTGTTATTGTTATTCATAAATGTTAGGTCACCTTTGTGAAGTTTATCAATGTTATCACTTCTTTATTGTTGAGTTGTTTTAATATTTTAAAATGTATTTCCGTTTTATTTTATTCTTGCTGTGATGGGTCACATGTGCGTTTTGTTTTTGTATTGTTGAATTCTACTGCCTGTAATTATGTAATTATGCTGCACTGTTTTGTTTTTTTCAGGTGATAGGGCCAGTCAAGTTGTGATATGCTGCTTTTCCCCCATCATACCTAACCAAATGTATGTGTAGTGGCTGTACCATGTGGTTGAATAAACTCAAACGCAGGAAAAAAGTTCTACGTGTTCTGAGAAAGAAAATACCTAGGTTGTTTACCCATGTGACATAAAGGGGGTGGGCAAACGCTAGCACCTGGGCGGCATTACTTTGAATAACAACTGGTCACCACACACCTGTACAACTTGTACCATTGCACTGCACTGGTTGTAGTTTCTCAAAAGAAAACTTATAACCCAACTCTTAGCATTAGGCTTCTAGTATATAATATTTGTGTCAGGGCTAAACTATGCATCAACTGTATGAGACCCCTACAAAAAAAGTGACACTCAAGAACTAAAACTTGTACAAGGAAAAGCAGTGCATAGTGAAAAGAACAGGTGTGCAAAACACGGACACAAGGGGAAGAAGTGGACAACACAAACGCTGACTATCAACTGAAGCAGAGCACAGAGGCGAAAAAGAAAGAAGACACACAACTTACCTGCGCATGCTCAGGAAAGGTAGCATCACCTGTCAAACTGTTACACGTGCCGGATGTGGCAATGGGAATGCTCAATTTAGTCAAAATTTTCTATTTTTCGAATTGTCTTTTTTTCATGATCCTCGGACCTTCTTTTACGCTGTGGTAGAATATTATAATGAAATACGCGGTAGTAGTGAAGAAATTGCCACTTTATCTATGTGTTGTCATCCAAAACAGTAAGAAAATCAGGCTTCTGAAGGTGCCGCTATCTTGGCATCATCGTAAAAAGGAGAGATCGAACCTGAGGATAGCCACACCACCATGTTTCTCCAACAAAAAATAAAACCAGCAAAAGCGAGGAAAAAGTTAGCTGCTCAAAGTTAATATTTAACTGTTTTCATAAAATAAAACTTTGAGCTCCGTTTTCTCAGCTTCTATTTTTTGAAGTAGTTGCTGTCAGTCATCCCAGTGCCAGTTCATAACTAATGAAGATAAGTCCATTCTGTTTTTTCACTTAGATCCTGAAATGTTGATGAGCGCCGTAAAGCTATTCATTTCTACCTGCACGTCACACAAACATTTATAAATTGTATTTTTGCAAAAGTTGTTAGTAAGAAAATATGTAGAGGACATTCCAAAAATTTTTTCTGGACTCATTTGAACATAACAAAAATCAACGAACAGCTTTACGGCTCAAAGTGGGCCTTAGTGTATATGCTTAAGTAAAAGTGGTACTGATATTTTGTCTAATTAGCCGATTAATTAGGGGATGACTGTAAGGGTCTATGTAGTGATGTAACTCAAAAAATATGATAGGTAGCTTAAAACCGATTTGATTTAAGATATCACCATAACAAACTACATCAGTGTACCAAATTTCATCAGTTTATATCAATAAATAACAAAGATAGTTTTCATTGCCACGTCCCCCCTTAAACCTGGATATAACGAAATTGAGAAATTCCCGGAAAACTTCGTTATAAAGAGGATTTCGTTATATGCAGGTTCGGCACGAAAATTCGAAAAATAAACGCTTAAGTAAGCAAAACGGTTACAGACGGCAGAGCTGACCCAAAACAATTATTTTGGGCGAGAAAACATTTACAGCTGAGAACATTTATGTGACCGCTTATAGTACAGGACCGGCCCCGGACGGTGGCATCACCGTGGCCACAGTCGCAGAGGCGTTCGTCTCCACTTGGATCTCATAGTTTGGCTGCCCGACAACATTAATCACCGACCGGGGCCGTCAGTTTGAGTCTTCACTTTTCGCAGAGCTTCTAAAGCTCCTCGGAACGACCCGTCTGTGAAGAGCTGCTTACCATCCCCAAACAAACGGCCTCGTCGAGCGCTTCCATCGTCATCTCAAAGCAGCATTGATAGCACGCAGGTCCCGAAACAAATGGATAGAAGTACTTTCCCTGGTTCTGCTGGGCATCCAATCAGCATACAAAGAAGACCTCTCCTGCGCCACGGCAGAGCTTGTTTATGTGACCACACTGCATCTCCTGGCTGACATCTCTGAGGACACTGCACACCCAAGCGCTCCAGCAGGCAGCGAATATGTGAGCCTCCTAAGCAATGCTTTCCTCGACCACTAGCCCCAACCGATGTGATGGAACCCAGCCCGTGCAGCTTACAATGTGCCAGACATAGAAAAGGCTACACATGTGTTTGTGCGGTACGGCCCTGTGCATCGTTCACTGCAGCCCCATTACCTCGGACCCTTCCCCGTGCTTGAGCGCCTCCCCTCTAACTTTGTTGTGGATCTTAATGGATCCCGAGAAACCATTGCACTCGAGCGCCTGAAGCCCGCGTAAAGTGACAACACTGTCTCCTCCATGTCGGCTTCTTTTCAAACCGTGTCCCGCCCAGTTCTGTGACCTTCGCACTCTTCCCCATCTCCTGTGCGCAGTGTCCACTGGGACCCACTTTGCCCGAGGCGGTTGTAATTGTTCGTTGTGTCGGTCTCCTCTATTGGTGAGGAGCCCTGTAGTGGCACCTGCCACTGCGCTGCTCCTGTCACTCCTTAGTGTAAACACGCTTAAACCGGAATCACGTGGCTCCTGTCACACCTCTTTATAAACCCGCTGGGTTTACATAAGAAGGGAGATGTTAAAGACTTGACGAACTACAGGCCGATCAGTCTACTCTCAGCAATTTAGAAAACTTTCACAAAGGTTATCTCAAACAGAATAAGGGCCACACCTGAACTTAATCAACCAAGAGAGCAAGCAGGGTGCAGGAAAGGATACTCCACCATAGACCACCTTCATGTGATCAATCAAGTAATCGAGAAGTCCGCAGAATACAACAAACCCCTCTATATGGCTTTCATAGACTACGAAAAGGCTTTCAATTCGGTAGAGATACCAGCAGTTCCGGAGGCATTACGCCAACAAGGAATATGCGATAGCTACGTAAACACAAAATAGCCAACATCTCTGAAGATTCGACAGCATTCCTACTCCTCCTTAAGAAAAGCAGGGAAATCCCAATACAGAAAGGTGTCAAGGAAATACCATTTCTCCAATGCTGTTTACTACATGTTTGGAAGAAATCTTCAAAAGACTAGACTGGGACAAGACAGGGCTAAGGATTAATGGCAAATATCCAAGTAACTTACGATTTGCAGACGACATAGTACTCTTTAGTAATGATAGCGACGAACTGCAAAAGATGAGCCGAGAAAGCTCTAAGGTAGGATTTAGGATGAACATGCAGAAAACAAAGATAATGCTAAGTGGCACGGCGAAAAAATGCGGCTTCACGATCAGAAGCCAGACATTAGAAGTCGTAGAAGAATACCTGTATCTATGACAGCTACTGACAGGAGAACCCGCCCATGTAAAAGAAATCCACCGTAGAATAACCATGGGATGGCGCGCGTACAGGAGACATTCCCAACTCATGAACGGAGAAACCTACCACTATTGCTCAAGCGGAAACTATATAATTACTGCATTTTGCCAGTACTGACATACGGCGTAGAAACTTGGAGAATTACGAAGAAGCTCGAGGGGAAGTTAAGAACCGCGCAGTGCGCGATTGAACGAAAAATGATAGGCGTTACATTAAGAGATAGAAAGACAGCCGAGTGGGTCAGAGAACAGACGGGAGTCGCCGACATAATAACCGACGCTAAGAAGAAAAAATGAACATGGGCACACCACGTGATGAGAAGACTAGATAACCGATGGACAGTTAGAGCAACGGAATGGATACCAAGAGAGGGCAAGCGTAGCCACGGACGACAGAGAGTAAGAGGGGGGGGGGAGGAAATCAAGAAATTCACAGGTGTCAAATGGAATCAGCTCGCGCAGGACAGGCAAGAATGGAGAGGATTGGGAGAGGCCTTCGTCCTGCAGTGGACATAAGATGGGCTGATGATGATGATGATGGGTGACTTTCCCTCTCCCATCGCTTCCACGTGAATTGCCTTCCACAGTCTGCCCGTAGAGAAAATAAAGGCAGTTGCACAGCAAACGTGGTCATTGTCAGTTCCTCGTGCATGCGCTCTAGAACCACTTATTTCTTTCTTCTTTTGCATTTACCTTTTTAATTAGTCAATAAAAATGTTGCTGAGTGGAAAAATTTAATTTCACGCGCTCTCAGGTTTTGTGGGTCTTTTTTGGCTTTCGGCACCCTTTGAACTTACTGTCAAACAAAGGTGGTGTCTTCCGGTTGCAAGCTCGTGAACGTCGCTTACAGAGGAAAGTCAGTCACGTGCTGCGAGTCCACCTGCTTCCAGCCATACCAAGCATTGCCAAACTAAAGGGTGTGTGTACAGGCCAAGAAAATGGTGCACGTGTACACACAAGTAAGAAAAGGCGACCCGCAGCTGTCTGTGAAAGCCACATGTCGGAAGGTCAGCGAGCTCATGTTAGCGAGCGCAGTGTCCTCTGGATTAAGTTCGACGAGAATAGTGGCACCCTGAAGTCACTAAAGCGCAAGTGCCTGCGTCTCCCAGCCATAGATGTGCCTTTTGCAGATGAGGTGAACTGAAAATTGAGTACATTCTTTATGTGGATGGCGTCTGGCCGAACAGTGCAATTTTGGAATGTCCCTGCAGCATATGCTGCGTGATCGAATCGTTTGTGGAGTTGCAGATGAAGATGTCCGGTGCCATTTACTCACCAGACGTGATTTGACTTTGTCAGAGGCAGAAGACTGTCATTTTGGCACAGAACGCTAGCGAAAAGGCCAGAAACATGTGCACCTCGGAACAGGGGGTGGTACATTATATGCGAACGCCGTCTCAACAAGGAAGATTTCAACAGTGTCTTCGAAAGTGCCAGAGATGCAGAAGTGACACACACTCCAAAAACCATATGTCGGAAGTGTGGTCGGCATGGACATATAGCATGGGTGTGCCGTTCTGGAACATGAGGTAAGCCTTGCGGTACCTACGCCACATTGGCAGATACCGATGATCGATCAACCGACCCCAAAGCGCTTTATACTGTCGTGGCGCATCAAGACAGCAACAGGGACATGGTGAATCCTGTGTTTAAGGAAATTGTCTGGAATGGAGTAGCACTTCCCATGATCGTGGATACCGGATTGCCAGTTAGCGTCGTCTCTGCATCAGTGTTCCGGCAGCACCGACATCATTGGCTGCCGTTAACGAATACGACTGTTCGATTATCGTGTTTTTTTGGGAGAGCTCCCCATAGCGGGTCAAGTCCGCATGACTGCGTCCTGTGATGGACAGACGGTAGCCAGACCTTTAGTCGTCGTCGACATTCCTGGCCCTGGCACTTTGTGGAAGAGACATTATAAGAGCCTTCAACCAATCTGGGGTAGTGATGTTGAAACCCAACCTGGTATCCATGATACAAGCACAACCGGATAAAGCTCTACAGACCTTACTGGATGAATTCAAGGATATATTTGCCCCAGGACTTGGGAAATTCACCAGGCCACAAGTGAAATTTCAACTCAAAAAGCAAGCTACTCCTTGTTTCTGTAAGGCTCGCTCCCTACCGTGTGCCTTGGTGGACAAGGTTTCGGAAGCGTTGGACCGGATGGTAGCAGACGGCATCTTATCACCGGTAACGACTGCAGAATGGGCCACACCTGTCATGCCTGTTGTGAAACCGGAAGGGTCCATCCGCATTTGTGGGGATTTTCGTCTCACGGTGAACACAGCTACGGTTACAGAACAATATCCCCTTCCACGGGTAGAAGACATTTTCGCTCGGCTAAACGGCGGCGAAGTATTCACCACTCTCGACTTGACGCAAGCTTACGATCAACTACCCTTGGATGACAAGGCTAAAGAATTGACTGTGTTCAACACCCACAAGGGCCTATTCTGCTTAAACAGACTTCCCTTTGGAGTAAGTTCAGCTCCAGCCATCTTTCAAAGACGAATGGACTTACTCTTTAGGGATCTACCAGGTGTCCAAGTTTACCTCGATCATATCATCATAGCAAAGAAGAAAAATGACCTCACACTACTAAGACAAGTGCTCCAACAGTTACGAAAGATAAAATGAAGACTGAACCACAACAAATGTGGATTTCGCCAAAAAGAAGTCACCTTTCTGGGTCATAGCGTGGGCCAGTCCTGAACGAAAGATGGAGCCGCCTGCATCTAGATTTCGCAGGTCGATTGGACGGGCACATGATATTATACTGGTGTCACGGGCGTTTCGAAGGCCTTCGAACCGATAGTCAATCGACTCAAAGGTCAAGTTTGAGCTGCTACACGGGCGGTTTTGATGGCCGTCGAGTCAATAGTCTATCGAGTCAACTGAGCAGCCCACAACTCCTTTGAGATTTCGAAGGCCATTGAACGACGGAAGCGGAAGCGGCGCAAACTCCGAGACTTGGCGCACCGGCAGCTCCCGCGCGCGTTAGTTTCTGAGGCCATGGCCCTGTTTATGTCGTTGTGTCAATAAGTAGAATCTTACACCTGTGAAAAATATTGGAACATGCCGAGGGGCCAATGCTCTCACAACATTGCATTAGTTCTAGATCGAATACGCCGTCACTGGTACAAAAAAAACAAACGTCATGCAGCTGGTAGGAAAGAGCGCGTGTCGCGCCATCTGGTGTCTACAAATCAAACCAATTTTTGGGGCTCACGCTAGGCACTTAGGCTTAGCAGCGTCAAAATCGGCAAGTTTTCTGAATAACGAGTGCAAAACGTCGCGCATACTTTGTCCCTTTTGGTACATGAGATTAAGGGAAGGCTCAATTTAAAGTTTGTTTCTTGCCGTCGGTGCGAATAGCAAGCAACTAGTGCGAATTAGAATAGAAGCGGGTGCCTTGGTCGGCGCCATGTTGTTGCGAAATCACTCGGCGACTCAACGGCCGTTGAAAACTTCCGTGTAGCAGCGCCAGAATGTATTTTGAGTCGATAGAGTTGTGTGCTTTTCGAAGGTCATCGACTCGAAGGCCTTCCAATGTGCCCGTGTGACACAGGTATTAGTTGTAGTAGACGCAACAACTAAATGGATTGAAACACTGCCTTTGAAGTCAGCCACGTCAGAAACTACTGTGGATGCCCTACGAGTCACTTTTGCGAGGTTCAGTCTGCCCAGAACCGTAGTAACCGACAATAGGACGCAGTTCACCAGTGAATTTTTCCGGGACTTTATGGATAGGAACCAAATACAGCACCTCACCACAGCCCCATATCACCCACAATCCAACAGTCTGGCAGAAAGGGCAGTTCGCACAGTCAAGGAAGGACTGAAGAAACGAGACAGGCAAATTACGAACAAGACTCGTCAGATTCTTATGCACACACTGTAGAACAGTGCTCAAAGAAGGCAAGTCTCCGGCAGAGTTACTACTGGGATATCAAATAAGAACAAAGATAGACTGTATCACACCGAACCAGCAAACAAGAAACGCAGAGCACCAGGACAAGACTCCACAGAATTGGAAACAGGGTCAACGTGTTTGGACCCAAAGCTGGACGAGATCGAAATGGATACCAGCTGTAGTGAGGGAACAACAGGGAGCAAGAATGATCACCATTGACACTCAGCAAGGGGTTCAACGAAGAAATCTCGACCAAGTGTGAAGACGAATAGTACCAGCGAATAAACCGACAGAACAAGATCAGACAAATGACGACACGATGTCAGGACCGTCAGGCCTTGAGATACAAAGACAAAGATAGGACGCCTCCTCAGAGTCTGGAAACCAAAGTGTGCCAGCGCTGCAAGCCCCTGACCCAGAGACTTCACTCTGGAGGTCTAATCGTCAATGCAGACCCCCTGTCCATTTCAATCTGTAGGGGGAAAATGATGATGTGTCTGTGGCTGGCAACCTAGAGCGTGTGACGTGTACGTTATCAACCCCTATATATACCACTGCAGAGCACGCAATAAAGGTTATATTTCTACATTTGCCATTTAGTTGTTTATTGGCTAGACGTGACGTATCGCATCGTTCGTGCATGCTCTCGCTAATCTATGACCTGAAGTGTTTCCCATACCATCTGTCACATTCTAGACAGTGTGTGATACTGAAGTGATGACAACAACACCCCCTTTTCATTGTTCAGTAGATCAATGCGTATACTACGGCGTCTCTCATACTCCACTACGGCTGTCTCTCATAATCAAACTGGTTTTGGGACGTAAAACCCCACAAAACAACAAATGCGTATACATATGCTCTGTAAGACATTCATGTTATTTTTTTTCTAAACTACATGCTTCTTTACGTGATATCTGTATTTTCTTGCTCTCATTTTCACCTGCAGTATCATCTGTGCTTTACTGGATTTCATTGTTTCTTGGGTTTGCTGTAAAGGTTGTTGAACACTTAATTTAGGTTCATTTTGCAAATTTGTTCAAGAATTGTTTTCAAAGATAGTTCATCATTTTCTTTTGTCCATTCCTGCCTATGGCCTGTATAGCAAGCTGGCAGTGCAAAATAAACAAATAAATCATAATATTCTTCAATTAGATAGCCTGGATTAATTAATTCTGTCAGAACTAGGCTTCACTTAACCAGTCTTAATTAGGCCCCCTTGAATTAGACTTAGCTTAATTGGGCCTTACCTAACCAGTCTTAGGAAGCTCAAATTGGCTTTACCATAGCTTGACATGGTTATTCTAGCATTACATAGCCTAGCGGAGTTTTCTGCAGATTTCCCAGTTTCACCAATACCTTTAACAGCTTTGCTGTTAAAACTGAACTAGTGCATATTAGGGTGTATTCACACTTCCATCAGTCTTACCGCATCTGAACACAACTTATTCCATATTACTCTGTCAACATCTATGGGTTCGAGTCCTGAAGGGTCTTCCTTCAGTGTCTGAGACCGACAGGATGATTAACTCGTCGACAATAACTAATCGACCATGAACTAACTTTGAGGTATGCAGAACAAGCTGGATCAGCGATGGTAGTTGCGCAGTTTATTCTGACACTGTCAGTGTGCGCAACATCGAGCACATGCAGTGCACTGTGCGCACATCTCCAAGCGTAAATGTGTGTGACGAACGGAAACAAAGCTTCAGAGCATCAAAAAATGGAGTGATCATGCGGAATCGTGACCGAGCCCAGGCGCGGAGTGAGCAGGCAGCTACAAGAGCAATCTGCCAACAGCCTCCAGCAGTCGTGCGATTTCAATCAGCCACTCTGATACGACACTGAAGCCTGGTGATGTTAATGCAGTGGGAGGGGCACCTCCTTTGATGATGCCCACAAGAGTTCTATGTGCTCTATTCCGCAGAGTTGAGACAGAACTGGAAAGGGAGGTTTTTGGGTCGAAAAATCTTCACTCCTAACAGACCTTTTAGAAAAATTCTTTCGGCTGTGAATTTCTGAGAGATTTTCAATACGAACCCAGCCATTTTCAAAACCAAGCCCGAGGTGTGGTTCAGGGCCCCTTTAATGGGCGACAACACAGACACGTCTCGGAGTACGCTTCACTTGCAAGAAACTTGCAGTCGTCGCATTGACCTATCGTTTAGGAATGGGACAGGACACAAGGAAGTCTTCTTCAGTACAAGATGCACCGGTATGACCTTTGTTTGTTCCAGTGCATGCCACAAAAATGATGAAACACCGCTTCCATTGCTACCAAAGGCGACCATGCCAGATTTCTTCTGTATGCCAAAATAATTCGTCGTAAAATGCGGGTTGTATAACCGGGAGACTTACAACTGAGCTTCCTTAGTACCAACCAATTGTTTATGCTGAATGGAGTTGGCTGCGCACACTCACTAGCTAACCTGCCTCGAGACAAAATCAGATTCTGTTCACTCAAGTGATTGATTGATTTGTGGGGTTTAATGTCCCAAAACGAGCTGTGATCATGGGAGACGCTGTAGTGGAGGCCTCCGGAAATTTCGACCACCTGGGGTTCCCGTGCACTGACATCGCACAGCACACGGGCCTCAACATTTCACCTCCATCTAAATGCAGCCGCCACGGCCGGGATTCGATCCCACGACCTTCGGAGCTGCAGCCAAGTGCCATGACCACTAGACCACCATGGCGGGGCGCTCAAGTGAATGAGAGTTCATTTCACAAGCTTCATGCAACAAGACACTACACAACTGCTATTTGCAAACTTCAATTTATGAAATTTAACCTGAAAAAAAAAACCCAATTTTGATATCGTTCCACAAAAGACCTCATTTCTCCCAGATTATTGTCTTGAAAAACGATGCCAGATTTTTACCCCATGAACCTGAGAAAATATAGAATTCATAGACGAACAACGCTAGCTATACTGCGACGTTCACAACATTTCTTCGCATGGCATCAGTGCAAAGTATCTTGTTGAATACAACAACATTGCCATCTTTATTTTTGAATACTAAACAGTAACCATCACACACAGAGATCTCTTCTAGAACTACCAATACAATATTAGCAGATTGATTGATTGATTGATTTCTGGGGCTTCACATCCCAATACCACGCTATGATTATGAGACATGCCGTAGTGGAGGACTCCAGAAATTTCGACCAGCAGGGGTTCTTTAATGCATACTGACATCACACAGTGCACAGGCCTTAACATTTCACCTCCACTGAAATGTGGCCACTGCGGCCAGGATTCGATCCCGTGACCTACAACATTTTGCAGAGAGGATCGACTTTTACCTAGCATTTATACCAAGTGCAGCGAACAGGTAGAACATTTGTTAGCCTTTTTAAATCGGGCCACTCTGCCATTTTTTTTTTTAATCGCAATGTGCTCACAGATTTCAAACAGAACTAATGCAGTTAGTTTTACACACTTCAGACTAATTCACCTCTATAGTGGTAGCATTCAGTGTGTCGTTAACCACACAATGAAAAATATTTGATGCTGTTCTTTCAAAAATGCAGCTGTAAGCTTCGCTTTATTCCTAGTCTGTTTAGTGCAGTTTTGAAAGTGGTCATCAGTGTCATGGACCACAACTACACATATTTATTCATTTATTTATTATTTATTTATTTATTTATTTATTCGGTACCTGCATCGCCATTTGCAGGCATTACAGCAGGGGGGTTTATACATCACTAAATCAACAGTCATTCATTTCTGGACACAAAGTGCGGTAAAAGTCCTCATTATTTTGTAATTCAACAATGTTTGACGGAAGAGAATTACACTCGCTCGTGGTCCTACTAAAAAATGAATAACGCAAAGTGTCACCTTTAGAAGGAAATTTGCGAACTTTCAAGGCATGGTCCCTTCTACGCGAAATATATGATGGCAATGAGATGTATTTGTTTCTGTTCTAAATTTTATATCCACTCATTAATTCTTCTGTGCAGCATCCACTTAATTCCCCAGTAATTATAATTTTGGCACATAAATAAAATGACTCTCATTGTGCAAGATACCCTTCTAAGCTGACCCTGACTCGTTTAAATGATTGCCTCACCCTGATCCCAATCAAGGACATCCGACACACTTACCTCTGGTGAACTCCCAAATCTTCACCTTGCGGTCACCACCACCCGTGCACAGGATACGGCCAGAAGGCGAGAACTGCACTGCATTCACCTCCCCATCATGCGCCTCCTAGGGTGGGAGGTCACACTCTTCACACTCCAAACAAACGCTTGCTTCACAAGAGAAGCTTGGGGAAAGATAGGGGCTCAAATTGGTGAAGAGATTGCAGAAAATGATGATTAGTGACATTTCCTGTTTTAATGCAAAGACCAACGCACTGGAAAAAAAAAAAATAGGCTCCAGTGACATGGAATGTTGTCAAGCAATTGATGTAGAGACTTGAAAATGATGACGACGAATGTCACCAGAGGCACCTCTAGTAACATTCCCTGTTCGCCATCGGTTTCATAATCATTCTCATTATCAGCTGTTCATCAACTACTTCACAACAGAATTTAGTACCGGAGCAACATACAAAGATTTTTGTAATCCAACAAATCTTTGTAACCCGGCTCAGTTGCAACCATTGAAGCCTGAACTCAGAGTAGCTCATAATGCACCAGAGACACGGCAATACTGTAACCTTTGCATGCCGACTTTGCATGGCAATTAAGACAGAATATAAATTTCCCGAGCATTAGTATTCTGTGCTTCTAGCCCATGGCTCTGGCATTACCTCGAGTCAGCTTGATCCTGGGTTCACTGAGCCATCTAATAAACTATGACCTAGCATTAAGAGGGTTGTCCAAACATTAAATGGGCTCATGAAATGCTCACAAGCCACGCCTGGATCAATGATGCAGAAAGTGTTCCCGAATTCACGCTTTCATCAAGGCTACAGGCTTAAGCTCACTGGGCGTCATCATGATGCCACAGTAACGTAGACTCCTTGATTTAAACCTGAGGGAACCCCCTAGAATTTTCTTTGCATTACCCCATGAAAGCAGAAGTACGGCTCGGCACAACATAACAGCAAAAGCAGAGATGGCCAGTTATCATGTGCTCTATTGCCACATCAGTGTTCTTATGTTTCATCTGGTGGTTTCGAATGCTTTGGCAAGCATTACCAGGTGACGGCTTCATTTCTGGTGGTTGAAAAATGTATGAGCCCGATTGCTCACCTAGAATGAACCAATGCAGCCGATATTACTCGTAAGGATAAGGTAACGGTATAAATTACCAGAACCAACCGAATGGTGCTCTTTGAATTAAGCACCTGTCAGATACAAGGAGGGCATCAACGTGCGAATTAGTGAGGGTCTACTGTATTGTGCAAGTCAGCAGGCAAGTGCAGCTGCTTCAAGACGAGGTTACAGGACAGCACGTTGTGTGTTTTAATGCAATTCTTCCTCAGTGGAGTGCGTGAATCTGGAAGTTCTCACATGTTCCTTATCATGCCAACCTTCTTTCTTATTGCTTTTACCAAATAAAATTCGGCTGAGCTGAGAGTCTGCACTTGTGTGTTTCTTCTTCCGTGTCGACTTCCTGAAAGCGCTGAACGAACAACATTATGAATGCCTACCCGCTTGTTCAGTTTTCCATCCAAACAAAGCCTCCAACTGTCAGTGATAGCGACAATGAAAGTGGCGAATATTGCGTGCTAGTTTTGAGGGCAAGAAATTTGAAATTTATGATGGCTATATGCTACAGGGTTTAGGTTATAGTATTATACTATGTGTGCAGTCTTTGCATCGTGTGTGTATGTGGCTGGCCTTACTTTCCTTGTTCTGAATACGATGCAACCCATTAAAGCAATACTGAAGTGCCATGGAAGCGCCATGGAAGGTACGGTGTCTGTTTTTTCCATTGCAATGTTGATGTTTTGTGTGACGTCACACTGTTGACAATCAGGAACTGGTCTATTGAAACTGGTTACACGCATATCTCAACTATGATTTTAAAACTTTGTTTCCTACTGCAATGGTACAGCTGCAGATCACTAGCGGAACCCAGATGTGACATTTACGTGGTGCTTCATCCTCAGTGTCACTAGACTACCACCACCACTGCCTGAGGACGGTGTCCTTCTCTTCTCAATGGCTCCAACTCTGGACCGGTACTAGAGTGTACAAGAACTTTTGAGTGGCGCGAGCGCCTGCCTAGGCGCGGCCGTTTCAGCGTGGAACGATGCGGTGGCGCTGGCGTCGACCAATGTTCCCGGGCGGATGGCTGGCAGGCGTTCCGCGTACGCGTTGGTACCTCTCCGTCGCGCCCAGGATGATCTTTTTCATTCCTTGTTATAACCCCCCCCCCCCGCCCCCTTTTCAAAAATTTTAATGCAAATAAATATTATTTGACAGTATTGTTACTGAAGTCGCCGCCGACTGTATTGCAGCCTGAAATAGCGTAGCACATCGTACCGCATAACGAGCGCGTTTCCCCACCTTTTTTACAGTGTAATTTACAGCTAGCCGGTACACATCGGAAGCCTCCCTCATCCCCCCCTCCCTTTTGAAAAAAAAAAAGGAATGTGTTGCACATAAGACAAAGTACTCCTCGCCCGTTCCACGTAAAGCACCAATGTTGAAATCAAATAAAGGGCGCGTTGCCTGTGGTTGCGTTCACCCACAACAAAAGCAAGCTTTATTGACATTGTCACTGTCTGAAGAACGGCAGTTTTTTCCAAAGCTCCCTTTCATTTTAATATGGGAATGCGTTTATTGTTGTAGGACCCACAAAAATGCACATACATAATACTGCAGAAAGACGCCTTCAGTGAAACATAGCAGTGCAAGATTTTGAGAGTTTAAGCAACAGCACAGCAAAGCAAAGTCGTATTAACAATTTATAACGTAAAAATGCAAGGTTCGCATACTTATACAAACAATAAATTTGCAATTAAAATTATAAAAGCCATAAAATTATAGAGCCAGGATACACAATATAACATAATACAAAACAGAATGGCAGAGCTTAGGTTGGCTTTCTAAAATGCATTTAAATAAAGGAAGATGTTATTATCGTTGCAAAATCGTTTAAAGCAGAACAATGAATCGGCTTAGTTCGAGTAATTGTGCTCTGAGAACCCTAAAGCTGCTAAATTAACCATCACAGGTTTATTAATACAAAAAGATTCAAGATCAAATATTATTTTCAGATTTCGCATCAGAACTTGCACGTTCTCTTGCTTACAAATTAAACCTCTTCTCGGAAAAATCATCTCTCTTCTTGGTGCCCCTTTAAAAAATTAAGAGCGCAATAAAATATGCACGAAAACTGACATCCTTTTTATGCCAATGCAGCAATTTATAGCCTAAATTTCAGGTGCTGCTGTGCGCTTCTTCGTTTCTCACCCCACCACGTGTTAAGACCCCTTATATAGAAATGCATACGTGTGACCACGTAAAAGCTGATCAACTTAGCAGTTAATGACTTGCAATGTTCTTGCAACCAACAACCACAATGCTTTTCCTGTTGATCACTGCCAGGATATCCAAGATGTTATCTTTGTGTAAGTCACTCTTCCTAAAACAACCAGTGAAAATGTCTTCAAGTTCACTAATAAAGACAAAAAGTTCCGGAGTAGGGTACAGAACACCACCGAAATCACAAGATTTCACGTCTTTCAGGTCTTAAAAAGGGATAACTTGCGTCTTTGTTGCAGACATGGATATCCAGTTGTGCAACATGGCGCGTAACAATGGTTTAAACGTCGTTTTTTTGCCATTTCACGACCAAAACAGAGATGCCGACTACAGAGGCTACCATGCCGCCGACCAAACCTGGGTAGATTGGGCGATGGCAGCGCCGCCGCTACTTTTGCCGCAATTTGGGCAAGGGGCAAGCAAGGAAAGAGCGTTCCGGTCGCGCCACTCAAAAGCTTCTAGTACACTCTACCGGTACCATACAATTAGCTCACCACGGACGCTACTCTGATAGGAACACTCCCTTCAGCCTGGACGCCGCCAGCGTGAGCATCACGGTGCCCTATGTGGCTTGCCCGACAGCGCAGTAGAGCTTTCGTGTGCTATCGCACAACTTTGTGGCAAGCTCAACACATTGATGTCGCCACGCTCCAGGCTTCCATAGAGCGCATTGCAGGTATTGTGCAAGATCACAGCCCTGAATGGCGCGGACCCTGTGCTCTCAAACAGAACATTAAATGGCTCACCCAAAAGGGCCGTGGATTTCCTGCATGTGACAACCGAATTCTTTACAAACACCCACCGCATCATGGCGTTGAGAAGCTGAGAGTCCTCTCCAGCCCCTTGCTGCCATCAGCTACTTGGGAAATACCACAGTTCCGGGAACTCCAGCATGATACTGATCACTGGATTGAGACCATAAACATCATAGGCGATTGCCATGCCTGGCTGGACCATTAGAGATGACTGACAGGCACGGAAACAGTGCGCTTTGGACATCTCCTAATCACCACCTTTTCACCATGCAGAATCTGCTTATGTTCCTGATTGCCTTGTCGACCGTACACGTGTGTTCACCAGATGTTGTCAAGAATCTATGGCCCCAACAAATCCCGTATGACGGACGTGGCAATGAATTCCACAATTTTACTGCTACTGATGGCTTCATAATGCATCTCCAGCGCTAACAAAGATTAAAAAAAAAGGAAGACGACAGGACAGCACATAGGCAGAACGCTAGTCTAAGTTCCAACTAGCCAAGCTAACTGCTTTGAGTACTGACGGTCTCATCTTTGGGCTTCCAGCCGCATCAACCACACCAATAGTACCCGAGGTATATTTAAGCAGCTGGCTCATCGACCTGCCTTTCAGTGGGCACGGAAACAGTGCGCTTTACACGTCCCCTAATCACCGCTTTTTCACCATGCAGGTGTGTACTAAGTTTCCTCTCTACGATAAAAGATCAAAGGACCCATTTTTGCTGCTGTTTTCGTGTCCAAAAGTGTTCTGCGAAATTGTTTGCGACTTCTTTTCTATGCTTTTTTTACTCTTGCAGTCTGGGGAAGTTGAAACTAACCAGGGACCTAAAACATGCTCTGAGAACCTACTCGACATTGAAACGTTACAAGAAAATCTCGCAGATCCGATGAAAGCGATGTTTAGGCTACTGAAAGATGTGCACACTCGTACGCTTCAAGGTTTGAAAGCGTAGACCGAGCTGGCTGCTGATGTGAAGGCAATTAAGAACAGCCAAAAGAACATAGAAACAAAATATCGGCAATACAAGGGAGACTAGACGAGTTTGAAGAAAAATCAAAGAACATTGATCATCTCGGCAAAGACTTATCAGAAATGCACAACTATGAACGGCTCATGCGATAACATCACTTTGCATGTGAGGCACGCGAGCACTGTCAGCCCCTGTCATTGCCAAAGCCCGTTTCTCGAGCAGAGAGGAAACACCCAGACCATCTTTCGTCAGGCGAAAGACCATAAGGGGAGCCGGCAGGAGATGGGCAGTCGCGCGCATTATCTCGAATGACGCTCCCCACTTGAAGCAGTAGTGACACACAATTTCTAAGGCAAGATAACTTGTGGGATAGATTTGTGTGGACACAAATGCATCATATACAAATATCAACAGCTGATATATAGCCTATAACACACTTTTTAAGCGAATAGGAACGGAGCACAACTGAATGTCCGGGAAGTTTTCCTGTTACCCATACAACCAGGAGAAGCGATGAAAATCCGGAAGTATCCCGCGTAATCTGGGAGACTTGGCAGGTATGTAAACAACAGCTAACAAAAACACGGCCTTCAAGAATGGCACCATGGAGATGACGTCATGTGGCCCCAAATCTTGAAGGCCATGCTTTTGCGAACCCCTAAGCGGTAGCGCGAAGACAACCACCTGAATGCATACATAGCGTTGATGCAAGTCAATGCTGCCAGTGCAGTCTGCCAGAGCCACACCCACTTTATGTCCAGCTCATTTGGTGCCTTTGCCTGTCAGCCTTTTACAGCGTAACCTGTTATGAGATCACAACAAGGGTCGTTTTTGGAGCCGTAGTTGTCCGCCGCCGCCGCCGCTGCCGGTGTCCGTCATCACTATCACACCAATTTTAGAAAAAAAAAATAACCAGGACTGAGGAGGATTCGAACCCAGGTCCCTCTATGTGGCATTTGAGCATTCTACCACTGAGCTATGCCTGTGCTTGAAAAATAATCACTAAAGACCTAAGCAGGTATAAAGCCTGCCGAGGAATCACATTAACAAATGCAATGTTACATGGCAAATTAGTAATATGCCACTATGCATCGAGGGAAGTGGATTGCATAACAAGTGTGAGGAATCATTTGAAAGAACACAGGAGTGCATGCTTTATAGCTCTGCACCCATTACAGAGGCATCATCAACATCATCATCATGAAACGATCTTCTTCAACTTTTCCATCATCATTATTACAAAGCTCTGCCTCACGAAGCAGTTTTGTCGTATCATGCCATGCGTCATGTGATAGGTGACATGCACAGTCCCAACAGCAACCTGACTTGGCTCTTTCATATACCTGATGGCCCGATCACTTGGCCAGATCCCCAAGCGTTTACAAAGGCCACTAAGAAGCCCACTCCTCCAGCTTGCGATGTCACTGTCCTGCGATTCCGCACAGGCCTGGACTTTTTCAACAATGTTGCTGCTATGTGTTACTATCTAAAATTGGTGCAGCGGACAAGTTAGTGCACTAACAAGCATTGTGCAACCCCCAAAGCAACACAACGACACCGCATTTTCGACACCATCGCACACGTACAGTCGAACATGGATATATTGAACCCACATATATCAAATTTTCAGCTATATTGAACTCGTAAATTATCCCCTTGAAAATCCTTTGTAAGTATAGAAATTCACACGTTTATATCGAACGCTATTTTTACCCGCCATCGGATATATCGAACGCTGCGCGAGCTGGAAGGTGCGCTTTGGCATTCGCCACCTTCGCAGCACCGCACCTCCGCCGACACCCGCAACGCTTGAAAAACGTGAGGGCAAGAGGGCTCGGACTGTACTCCTGTTGGGTGGCCCTGCCATGCTGGTCTAGTGGTTATGGCGCTCGGCTGCTGATCTGGGGGTCACGGGATCGAATCCCGGTCGCGGCGGCTGCATTTTGATGGAGGCGAAATGTTGAGGCCCGTGTGCTGTGCGATATCAGTGCACGTTAAAGAACCCCAGGTGGTCAAAATTTCCGGAGACCTCCACTACGGCGTCTCTCATAATCAGAGCTGGTTTTGGGACGTTAACCCCACAAATCAAATCAATCCTGTTGGGTGTGTTCGCCAACTTGTGGAACGGCTTTTCTTTTTCCTTTTTTTTCCATCTCTCTCTTTTTCATGCTTTCTCCACGTTACCGTCGGCTCGGAGAGCAGGAATGGAGGAGCCGGCAACCTCCTCCTTTTGCCTTTTTCTTTTTTTTTTAGAGCAGGAACGAAGGAGCCGGCGGCCTCCTCCTTTCGCTTTTTTTTTTGTTGTTGCTGTTTTGTGAGTTTTGATCAGCCAACCACAGCTCTCGCCTTTCGTACATCGCTCTGCCCTTGCAGGTGGCCTGGGTAGCCATCGAACGCCATCGTGACTGAATGCAAGCGAGCGCTTTGTTGGCAGAGTTGCCCGTAAAGCAGATTACAGCCACAGTCTCTACAGTGCATTGCCAAGTGACCTGACATCAGTCGTCACATTATAGTGGTGCAGCTTAAGTCGTTCATTTAAGCACCTGTCTATGTACCTTCTCCCGCAGGACAGTGGAATGGAATACACCACGTCATCCACGCAACCCACAAATGGCGGACGGTGTTGTTTCGTGCAGTGGGAGGCACGTTCATCAGTGTTTACTGCCTTGCATATCCGACCTAACGAAAGCTGGATACCCTATGCCCATCCTGTCAGCAGTGGCTGAAAGCCTGCTGCTGAGGCTCAAGAACCCAGTGAGGTTCTAGGTAAAAACCGCAGCGAAAGAAAAAAGGAATGTGACCATCATCCCATATTGCCACATGATTTCCCACAATCTAAAAAATGTGGGTAATCATGCGGGTGGGTAATCATGCAATCTGTTTCCCGTACCTCAAAAGTTAGGTCGGACATGCAAGGCAGTAAACACTGATGAACCTGCCTCCCATTGCACGAAACAACACCGTCCGCCATTTGTGGGTTCCGTGGATGACGTGGTGTATTCCATTCCACTAGCCTGCAGGAGAAGGTATATAGGACAGACCGGCAGGAACGGAGCAAGAATTCTTGAGAAGGGGAAGCGGCGCTCACTTGGGCAGCCCAGTAAAGTCACACCGTAGGAATGAATGGATGGATGGATGCTATGAGTGTCCCCTGTGTACGGGGTGGTGACATGTGCACCACCTAGCTCGTAAAAAAATTTAAGAACATTTCTTTTATTTTTCCCCTCTCTCTAAGTTTTCCTCATGCCTTTTAAATATACTTCAATTAAATCGATCATACTATAGGAAAAATGTAAATTCATAGCCCAGTTCTCTGCCCCATATGGCAGAAAGTCCTTATTTTTCCCTATAATTATTTTTGTCCATTCTCTCTGGTTTTCTGCCACCAGTATTCTGTCCGTTTCTTACTTATTTCAATCGCGGGTGTGTTCAGGTTTCTGTTGTTCTCCCTAAAACCCAAGGCTTCCTGTAGGTGTAGGGTGGTGCCCAAACGTACACCTGGGTGGATATTTCCGCATTCAGTCAGAACATGCTCCGTCGTTTCCCCATCTCCCTCACAGCATGTGCATTTTTCTTCTTCTTTACTGAATTTCGCTTTAAAACTATGAGTTCTAAGGCAGACCAATCTCGCTTGAAACAGTAAAGCACTTCCTCTTGAATTATCATAATTATCATAGGGCATGGCGCCAGCGCACCCTCTGCCGGGCGAAAAAAGAAATGCGCGCGTCGCACTGTGGCCTCCACGATCGGCTGCTGCGGTGCGACGTCGAGCTGTGGAAGCCCGTGAGAGTTCTAGAGTCAGCAGATGACAAAGAATACGCGGCAGCTCTCACACCCTTTCCTCCCAAGGCCATTTACACATGCGAGCTCACAACAAGCCAGCGAATGACTTCCAGTGGCATGCGTCGTCTGCTCTGGAGTGAGTGCAAGCAGCTCTTTCTAAGCACTGTACGGCACATAACTAATTCAGCATTTATTATTTACTGCAGCTAAAATGTCCGCCACCCCTATCTATTGATACTACAGAGTGAAAACTAAGAAAATTTTGCAATATATGAGACGGTAACACAATAAGTATGCATCGCGCCCATAGGATGACATGTAAACGATGGGAACAGACCAGCAGCGTCATCTGTCGTGATGGGCAGAAAACTCAACTTTCTCCTCGCCCAAGCGTTACATTAACGGGCCACCGCAGCGGCATAGCAGTTTGCTATCCTCAAGTACTTCTTTCTCCGTGCCGGCAGGTGCTTAAATGAAAGACTCAAGGAGCACCACTATAATGTGACAAGACTGATGTCGGGACACTTGGTGTTGCACTACTGAGACTGTGGCTGTAATCCGCCTTATGGGCAAACCTCTGTGCTGCGCTAAAGCCGGAATAAAACGGCACATGAAATCACTGAAGCTCAGGAGGTTGACCGGGTGGGCTCGTCATGCGTTAGCGCTCCTTCTATTCCGCTCACGAAGGAACATGATTACCTATTGCTAGTTAAGGAGTGATCGCTTGATCTTGTGTGAATGACGCGGTGGCGCTCGAGGTATCAGCGACGTTTCTGTTCTGTGTTTTTTTTTTTTATCTTGTTGTTATTGAAGGGTTACCCCATAAATATGCAAGCTGAACCAAAATAAACTGTTCATAAACTGCTAGTTGAAGTCAGCACTCTGTCCCGTGTCTTTCTGGTCTGTGTCATCGTGTTTTTGTGCTGTTGTTCTTAAAAGATATGCATCACCAACTAGCCTGCCATCTGTCGTTATTGAAGTTCTCGAAAAAGTGCGCCTTCTTGTCCAGATGAAGACCGCCCGAGGTCAACACATACCGGGACTCCATGTCACGGTTCACGGTGCATGTGAAAGGGATGCCGCATCTGTACCTAAGAGGCTCAACTGACAATTAGCCAGCATTTAGTCCACCTCCAACAAGGAAGTTATGTGGAGTACAGAGCGCTTACAGCCCTACCAATGTCACTCACTTATCGTCTGTCTGTTGTGCTGTTATGTTTAACTGTGTATAAAATATGCAGAAATAAAGGGAGTGAGACATTTGTCTGCTAAGATAAGACACAGTTGTTGCTTCATTCACCACATGTACCGCTTTCGCTACACATACTTTGCAAGTAACACTGTCACCAATGGCTGCACAAATAATGAAAAACATGTTGATGCTACGTACATATTTCAGCAGCAGCCGATTGGGTACAAATGACTGCAGGCACATAGGTGGCACGGGCCGAGTGCTGCAAAAAGCATGAACAAAGTGGTTTCACCTAACTTATGTGCACTGCATAATGCATGTTTTGCAAGTTGCTCTTGCTCTCATTCATCAAGCTTTTTTTCTGTTTACAGATATAAAGCCACTGACAGAGAGTGATGAGAATGAAGCAGCAGTCTGTTGGTGCTATGCCGCTTATACCTGTGTCACACGGGCATATTGGAAGGCCTTCGAGTCGATGATCTTCGATGAGCCCTCAACTCTATCGACTCAAAATACATTCTGGCGCTGCTACACGGCAGTTTTGAACAGCCATTTAGTCGCCGAGTGATTTCACAACAACATGGCGGCAACCAAGGCACCCGCTTCAATTCTAATTCACACTAGTTGCTTGCTATTCGAACTGATGGCAAGAAACAAACTTTACATTGAGCTATCTCTGAATCCCACATACGAAAAGGAACAAAGTATATGCGACATTTTGCAGTCGTTATTGAGAAAATGTGCAGATTTTGACACTGCTAAGCCTAAGTCCCTAGCGTGAGCCTCAAAAGCAGTTTGATTCATAGGCACCAGATGGCGCAACACGTAGTCACATGTCACCGCCCCGTTACAAAGGGGACGCTCATAGCATCCACCATCCATCCATCCATCCATCCATCCATCCCATGAGCTGTATGCATTTGTTTTTATACGAGTGACAGCATGTTTGTTCTAGAAATAATGCAATAAAGTGAGACCGTTGGCCTCTCGGCACGTTTTCAATATTTTTCATAGGTGTAGGGTTCTACTTATTGATACAACGACATAAATAGGGCCATGGCCTCAGAAACTAACGCGTGCAGGAGCTGCCGTTGCGCCATGTCTCGGAGTTCGCGCCACTTCCGCTTCCGTCATTCAACGGCCTTTGAAGTCTCGAAGGAGCTGTAGGGTGCTCTGTTGACTCTATAGACTATCGACTCGATGGCCATCAAAACCGCCCGTGCAGCAGCTCAAACTTGACCTTCGAGTCGATGGACCGTTGGTTCGAAGGCCTTCGAAACGCCCGTGTGACACCTGTATCAGTCAGACACTAAATTAAAATGTGACACAAGCTAACTTCCCGAGCTCACCAAATAAAAGATCCGCTCATCAATTTGGTCCAGTGATGCTCTACAAAACACCACAGTGCATAATGGCGGCAATGACAGTGTGCAGTGTCTGTAATAGTTGTTCCAATGGATGGAATCCAACAGTCCATGGACAAGTTGGTTCATTTCATCCACTTGCCCTCCAATCTTCGCACGCAATGAGGCTGTTTAATTAGAACCGGTGTATTTCGGTGAGGCATTAGTGACAAAGGAAAACAGGGCTTGTATAAAGGTGTTTATCTGGCAGAGCTTGGAGCACTGGTCTGAAGCAAGGTAAAAAAAAACTTGGAGCATCATCAGTAAAGGCAGGCACAGCGTCCAACCGCGAGAGCCATGGCTCACCAAGAGCGCTGAACCCAGTAGTGTGTCGTCTATTCGTGGTCCATTCACTAGTGTATGGACCCATTAGTGTTCCACTTCTTGTCTGCAATCACCCCCGGGAGAGACAAGGGTGCTGTCCAGTGACCTAACAGTTTGTCACGATGAGCGGATCATAGTATGCCTTCAGGTGGTCAGCACAGGCAGTGTCCCAGCCGCGATGATGCTAGCCCAAAAACGGTTTAAGTGGCTCAATTATATTGCACAATATGGTGTGCGGAAGCTGCACAATAAGTTGATTCTACCAACATGATTGTTAAAGACCTTTAACAGGACTTACTCGGGCCATGTGTAATGTCTCCCGTCTCGTGGTCTAAAGCTTGATTGAATGATTTGTGGGGTTCCAGCTCTGATTATGAGAGACGCCGTAGCGGAGGTCTCCAGGAATTTCGACCACCTGAAGCTTGCTGGAACTCTTAAATGCACTGGACTGTGTACTTTTTGCTGCCATTGCTACTTGGACTGCTGCAATTTCACTTCTGGCCATGTCGTCAAACATTAAGCATTAAGACATTTTTGGAATTGGTCAGAAATTGGCGATTTCAATGGGAGACAACATATTTTCTGCATAGGCTACAACACATTGCTACTGTTAGAACAGCTATAGCAGTCATTTTTGGGAGAGGGTGGCTATAAGATGATGAAGTTAAGATTCTTCCACTATACCTGCATTAATTAAAATTTATTCAACAGACAATGGTCCAAGTACAAAATGCCAATAATGTGCCTACCTGTCGTTGGGCACCACAACTGGCTCCCTGGCAGCATCCTCCAGATCCCTTTTCACTTGAGCTTGCTTCAGCCTGCGGAAACCGTTGATGCTTACTGCACAGACAGGTGACATTAAAGGGGCCCAGCAACATTTCTCGAACCTAGCCAGAAAGCAGTTGCCAATCAGTTGTCGAGGCCCCTCTGAGCATGTGACCCAAATATTGTTATGCTGCACACACCAGGGAATTTGGTTTAAAATGGAGCGGAAAAAGCAATGGCTCATTTCATGATTGCACAAACAACATCTGCTATGCTTTATTTGTTCTTCTTGCTGTTGGTGCATGTCTGAGTAGCTAATGCGCATCTGAATGGACGAATGCAGGAAGAAAGCGAAGTAGACAGAAGGAGCGCAAACTACCAACTGGTTTTATTTGTTCATGAAATTGCATTTATATGCATGCTCACAAGTCACGTTAGAAGGAAAGGGGTGTGAGGGAGAAAGGTATGCAAGCCAGATGCACCTCACATCAACAGTAGGTGCGCAGAAAATTGCTTTCCGCTTTATACAAAGTAACAGAAGAGTCACTTATACAGTCACCACCTTTTCCTTTAATTAAGAAAGCTTCTAAAAGTTCTCAACCTACTCTTTCCCGACTTCTTCCCAGAATCTTTGTTTTTGGGCAACGGTTCACATCCCATACATGTGCTACAGTGAGTGGGCAAGCTTGTTCCTTCTCTTTTTCAGAGTGACATGGCATGCTCTCCTGCACATTCATTCACACAGTTTGGCCAATGTAAGAGCAGCAACACTTAGGTGATATTTCATAAACCACTTTCGTGGTGCATTTTACGAAAATTTCGGTGTGCTTCATCAGTGATCGGCGTGATTTGTTCATTTTCAGCTCAACAAATAAGGAACTGTGCTCATCTTTCTTAAAGCGCTATGAAAGAGGTCGAGCGGCTAAGCCAGTGCCTCATGTGACGGCATACGTCAAAAGAAGAGCGAGTGTTTTCCAGCTGTGTTTGAAACAAATTGCGAATTTCCTGGTGCATGCAGTGCAATAATATTTCACTTGCATTTTCAGAAGTGCATCCACCACAGATAGGCACCGTTTTCTGACTACATTTGGTAAGTGTTGCAGGACCCCTATCAGAGGGTAACCAAGCTAAAAATCTTGTCACTGCAACAAGGCTGCTTAGGATGAACCTTAGCCAATATGGTAAAATATTGCCATGACCCCCTTACGAAAATATTTTGCTCTTAACTGGCAAGACATGTTTGACACATGATCTAACAAGTGATAGCACTAAGCAGGCGAAATGTGCATTCCCATTATCCCACAAGTGTAACTCACAATCACACTGCTTCGTAGGAAATGCAGTGGGCATAACCATAACATCAAATGCCTCAGTACTTCTCGCTAGTGCTATGAGTGTGATTAACAAGTGCGAGGCACTTAACTCGCCCACCAATGTATGCAATACTGGTATTATCACACTAAGAGAAACACTGCTACAACCTAGAGTATGCAACTGTAAAATATTTCCTTAAGTGGGTCATTTTCATGTCTTCCATTGCAACTGTACTGCTCGCCAAGGCGTACCGCTCGTTATTTCAATGCCACTACAGAGTCATTGCACCAGCATGGCAGTGACAGCAGTCCATTACACACCATCGACGAATCTTTGTTGTAGCCTTATAGGTAGACTATACATGAGTCTAGCTTTGTCCTGCATTATCACTGTTATTACTATCATGACAGTCTAATCTAGTTATAACAACACTGAGGTGCCATGAAAAATACATTGTCATAACTGATAATTGTTATAACCAGACTGCATGAAAAAAAACCTAACCAAGAGGACCGCAGATCTCTTTTGCTGTGAGTGTGTAGGGGGAGGGACGGCCAATGGCCCCTTCCAACACTCTATGCTCCCCAGCACAACAATGGTGTACACCAATAGGAATGCGTTATGAGGACACATATGAAGAAGAATGGACACACACAGCACAACTTTCAAATTGATTATTCGAAAATGAAGGCAGCATCACCTGTAAATGTTCATTACAAATGGTACTTTATCGTGCACTCTGCATTCTGTTGGCACCCAAAAATTCCAGTTCCTTGTCTGATAATGCGAGGGAGGCTGCAATAATGTAGGTTTGTGGATGTTAACAAATCACTTCAACTTTGACGGTAAGTCTTGCCGTGTCACGAATATTGGAAGGAAGGACATTGAAAGCAATGCCCATTCAGAGAATAAACAGCAATGACTGTAAAGCACAGCAACAGGACTTTTACTTCCTACAGTCAATTCCCAGTAATTCGAAGTCGCTTAATTGGAATTTTCGGTTAATTGGAAGTGAAGTCGGGGTCCCGTCAGTTTTGCATGCAAGCCAATAGAAAAAAATGATCGGTAATTCGAAGTTAGAAGTCTAAGGTGTCGGTTAATTAGAAGTTATTTCCCAATCTTATAGCTCAAGCTGATCGTAATGTTTGAGAAATTCCGTATTATTAAAGCGAAAAACAGCTTTGCATGCTGAATTTACATCGCTAGCATTGCAGCTGACTACAGTGCCACAGCTCATGAAGCGTTAATGTTAGGTACTGGCGGCATCCGCATTGCAGCTGACAACAGCGCCGAAAATGATGAGGCAGCAGGCTTAGCCCATCTGCCCAGCACAATCTCAGCCTCGCATGGTCGTGTTGACGTGCTAGGCCTCTCTGTTTGTTTTCTCGAGTGTTAGTGAATCGGCCCGCCGGCATCGTTGCACAGTCGTGGCAATGGCAACTCGCGGACCTTATCGTATGCTTGACTTGGCGATGAAAGTTGAGATTTCGAAGGCAGTTGAGGACGGAGGCAACAGAACACCGCCAATCGGCAAGCGGGACATCGCACGGAAGTACGGCATGAAGTGCTCTTTCGAACACCAATAACAAGCACTCGACACTCGAATCATTTGAGAACGACCAATTTAAAATGTCATGCATGAGAATGCGCACCGGTGCCCACCCGGAGTTGAGCAAGAGTTGCTCATTTCAATTAGGGAGGCCTGGAGCAACCATCTTCGGCTCAGTGGTGATATCATAGCAGCAAAAGCCTTATCGCTTGCGGCGATATTAGACATTACAAATTTTCGTTCATCCGATAGATGGCTGTACCGAAAGCACCTTCTCGAGCGGATGCTTTCGTGCATGGATAACTCCACGCAGTGCGAGGTGAGCCTCCTCAGTGCTATCCACATGCTAGCGCGAGCATGGGGTTGCGTTAAAGAGGAGACGATTGCGAACTGCTTCAGAACCTGTGGCTTTAGTGCAAGTGCCTCGAGAGATGGAGGTGGTTCGTCTTCTCCAGCGGGGGAAGCGCACACAACCGAACTTGATGACGACAGTCTTCGACCAGCTCATCCCTTTCGGAGAATATGGTGCCGTTGGCAGTCAAGTTGAAACGTGTGGTGCGCTGACGGACACCGAAATACTCGAGATCGTTCGGCCCAACAAGGCTGCTGACGAAAATGACTTGGACGACGATGTTTCAAGCGAGATGCAACCTACGGCTGCTGATGTAGCTGCGGGCCTTGCCCTCGCGCAGCAGTTTTTTGCTGCAGAGAGCAACGCCGTGGAAGCACTCGGCCACGTCTACAGCCTGCAGAACTTGCTCTCCGCGGTAAGATGCCGCAAACAGATTCCTTTTCCCAATTAATTAATAAAAATGTCTGTTTTTACCCGCTTTGGTTAATTGAAAGTTCGGTTAATTCAAAGTTTTCACGGTCCCCGTCAACTTTGTATTAACGGAAGTCAACTGTATTAGAATTAGAGAGACCACACACAAAGATATACATAAGAGGTACTA
This sequence comes from Hyalomma asiaticum, assembly GCA_013339685.2. Lineage (NCBI taxonomy): Eukaryota > Metazoa > Arthropoda > Arachnida > Ixodida > Ixodidae > Hyalomma > Hyalomma asiaticum. The sequence goes on from CM023482.1 coordinate 12,805,547, forward strand.
AAATACGCTCAATGAAATAATTTTACAAAAACTGTCCCTTGTCTGGCTGCTATTTTCATGAGTCTGGCAACACTAGACCCCTGGTACCTGTTGATGGCGTCGGTCTTACTTGGAAGCAGATGTGTCACTCTCAGATTGCCGTTAATGGCCTTTGCCGTCGTGTTGCCGCTACCCCGAGGTCATCGCTGCTTCACCAGCATGGTAGTACAGTCGACTCTCGCTACAACGAAATTGACGGTGCGCGGGAAGAATTTCGTTGAAGCAAAAATTTCGTTGTAGTGAAATAAAAAAATATAACTGACCTGAGCTGGTAGAACAATGAAACTTTTATGCCTCAATCTTGCACGCGGCACGCGGCGTCACGGCGGTAGTCAGAAGGGTTCAGAAACCGCGAGTACTGAAACCATACCTGTCAAGTTTGGAGAAACAGAAACTGGAAGATTTACGTATTTACTCGTTTCTACTGCGTCCTCGATAGTAACGCGCACCCGTTTCCTGGGACCAAAAAGAAGTGAAACACCCATTGTAACGCGCACCCTCGGAAAAGAAAAAACTCCTTAGTAATCAACCTTCTCACATTCATAAAAACAAATGTCGTACTCGCGTAATGAACGCACTCGCATAATAAACAGACCGTCGATTTTGGACCCCTGCAGTCCCTCGAATGGCCGTGCTGTGGCTTTCCCGCTTCACTTGATCTGCGTCGTCTCGAAGACGTTTGGCGCGCCGATTCATAACTCCTGCGTCCCGACAAAACTGCCGCACGTTGGCGGGCCTATCCGTGTGCAAGAGTCGGTAACATCATTTACTCGCAGTGCTGCGTTCCTCCGTGCTGTCGCAGTTCCCTCAGGCTCGCTGCCGCGTGCTGCCATGCGTGCTGCGCAGGATGGCACAGCTAAGTTTAAGCATGATCGGGGCGTGGCCTCAGAGATTGCCGCGATGCAATCTCGGATGTCATGCAGTGCGTACGACTGAGAGGCTCAGGCTCAGCACAGATAGGAGGGAGAAATGCGATGATGAGCCGTTTTGCGTGCGGTGATGAGAAACATCTTTTCCCCCGTTACGGCCACCCGCGAACGCTACCGAAAGCTGCTGCAGCTGGGCATCTCAGAGATTGCATCGGTGACGTAGCGACTTTGATTGGCCACAAGACGGCCAAGCCAGCACGGCATCGTCAATCTACGCATCATGTGCGCAGGCCTACGCATCATGTGCGGCGACATAGAAACTACAGAAACTATGCGCGCCAAAGACCGCCGCGTCGCTGGTTCATTTTTCACTGGTAACCGTTCCACAGTGCCCGATCACACATAAGAGGCGGCAATTTGGATGCCGACAGCGATATGGTAACGTTGTCGTTCGTTTGCACTCGATCCTAACACGCGTACGATTTTTGGACGCGTTTTATCGGAAAAATAGGTGCGTGTTAGATTCGAGTAAATACGGTACTTAAAGGGGGGGGGGGGGGGGTGCTTTGACCATAAAAAATAGTTGTCGACCCTGGTGGAGGAGTTATTGCAATGATATGGACACTGTTAGCGGGTTTTTGCAGTTGCCGTTTTTCTGTACAAAGTCCAACTCGATAACACTGCCTGCGCTTGTATGTTCTACGCGCGAGTAAAAGTGCGCTATAATGCTGGGGAGGAACGCGGCTGAAGCAGAGATGAAACGACCCGGCCGTCTCCGCCGAACGAACTGAACAAGGCGATAACATCGCACCGCGCGTGCGATGGCTGCCATCGCCTGCTTCTCAAGCAGATAGGAAACGCCCAGCCCTTCTTTCATCGGGCGAAGGACCAAAAGGGGCGCCGGTGGGAGAGGGGTGGTCGCGCGCGCTATCTCGACGGGCATCGGCAGACGGCATCAGTAGACATCGGTAATCAACCACGCAATCAACAGTGGCCGTTTCTGGTGGCGCCAACACGCAATTCCGACTTTGTAGACACATTTTTATCTTCTGAAATGCACCCAAATCTTTTGCATTGTGCTTACTGCATAGCAAATTGAATTTTCGAGACTGGAACTGCATCGTCAAATTTCGTTGAAGTGGAACGGCACAAAAGAATGTGTTCGTTGTGGTGAGTATATTTATGCATTGACTCCTATGGACTGCTGAGGGGAATCCGAGAATTTTTCATTGTACCGGAAATTTTGTTGAAGCGACGTTCGTTGTAGCGAGAGTCGACTGTATCACTGCTGACTGAATTGAAGACTTATCATCCATGTACCAAAAGTTGTCATTCCGGATCTGCCGCAGCTTCATCCTGCTAGGCCTCGTCGGCTAGGAGCCTCGATCGAACCGTGGCTTGTCATACTGAACCTCTTACTCGAGAGCAACACGTCACTGCACTTCACCGCAGCCATGTCTTGCCGAGGACTATCTCACAGCCTCTCAGTTTGATGCTCATGCTCAGCAGTGCATGTTACCGCGCTTCACTGTAACTGCATCATTCCAAGAACTACTATCTCGTGACCACCAGCCATCTTGGAAGAAGAATCATCACCATCACATTCGAGCCTGCTGTGAGTAGCTGCAGTGCCAAATGCCTCTACGGAACTGTGTCATCGTCAACAGCGCCTCTATGAGCCACCAGATCCACCACGCATCAGCCAGCTGCCAGACGTTCCCACCACGAGTGCGTTGCTTATGGACCATCTTTCCTCACCGGTGCCACATTGAATAGTGCCTGCTCTACCTTCCTTTTCTTACTCACTTCAGTCACGTTTCTCAAGCTCTCCGACCAATGATGTGGCCAGATGTGGTGCAGGCCATCAAAAAACTTCCCATCCTACACGAGCCATCATTTCTTGTCCACCTCTGGCACATGCCTGGTGTGCTTTCGATCGCTCTTCTGTGCTACTTCACCTTTGTCACCTTTTGCGCCTGCCCCTTTACTCATGACATGCCAATTGACTGCGACTGTGGTAAACCATGGTGGACCAATTAAATTGAGGGGTGCACTTGCACTTTTCTCAATGAGCAGCAAGATGGACATCACTGCTCTTTTTGACAATATTGTTGCAGACGGTCATTTAGGCATAGAGAAGTTTACCCTACGTATACCTAATAATAATTTCTAGGGTATTATGTCCCAAAACCATGATACGATTATGAGCGACGCCATAGTGCAGGGCTCTGGAAATTTCAACCACCCGGGTTTCATTAAAAAAGTACTGACACCAATTTTTGAAGCTAGCTAAGTTTAGTCCACCATACAAACCTGCTGTATGCATGGACAGCTCTGAGCAAGTTTTAATCTCATGAAGAAATGATGACGAAACATTTTAAATTGACATCAAAATTAATTTTCGTGTGGTGCACCTACTGACATCGACACTAGCAGGACGTCAGGCCACAGTAAAAAATGTGACCACTTCACGCAGCAGTATGACAAGTAGTGATGACATCAGGTAAAAAGCATGGATGTAGTAAAAGCAGTTATGAGCCTCAGATAGTGGAAGACGATGAAGAGCGCACGCTTGAGCACGTGGAACGTGAAGAGCGTGGCGTCCAGAACTCCGACGGCTGATCGAGCGTTGCCAGCGACCGAGCGGTGGCGAGGGCGTGGTCACGGTGCCGCACAAGTTCCAGTTCGGCACAACTGCCTGCTGAGGGCGTGGCCTCGGTGCCACGTAGGATATGCATCGTACTCCGACGCGCTCCTGAGCGGGTACCTCGGGATCTGCTCGTGTTCGCACACAGCTCATCGTGCCTCATCATACTGTGAGTGGTGCCGACGGACTTCTGACGTCGCGTCAGGCAGGACGCACCGATTATTCGCGAGCGCGTGGGGGTCAGAGTGTGTTCTTTGTGTTGTACTGTTTGGCCATACTGGAAGCTTGTGTATGTGCTGTCTCGTCCTGTCGATAAATGTTTTCCTTGTGTTTGACTTAGCTGTCTGTGTCTGAGTCCTGGGCCCACGAACCACCACAATGGAAAACAGTCGCCCCCATGTCACTTTCTAGATCGTCTGCTCTCGCCGTTCAGTCACTAGTCTAGTGCCCGTGAAGCGAGCGAACGAAGTCGAATTGCCCTCTATCATCGTGTGTGTCCATGTATAATCAGAAGGCAAGGTTTTTCTGCCATGCTGCCGACATTTTGCCCCTGAAATCTTGCACAAGCAGAACGGGGGCTGTACATAAGTTTCATGGAACCACTGTCTTTCATTTCCTTTCTAGGGCGCAGCTAGAGCAGGAGGGTGGCGAAATGGAAGAGGGGCAGCAAGACCCTCTAGTAAATGCGAGTTTCTAATACATGCCTGTGGGTTGAAACACCAAGGGTACAGAGGTTGGAGTTTCTTTTTTGTTTTCAAGCATTTCACATTCCCTTACGTCAGCACCAGCACAGGGCGCACCCAACAGCAAGACTTTATTGCCATAACCAATAATGCCACAGGGCGGCAGTGTGGGGTTAGTTTGCCACAGAAAACATACAAAAGTTGATAGCGCAGCAGCTCCTCATTGTTATAACCGATGTAGTGTTAAATCTGGTATTGTTATAAGTCAATTGGACAGTATTAGCAGAAAGCATATCATCAATTCAAAATGAAGTCAGGCAAACTGTTTATTGGGCGAACCTGTGCCAGCAAAACATAGCAAATCACACTGCAAAGTGATAGTGGCTTGAACAGAGGTAGGTCTACGGAAAAACTAGCTAGTGGCGAAATGAGTCTGCTTTTATACACGTCATAGTGCATTCTGGTATTATTGCTGAGATTCGAGAAGGCACTCAAATGTGTGCGTTGGGCATGCAACGTTTCAAGAACGTCGACATGGTTCCTGAAGCCACATGCAAAATAAGTGCTGCCTGTGCTGCACGTCACAGGAAAGTGATAACAGCACTCCACGTAAACAGACCAAAACATGCACGCGAGTCACTACCCCCCTCTGAAAAGGCATCGTCCCGATGCTGTAAACATAACATGAAAGTGAGAGTACATACAATAAATTAAGCTAACAAGGCATCACAGTTAACCAGAGCATAATAAGGTTTAAGCCACCACACGTGTACAACTTCGGGTTGTGCGCACCGCCGCTGAAATGACGTTAACCCATGAGGCAAGACCTCATAGTGCAGTGCACCACAACGTTGGAATACCTCGTAGGCTCCAAAGTAGCGCCGCAAGAGCTTTTCACTCAGACCGCGTTGTCGTATCGACATCCAGACCCAGACACGCTCGACAGGTTGGTATTCAGTGTGGCGTCGTCGAAAATTGTAGCGGAGCTGTCAACCCTCTGCTGGTTCGTGATACAAAGGTGCGTGAGCGATGTATTCTTTGCTGGTGACGACCGGTAGCATGGTATGAAGCGTAATTGCTGGGCTCCGTCCGTAGAAAAGTTTTGTACGACACCACCTGCGTCATTTCTTGCATGGGCATGTTGCACATGAAGGTAACGTACGGAACTATGGCATCCCACGTCTTGTGCTCGACGTCGACATACATGGCCAGCATATTGGCGATGGTCTAATTTAGATGCTTGGTGAGGCCGTTCGTCTGTGGGTGGTAGGCTGTGGTTCAGCAATGGCTTATCTGGCTGTACCTCAAGATCGCCTGAGTTAAGTCAGCCGTATTTACTCGCGTAATTTGCGGACTTTTTTTTGGGATATTAGAGCTCCGAAAAGCGGGTGCGCAAATTACGTGGAGATTTCGCGAAAACATTCGAAATAACGTGCAATGTAACGCGTGCGTATATGGGAACTCTTCTGGATACGATCACATGTAACACACCAAAACGCTGGTGTAGGAGAATACGGCTGCTCCAGGAGCGCTTTTCGCAGCCTCTTTGCATTGAGAGCGCAGAACGTAGAAGGGTTTACGAGCCGCCCGCTGATGGCTGCCGAGATAGCACGTGTGCCTGCGCTACCTTGGTAGACGAACGACCCCCCTTCACGTCTCTTCATTCTCGTTGAAGACGGGCGGGACGTTTCCTCACCGCTTCGACGGCAGGTGTCCCGATTGGGGTGATGTGATCGCATGTGCCCTCTGTGCGATGGATGTGGGCCGGGCGCCATTTTATCTCTGCTTCAGCCTGTTTTCGTTGCCCCCCCTCGCGTGCTTTCATTCTAGTGACCGTACTTTGGGCTCCGGGGGCTTCCAGAGAAAAGAATCGGAAAAAGGGACATTGCACTCGCAGCCCCTTTTGCATACGACTGTGCTCGCCTACACAGCGAGGGGCGCGGAGGCGTGGCCGTCCAAACTTTGTCCGTGCGAGCGCGCCGGCAATCTGGCTAGGGTGGGACGGGGAGAGCAAAATATGCGAGGAATTTTTTTTGTAAAGCTGGCTAAATATCAGGGGTGCGCAAATTATGCGAGGGTGTAAATTATGCGGCTAGATAGGGTACTTCTGTTGGTGATGAGGATGTAGTGAAAGGCAGAAGAAAACTGTTGCTACTACATTGGAACACAAAAACCAACTGCTTTATTTCAGTGCCCAAGCACTTGCCCTGCTCGCACCTCTGCTGACTTCGTCAGCGATGGTGCAGTCAGTTGTTACAACTATCCATTTATTGCCGGAAGTCGATCTCGAGAACGGCCCCAGTAAGTCCATGCCGATTTGCTGGAACGGTCGAAGAGGTGGTGCCCGAAGCGACATGCAAGATAAGCGCTACCTGTGCTGCTCGTCACAGGAAAGTGATAATGGCGCTCCCCATAAACAGACCAAAACAAGCGCACGTGCTGGTCTGTAGCGCTGATCGACAGGCCGGCGGTAGGACATTTGCGGCGGCGGTGGTGTCTGGTGTCAGTATTGTGACGGTACGGCGTCACAGCACCAGAGCAGCGCAAGGACAGCTCGACGTGCAGCAGCGGCATAAGTCATTGCCGCCTAATGAGGCTGCAGCACCTCAGGAAATCCCAGTGCCTGTTGGATTTCACGGCGTAAATTTGTGAGGGAACACACTTGAGGATGCGATGACGGGAACATTCGACGAAGCTCTTCATGCACGACGGCACTTATGGTATCTCGAACGTTGTCGGAGCACAGTCCTTGAGTTTCGGCGTACAGTGCCGTCGAACAGCAGTTGTATCCATGGTTGCGCATGTCCGGCGTCTTCTCAATCGCCACTGCCTCAGAAAGGAATTCTTGGACTCTGTAAAGGATTATGAGGACGTTCGTCACGAATGCTTGTGTATGGTCAGACGAGAAAGGTACTGCGAGGACACGGGAGCGTAAGAGGAAGATAACACATATTTATATGACAGGACGATGGACACGGGTACGTCACGACAACTGGTGTAGTAAATGAGAAACGTTAAAGGAACAGAAATTGGATTATGGTCCACGACGTGCGAAGTTCAAGAAAACAACTAACGACGCCTCACTCGTTTGGTCACGACGCAGTCGATGACTCGTCGGTGGGCGTGTTGGCACAGCAGCGTCGCGATGACTCGTCACAGGAGGCGAGTCGGCGTCGCGTCGACTGTCGGCGGAGGCGACGACTCTGCACGGTGGCGTCGCAGCGTCAGGTGCCAGCCCACGGCTGCTCTACCGTGGCCAGCCGCACTCGTGATTCACCTCGCGCTGGAGGCGCCCCGGCACAGGGCCTCCAATTAGGCCTCTCCCTGAATGATGATGCAAGCCGCTCCAGAAGTCTGGATGAGCAGGCAACGCATGTGCCTGCTCCACGCGACGTCACTGCAGGCACTCTCGCACGTCTGCACCAACAGGCAGGTGCGTCGTCTTCAGGGCCGCCCAGGAACAGCCGCAGGAGCTCCAGGAACAACGCAGTCATCTGCCGTGTTCCACTGGACCACGAGCTCTCTCTCTGCGCACACTGTGCGAGCCTCTTCTTTTCTTCCGTGCCGCCACCGAGCACGCCACTTGCCCCTCTCTTTGGCTTCGTAGCGGTGCCAGCATGAATGTCTTCCAAATGTACACAAAAATGTTCCCACACACAAAAAGTTCCTAATAAATCCAGTCCATTCACTACAGACTCTTTTGGGTGGGTTCCTCCTCAGCCCAGCAATGTCCTCAGACATGTCGGCATTGGCATGATGGAAGGGTCGGGTCATCTCATCTATAAGTAGTGAGATGTTCTTATTTGGGAGCTGCATCCGTGCCTCTAGCATTAATGCTGCCCTTTCCTTGGGGGCGATGCTCGCGAATGTCTCCAAAAATGTGGATCAAAAGAGGTCCCAGGTTACAAGTGTCGACTCTCGATTCTTGAACCAGGTCCTTGCAGCGTCTTCAAGGTAAAACAGTGGAACCCCGGTTTTACATCCCCCGATTTTATGACGACCCGCATTTTACGATGGATTAGTCCCGTTCCGGCGAAAGCCCCATAGACATGATGCATTAAAACCTCAATTATACGATGCGATCTTACGCCGAACCCGCATTACGCGATGATCCATGCGAAGCAGGGTGACCAAACGGCAAAGAAAAGGGAAGTGCCCGTGGGTGTCTTTCGTCACATCAGCTCTTTGTCCCCCCCCCTCCCCCGTATGCCAAGCGCTCAAGAAACCGGTTCGCTTCAGCTTTCCGCTGCCGTTCGTTAGTCTTCCCCTGGCCGTCCCGTCGGCTACCGGCGATGCGAGTAGCAGCATAGTGGCGCGGTTGTTGACTTCCCCCATTCTTTTCACCCTTTCCCACCAACCACCCCTCTCCCACTCTCCTGTGATCTCCCTCCTGTGATAACGAAAAACGAAGCGGCGCACACAAAGGCAAGACATCGCGGCGACAACCACGAAGCAGGCACTAACCCTAACCGTAGCAGACGACGCACAGAGCACCCGCCGGAGAAGGCCACTGCGTCATCACGCGAAGCAGCCAGTAGCGCCCACACGTTCCCCCACTCTGGAGGAGTGCGCACTTGGCGCAATCGCAGCTTCGCATCCAAGCGCAAGATACTCGAATGCCCCCGCAAGCCCCCCAATCATGTGCGAACCATGCTTCCACCACGCCACTGCCGCTCCCGCCGACGGTGGTGGAAAAAAGCGCACTACTTCCAAATAAAACAAAACCAAAATGGTGCCAGTCGGTTGAATGGTGCGTGAACGGTGTTTTCTTGAAGTTGTGCTGTTTCGGAGCGTGTCTGAGTGGCACAGCAGCTGCCGCTGCTCATAAAATATTTGATATGAAGTAGATTTAGGACGGATTAGGCACTGAAAATTACAGGGGGGGTAGTTTATCACACACACAGTGCAAATATGTGGTTTTCTGAAAAGCGTGTTTTTCGCGATTTTTTTACTTTCAAAAGCCGCGTCCCCCTGAAGTGTGCGCCATGTTTCACTACGGTTCTTGCGAATCGCACCAGTGGACTGCGGCGCATTCAAGGGCATAAATTTTTCTGTTCGAATTGTACGACGGCCGCATTTTACGACGCTTTTCCACAGTCCCGAGAACGTCGTATAATTGGGGTTTCACTGTATATGTGGTGCAGCTTGTTGTCGGAGTCCCAGTTGTTGCAGGCGGCAACGCGGTCGAACTTTTCAAGCCAACCTTTTCAAGCAGTGGCACGCAGGTACGATAATAAAAGCATAATACACAGAAATACGGTAATGTAAGTCAAAATAGTTACATAATCTAAACGTAAACAGGATACAAAAGCATCAGAAGCTAGAAGAGACTATGTATACATACATGTGTTACAAAAATGAATAATAGGTCAAACAGATACAAGAGGGTAAATTACATGAATGATATACAATTTATAAAAACAATGATACAACATTTTTTGTGGTCATATTTTCTATATTTACGTCAATGCTGCACAGACAATTTAACATTCTGGTAATAATATTGCGTAGCATTTGGTCACCATAGTTTGTGCATGACCGTGGTATTAACCAGAGGGTATGCTTGCGGGTATCATGTTTATTCTCCGAAGGTTGTAGGTTGGCTAAGTCAGATAGTACAGTTTTCTGCCTCAGCTCTTTTTTTATTGTCCTACAAATGCTGTAACTGCAAAGATTTTGAAGATTGACTAATTTATATTTTTGTTGCATGCAAATAACTGATTGATGAGGTTCTTTCTTAGCGATAATTTTTAGGAATCTATTTTGAAGACTAGTGAGCTTCTCAATATGTGCTTGTGTTGTGTCACCCCGCACCATAAAGCAATAGTCAACATAGGATAGAAAAAAGGAATGATAAATACTAGTAAGTACTGTTTTTTTTACAGAAGTAAATAACTGTTGCGATAAATTATACCAAGTACACGTGCTGTTTTCGTTGCCACCTGCTCTACTTGTATGTACCATAACACGTTATTTGAAAATACGACAATAGGCCTCGTGCGCTCCTGTTTCGAATCGTGGGTGCAGCGCCGCTGTGGCCCCTAGCGGCGGCCGCCGGAAAAAACTGCAAGTTCTCTTCTCACAGCCGGCCATGCCAAGGTAACGCGAGCGTGCGTACGTGGCGGGGATATTTTGCATGTACGCTCTGTCGCGTATATATATTCTATAGTAGCTTTAAGAACACTATCAGTAAGGTACCAACGATGGAATTTTATCCGTTTCCCTGTAAATGAAACGATGGTGATTGGTTTGCAACCGCTTGGCGCGCAGTGAAGCTGCCGCTCGTTGGTAAATATCTTTTTACATGCTCGGAGTTCTATTCGTCACTCGAATGGCACCAACAGTATCAGGTGCTTTAGTCGCGCAGCTCTCTGCAAATTTGATGTGCGACATCCGCGAATTGCATAGATAGTTCTGACTCATGATCGGTTGGCCGTGAGACGACCTACAGGCGAAAAAAAAAAACATTTTAACATATTCAAAGCAACGATTTCACGGTCTAAAAACATGATCGGGGATATTTCACTTTGTGATCATGCGTGCATACGTAGCATATGTCGATTGCTTGTTCCAAGTGCACAGAATTAAGGTACGATATGCCGTCGTATAGGCGTACACGGTCAGTGCCACGGAGGTGCGATAAGTCTGCACAATTTTTCCTTATTTTGTGCAGCTGACAACGAGACGGCGAAAAGGGTGTCTATGCGTTCACAGAAGTGCCTGTTTACATGAAATTCATAGAACAAAACCTACCTGTTCGTCTGCGGAGGACTAGGACGGCGCATAAGAAATCATTCAAAGCAATAATCAGCCACCGCATGACAGCTATAGCGTGCTGATTTGACGTGTTAACAGTGCTATAAAGCGAAAAGGCCATTGCTACGCGAGGTCCCCACGTTTTATTTTTTATTTTTTTTTAATTTAGGGCGGCTGATAAGGCAAAGAAACCAGCCAAGCTTTCTGGTAGTGCACACCGACCACGAAACTAGCGAGCTCGCTAGGTTACCGTTAGATTAATTTTCTGAATTCAAGTTTTATAAAACACGCATATGAACACCAAGGAAAGTTTAATGTGAGTTTCTAAACGCACGCCGCAATCCACGTTCGTCTGCGCAATGCGCTGACCGATTTCTAACGGATCGACGGCACTGAGCATTTCTTGTAGTATGTGTGATTATAACGGCGTATAAGTCGCCCCCACGAGCCAGACTGCTCCTTCTAAACTATCGTCAACGTTGGCGATCTGCCTGTAGCACCAAAACAGTAAACGGGGCTCGCCTTTCGGTGCAACTTCGAGCTATGCTCCGGAAAGCGAATGCATGGCCTCCAAGATTTGCGCACGCCAGGAACTCGCAGATAATGCCCATCCTGGCCACTGTGGTGCTGCGCGGTGAGAGAGCGGTGGCGCCGCCAAACGAGCGCACTAGGCCTATATCCATCGTTTGCATCAGATTGTTACTAAGATAGAGCAGAGAAGTTGCTTGTACCCGATGAAAATTATTTATCGCAAGCAAAACGGAGCACACGAGAGAGAGACACAAGAGACAGGCGCTGTCCCTTGTGTGTCTTTCTCGTGTGCTCCATTTTTCCTTGCGATAAACAATTTTCATCAGTATGCACCAACTAGGCCCTCAAAAAGTCCTATTACTTGTACCTGCTTGCCTTTTGCTCGAAAAACAAGGTTTGAAAAAATCCGCAATTGGTCGACTGGATAACAAACTTTTTAAACTCGCGCTCTCAATTCGTTTCATTCAAGTCCAAATCATCCTCAGCAGTAAAAGTTACGTCTGGTGTCCCACAGGGCTCCGTTCTGGGTCCCTTGTTATTTTTGATTTTTATAAATGACCTTCCCAGCAATATTAAATCCCAAGTTCGTCTCTACGCCGACGACTGTGTGCTTTATCAGGTAATTACTTCTCCTCACGATCACGTCATACTTCAGGATTCTTTCTCACATTTTTGTTCATGGTGCTCGGATTGGCAGATGCGCATTAACTTCCAAAAGACCGTAATTCTGTCATTCACGAACAGCCATGCTCCATCGCATTACGCATACTCCTTCAACAACATTGTAGTTCCCCGAGCACAGACTTACAAATACCTTGGCGTTATGTTCACACACAACATGCAATGGTCGCATCACATAGATTACATTACATCTAGAGCATTAAAAAAATTAGGTTACTTAAGACGTACGTCATCTAAGTCTCCGAAATCCACAAAACTTCTTATGTACAAAACACTGATTCGTCCTATATTAGAATACGCTTCGTGCGTGTGGAATCCATACAAAGTATGTGATGTGGAAAAAATCGAATCTGTCCAAAGGAAAACTGTTCGTTTCATTTCACATCGATATGACCATGATTTTTCGCCCTCATCTGCAATGAAATCTTTGAAATTATCACCATTGTGCACTAGGCGTGATATCGACTCTTTGAAACTGTTGCACTCTTTTGTTCACTCGTCATGCCGGCTATCTAATGACAATTATATCGTGTATGCTAGTGCTCTGCCAACTAGACGTGGTCACAATCTTAACATAAGGCCTTTTTTTGCACGTACTAACATGTTCAAATACAGTTTTTTTCCAAGGATTATTGCTTACTGGAATGATCTACCTGGTTCTGTTCGTGAAATGAACATATCAGATTTTTTGGAGTCATTTGAATGACATTACTATCTTTTGTCTCATTCTGTAACCGGTTGTGCTTAGGAGGTGACGATATTGTTGTGATGTTACTCTTATTCTTCCTAGTGTATTCATGTAACCCACTCCTGCAATAGCCCTGCATTGGGCTGCAGTATATGGAAATAAAAAAAATAAAAATAATAAAAAGATGTCTCGTCATCCACACGGATGCCTTGTTCACATAAAAGTGGCTCTTAGTGAAGGAAGAAACAAAACGCTGATTAAAAGGTTTGAGAAGTTTTTGAAAAATGTTTCGGCAACCATAAAGATGCCTTGCTCGCATAAAAGTGGCTTCACTTTCGTGTGAAGGACCCACTTTTATGTGAACAAGACACCCGCATGGCTGCTGAAACGCCTTTTTAAAACATCTCAAACCTCTTGGTCAGAATTTTGTTTCTTCCTTTACTTCAGAAACCGATTAGTGCACGTTAGAATACCACAGAAACGAAAATGTGCGAGAACCCAAAAGTACACGTACACAGAGGTCAACCTTGGGGTCAATCAAAAACATGCCCTAAATAACGATTTAAGGTACCGTGTACAGCAGACGCCCAATTTCCTGGATGCCGGAAATTCGGCACATGCCCAATTTCCCGGCTCACTCACTGCCCGATCAAGTTCCTCACAGAGTGGATGGATGAAAACGTCCAAAATTTCTTACACTTACAAACTCCGCCACCCGATTTTCTGGACTTCTTGCTGCTAACCCCAGTCAGGGAGCAGCCATCAATGCCGTCATTTTGATTATCACGCACCCTCGAACCTCCTCTCTCTAGCACCACTAGCTGTAACAAGTCGTAGCATTGCAGCAACCACACCGTACCAAAACCAAAACTCCGAACCAATGCATGCTAATCTGTTGTAAGCCGTAGCCAAGCATAGCTAGAGCCTGAACTCTGTGCCTCTGTGTTCATTTACATGTTGTTTGATCGGGTTTGCAATAGATTGCGTGGTCGTGTTGTGCCGCTGTGCAGTATCCTCAATGTTCGCCGGGAGGTTCCTACTGCTTGGTGAGGTGCGTCAAGTGCAAAGCCACAACAATGCTGCTGCAAGTGGGTCAGGCCGTGATGCTGAGCCACGCGTGTGCTCAGCTGCAACAGACAGCGTGCCGTGCTCAGACAGCACGAAAAGTTACACCACTGAACTTAGGCCTGCCGTCGGCACGCTTGCGGACTCGCGTATGACTGAAACACAAGGATGTTTCACAAAAGGTTTCGCCAGGCTGTCTTTGCACAAGACTCCGAGACAGCTCTTTCGCCAGGAGAGAATGACAGTGTGCACTGTCAGCTTCCTTCGGTGGATGTTGTGTTTGATTACCTGCACGTTGCGCCGCTGGCGGTTCAATTTAGGCTGGGACAACCTTTGAGGGAATCACTGGCGCTGACAGAGTTCTCGAAAAAACATCTGTCGGAGAATTTGGACGACTGATGAGCCAGCGCCTGCACAGCCGACGAGCTTCGAGTTGGCACAAGCACTGATGACAGTGAGCGCACAGCAGGCATTATCGTGAGCTAATGGAATGCCATACAAAATAAGTGAAATAAGCGAACGTGAGACAGCGCCGGCTACACAGAATGCCCAGTGCCGGGTTTTTTAAACTATACCTATAAAACTTTACACTTTTGTATACGCATTAGTTTCTGGACGTTCTTGCAGTCCCTTGTGAATACGGGAAATTGGGCGTTCACTTACAAACAAGAGAAGGGCAGGTTGTCCAGGCCTACTATACGTCCAGAAAAGGCAGCTCAGAAAAACAACAGGCAGACAAGCCCTCGCACACTCTTGTGGACCTGAACTAATCATGACGATAACTTTGTAATACACCAGATACACCACACAATACAGTCAAACCCTTTTATAACGAAATCGAAAGTGATGCAAAATGTGGTCGTTATATCCGTAGTTCGTTGTATATGAACTTGCCCCCAAAACGTCCGAAATTCAGCGTCTAAGTCCTTTTATTTCGCCCAGTCTTATTACAAAGCGCCAGCAACATCTCAGGTGAAAAGCTGAGCCTTTTCACTTCGTGAAGCGACGCTCGCTGCGTGCTTACGAGTGGACTAAAGTGCATTTGTAACGAATGGTATCTGCTGCTTCCGGGAGAGTGCATAGTAACTGAGAAAAAAAAATCGTTTTGAAAGTGCCACCCGCCGTAGTAGCTTTTTGCTTGTATTTGTTACGCATCAGCCACACCGGGCTGAGCGCACCAGGAATTGTGTCGCTTCGACCGGTGTGCACGGTGTGCAAAAGGTTGAACGTCATCACGTATGATTCTGTATCAGCAACTGCTTAAAGGAAGTGCTGACGAGCTGCGATCTACTCGACAGCAGCTCATAACCGCCGACCCTTTACACAGCGCGCTATCGCCGACTCGGATTTTCTAGATAGGAAGCTGCGATAGCAACGCTTGAGCAGCAGTAGGAACAAATTGGCATCCTGAACATTTATGGCTCCTTGAATGCACTTCGACACGCAGGCTGCTAGTCTGCCGTCCTTGCTCTCACGCTTACCCGTGAAACACAACTACCGGAACATAGCCGTCGCAAAATGGCGGCGAATCACCTTCGAAGCGAGTTCACGTGGGTCCGTTTCGTGCTCACCTGCGGCCTGTGTGCGCCGCATATGCTCCAAACTCAGTACAAATGATGATGCACCGCTGTTATTATAAAGCTAATGTAGAAATGTTCCTTGCGCATTGAAGATATCTGTGTCACGTCTTTGTGCACTCGAAGCCAGTGACGTGAGTAACGTGAAGAGTCTACAGCTGGATGCATTAACCAAGATAAGTTTCCACGGGCGAAGACGGGAAAATAGCCGGACCTCTTAGACAAGCTTGCTGTCTTAATCAACACTGCATTATCAAACTTTTCAAGGTAACAGCCCTTAACTGGGGAGCGATCGAGGCAAGCCATGCACGATCGCGCGCCGCTCTCGTGCTTTGAAGGTCAGTTAATGTTTAAATTTCGTTTTTTTCAGTTCATACGTGCCATATTTTTGTCATGGTCACGTCTGAAATGGTCGTTGTAAAAGTACGACCCTAAGAATGTGTTCGCTATACAGTAAAACCTCGTTATAACGAAGTTGAAGGGGGAGTGGTAATTACTTTGTTATAACCATTACTTCGTTATAACCAATATCAATTTCACCTATAGGAATTTCAAGGGGAATTGTGATTGCTTCGTTATATCCGATAGTTCGTTATATCCGGGTTTGTTATAACGAGGTTCTACTGTATCTGGGCGCAGTTTCAATGAGCGGCAAAGGAAAATCTTAAGTGCATCGAAATATGGTCGTTATAACCGATAGATCGTTATATCTGGGATCGTTATAAGCAAGGAGGTTCCATTAAACCTCCGAAGTGGAAGTCCCTGCAGCCGCCTACGGGACCAAGTGAAGCCGGCGGCGGCCACATTATTAGAGCAAAAGGTACGCGGGCCCGCCATAGACGGCAATGTATGAAGAGAGGCGCTCGACTTGTTTTGCAACCTCACGATAAAACATAGAGACAGAAACTAACTTCATGCTTATGCCAATTACCAACGGTGTTTTCTAGTTGAGAAAAAAAAAGTTTCCCGCGTCCATACTGAGCTGCAGGCGTCATGAAAACAAAAGAACACAGCTGGCCCAGAGGTTCTATGCAAATCGTACTTGCTGGCTTGCTTCGTCTGTTAGTAGAAACTAGGTTTTTGTGATGCAGTGATGCGATATAGCGCAAATACGCGGCACTGTGCGACTGCCAGCTGACGCAAAATGCATTCGTGCCCTTTATTTAAACATGTATCCAACCCATCCAGTACAGCGCATGCTTTCTGCATGTTGCCTTAACTAACCGCACGCTCTATTTATTTCTTTTTTCTTATTCCACGTACGTTCTTCCAAATGGTTCGTTGCTCTTAGCGTTTGCGAAGTGTTCTCAGATCCGTGTCTATCAAGACCCGTTGGGTGCGTTCGGAAAACTTTATTTAGTTCTGACTGTAAACGTATACATAGGAGATTTCTTACACGTGGGACGCGCGCCGGAAAGCATGCACTTGACAGAGGTCAGGTTGTTCGGTGTCACTAGATCAGAGGTGATCGAGTGGCTGTTTTAAGCTTTCCATCCACCCCTCCGAACACCACGTGTTCTCACTCAGAAGGCTACGCACAGTATTTTCTTTTATTCATTTTTTCTTCATTTTCGAAACCAGTAGCACGGAGAAACCCGCCATACATACGTGCTCGCTACATTTGCGCATTCGTTAACACATATATGCATAACAAATTCTGCGTCTATGTTCCGGAAAGATGCCCTTCCTCTAAAGTTCGCGTACAAACACTGCAGGGACTATCCAATATGTGCATCAGACGTGTGTTTTAGCAGAACTCGAGCCCGTAGCAAATCATGTATGCACGCATCTGAAAACGAAGCACTAGCAAGTATTTAAAGCTTACAGTTAACTTTGATACAGGTGTAGGGATGTAATATATGGATGTGAACGTTTAAAATTGCCCTCTATTTTAGCAAAATGCACTGAAAACGGGCAGCTGTACGGGAAGAAACTGAGAAAAGCTTACACTTGAAGTGTTCTTCCAGGCTTCTTCTTAACGCGATTTGTGCAGCCGAAAGCGACGCGCGAAGTCACCGTTGCCTTCTCAGATATTTAGATGCTTAGGAAAAACAGGACACAGTGTTTGAACACCACGAAACAGCGTCGCGTTGTTTACGCGCTCCGCCATCTGTGTGGTCGTCTGCTACTGTTTCCTTGAGCAAGATGGCGGCAATGGCTTCACTTTCGGCGGCACGCTTGCACTCCAGAAAAGTAATATATAACCTCCTTGGTTATAAGTGGGTTCTACTTATGTGAGAGCCTGACATGCTTCACATTTTAAAGAAACCGACGGTAAGAGACGACGTGCGATCAGCTTGAGCGGAGATGGTCACCACTGAAGGAAAAACACTGACCGTAGCATGCGCTCGTTCTCTGCATTGAGCTTGTCAGCATCTCGTGACTTGAGTGCCATCCAGCGCTTAATGAGGTCCTGGTGATCTCGCTCGAGGGTGCTGAAGTTGCGCTCCAGGCTGTTGTATGCCAGTTGCAAGGCTTCGTGCTCATCTCGCAGTAGCTGCACAGACAAGTGATTCAATTTAGGGCTCCCATGCTGCACTAGCCACACGGACAGCAGTACTCGTTTATCAGCAATCGTATACAAGCAAATAATTGTAAGCCTTAGTTGAAGTTCAAACCAAATCAAATTTATTTCAATGTACATACAACTGACATTGAGGACCATGAACGAAAAGCCAGCAAGGCTTGACGGGGTCCAGTTGTTGGTAAAGAGCCACTTCGATGAAGTGATGTCTTCCGTTCCATTTCATTTATTCACCTTAAAGACCCCAGCGAGGCATTACGTAAGGAGTGGTTATAAAAAAATACAGGGATTGCCCACAAAAAAAATCCTCCACGAAGGCACGTGAGATGGTGATGGGGAGAGCCGTCCCACTCTTTGGCTGTTCAATGGAAAAAATGCTAAAATTGCACACTTGGGCAAGCAACGTTAAATAATGATGGCCTGTGCACAGTGAAATGCACAGAGAAGGTAGAACGTAAGGTGCATGACGAAGTGAACTGTGGTAGAACTTATGATATAATGACAAGCTAGCGATACAACTGTGACGCACTGGCAAGGTCAGGCTTAATGATGTTTTCTTGAAATGCCCACTCATGTCGCCCTCTGAAAAAGGCTCGAAGCCTGTACCTAATATTACACCCAACATGTTCAGATGCACCATGCTAATCTCATGCACACGGATCTTAGAGTAGCAAGGGGACCGCAGGAAAGGATGCTTACTTAGTTCCAACAGGACGCAGCCACCTGTGGATCGTAGCGCGAGTGATTGAGTGAGTGTGCGTATGTGTGCGCTTGCGAGTGGCACGTTAGAATTATTTGCACGGCTATCCACTTTTCATGACACTCAGCAATGTCAAGTGAGGCAAGCACTGGTAGTTAACAATGCATTGGCAAGCTAGCAGATGTGTATCCCTTAGCAGAAACTAACAATAAAATGAAGACAACGGGACAATGCACTACTCTCAACTGACTTAGCTTTATTGCGTGAGTCACAAAGCCTGTAAAGAGAAAATTGGCAGGAAGATCATGCACACCAAGTGCAATGCATATAAACCACCCGGTAGTGAATTCAACAGTCCACTCATTCAGAGGGCCCATAAACCAACTTTGAAATTTCTTAGACATTTCAGGTAAACAAGCTCACCAAGTTGAAGGTGCTGTAGTGATCAACGGTGCCAAACATGACAAGCCCACGCAGTGCCAGTGGCACAAAACAAAACAAAAATCATCCCATGGTCCTTTCTAAGCCCTTGAGGTACCTACAGTGCTTGTCACGATGTCACCAGTAGCAGACACTGCCGACTGGTAAAACAAGAACCTAAAGATTTGTAGTTAGTTTGCTAGTTTGCATGCGTGCCCCCAGTTCCTCCTCGTCGTGATGCTTGTTCGAAAGCGCCGGCCTCCACCGGCTTTCAGAGAGTTCCCCTGAAAAGGTCCACGCTGTTCCCATGTATATGCATGGCGCTTTGAACACTCCCCCTATTCTAGGTCACTCCAGTTGAGGTGTACGAAAAAGCTACTCGCAAGTGTTAACAGAAGATTTAGGGGCACAAATGACCATCCTGTTGCAACCAACAACAAGTGTCGTGTGACGAGCTCGCGCTTGCCTCAGACAAGTCATCGGCAACGGTGTTTGCTTAGCTAGGCATGCAGTTTGGAGTCATCAATGGCAGTGGGCTGTATTGGTTTGCTGCCAGCGAAACTACAGTCTTTCCTTTTACAGTGTTACTGCAGAATGAAGGAGGGCTGTGTATAATGGCTTGTTTTGTACTTGATAATGAAGATATAAATTTCAATTGTACATTCAGAAGCACCGGGTGTAGAAGGAGCCAGCATCTATCAGTGCTCCGACGGAGCCTATATGCGCCAATCGCTCATTCGCTCCGTGTGTCCTGAACAGCCTTACGCCATGTGTATTGTGTGTTCAGCGTACAACTGAGTGACCAACACGAAGGAAAGAAGCGAAAAAATGTGCCTGTTGGTGTCCCATAGTGCTGTGCGGCCATCTCTCTCTCTGACGTCAACGATATGCACTTCGACTAGTGAAAAGTCCCAGACAGGCCACCAAACACGCCGTACCAGTGGTGATGTCGCGAGGTGCTGCAAGCTCAGATGGGCATTCCCACTTCATTAAAACCACATTTGAAAAATCTTAGAGATTACGTTTGCCACTACTACTTGGTCCGAATTGCCTTCGTATACAGGACAACCAAACAAAACAAGCACCTTGCATTTTAAATTTCGGTGTCATAGGTCCTTTAAAGGACTGACACTGCCCATGTTGAGCGTCCCCTTTCACTGACAGGCCAATCTATGAGCTGGATGCATCACGAGCATAAGAAAGCAGGATCAAGAAATGTCTACATCGCACAGTATTCCTCATGTAACCCCAGACCAGCTGGCACCCCACCTGCGTTCTTGAGCCAGCTGGAGTTCGGCAGCATGCGTGCCGCGCTATCACGCTGCTGCAAAGAAAACGACACAGCTGTGCTTCTCCATGACCTAGTCCACTGGAAAAGAACATTCTGTGGATCTTCTGGCTGCGATAATCATTTTCCGTGGCTTCAACTGTTTCTACGGCACTGCTCTGAAAGCGTCATGTCTCTTGTCGACTGGTGTACTGACACATGCACAAAATGCCTCTTCACTTAACTAGCTCAGCAACATAACATGTTTTCAGCAATTCGGCTTGTCTTTGTGGCGTTTCTGAGCTGTAGAGGAATAGGTGGTTCCAGTTGTGCCAAGATGCTGCCTCCATTTCGGGTTTGGAATTGGTTGAGTCCATGGAGAGCTCCACAGGATTGTCCCACAAATGCTTTCACATTCCCCCATCTATAAGACATCACTCAGAAACAACACTGCCTTGCTTTCCTAGCAGATACGATGCTGCAATGTGCTGCGAGCTATTGATGGTCTACCTCACACTGCATGCACACACACCTGGTTAGCATCCTTCATGTCCTGCAACTCCTTAGCAGTCGCACTCAGGCTCTCCTTCAACATGGCCACCTCTGCCTCATACTCCTGTATCCTGCATACACACACACATCAACCTCCGTTACTCCCTCACTGTACGCCTAATGACATTTCCATGTCGGTAATCATCCCTTCTCTTGGCAAATATTTAGGCCTGTTTCCACGTTCAACACTTGGTCATGCAATGTGTTCTTAAGACCTATCAGAAACCCAACTTTTTAGCACATAAAAACAAAAAGAAGTGAGAATTCACAGTGCCTAGCAGCATGGTAAACACACCGTTTCGCACACAAGTTGATATCTCCTTTACAGTGGGCTCACTTTTCCACCAGTGGTATGTAGGATAAATGGAGTAGCTTATTATGTAAATTAAGACATTCTAGCTAAGAACTTATCCCATCGCCATGCTTAGTGAAACCATGCCTCACAGTTATTTTTCAATACAACTATGTTTTATGTTCCTTATTACATATATATCAACATAAGCACGACATGAATGCACCAGCAGGGTTGGGCAGTATCAAAACACAAGAGTATAATGACAGTACCTTATGGAGATGCTTTCGGGTGTCTGTATTTCAGTATCAACACACATTTGAAAACATTTGAAAAATGCATTTGTATCACAGAAGTGAAGCACTTCTATGTAATGAATGTACTGCAATAGTATGCCAAAGACAGGTATCTCGTAACTTTTTTGTCTGAGATGAGCTAACACGTGTGAAGGGGGAAAGGAAGTGTAGAATGGTATGCATTTGGGCCGGTTGGTTCATGATACCAGAAGATGAAACAGTGCTAAACAACAGGTCAAAGGAAGAGCACAGATAAGGGCACTGACTAAGCACCATGCATGTTTATTGAAATCAGAAATCCCAAGGATTCGGCATGCGTGGAGTAGCAGTTCAGGTATGCTGTCTCTTTCAGAAGGAGGCAAATGAAAGGGAGGATTAGACATGTTTCTGCACTACTGTGGACATGAAAGGCTTCCGACACGAGGCGAGCATGCTCATCCAGTACTTAGATAAGAAAATGAGAGTTTCGAAAGATGGCTGGCAGCTGCAATCATTACAGTGCAGAGACAGCTGGCTATCTGTGGCCTTCTTTTTAACCTTGTTAGCGTGCTCAGCCATGCAGACATTAACGCACCGGCCAGTTCGTACAGTACAGACGTGCCTACATGACAATGGAATCTTGCAAACATCCACTTCACAACATTTTTCCAGACTGGCTGCCTATGCTTCACGCCATATATTGTGGCCTTGGTCTCCCGATTGAGGTTATGGGCAATAATGTGCACACAAGGAATGAGAGTCACCTTTTGCTGCGAGTCGACCTCATAATGAGATGCTGTATGGTGCCTGTTTTTTAACTCCGTTACAAGGATTTCGGCAATGCCAGACAATATGTCAAGGAGTCCCGGAAGCTTCAACTGCAATACTTACAATTCAAAGCTAGCCTGTACTTGGTCGTAACATGACCTGGCAAGTGCCGCCTTGATGCAAGCTTTTGCTATGCTGCACTTCACAGTCTTGGAGTGTGCAGAGCAAAAGGAAAGAAGACCCATGTGCGGCCAAGAAGCATAGCACCAACAAACGTGGTTAGTTGAGAACAGGAGTTCCGAGGACAAAAGGAAGAAAAATTGCGCACACTGACGTTACTAACAGCAATAGTCTATTTACTTCACCTGGTGACCAGTATACTTGTTTTGTGCGCAAAAATTAAATCAACGCTGATACGGAGACGAGACTTGCTCCGAAAACACAAACCAGAGTGCATAGGCACCTGATAATCGGCATTAACACAACATGCGCATAAAATGCAATTCCTCAGCACTCAAGAATAGTGAGGGTGATGCGCCACCGAAACGACCAATTTGCTAAGCTATAATTATAAGCTTAGTAATAATGGACTAGTTCTTGCCCACAGCAACAGTACCACGAAAATTAGGTTGGCATGTACGACTCCAGCAGTGCTGCACCAGAAAACCGTCGGGGGACATCTTTCCTGCTTTATTACAATGCTTTCTGAGCCGAACATTTAGGCAGCAGCTGGTCTGCCCAATATAAACACAGCCACGGGACAGAGGAATGCAATAAACGACACATCTTACATTGAACAAAAGGCTCCTTTTTTATTATTTTTATTTTATTTATACTTTTCTGGGGAGGGGGGTGAGGCAAGTATCCCAACAGAACTCTCTTATCCGGCTTCGTCTTTTTGCACAAATTACAAGTTAAAAAGGTGCTAAAATAACAACCCAAGAGTGTTGTTCGTGGCGACCTTCTTTTTCTTTTTTTTTTTTGAAGTGTGTAAAACCTGATGTATATGCCGAACAACCGCTACATTTCTATGACCATCGCTGCTGGCATTGCATAACTTGAGGTCCTCACAGTATGTCCTCCGATACTGAAACAATGAGATGCGCTGGGTACCCTGTTGATTGTAAATGTGAAGCCTGCTACCTAAAACTTGCAGCTATCAAATATCAAATGTCCACTGTCATGTGCGCGCAAAAGTATGTGCATGTGTGCCGTGCATGAGGAGAAAAAGACGACTATGAAACTCTCGCACGCACCAAGATGCGCGAGCGCGAGCGTGGTGGAGAAGAGGGAAGAGAAGACAGGGGAGACGGACTTCAGCGTTCGGCACAGTCGGGTGCCCAGGCCCGTGTGCCGACAATCTGTACCAGCGATCCACGAGTTGGAGCTCCGGGCTCCACGTGGGGGGCCTGTGTGTCCTGCCTGTCTCGTCTCCTGCTGCAAGCCAGCGCTGGCTCAAGCAGCATTCATCAAGCCTCGGCGTTCTTCTCGACGCTAGGCGCCAGGCAACGCTACCTCGGCTCCCTCCAGACGGTGAGCCTGTGTCGGCAAAGACTGTTCGACTGTTTGTAGGGATGCTGATAAGTTTCTTTCATTGCTTTATTCATCTGCTCTGCTCAGTGTGCATGTATGTGTGTTTATTGTGCACGTCTTCTTCTGTGTATATAAAGTGTCATCTGGAACGCACAAGCAGCCTCGTCACTTCGATTGGAACGCTCGCGTTCCCAGCATAAAAATATCTCCTTCAAACCTCTCATGACATGCACGCAACTGAGGGAAGAGTCGAAGCACATTTCACAGTGCCCCTTTTCAATGAGCTTAGAGTGGCTCGAGTTAAATGCTAATAGAGCCTTATTTATTTCCCTGGGCTCATAGCACTAATAAATAAGATGGTCAGCCAGGACCAATTTTGCGTCAAGTGATCCAATGACATCACCTACATGCAACAGTCACAACTAAAGGACAAAGACAGTCACATATAATATATATAATGTCATTGCACTGATCTTCGAACTGATCGGTCAAACCTTTTAAGAAAACACAATGAAAACATCGACGAATCTGAAAAACTGTTCCACCATTAGTACATTCATACATTAGTGTGGAATACTGTTGGTCAATTTTAGCTAGAAACATATTGCTTAAAATGGGTGCTAGGAAAGAGCCAATACGTACTCCTGCTTCCTGTAGAAAAGGAACTTCATTCCTCTGATGAACATAGAGGATAAATAAAATTTGAGCAGCTCTAGAAAAGTGCCCACAGAACAGTGCCTTCACAATAAAACTTAAGAAAACCAAATTCATCAATACATTCTTCAATGGAAAGTAAAAGCTCGCCATGGGGCAGGAGAGGTCTGTCACATCAATAGAGAATAGAGAAGACTTTAAGGCTATCATTGCCACAACTGGCTGAAAATTCAAAACCTGGTTGGAGTTCCTTAATATGTGAAGCATTTTTTGGTAAACCTGAGCAACTTTGAGTACGTCCTTCCGTCCGCCTATCTAGCTGCCTACGTTTCTGCTCTCTAGGTCGTCTCGTTACCTTGGTATGCACCAATATTTGCATGGTATCAAGGTACGACACCATGCATGTATGCATGACACAAGGTATCAAGGTATGACACGAATGATTGATGTAAACATCATTGATGTGATAGACTTGTCATGCATATCACGACTAACGATAATACGATCAGATGTGGCTCATACCCGTAGTGCTTGGCCGAAGGTAGGCGGGTGTGTACCACAGCCACAAGCGTTCCAATGTTAAAGGGGCGCTGAACCACCCCTCGCGCTTGGTTTTGAAAGCGGCTGGTGCGTACTGAAGGCTACTCGGAAGTACACATTCCAAAGAATTTTCCAAAAAGGTGCGATTGGAGGAGAGATATTTGCGACCGGAAAATCTTCCTTTCACACTGCGTCCCAACTCGGCGTAGCCGACTGATTATGGCTGTGGTGGGCAGTGCCAGAGGAAGTGTCCTGCCAACCGCATTACGTCACCCGGATTCAATGTTGTGTTGTTCTTCCATCCTACTCGGCGGGGCTGACCTGTGGTGTTGGCAACTTGCATTTCCGGTCGCCTGCTCGGGTGCACACCCCAACCGCGCGCAATCTTTCTACATCCTACTGCATTGTTTCTGAGCCCCGACCCACTGTTTATTTCCCTTCATCACACAGTTGAGAGCATGGAAAAACGCGTGCTTGCGTCCTCAGTGTGCTACTTACTTTCAATCTTGCTCGTACGTCAGCACTGGAGAAAACCGTACGCAATGAATCCTGCACTGTGAGCTCGAACTGAACATGTGACTGAAGCGATTGGCTTCGATCCTTACGGTGACACAGCCAGAAAATGCAAAACTCTGGCACCGGACAAGCCAGAACACCCAGGACCTTCGCAATGTGGCGGCGATGACATGAATTGGTACATGAAAGCTCAAAGCACTGCACATATGCTTTACCACGCATCAGTTTGTTCACAGCTCCCATGTATGACTCATTTTCTCGCGTGAATTGCAGCATTTGTAATAATTGCCATGAACATTCAGTTACAATCATGTCTGCTTCTCTATACCACCCTCAGAAAGCCAGCACCTATCGCGATAGAGCCCGATCTTGATTGAAATCTGCATTGTCTGACGATCCAGATTGGTTTGGGTGATTTCTTCCGGACCGTGACCGCCCCAAAGGAGCATTTCAATTTGTCTCTTATGCTGTTAGAATTGCAAGTATGAAAATTTCATTTTTAAAAACTGCATTCTTCCATGTGCGATTGTGATTCAAGCTTTTCTCTAATTGGCTGTAAACGTATGCCTGCAACTAACTATGATAACAAGCCTCCGATTGCGACCAAGAGGCACGAGTTCCATGTGGGTTGAGCCAAATCGCAACAAAAGGTTATCATGCCACAGCGCTCGATCTAGAGCGAGCTCGATTGCAACCTGCTTTCATGCATTTCGGTGAAAGTTCATTGTGTGCTAGCTGCAGGACGACTCGTGTGAGATTGCTATATTTTTTTAATTGTACGTTACAGCAGCACTGAACGGCAGTGTTCTGTGGTTGTGATAAAGTGAACCAAGCACCGTCTGAGCGCTATTCCAAAGTGATGCGCACAGCTGATCAGAGCAGCCATGTCATTCTAGCTTCCAAACTGTGTACTAGCTGATTCGCACGGCCACCTCGCAAAACTGGTAGATAACGAGGACGGTAACAGGATAAAAAAAGCGAGCTCACTAAACGGCTTGCCTTCAAGAAATATCTTCCTGCGTGATTATACATGCAGGTTTACCTGTGGGCACTGCGTGGCAACCGAAAATGCGCTGGAGAACGTATGCTGCCAGGATATCTCCAACGTGACTGCATAACCCGCCACCCTCACTTTGCAAGTGTGTGCTTAAACCCAGCCATCTTGGAAGCAGTATACTGCGAGGTGACAGAAAACGGCACTAACATCGAGCGAGAAATACGCAAGTCAAGTATACATGCTCTTTCAAAGCATATAATGCGGCCTTTACATGCTTTCCTCTTGCTTGCAGAAAATACCGATTTATGGAATGCAGGATGTTCACGAGGTGGATTTTGAAAAGGCTTGCCAGGGACAATAGAGTTGTCTGCCTGCTTGCGTGGTAGCCAGGACTAGGAACGAGTTCCTGTCAGTCTCTTATGTTGGCTTCCAGTACCCCATACTATGAATTGTGCAAAAGTAAATGCAGCTACCTTTACACGAATCACAAGAAAGCATTTGAATAGTGTGCTCAACTCATAAAAGTAATTATGGGTGCCTTGTGCATGCAGTTGGCTTTCAACACTCACTGTTAAAGTGCTAAGGAGTCTCTCCTTGAGTGTTTTTTTTTTTTTATGATGCTTTCTGATTTTGTGTAGCACTGTGCTCGTGCGAAGAATGAGACAGTAACGACATGACCAAGTGCAGTTCGGTTTATTTCCCTCAATTCCATCAGGGCCTAAAAAGTCTCTCGAGAGACAGGCACAAGGAGTAGAGAAATTACATCATCGAAGAATGTCAACAGTCAGGTTACAATATCAGTTTAAAGGTTCATTTATTTATTTATTTATTTATTTATTTATTTATTTATTTATTTATTTATTTAACAATACAACACAGCAACATTCTTGGACCTTGCATCAGGCCCTTTGCGACGCATGAAAGAACAATGTAACGCAAGAAGTAGTAGAACAAAATATTGAACAATTAAACCAAAATGTTGTACACACACGTAATTCACTCATCGGAATGTCCTGCTAAAGGTTTCAGAAAGCTAGAGGACTGGAAAGAGGCCTTAAGAAGAAAGTTACAGTCACAAATGCTCCATGGGAAAACTGTGTTTGAAAGTTGCAGTTCTTACACAAATTGATTTCGACTTGATGGCTTCCAGTGTGCTGTGTCCGTCTAATGGAAGGGCAGTACTTGATTTGTTCAAGAATAGTAGACTAACTGCTCGACTTTTCTAAAGGCACTGTGTGTGGTGAATCTGCATACACGTCGCATCTTCCTGTCCCTATCATCGTACTTTGACCCCCTTTTTATTTTCTGCCTGTGCAGAGTAGCAGGCCAGAGCGCACCAACTAAGACAAGCCTCTGTACCTTCCAATAAACGATCTCTTTCCCTCTGAACAGACTGAAAAAATTATAAACACTGCATTCAGCATGCAGTCTCAGAAACACATTGCGTTTTGTCCGCCCCTAAACTTTTCATTGTATCAATGTTGAGTATAAGCAGGGTCCCTCAATACTTCTTCCTGGTCATGAAACTCCCGCCGAAGTTTCATATAGGGACAAAAACGGCCGCCAGAGGCGCCACCGTGAGCAGAAGGGCATCGGTCAGCAGCACCTGGAAGGGCAGTTGCCTGTTCGCGTGGTTGTTTGCCATGAAAAACATTTTGCCAGATTTTCGCACTTTACTGTGTCGGCTAACTGGTTATTGCAGTGATTACCCTCGGCCAAATAATACTGAACGGGCGTTCTTTGGTGGGTGTCAATGCTGCCAATGGTTTGACAGAGGCGGTCCATCAAGTGGCGCAGTTTCCTCTGCGTTTGTGCCTATTGGCCTCGAGGGCCACCACTGGAAAGGCCGGTGCTGCTGTCGTTGTGACGTAGTAAACGACATCACGTGACCCCTCCGCCGCCGCTGGCGAAACGCGCTGGCTTTCTTCACCAAGCCGGTTACTTTTATTCTTGCTTTTGTGCATAGAAAACTGCTCGGCACCGCAGCACTTCACATATTCGACCGAGCTAGGTGTAATTTTCATGCGTATATACAACAAGACGAAGCGTCTCGACTGAAAAAGCAGAGAATGGGGAACCAGGCAAGTGCTCATGCATTTCGAGTGCACGGGAAGCATTCTGCAAAGTCAATTTTATGCACGGCATTGAAGCTAAAATGTTCAGTGGCATGAACATTCTCGGACTGTAGGCATTCGAATTCACCACGCGTATTTGCTGCTGTCGAGGAAACGTGTCTTGTTTACGGAGCAGCGCCATCGCAAAAAATAACAGGCTGCTTTGATACTGTCATCAGTCAAGATACAGTGCACAGAGATACATGCGCGCACATGACGGAACCGTATGCACGAATTTAAGATATAACTTACTGGTGATAAATAAGCTCGTGATGAATCATTGTCCTGCGATAATACTGGCAAAAGTACCAAACCGGGCGTCCATTCTGCATGTCCATTCCCTTATCAATGGACATGCGGGTTGAATTAGCAACATCAAGACCTCACATATATTTCTCGCCTCATCACGCGCCCAAAAACGGGGCGAAGGAATGGGAAGGTATGCCGTGAGACATGCACGTACAGCTCTCAACGTGAATCAAAATGTCACCTGTAGCCCGTGCACCGTCCGCGCAAGTGCACGAGATGTAGCGCCTATTCGCGCTTGAATAGGTAACTGTACGCGGGATGTCTGAGTATTCCCAGTGATAGCTAACTAAATTTCCCGAGCACCTTTTAAGCGAGCGGCCTCGTCGCTTTCGTCGTGCATAGCACCGCGGGCACACGTTTCCGACAAGCGTGGACGATGCGGCGTTGCCTCTTGTTCACTCACAAAATACTTTGCCGACCTGTAGAACAGGTTCTTTTGCAGCTAAGATACACACAGGGAACACCTGCAACACTAAAAAAACCGTGTCTGAACGAGCTGCAACACTGTAGACGTCGTACGCTGCGCGGCCAGTATCACGTGATGTCGTTTTGTACGTCACGGAGAGGTTCCGGCAGATGGCGCCACGGTATGTCCTCGAGGCCCATACCAGCTTTTCTTAATACTTGTGCGGTTGCATTTCGGGCTTGAATGACAGAAAATCGTGAAGAGGACTAGCTGGGTGACAAATTCACATGGCTTGGGCTAGAAATTATGGTGCGCTCGACCATGCGCTAGCCGCCCACAGCATTATTCTCCTGATATTATGGCTTACTCTGGGGCATCAAGATGCTGCCAACAGGAATTTCACGCACTGAATGAACAAGGAAGCCTGTATGTGAGGCTATCCTGGCATTACAGCTGTGACCTGCTGTTACTCGATATTAGCGATATGTGTGGTGTCCATTTGAAGAGTTTTGGTTTTCCGCAACCAAATCTCATAACACTAACGAGTTAGAACCTGCATTACGTCTTTTTTTATTATTTCATTCCCTTATGCCGTCGCAGTAAGATCACCTGAAAGCATCGTCCAAGTCCTACAAAAATACCAGCACAAGTTGAAATAAACTCAGAGCTCGTGTATCACTAGATTATTCAAGCTACACTGTTCCTTGCACGTCTCTACAGTTTCGCTTATGCACTTCCTTTTTAAATCCAGCTACAGCTTTCTATGTGTGAATTTTTTCTGCCTTTCAGATCGTGCATAATTGCTCATTATGATGCAAGCGGTAGTGGAGTGCTCCTAAGCTTTTGGTTCATTAGTGTCTACTATAATGCATAGTACATGCCTCAATAATCAGCATATTCGCGTCAATGAAAAATGCGACCGCCTCATCCGCAGTCGAACTGGCATGTTTTAGGCCAGCAGCCAAGTGCTTAACAGATAGCAAATTCGCGTAGACGTTAACGTAACAGTGCAAAGTATTCCGAATTATGCTAGCTATTCAACATCTTGTAGGGCAGTGTGAGCGGAATTAATAGTGCTGTATCCAATCTGAGGTGGTAACTACTTGCAATTATCGATACAAATGGCCATGCGCACTAGCATATGTTGCAATTAAAACTGCGTTCTTTTTAGACTGACAGGTGCAGTGGAAGAAACACACACAAGAAAAAGAATTTAGAATAACATTTTATTTCACTGCTTTCCTCTACTTGTCAAGGATGGAAGAGTGGCAGCACGAAGTAGAATGTTTCATGCGCGCGTTAAAAAAGTGCGAACAGCACTTAATAAACAAGTGCACAAATTCAGCCGTAGTGCTGACAAAATGTGTTGCACAGCCGACACTGGCGGTGGAAGTGAGGTCGTCCATCATGATGTATTCTACAATGTCCGTACAGTCTTTGGTTTTACCCCTGCTTGAAAGGGCCCCTAAACCACCAAGAGGTCGAAATTTAGTTGTGGTGTTGCTTTTATGCCGGTGCCCGCAACAAACACGTAGCTGCAAGAATTTTTCGAAACGGTTCCGAAATAGCCGAGTTACATGTGTTTGATTATCAAAACGCGGCGCTTGCTTGTTTCGCTCTCTCCTGCGCCCACCGGCCGCATCCCGGTGCCACCTCCTCGCCGAGTGCTCCTCCGAATGTCACATGACATACATCGCCGATGACGCGCATCCGGTTGACGTGCCTCCGCTCCCGCGTTTGCGCAAATGTTTCGTTGGTGCTGTGCCAACGCTCTCTGTTAGCGCTATCCGTCGTGTTCTGACAGCTGCTGCAGTTTCTAGTCGGCTGTACCTCACTTGCACTTGCGTAGCGTAGCGCATTTGCGAATTCACACGCGAACACCACACGAACAACACACGACAAGGAAAACAAACAGGCAGGGAGCGCGTGCATTTGCTAGCCGACTAACCGGAAGTTGACGTTCTCCTTCGACCAATCAGCGTAGCTCGGACTCTTCTGACGTCACCAAAAACCACAACGTCGTCACGGCTAACTTTGGCATGCCGGAAATGGCCGGCGAGGCGCACGGGAATGTTTTTCGAGTTTGTGGCGCGGCCGCGGCACGCAGCGCTGCCGCATTTGACATCGTTCATCGTGACGGCATTTTCAATTTGATGCGAGTGTTATTGTGAAGTGTTCAAAAAAATGTCGGGGGTGGTTTAGGGGCCCTTGAATATGGCGATATAATATTGGACCCATTTACCACTGTTGATATCGATAAACTGGAAAGGGCGCAAAATAAAGCGGTCAGGTTTATTTTCAATCAGTATGGTATTACATCAGTAACTGAACTGAAAGGTAGAGGTGAAAGGCAGGCTTGCGGACATTATCTGACCGAAATAAAATCGGTTACCTAAATTTTCTGTTTAAGGTTGTCAAAGGTAAAGTGAAAAGCAACACTCATGAATACGTCATGTTTTCCTCGGGTTACGCCACAAGACGCAGAAATCCTTTCACTTTAGTTCCTTTTCAAACAAGAAACAATGTTTTCAAGTACTCCTTTTTCCCTCACACGGTCTTCGAGTGGAACATGCTGGATAGCACATTGGTTGAAGTGCATAATGTAGACGAATTTCAGGCGCTCACTGAAAATAGTTTGCGAATTATCTTTATGATTATATTTTATTCTTCCTTTGTTATGCACTTGGTACTTTGTACTTCTATTCTTCTATTACAAATGATGTCTTTTTCAAGATTTGTTTTCTTCTACTGTATTATTTTTGTTTGTACTGATGTCAATAACACCCTGCTACGGCCCCTAACCTAGGGGCTAGCAGTATTGTAAAATAAATAAAATAAATAAACTATGAACAGCCGTCACAACTTAGAATCCCCAAAGTTCGTGCACTCATTCTAACTCTTCTCCCCTTAGCTCTTATGTAAAACTTGCTGAACCATCTTCATCTAGGAGGTTTCACCATCCTGTCCTGTAGGTCACAAACTCATGTGCTCCCATAGAGTTCCTTTTATTTCACTAGTGGATGTAGGAAAACGCTATCTGGTGGTGTTCACTCCCTTCCTTCGGATGATTCTTTGTCAAAACTCTGTTGTTGTTGTTTTGTGGGGTTTAACGTCCCAAAACCAGTTCTGATTATGAGAGACGCCGTAGTGGAGGTCTCCAAAAATTTCGACCACCTGGGGCTCTTTAACATGCACTGACATCGCACAGCACACGGGCCTCAACATTTCGCCTCCATTGAAATGCAGCTGCCGCGGCCGGGATTCGATCCCGCGACCCTCCGATCAGCAGCCGAGTACCATAGCCACTAGACCACTGTGGCGGGGCAGTCAAAACTCGAAAGTTATTGTTTTGCTTGTTTATATTTTGTTCCTGTGCTGCATATACCTGTTATTTAATACTGTACAGCTGTGCAATTCCCTACTCTTGCTATGGCCCTACACAGGGCTGCAATATTAATGCAATAGCATTAAAGACCTCTGTCATGAGTAAATACCACGGAAACGTCGGCGCAAACCACCCAGCGTGGAGAAATGAAAAAGAAGAGCGCGGTGGCACGAGGCACGCTCGCAGAATTCGGACCAGGCGCATTGCAGTCCCGGGCTCCTGGACGAGCGAGAGCTTCTACCGGGCGATACCTGGTGCGTGCCAAGGTACAGAGGTCCGCAGAGCCGGGCGAGGTCCAAGGTGGCCGAGGTTCTGAAGTCCCAGGTGCCAGTGTTCGGGCCGCTGGCTGGATCAAGGGCCGCCGAGTGGTGTCGAGCCGTACTCAGCGGTGTTCTAGGCTCGGACGTGGGCCACTGGTTTCTGACTACCGTGAGGTGTGCCTGGTGGTGTCACGGGTGAGGCGAGGAAAGCCGAGTGCTGAGCTGCCGCACCGCAGCCGTGTTGAGCAGCATTTCGGCACGGCACAGACGGTGCTGTGCTCGACGGGACTGCCACATGTAACCGACACGTGTGGGTGTTCAACGAGGCGCCCGAGGCTGAAGTCGAGCCCGTGATGGTCCAGGCACCTCCTGGACACCGCTACCGCGCCGAGGAACAGTGAGACTTGGAGCACGGGACTCCTCTCACCCATTTCTTTTTCTGCGTGCCGTAGTGTACGTTGCGACGACAGCCACACCAGACTACTTCTAGTTCATTTTCACTTTGTTACATAAATGTGTAAAAACGCCTCCCTGTCTGTTTTCTGCGCCACTGCACACTAGCAGAAGTGCCGAACAGTCCTAAACATCACAACCTCATTTTGTAAAAATTCTGGTGTCGGTGTAGGCGTCATTGTCTTTGGTTGTGAGCGAAAAAGCAGCGCTGTCGTTGAGCAAAAATTCGAGGTAGATACAAATAAAGAAATAAGAAAAAACCTTCCTGAGTGCGATGTGCTATACACTCGGCCACCCCGCATATATCCTTCTGCCTTCTTTATCTTGAGGTGGGTGCAGCGCTACACGAAACACGGACAAAGAAGACGCATCTGCACGTCTTCTTTGTCCGTGTTTTGTGTAACTCTGCACCCACCTCAAGATGAACCATTACCAACTAGCTCAAGTCTCAATTATAATGGTGCCATCTTCATCGGCGAGCTTTGATGGTGCATCTAAGTCAAATGGCGCAGGTCGACGAAGGAAGCCACGCAGTAACGCAAGTAACGCAAGTAACGCACTTTCTGCCAAGTGGTGTCATGACAGTTACATAGCTAGGCAACTGAAGAGCATGGCAAGCGGAAGAGAGTGAGAAGAGAATCAGAACAAGCATCAATATCGCGTTGAACTATTAAGGCCAAGCCTAAGGGTCCCACAATTTTTTGTAAATAAAGAAATACTAAATGATTGAAGCCCACGCTAGCAAGCTTTTATCGTTTTCATACAGACGTAAGTAGATGGTGCTCTAAAAAAAAGAAGTGCTCTTGCCTTGTCTCCCTAAGGTGCAGTTGGCGCTCTTTTTCTTCCAAGCTGTTCTTGGCATCGATCAATTGCTGTGAGTGCTGTTGAGAAGAGGATCAGACCAACTTATTAGTCCTCAAAACATGAACATAAATCAAGCGCTACATTCCAACTACTCCACTGATGTTTTGTTCTCACTGCTGCAACGGAGAAGATTGTTTGTCAGAAATTCCAGCAACAGTACTTGCACTGCGGACTGTTCACAGGACCTACTTTGTTCTCCTTATGCCTCTTGACAAATCCCCCTGAATAAACACACAGCTAAAGGTAACAAGCGCATCGTAACAAGTGCTGTGCAAGGGCATGAGGTCCTTCCACACTGTGTGCATGTGTATGTGTGTGCGTACACGCACGGTGTCATGCGTAGTTATTTCATAATCATCAAGTTCGGCACACGACACTGTGCTGCAATGTTTACAATGCCTTCAAATGTAATGGTGGCAGGAATCGTCACATCACAGCCTCAAGGCCGCCGATGATGTCTGCATTTCAGCTCATGATCAGCGGCAGCTCAGGCTCTTTTTTACCAAAGTTGGGCTCATTAGCAATTAGCAAAGGTAAACCAAGTGTGACGGAAGCACTAGCCGATTACATTTGCTCACACTGTCTTCAAGGCATCAGCAGGTATGCTGCACCGTCAGTGTTGTGTACATGCCTCATTTCGTCGTTGTTGTCATGGTCGTTGGCGCGGTCTGCTAGGCCACCGTTTGTACCACTAGATGTTGCTTGTCGCTTAACATCACGGCAAAGATGTATCAGAATGCAAAATAAATAAACAAGCACTGAACGACAGAATGCTGAAGCATCAGCAGTGATCGCAGACAGGGGCTGTGTTCCGAGTCACTAAAGGCAACAGCGTCACTTTGGTGATGTACGTGTCTCCTTTGGTGGTGATTGGCTGGTTCAACAAACTGGAAGAGTGAGGGCTCGGCCGCGTGCACAACATATGCACCACGTCAGGTAACAGGGACATGAAAGAACAAAAGACCCAAATGTCAATTCGCACCAGACAAGAAATTAAACTCAGACGAAAACAAGAAAACTGAAGCCTTGCTTAATGCAAGTGTTGCTGTGCTTCCTGGTAAAGAAAGCCTCCAAAGCTAGTCAGGAATAGTAGCGTTTACTTCGGCCTAAAATCTTAGTCACATAAAACTTTGGCTCACAACCATATGCAGAAATGCGTGTGACCAAATGCGCATACTTATCTTCTTTCTTGCTCAGCTTTAGAATGTGCTCCCCAAGGCGGTCACTAATGCACCTTTTCGTCTGGCCGATGTAAAACTTTCCACAAAACTGTCATGAGTAAAGGGGCCCGAAGCAGGCGTCACATGGGGAAAAGGAGAGATGGCGAGCGAATGAATAAAGAAGTGCCAGAAAGCACGCGCCGTGGACACGTCCAGGAGACATGAACATTAAGTGAAGCGCTGATCTGATGAATATGCGCCGTTGTTATTGAACTAATGCTGATTTTATAAAATATATTCTCATTGACGTTGTTAGTGTGATGAACTGAAAGTGAAAGAGATATGGACAACGGACGCAGTATCTATATGATATTTAGCAATGGTGTAACGTGACTTGTGAAGTGCATGTGACAAGTGTGTGGTGAGGCCCCAAATAAGAAGCACTGCAAATTTTCAAGATGGCATGCACTATGACACAAAAGAAGAGTTTCTTTTAGAGAAAAAAAAAAAACTTTCGAAGAAAGGGGCCACTGTCATGAGTAAAGGTGCCCAAGGCACACGCCACATGGCGAAAAGGAGAGATGGCATGCAAAAGAATAAAGAAGCACCAGAAAGCATGCGCCGTACACACATCCATGTTCATGGTTCGTGGATGGCTGGCTCGCGGCGCGCGACCCGAGCTGCGATCGAAGATGGACAAGGACGAGCTGTCACTGTCTACGGTGGGTGAGGATGGTCAAGCCAGCAGTGCACTGGTGACGGGAGGAGCGGGCGCCGGTTCTGGAGGCTGTGGCGATCGAGTTCAATGGCACATGCACACAGATGACACATACACACAAGCGTTCATTCCTGTGATGTCTTGATGACTTCTGGGGTTTTGGACCCCAAAACCACGATCTGATTATGAGAGATGCCGTAGTGGAGGGCTCCGAAAATTTTGACCATCTGGGGTTCTTTAACGTGCACTGACATCACACAGTATACGGGCCTCAGCTTTTTGCCCCAATCTAAAAGCAGCCGCTGCAGCCGGGTTTCAAACCTGCAACCCTGAGATCAGAAACAGAGTACCACAGCCACTAGACCACCGTGGCGGGGCCATTCTTGTAATGTGGTTATCTGTTTGCAGTAGTACTTCTACTATGGGCAAAAAGGGTGTAGCAGTCATGCCAGTTCAAGGTAGGCAGCACAGCAAAAGAAGAACAGTCTGTACAAAGAACCATGCCAAACACTCACCTCAGATTTGTGCCGCAATAACTCTGTCATCTCCTCCTGCAGCTGGTAGATCTTGGTTTCAAGTGCTGCCCGTGGCTTCCCCAGGCTGCAAGCACAAAGGTCGTCTCACTCTTTCAACGAAAAGACACACTGTGCTGTGCACGTTTGTCTGCATGCAGAGGATACAGATGATATACTGTGAAGGAATTAAGCGCACGCAACACACAGACTCTAGCAGAAGAAGAGAACAAGACTAGCTTCGACTCACAACTGAAGTTTATTGGAAAGAAGGCACACACATATATAGGTATTTTTGACAAATATCACGTCATCCGGCTCCTCTCGTCCAACATAGAAGTAAAAGTGCAAGAGATAAAAGGTGACAAATGGCAAGAAACAAACCAAGAAAAACCAGAACCGTCAAAACACCAAAGCTGACCACAAATTCCGCAGGTAATACATTCATAGTGCTGATGAGGTAGCCATATTCTTTTTGTGTTAATTACATGGAAGGGGCGCTTACGCATTTTCTACCACTCCTCCTAATATGGAATGCCTCTATCAGCTCTCTGGTGGTTTGATCTGAATGTTTCGATAAGACACAGGAGTCCTGAAAATATCCGGTACAACAAACCACATTAAGTAAAATGTTGCGGGAGGCGTGTACTATCCTTTAAATCTACAGATCTTTTATGTTTTTTGCAACCAAACATTCAGACACCATCCAGTCTGGCCTGTTTCCACGTTGCCACATGTAAATGGAATCAAGTACACCACCCTTTTTACACACTGAATAACAGGTGGCCTATGAGCAACACCACATCCTCGTTTTTTCGGACCTATTTTTGCATATACTAAATGGTTTTCTGTCAATTCGGCAGCACAGCTTGTTTAATTTATAGGGGGCAGAAAAAACTACCGTGATGTCATACATATTTGCAACATTTTTAAAGCTGTGAGACAACTTGTGCATGTAGGGAATGATGACGGGGTTTGACAGGGTTTGCAGTATGGTCCTTTGAACTATCCTTATCCTTGCTGTGACCTTTTACGGTTCTTAATAGCTTCTGCACAACTTTTCTTAGGACAGGCTGTGGGAAACCAGCTCTACCCATTCCAGTTGCTTATTAAAGCGTGCTTGCTGTCTTGTCCAAATACAATTTATAAATGGTAGAACATAAACGAGACATTCAGATTCCCATCTTAATCTCTGAAGGCCCGGAGCTAAAGTTAAGTATAGGCTTTTTTTTGAGTGTGGCATGTATTCCGAGCTCACATAGTTTTTACCTCGATAGATAATTAAATGCAAAAGCTGCATCTTGTTTTCTTTAGGAAGTTCTACTGTGAAGTTTCATCCGCAGCCATACTCACTAAACACCTTCAAAACATCTTTGACATTCTCATCGAGACAACCTGACCTAGTCAACACCAGAAAATCATCAACATATCTATTTCCATCATCATCCCTCCTAAGGTATGCACTATTTGTCTGTGAAAAAAAAATGTTGCTCAAGGTGGGGGCAACTTTGGAACCTACACAAACTGACGTTTTTGTAAGATAAAATCTTCCTTTCCATTCAACAAATGCCAATTTCAAGTAAAAGGCCAGAATTTCTAAAAAGGTGTTGACCAACACACCACATTTGCTCATGAATCTTAACTCATCATTATTTTCAATAATGTACAAGCTAACGCTTTTCAGAAGTTTATCAAATGGCATAGAATAATACAGGTCCTGAATATGCACACTAAAAATGTTGCAGGAACCTGGGTGAGACACTTGTAGGAACTTGACCAGTTCACCAGAGTTCCATATGCTGACGGGGGGGTCACAAACGACAAGGTCTTGCAGTTGTGCATGCAGGAAGCTTGAAACTTCTCGTTGCCAGGTGTCTTGTGGGAAGGATGTCCGGTTTGTGGGTTTTCACCGCAAAGAAAATTTCCAAATGTTGATTTCTTCTGCTTTTTGACCACCTTTGGAAGCTTCTCTAGGCTGTGTTTGTCTAGCAGGGTCAGGGCTCCTTGTTTTACTTTTCCAGGTTTTATGTCTGCTGGGTTGAAGTATTTTGCTAGAGCTTCCCGAGCCTTTTGGCAAATGTATCCTCCGGAGCTACAACAAAAAAACCCTCTTTATGTGAAGTCAGGGCAGTTTTTTCTGTCCCCTATAAATTAAACAAGCTGTGCTGCCGAATTGACAGAAAACCATTTAGTATATGCAAAAATAGGTCCGAAAAACCAGGATACGGTGTTGCTCATAGGCCACCTGTTATTCAGTGTGTGAAAAGGGTGGTGTACTTGATTCCATTTACATGTGGCAATGTGGGCATAGGCCAGACTGGATGGTGTTTGAATGTTTGGTTGCAGAAAACATAAAAGATCGGTAGATTCAAAGGGTAGTACACGCCTTCCGCAACATTTTACTTAATGTGGTTGTACCGCATATTTTCAGGACTCCTGTGTCTTATCGAAACATTCAGATCAAACCACCAGAGAGCTGATAGGGGCATTCCATATTAGGAGGAGTGGTAGAAAATGCGTAAGTGCCCCTTCCATGTAATTAACACAAAAAGAATATGCCTACCTCATCAGCACTATGAATGTATTACCTGCGGAATTTGTGGTCAGCTTCGGTGTTTTGACAGTTCTGGTTTTTCTTGGTTTGTTTCTTGCCATTTGTCACCTTTTATCTCTTGCACTTTTACTTCTACGCTGGACGAGAGGAGCCGGATGACGTGACATTTGTCAGAAATACCTATATATGTGTGTGCCTTCTTTCCAATAAACTTCAGTTGTGAGTCGACGCTAGTCTTGTGCCTTCTGCTAGTGTCTGTGTGTTGCATGAACCTAATTCCTTCACAATGAAACAATACCAACTAGCCCACTTATGCGTGATACAGATGATAGGCTGCTAAGACAAATAGTGTAGGAAATAAGTTCTGTAGAACCTCGGAAGCATTGAAGCTAACAAGAGTCGGTGTGCTCCCCACCATTGTGCCCCAAAGCTCAGAGGGAGAGGAAAGGAAAGGTCTCCTCCACCTTTGAGCTTGTGGGCCGACATAAAAGCACTGCGTACTAACAAAAGTTCTTGCTGAAACGTTGGCTCCAGCAACATTCAAAGATTCCTCAACCACATGAGTAGAAGACATGAAAAGCATCCTAGAGTCTATTCCACTTAGGCTACAGGCAGTTGCCACTTGCTGCAGTAAGGAACAGCAAAAAGAAAAAGTAGACATCTCCTAACAAGACGTCACCAACTGTTTTGTACTGCACCACCTTCATTCCCTACCAGGATTAGCATGACCCAAGCCCGTATTCGAAAAAGCACATTTGCGCACGCTGTATTTACTCAAACAAGCACACACGTCTGACCAATACTTACTGCTCTTCCGCAAACCGTGAACCTGTGGCATTGCTATGCCACCCAGAGCATATGCAGCGTGCACTCCTCCTCACAGGCTCCAGAGTTCTTTATATTTTACACCGCTTTGCATGCGCATGACACGGTGTATGGTTTTCTTGCGCATATGTCACGCCTTCTTATGTTTGCGTGTAATCATTTTGTCAAGACAAATGCAGTAAGATAAGCCACGAGAGCAAGAAAACACAACAGTCTTCTTTTGCTCAGCAACTTTAAATAATACAATAACAATGCATATTACACTTGTGTGCCTGCTAGAAAAAGAGCACAACATGAACATGTTTTTAGTTTGGCACAGCACTTATCGTGCTCATCTGGACAACTAGTGTTGCAACTTGAGAAAGGATGGAAACCATGCGAACCTGACAGCAGGGGATTACTGCTTTATTCGACACATCAGCGGCGTCTCAGTACAAGGTATGAAACCTAAGACCACAATCCAGATAGCTGCCGGCTTTTTATAGCCAGCGCACAGGCATTACATCATGGACATGTGGACAGGGGTGCAGGCAGTCAGCATTGTGGCCATACGCACTGATCTTATCAACACATAGCATTCAGCTTGCGCCATGCTGAATGGCCTTAAGCGCGGTGGCATTCAGATGTAACGTCCCTCCCCTCTTAGGCGAAAAGTCCCTTTACATAAGCAACACTTTCTTTTTTTTTGTGCACCAGTACAGTTTAAGTACGAACAACACCATAGAAAAGTACTCATTTCCTTTACATAGTTTCATTTGTACATCAACCGGTCCGGCGCCAACAGGTACAAGTGCTTGTGCCGAGGCAGGACTTGTGGAGAAGGAGGGTTAGTTTCAGTTCCCACACATGTGTTGCTGTTGTGGCTTTCAGAGAAACATGCCCAATCAGGTTGCACATCTTGATCGCTGGTGCCCTCAGGCACTCTGTTTGCTGCCTTCAAATGATCTGCATGCACGAGCCTTATGCCCTGTTGCACATGAGCCAAAAATGTAATTTTAGACACAACTTTTACATCACTTTGCCACGAAACCATTTAATAGTTTCCCCTCTGACCGATTTCACCATTACTGCATCCCCTACAGCAAGATGTCTAGTAGCACCGCAATGTTTATTAGCAATGCTCTCAGTCCTTTTCATTTTAGATTTCACTGTTGCATCCTATCTGGGTGGAACAAAGATAGACGCGTTCACAATTTTGACCAAAGAACAGTTCGCTAGGTGTCTTACTCGTGAAAGAATGAGGTGTCATTCTGTAAGAGAAAAGATAGTTATCTACTTTGTGCTGCAAGCTTCTGCTACAGTCAGCCTTCTGATCAACAAGTAGTGAATTCAAAAGAGCCTTTTTCACTGTCTGTGCAGCATGTTCAGCTGCTTCATTTGACTGAGGTGGTAAGGTGGAGTGAAAGTGAGCTTTACTCAATTTTTGTGAAGAAATTCCTGAAACATGGAGCACGCAAGCCGTGTAGCATTCCGAACACTCCTTGTCTCCCCGACAATCCGTAACGTCCTTAATTCGCGCCCGGTGGGGTCTCAGTCCTGGTGGGTTCCAAACTTGCCAAGGAACATGGGAAGTGCAAGCCATTTGGGGTTCACAATTGCTACGTTTCATGCAGCATCTCGGCTGCCTTCTGTCAACTCGGCGAAAAACAAATTTGCAATGCTGGAAAAGGTGTGCTTGACATGGGAAGTGCAAGCCATTTGGGGTTCACAATTGCTACGTTTCATGCAGCATCTCGGCTGCCTTCTGTCAACTCGGCGAAAAACAAATTTGCAATGCTGGAAAAGGTGTGCTTGTCTAACCTTCACGCTCGCTCGTGCATTACTTCTCCCTACGGTAGCCTTTCTTCAGAGACGCCTGAAAGCTTTTCTGATTCTGAACTTTTTTCGCCACTCGTTCCCTAGGGGGGTACATCTCTCCTGCATGCACATTACGGCACTCATCTCTTCTGCCACCAATGACCCGCCAGAATCCAGAGGCGCAAAGGGGCTGTCTTCTCTCGCCTCCTCAGGATTGCCAAAAACTACCTCTTTCTCAAAAGGAGCTACGTCCGCAATTGACTCTGGCTCGATTTTGCAAGGCTTCTCGTTAATTTCATCCTCTGCATTGCTTTCCTCGGTTGGCGTTGCCATTTGTGGGGTCTCACAGCTCAAGGGCACTTCAACTCCGCTCTCCCTACCGTACTCACTTGCCAACATCTCCTCTACCTGCCACTGCATCTCCGTTACCTCTAGCTCCTCATCGACGTGTTCTAGAGCTACGCCTTCCCCACAAATGTCAACCACCATTGTCAAAGCCTTTTCCTCACCGTGACCTGCAA
Organism: Hyalomma asiaticum; assembly: GCA_013339685.2. NCBI lineage: Eukaryota > Metazoa > Arthropoda > Arachnida > Ixodida > Ixodidae > Hyalomma > Hyalomma asiaticum. Next base: position 12,847,999 of record CM023482.1, read on the forward strand.
TGGAGTTTACCTCTGATCCCTCCGCAAATACCTCCTCTACACTCCGGCGGTCGGTGAATTGGCGATCCAGATACTCATTCCTCAGATCTAGCAGGCGCCAGCCGCATTCTCGTGCGATGTGACCCAATTGGCCATAGTCGTAGCATCTCAGAGGAGGCTGCATCGAACGTTGCTGTCCCTCTACCTCTTGCTCGTGCCCAGACAGACCCAGGCTCCTCTCTATCAATTTTTCAAGGCGGTCCAGGTGATTCTGTAGCTCGCGTTCCTCTGCATTGTCACTGTCATGGTGAAGTGATTGTGCGCATAATTTATCAATCTGCTCCTCTCTCGCGGCTACCCTCACAGCTTTCACGAACATCTTTGGCTCATGAGAAAGAATGAACCTTCTGACTGGGTCTCTCTAACCTGCAAGGAAACGAGACAACAGCTGTTCCGCTAAAATCTCCCAGAGCAACTGAGTCTTTGTGGGGTCTTCCCCACTGAAGGTTTCCCCACTGACGGTTTTCACAAATGAGCGTACCTCCTCCCCAGGGTTCTGCTTGGCGTGTACGATCCGTTCAAGCTTCGCTCTGGCCGGTTCAGTGTCGAACTGCCTTAAAGCCAACTCCTTAAAACGTTTGTACGTAGTTGCTTAGGCAACATCCACATCCTGCCACGCGGAATCGTGTGCGGAGCCTGTCATTTTGCATTGCGCTATGCAGATTGTGTGGCTATCTTGCCAGCCTCCCAAGCTACCAGCATTCTCCAAAACTTTGAAAAAGTCCTGGATATCTGTGCCTGTACCATCTCCTGTAAACGATGGAACCGTCTCTATCCACACGAGCGAGTCTATTCCTAGCGCCCCTCCGTGGGCCATCTGCATAGTCTGCTCACTCATTTTGCTGCCTCTCCTTCCCTGATACGAGGGTAAAAGCTCGCACCACAACTCCAGCAAAAATCCCACCGCTGCCACCATTTGAGGTGTCCCTAGTATGCACAAAGGGGGAGGCGGTCCTACACCTTCAAAGACGTTGCTCAACCACCACAACTACACTCGCTCACCCCTTTGGCCACAGATCTCAACAACCATTTAACCCCAAAACTGGATTAGTGCTGGGGCTGGGAAGAAAAGACGTAAGAGGCTTTGTTAAGTTAACAAAACACGATGTCTAATGTACGAACATGATTAAATTTACAATTAACAATTTGTGGTTAACGCAATCATACAACCAAGGCTATCAATAAACTTGGTAGTACAGTACAGGAACCAACATGACAAACAAACTCATCAGTGAATGACCAACACAGAAGGTAAAACAAAAGGTAACACTAAAAGTGCAATGTCTCAAGTACACATTCTGTCGCAACCAAAGAACGCTTATCTGCACGGGTGGGCTCCATCGGCACATAGGTCTCGTCGCGGGCCTGTGGACTGGTGCTCAGGTAGGAGCGCGGATGTCACCCTCAATATTGCCGTAGCTCACGGATCATCTCCGATCATTGCTGCTCACATCAGGCCCTTGCGGCGATGACCACCACACCGTCTCGCCGAGGTTGGAGAACCGAACGGCCACGCACGTACGAGGGATCACAAACGAGGCTTACTGCTTTGACTGAAACATGACGGAATGTCACCGCGTCTCTTTGCGTCTCTCGACTCTCTCAAATTCCCCTCGTCCTCGGCTTCGAGACGACTTTTTCTCTCTGACAGCCCCCCCTCACCAGGGTGTCTCCCCAACGGTTGTCCACGGCAATGTCGCCAGTATAAAACACACCAGTCCAATCCGCCATACAACTACTGTTTGAGGCGCCTCTCCATAGTGCAATCCAGAACAAGCTTCCCTCCAAAAATATAGAAAGCAAAATATAAACATGCACAAAACTCGACATTCTTGGAGGATGTCAGAAAGCCTCACCGGCGACACATGTATACAGATTACCGTAACGACCGTTAGCCACCACTGCTTCCATTCCGAAACACTTCAGGTACAAGCGATATGACACAGTACACTGGAAGCCTGGAAGCGCCCGGTGACAAGATGCACCTGTCGGCAGTAGCTCCTTTGTGGCCGGTCAGGTGTACGCACCCGAGCAGTTCTGCTTACTGCACTGCATGGTGATCGAAACGTGCCGGGTACGCTCCGCTGGCTTTGTTAAAGCACTTATGAGCGGGTTCCCTTTGGCGTCAGCATCCTGTCATTTCCAAGGTCGCCGCCTAACGTACACGCTCATTTGGGGCCACCATGCAGACGTCGGCTCTGCTGTCAAAGTGCGGTTTCCGCAAACTCGCGGGTAACGAAAACCCCAGAGACTCTCCGACGACCACGGCAGCCGAAAAATAGGATTAAAAATGCCCGCCCCTGCTCTCGCCCCGCCAACACCTCTCGGGTCGTCACACTGTGGTTTGTAAGCTCCTCTAGAACACGCTCAGTGTTTTCTGCGCACTCTTTTCGTGTTCTGCCTGCAATCAGAACGTCGTCCAGGTAGCATGCAGTCCCCGAAATTCCTTTTAGGATTTGATCCATGACCGACTGAAACAATGCATGGACACTTGCCACGCCAGAAGGAATATGTCTGAATCAAAACAAGCCGAGGTACGTGTTCACTGTCAGAATTTCTTGCAACTTCTCATCTAGCTCGAGTTTCATATATGCTTTTGACAAATCCAAAATAGTGAAAACTGCACCTCCTGCTACCGTCACAAAAATATCTTCAGGCAAGGGAAGTCAATAGTGACCTATCTTAAGATGTGGGTTTACAGTCACACAATAGTCACCGCAGTGTCTCACACTTTTGTCACCTTTCAAGACTGTTACTAGAGGCATTGCCCAGTCACTGTGTTGGACTCTGTAGCTAACATCGGCCTGATCCAAACTTCTCAGCACTGTTTCTACGCTTTTGTAAAGTGCGTGCAGCATTGGCCTCACTTGCAAAAATTGACTGGGCAGTGTCCTCAAGCACCAAGCTTCCTTTGAAACCTTTAATGATGCCAAAGCCTTTCTGAAACATGCTACTGTACTTTTGCTTCAAAGACATTTTAGTTGTCACCATATTTACCGAAACTACCTTTCGCCAGTTCAAATTAACTCGTAACAACCAATCCCGGCCCAACAAGTTTGGCATGGCACGACCCTTCACATTTTGTGCAATTATCCACAGCAAAGTGTGGTCGTTCCCTTCATAGTGTTACGAGCCACACAGAGGCTTAAGCGGGTCTTTTAATGCGTATGGATGGGCCGAGGCTGCAGTCCGTGGCGATGGCACTCAGAACTTCGTTCTCCTCTTCCCTTCTTTGCGCTTCCTCTGCTTTTCGCTCGTACTGCTAATAAATGTCTAACATTTCTCCTCTCTCAGATGAAGCCCTCCGGGCGAGTCAGTCTTGCTTCCGTTCGGTGAAAAGCTTCAGACGGGCAACATGCAGTCACGTCAGTCTTCGAAGAGCGTCGACGACCACTTGAAGTGAGGCGTGCGATCTTGTAGTTGACCTCGCTTAAGGGGGGACATGGGTCCTGAGAGAGAAATTTGTTACTATTGGCTCTAGACACATGATTTTTTCAGAGAATATTTAGCTTTGTATACTGAGTTCAAATATGTAATTACATTTTCTTTACACCAATAAAAAAAAAAGTTACAACTATTCTTATTTTATGAATTTGGGATGTGACTTGCTTAAAAAGTAGTGCATTTAGAGTGCTCAAATTCAGCAGGCATGTTGCTGAATGTATAAACAGTGCAAATATGAAATGTAATGCTTGTATCTCAATTTTAGCCAAAGTTATGAAGTCTTTATGTCGCAGTCTCGTAGCTGTGAATTTTCACTGGTGATTTCTATAAGATTTCAAAATGTTGCAATGTTCTAAGATACTTCATCATCGTTTTCTTGCACTCTCTGATCCTCCAGCTTTCAAGCAAAAAAAAAAAATCAAGAAAATTGAATGAGTATTAGCGACACAGTGCTGATCCAAAAATTCAAAACATGCAAAAATCTGCATTTGAGAAAAACGCAAAAAACTGAAAACTTGTGAAAATTAACATTTCAGGCTTGAAAGCCACAGCACTTGTAAATACAATCACTTAGAAGGCCCCTGGGGAGTAATCTGAAGTAGGCTTCTATTTGTGCTTCTTCTTTGCGGCTGCCTGGAACGCTGCCGAAGAGGCACGCTTCCTCTCCGCGTCAGCTTCCTCTCAGCGCCCATGAGTGCCCGCGACTCGTCGCGAACTCCACTGCGAACGCAGTTCGCCACAATTGGTGCAACACACCTTCACTTTCACGGCGATGCCGTATTCACGGGTGTCCCTTTCAATAGTCAGTGCTCCACGGCACACACGGCAAGCACCAACTTCCAACAGGCTGTTCATGGCGTCTAGGTCAACAATCGTATATGTCGCGGACGAACTTGGAGCACTTTCACTCGGGGCACCATTGGCACCGTCACTCAAGACGCACTTCACTTTTCTTTCTGTCGCCGAAACTGACAATAGTTCAGAGAGTTTCTGCTGCGATTGCTGCTCGCGGAAAGCACGATCTGCGCTCGGGAGTTGAATCCAACCTCGTACGCCGCGCCGCTCCGTCGGCTCCCTTATCTTGCACGGCCGCTGTCGCGGCCGCCGGGGCAGAGTCCACGGCGAGCGCGTCACTAGGCGCCACAGATTCCGTCGTTGTCGCGCTATCTGATCGCGCTGCAAAGTCCGCAGTAGTCTCCGTCGATGGCAGCGATGTTTTTCTTTTCTTCGCGCCACGCTTCCGTCGCGTTTTGCCGAACTTGTGAGCGGTACGAAATTTCCGATAGCCGTTAGGCATAGTGCACAATCGTCGTCGGCTCCGGTCTATTTCAAAATGGCGGCGGTTTGCTTCAGCCAGAAGCAGCCGGAGACAAGCGAGGACCAATGAGAAGCCACCATTCTGTCACGTGTGCGCTACGGGCCAATGAAGTGCCCAGATTTCGTTTTCTTTTTTGTTAGATTGCTCAATAGCAGCGTATGTCAGAAGGCTTGCGTTTGGCGGGAAACGAAGAGCGAAAGGCGCCGTTTCAAACGAGCCTAAGATGGCCGTGCTGCGGGGAATGGTTGCGAATTCGCGGCGGCGCGAACTTGACTGTTTTCGGGCGCGTCCCATAAACGAAACTAGCAAGTTCGCGTAATAAATATGAACTTTTGACAACACTATACGACATACGAGCCTAGATTTTTGCGAGGAGGTGCAGGAAGGTGTGCTGAATGCAATAACAACAAAATTGAAAAATCTTTTTTTTCGCGATTTTTCGCTTTCAAGACCCGTGTCCCCCCTTAAACGCACAAGAATTATGTATGCTCCTGCATAGTCCGCGAGCAGCTTCTGACACAAACCACGTTTACGCATTGGAGTCCACAACCACACGAGATCACCGGGAGAAGAGGTAACATTTCTGTGTCATCGGTCGTAGCGACTTCTGGTGTAGTCTTGGGAGGCCAGCATACATAATCATGCAATTCGGCGGGCCTCCTCCGCAGGACACAATGTTTCCGCCACAGACGAATCTTCATGGATGACAAAAGAAAACATGGTATCGAGCGTATGACAAGGTGGGCGAGCGTAGAGAAGGTAAAAAGGGCTATAGCCTGTCTCGTGTTTCGCCGAGTTGAAAGCGTACGTCATAAACGGCAGCACTTCATCCCAGTCTTTGTGGTCTGAAGCGACGTACATGGACAACATGTTAATCAATGTTCGGTTAGTGCGCTCAGTCAGGCCGTTTGTTTGTGGATGATACGCGGTTGAGTGTCGGAACTTGGAGGCACACAAACGAAGTAATTCTTCTACAACATCGGCTGTGAACTGGTGACCACGGTCACTTATTATCCCGCGAGGCGGCCCATGTCGGAGAATGACCGAATGCAGGAGAAACTCGGAGACTTGGGCTGCGGTGGCGGAAGTGAGGGCTGCCGTCTCGCAGTAACGTGTCAAGTAGTCAGCACACACTATTATCCACCGGTTTCCTCTTGATGAACGCGGGAACGGTCCGACCAGGTCAATGCCGACTTTTTCAAAAGGGGTACTAGGGGGCTCTACTGGTTGTAGGTGACTGGCTGGAGCTGAGGTGGGTCGCTTGTGACTCTGACATTGCGCGCAACTGGCTACGTAGGTTTGAATCATTTTTCTCATTTGAGGCCAATAAAATCGATCTCTGGTGCGGCTAAGTGTCCATGCTGTGCCAAAGTGACCAGAAGTTCGATCATCGTGCGCAGTACGCAGAATAGATGCTTGGAGAGGTTGCGGAACCACCAGCAGGAAGCGAGCGCCAGTCGTGGACAGGTTCCTCTTGTAGAGGAGACCATCTCGGATGCAAAATCGGTCTTCACCAAGATAGTCTTGCGAAGCAGAGAAAAAGCTTTTCAAACTTGGGTCTTTGCGCTGATTGGCGGCGAACGTCAAAGTGTCAGGAAAGTCAGGCGACAGGACGGCGATAAGGTGGTCAAAGTTCTCAGCTTCAGAGTCTGTTGTACATAATGGCATCCTAGAAAGGCAATCCGCGTCAGCATGCCGACGGCCGCTCTTGTAAGAGATAGTAAAGACATACTCTTGCAGGCGCAGAGCCCCTCACGCCAGGCGACCGGATGGGTCACGAAGGTTAACCAGCCAGCACAGGGAATGGTGGTCAGTGACGATGGTGAGGGGTCGACCGTAGACATACGAGCGAAACCTCTGCATGGCAAATACCACCGCTAAGCATTCCTGTTCAGTTACGGTATAATTTCGCTCGAACTTGCTTAATGAACGGCTCGCGTAAGCGATGACGTGTTCTCGGTTATCTGAGCGCTGAACAAGAACGGCACCAATTCCAACTCCACTGGCGTCCGTGTGAATTTCTGTCGGAGACAAAGGATCAAAGTGGCGAAGTATTGGATGCATGGTTAACAGGAACTTCAGTTGGCGGAATGCTGCAGCACACTCAGAGATCCACTTGAATGGGGTGTCCTTGCGTAAGAGGCATGTCAGGGGGTGAGCTACATCCGCGAAACCGGATGTGAAACGCCGGAATTATGAGCATAGCCCGAGGAAGCTACGGAGCTGTTTCACTGACTTAGGCTGCTCAAACGCTTCAACGGGAGACGTCTTCTGCGGGTCAGGTCTAATGCCGTCCTTATCAACGAGATGTCCCAGCACCAACGTTTGACGTTTGCCAAAATGGCATTTGTTTGAGTTCAGCACGAGACCAGCATTCTTAATGCAGTTGAGCACAATGTCCAGACGAGTGTTATGCTCTTGAAATGCACGTCCAAAAATTACTACGTCATCCAGGTAGCACATACAAATCTGCCATTTTAAACCACGCAGAAGAGTGTCCATGAATCTTTCAAAGGCCGCAGGCACATTACACAATCCAAACGGCCTGACGTCGAACTCGTATAGTCCACCAGGCGTGACGAATGCCGTTTTTTTCCTTGTCATCTGCACGCATCGAGATTTGCCAATAACTGGATCTGAGATCAACGGAGGAAAAGTAGGAAGCGGAATGCAGACAGTCGATGGCGTCATCGATACGCGGCAGCGGATAGACGTCTTTCTTGGTAACCGAATTCAAGCGGCGGTAGTCAACGCAGAATCTCCACGTACCATCTTCTTCTTGACGAGAATAACGGAAGCGCCCAGGGACTTGCTGAATCTTGAATTATGCCCTTTGCTAGCATCTCTTGCACCTGATCGTTGATGACCTTGCGTTCTGCTGGTGCCACTCTGTAAGGTTTCTGCCTGATGGGTTGCGCCGACGCAGTGTTGATGCGGTGACGTATTCAAGACGCAGGGATTGAAGGTGCTTTGTTGCTCGTTGAAAAATCGAATACTTTCGAGTGCTTGGCCAGAACTTGCAAGAGCGCGTAGCGTTTGCTTTGGCTGAGGGACTTGTTAATCATCTTTAGAAGTTGCGAATCTCCGGGGTCGTGGGAAGTTACGTGTAGCTCCTCGTTTGTAGCTTCAACCAATGCGACCAGCGTCATAGGGGAGTGAGGTTTATACAAAGCAAGTTTCACGCCACTGGGTAACACTGCTGGCTCCATTGAACTGTTAATAGTCCACACACTTGAGCTCCCGTCGACTACAGACACCACGCAATGGGGTACCAAAATGTTCTTTTTGATACAAGCCAAATAAATTGGTTCAAGGGTGGCGTCGAACATAGCGGGGTCGTTACTTGAGCAACTCACTGGAATGCACAAGATAGAAAATGGGGGCACGACTGTGTCCTCGGAGACAAAAAAGTTATATTCACCACATGACGCATTCTCTAAGAGCGGAGACGGGAAAGTACCGTGCACGGAAAGATGCCCACTTCTACAGTCAACAGTTGCTCCACACTCCCGCAAAAAAATCCATGCCCAATATTACGTCATGTGTGGATCGGGCAATAACCGCGAACTCTGTTGGAAACACTTTGCCACAACAAAGACACATCCACAGTGCAAATGCCCAGGGGACACACGGCGTCACCACTTACACCACGGAATATTGCACCACGGCTCAGACAAAACATCACTTTAAGTCCTAAACAGTTCTTAAAGCTAACACTCATCACAGATATTGTTGCACCTGTATCCACAAGTGCCAGGGTAGGTACACCATCAACAAGTACACGAACTTTGTTCTTCAGCATCAGCACTGATGAGGGTATGTCTTCCGATAGTTCCTGGTATCCTGCGACCTCACCCCCATCGGCCGCACCAACTAGTTTTCCGGCGGCGGTGACTGCGTGCGCCGCCGAAGCGATGGAGATCATGGAGCACGCAGAGCTGGTGGCGGTGTCAAACTCCGATCAAATGCCGGGGAGGGATATCGGGAGCCTGTGAACATCCGTGGCGACCGTTGCGCTGAGAACTGGCGAGCAAAAGGCTGCGAAGTGGAATAAGTGACGGGTGGCTCTCTCTTGTGCGACCATCGGTTGTTGCAAAATCGTGAAATGTGCCCCGGGACTCCGCAAGTGTAGCAGACAGGGAGAGATCGAGACACACGAGCCTGCTCCGGGTAACCGGTCCTCTCCGAAGGCACGGGGTAGTAGTACCTCCCTTCATGGGCATCATAGCCAGCAGATGTTCTTTGAGGATAACGAGGTGAGCGAAATCGTCTTTCGTTGTTTGACTGTGTACGGTGCAAGAACCCAGATGGCAGTGGTTCTAGGTGTTCATTGGCGTCTGCTGCGTTAACCAATGGTTGCCATGAGGTCGGAGTGACGGGAACTCGCACGCGTTCAGCTTCCCTTGCATAGACGTCTTCAATGTCGTCGGCAGAATGAGAAATTTGCCGATATCGCAACAATTCTTCTCTCACGATTTGCCGTATTGTCGAGGAAAGGTCACCGGGAGACATTGTGTCAACGCTAGCCACTGTGGGAACGTTGGACAAGCGGCCAAATTTCGGTGCAATGCGCCGCATCTTCAGCGTTTCAAACGTGCGACAGTGCTGCACCACGTCGGACACGGTATTCAAGTTCTCTTTCCGATCAGAAAATTATAGACGTCTTCAGCTATTCCCTTAAGGAGGTGTCCAACCCTGTCCTCTTCAGTCATTCTGGTGCTCACCAACTTGCACAACTTGAAGATCTCCTCAATGTACATCGTGCAAGTCTCAGCTGGAAGTTGTGCTCTCTGGGCCAGCGTCTGTTCTGCTTGTTTTCTCTTCGCGTTAGTATCGCCAAAGCACTTCTGAACTTCCTCGACAAAGCGATCCCAAGTGGTAAACATGTTCTCGCGGTTTTCATACGACATGAGCGCGGTGTCAGTTAGCGAAAACACAACGTTGCTGAGTTTCGCTGCCGAATCCCAACAGTTGCTCGCGCTCACCCTTCCGTACTTCTTCAGCCATTCGTCGACATCTTCCCCTGAGGAGCCGCCGAAGTTCGGAGGCACTCGGTAGTACGGGAATGGCCCATTAGGGGTAGGCCTCGGAGCATCAGAGATGGTCTGGTCTCGGGACATCTCGATCGGCAAAGGCGGGAGTCCAGCAAGGCGGCAGCTGCGGCGAAATCTACACAGTAGAGTATCCGTAATTGGGTTCGTCGTACCCGGCACTTCCACCAAATCTGTTATGAGCCACACAGAGGCTTAAGCGGGTCTTTTAATGCGTATGGATGGGCCGAGGCTGAAGTCCGTGGCGATGGCGCTAAGAACTTCGTTCTCCTCTTCCCTTCCTTGCGCTTCCTCTGCTTTTCGCTCGTATTGCTAATAAATGTCCAACAATAGGTTACACAGACTGCAACTCGCCCGGTTACTGGAACCGAACTTCCATTGTAGGCTGTTAACCTTACATTTTTCTTTTTGCAGTGCTTGTGCGGAAACAATTTCTGGAACTAGCCTTCACTCTTTATCGAGACTGTTGCTCCCGTCTCGACTTGCATCTCGACCTGTTTGCTGACAATAAATATGCTTACAAAGTATGCCCCCACCTTAGGCGTCATTTCCACATCAAACAACACAGTTTCATTAATGGTAGCATCTACATTTGTCATAGACCTAATATTAGTTCTGCACATTTTTGCCAAGTGTCCCGTTTTCAAGCATTTAAAGCACTTGCTAAACAAATGTGGACAGTTGTTCCCGACATGTGAACTACCACATCTAGTACAGGTAACATTGGTCGTTTGAAGCGGAAAGTTCTTTCTACCTTGTAGAGAAAGCTTTCATTGCCAGTTGACGTTGTCGTCAGTGGCACAGGCACTGTCAGTTGCACTGTTGCTGCACACTTCCTTGTTCTGTCCTTGCGCTGCTTCCATTCCCAGTGCTGCGCTGTAAGCCTTTTCGAAGGCGAGGTCCTTCCGTCGTGAGTATCTTGCAGCAGGTGGTGTTGTTGTGTAACCCCACAAAGAGCCGGTCCCAAATCACCTCTTCAAGAAACGTGCAGAAGTTGCACGTGGCTGCCATCTTGAGTTCCACGATGAAGTCACTGATGCCGTCACCTGGGCGTTTATCTCCCCGGCAGAACTTGTACCGTTCCGTTACAACAGAACGCTTGGGCGTGTAGTGGTTTCACGGGGTCTTCACAACATCTTCATAGCTGGCTTCAACGGGAGTCCTTGGAAAAAGCAGATTTCAAAGCACGATAAACACTGCCTCTCCGATAAGCATCAAGAACACCTGCTGCTTCATTTCTTCGTCTATCTTGTTAGCAGTTGCGAATGCCTCGAAGCGTTGAACGTAGACTTTTAAGTCAGCCTTCTCAGGTGAAAACTCTGGCAGGTGAACCAGAACCCTGCCGCTGTTCGCCATGGTAGTGGGTGTTCACTTGTCCTCGTCTATTCGCTGCGCTGAACCAGTAGTCCGTTTTTTATCATCCCACCCTCGTCGCCACTGTTCTAACTTGAGAAAAAATGGCAACCAGGTGAACTTGACAGCAGGGGCTTACTGCTTTACTCGATGCATCAGCTGCATGTCAGTACACGGCACAAAATATAAAACCACGATACAGATAGCTGCCGGCTTTTAATAGCCAGCGTACAGGCGTTACATCACAGACACGTAGACAAGCGCGCAGGCAGTCCTCATTGTGGCCATACACACTGATTTTATCAACAGATAGCAGCCAGCTTGCATCATGACGAACGGCCTAATGCGCGATGATATTCAGATGTAACAACTAGCAACATAATTATAAACAAAAACAGCCTTTTCTTTTGTTTAAAGAAAACAATTTTGAGACAGCTGCACCATCTAGCCATCAAAACACTAAAGAAAAATGGCAAGGAAGAGCCAGACGGCACCTTTCATCTCTCAGATAGCAGTAAAACAACGTGCAACTTCAAATTTGGAGTGTAGCCCCATATGTCATAAAAGCAGACTTTCTATTAAGTCCTGTATCATGTGAGCCTTACAGTACACATTACACCCCTCAAATTTAGGACGGCATGAAGCATGCACATAGGATGTATCACTCACCAGAATCTGCTTTGTACATGTGGAACTGCACATAAATTGCCCCTCTAGAAGTAATAGTTCTGCCTTAGTGCTACAGCAGATAACTGCTTAACACATGCACTTCCAATGGTATTCCAAATCAGTGATTTGAAGCAACTGTCATATAATATCCATTGCCATTTATGCGATGAGAATTGAAGGAAATCAAGGCTTATCCTTGTACCTGTAGCTGACACTTAATTTTAATGCCAAAACATCCACGAGACACAACACAACTAAGCCAACGGTCCCCCTAAGCCAGCTCCATGCACCAAAGACAACAAAAGAAAATTCGAAATGCACAGAGGAGGCATTCTGTGAGACAAGACAGGGCAACAAGACAGGGCAACAAAACAGAAGGCAGTCGTTTCTTAGTAGATTGTCGAGGGGATGGCACTAATTACCTTTTGTGTAACAGAAGTTCAAACTTCACCTAGAGTGCGCAGTTTTCTGTGGGGCGTCTGGTAAAGGGACAACCGTATACATATTTCTCTCGTTGGTCGCCAAGTGAGCCAGGTGGTGGCACCACCATACCAGTGTGCCAGGCAGACAAAAGTGACATGCAGAAAGTGGGCAAGAGCTGGTAACTCTGACCCAAACAGAGTACCAACTTTGACTCAAACAGAGTACCAACTCTGACTCCTTTGACTCAAAACAGAGTACCAACTCCAGGAAAGATCGTGCAACACCACCCTGTTCTCCATGTGACATTGTGCCCCAATGATGCCAAGCATCATTTCACACCGAAATATTGTTAGAGCACCATATTTATTCATTTATTCCAACCACACTAGGAATGAGCAAGTGGCATAAAATATAACAACAAACCAGGCGCAAAGGCTATTAAAGAATGCGTGCATTGGAAGGAATATCAGAATTCATGAGGAAAAATCAGCTCAACAATACACTTTTCAATGCTATGATCCTTGAGCAAAACAAAGCAATCTGGCAAAAGTGGGTCAGCAGAAAGGATGTGACAATCACCCAGCGCTGCTCACTCATCTTTTCACTGTTTGCTGTACTTCTGTACAGTGGTCCAGTCAAACAAGTTGACGCTGGACCTGCAAAATTTTGCCTGCTCATTCTTTCCCTGTCTGTAACCTAGCCTTACTGGCAACTAGCATGCTGAACAAACTGATGCGAGTGCTGCTAGGCTTCTTTCTGAATGAATATAATGGCTAAAAAAGGGAAACCACGATAATACAATGACTGCACGCAGATACATGGCACGTATTCCTTTAAAGGGGTCCTGAACCACCCTCCGGGCTTGGTGAAAAAGCATATTCTACGGCTTGCCTATGCTGTAACGAACATCTCAGCCAAATGCTGTAGTCATCCGCGAAGCGTAGCATTCACAAGCGGAGCACAAAGCTTCCACTTCGCCAGGAGCCCTCAACTCAAAAAGCGGATTCTCCTCACGCTCCTTGTATATGCTTTGTTTCGTCATAAAGCATTTACAAGGAGCGTCGCTGCCATTGGTAGACGGCAGACACGCCCGCTGCGCCTGTGTGCGGGCCCTTCACAGCGCGCGTTTCTTAAAATCGTCCGTGCTCGCTTTTCCTTGCATTGTGAGCACCTATATAGGCAAAATAGTTGCTGAAAATAAGTAAAAATATATGTGCTAATGGTGCAAGTCTCATAGATGCCATTGGAAGGCGTCCGTAAACTACCTCGGCGTGGACGCGAACGGTGCGGTGCAAAAGTCACCATAAATATAGTTTTCCAAGAAGCCAACAAATGCATGCCACCAGCCTGTAACAAATCACAAATTATTCCCAAACTTTAATTAACAATTCATCAGTAATTGTAGATGGGTTTATTCCCTATGGTACTCCAATGCACCACCTTCTAGTACTCATACTCAATAACATGGCTGGAGTCGAACCCAAAATATTCCTTTTACGAGGTGGATTAAAGGAGTAGGTCTGATTACGGTGTATTTGGGTGGATTAGAGCTCATTAAGGGGGGACACTGGTCTTGGAGGCAGAATACCATGAAAAAAAATCAGTATTTGAAAAATGGTACTTCCATGGCATACGGGCAGTGCCGAAAGTGCTGAACAAGTTTCTCGCATCTGGAATTGATATTACAGCCACAGTAACAGTTTCTATCAAAGACAAGCTATATATTTTGACTATAAAAATGTACCAAAAATGGGCTGTTTTCATGCTGAACTACAAGTAGTGCAGCTGTAAGCATCCAGATTATATCCCTGGTGGCCACAAATCGCCTAACAAAGATACAACGAAAGGGAAGGGGTCAAGGGCTCGCTCTTTATTTGTTAGAAACAACTTAATGAGCAAACAGACAATGAAGCCTAGGAAAACATAGGGGAAGTTAATTGTGGTATTGTAATTGTGGAGAAAGTAGAAAGGAATTAAAGTGGACGAAAAGACAAACCTGCCCTCGGTGGGACCCGAACCCACGACCTTCGGATGTCGCGTCCGATGCTCTACCAACTGAGCTACAAGGGCGGTCGTCCCCCCGTCCACTTTATTGTGTATTTATGTAGGTATTATCCTGGGAGTGTTAGTGGCGCTGCCTAACACTCCCAGGATAATACCTACATAAATACACAATAAAGTGGACGGGGGGACGACCGCCCTTGTAGCTCAGTTGGTAGAGCATCGGACGCGACATCCGAAGGTCGTGGGTTCGGGTCCCACCGAGGGCAGGTTTGTCTTTTCGTCCACTTTAATTCCTTTCTACTTTCTCCACAATTACAATACCACAATTAACTTCCCCTATGTTTTCCTAGGCTTCATTGTCTGTTTGCTCATTAAGTTGTTTCTAACAAATAAAGAACGAGCCCTTGACCCCTTCCCTTTCGTTATTTCATAGCTTGGGCCTCGTTGCGGCAGACTTGGTGCCTTAGGTAGCATGCGAGGGCTTATTGGGCAGCAGCCATCTCGTCTAAGTTCACGTTCTACGTGACGCCTCCTGGCAAGAAAGTGTGTTCTACACATGCCGCCTTGGCCTCGAGTGGCGCTGCCTAACACTCCCAGGATAATACCTACATAAATACACAATAAAGTGGACGGGGGGACGACCGTCCTTGTAGCTCAGTTGGTAGAGCATCGGACGCGACATCCGAAGGTCGTGGGTTCGGGTCCCACCGAGGGCAGGTTTGTCTTTTCGTCCACTTTGATTCCTTTCTACTTTCTCCACAATTACAATACCACAATTAACTTCCCCTATGTTTTCCTAGGCTTCATTGTCTGTTTGCTCATTAAGTTGTTTCTAACAAATAAAGAACGAGCCCTTGACCCCTTCCCTTTCGTTATTTCATAGCTTGGGCCTCGTTGCGGCAGACTTGGTGCCTTAGGTAGCATGCGAGGGCTTATGGGCAGCAGCCATCTCGTCTAAGTTCACGTTCTACGTGACGCCTCCTGGCAAGAAAGTGTGTTCTACACATGCCGCCTTGGCCTCGAGTGGCGCTGCCTAACACTCCCAGGATAATACCTACATAAATACACAATAAAGTGGACGGGGGGACGACCGCCCTTGTAGCTCAGTTGGTAGAGCATCGGACGCGACATCCGAAGGTCGTGGGTTCGGGTCCCACCGAGGGCAGGTTTGTCTTTTCGTCCAGAGTACACAATGGTATAAGTGAATTTTCAAATAACATCACTGAAAATTTTTAATTTCTCATTAAATTAGAGCATAACGGAGGTGTGTCTGCAACATTGATATTCAGACTGCTGCAGCCCTACCAAAAGTCATAAAATAAAGGAAAATACTCCTACCATTGTGTAGCTTATATGTTTTAGCATCTAAACATGTGTCTCTAATAAGGTTATTTTGGGGCCATTGTACTAGCAAACAAAGGGTAATTAATTTTAATTATCTCTACAACTAATTGACATAGGAGAAACATAATCATATTTTTGAAATCAGCATCAGAAACTCAATCAACTGTGAATTTCTTTTAAAAATATGCGAAAGAGAAATGCCTCACATTTTCAAGAACAGTGTCCCCCCTTAAGGTGCATTAGGGTGGATTTGAACCCGGTGAACTGGGATTTGAACCCGGTACCTACTGCATCAGAAGTGGACGCTCTACCATTGTGCCACCGACATGGTTAGAGATGCTGATGATAATATTCAAACTGACTGCATATTCATAGACTTTTCAAAAGCATTTGAACATGTCACCCACTTGTCACCTGGCGCAGTCCCGTGGCTAACAATTAAAAGAGTGTACTGAAGAAAATGAGCTGTGCCCCTGAAATGCATGCAACATAGAAGACAGGTCTCACCTGGACTCGGTGTTCATCTGAAGCTGCAGGTTTTCCTGCTGTAACCGTTCCTTCTGCACAGTCAGCTGCACATTGTTTGCACGAAGAGAGTCCACACGCTCGAAAAGTTGCGTGCCTGCATAACATCACAGACTCCACTGAGGGTCACTTTTTCAGCTTGTGCAGAACACCAATCTATCAGGGAATGGCAGAAAGATAGTGTCACGCTAGTTGGCATCCTCACATAAGGTGGCACCCATAATGAATACCCACAATGGCCAACCCTGCAGCTTACCCTGCACTTGGCCACTGTACTTCCTGAGAAAAGCCTAGGATGGAGGAGTGCTGAGTATGACTACAAATAAAAATTACTATACAAAAATAGCTTTTCATGCTTCATGCCATTAATACCTGCAAATACTACGGCTGGATTGTTGCGAGATGGCAGTACTTTAAAAATAAATAGATAAGACAAGCTGACTGTTTATAAAATAAATCTGTTGCTGGGTTTGGGCACAGGTAAATACTAGATGATTGCAATGAGGAAACGAAGAGTGACTGGATTGGTTAATTTCTATAAATACCAAACCCCTAACCCACTAGAACACTGTTGCTGCAGCACAAACATGGATGAAAGAAGGCAGACAATGAAAAATATTACAAGGTGCTACTAGCAACAACGATCTTTTTCATAACCCAGCTGGACTATTAAATGCAAAGCATTTCCTAGGGGACTTCAGTGACTGAGCGAATTTATCTATCTAGCTGCCTATGACTTTGTGCTCTCCTGGCCGTTTCGTTAACGGGATGTATACGAAAATTGGTATGCCACAAGATGACTGCATGACGAACATAAATGACAGGTCATAACATGAAAATCATGACATGCATGTCATAAGCGGCATGATTTACGTCCCAAGATCATGGTGCTCTCCTGGCCTTTTCGTTAATGGGATGTATATGAAAATTGGTATGGCACAACATGACTGCATGACGAACATAAATGACACATCATAACACAAAGATCATGACACGCATGTTGTGAGTGGCATGATTTATGTGCCACGGTCTTGGTGCTCTTGCAGCCGTTTCGATAACTTGATATATACCAAAATTGGTATGGCGAGACGACAATGTATGACAACCATGGGTGGCATGTTCTAAGAGCACGAAAATCGTGACATGCATGTCATGAGCATGATTTACATGCCACGCATTTCGTTAATGGGATGTATACCACAATTTCTATGGCCCAACACGACTGCACGATGAACGTAAATGACAGGTCACAACATTAGAATCATGATATGCCTGTCATGAGTGGCACGGTTTACATGCCACAGTCTTGGTGCTCTTGCGGCCATTTCGTTAACTTCATATGTACCAAAATTGGAATAGCGAGGCAACAATACAGATCCACTTTACGTTCCTGATGCATGCTTCGCATTTCTTTGATTCCCACTGCACGTGGGATCTGCAATCTTTTCTCCACGAGATCATGGCTGCACCGTTTAGTGCGAATAGGCAGTTGGTGACACATATTTCTACTAATATGTCCTTTACCCGCATTTGTTCCCTGATGCTCTCTGCTCTCTTCTCGTTCCTTAACGTTAAACTTATCATTTCCCATTCCACTGGCCACTGCATTATCCTCAATTTAAGCTGAACCCTTTTAGCGAGCCTCCATGTTTCTGTCCCGTACGTGCGCACTACTTGTTATACACTTTCCTCTTCAGGGACAAAGGTAAGGTGCAATTCATTACCTGGCAATGCTTGCCAAATTCACTCCACCCCCTTCTTATCTTCCTAATTACCTCAGCCTCTTGGTTTGGATCAGGGGTCACTGCTGGACTAAGTAGATATATTTGCTTATCACTTCCAGTGCCTCGCCACCTACCTCAATCCTCCATGCTCTCCAAAGGCCATTGAATGTTACTTTAGCTTTGTGCATTTTCAAGCCCAATGTTCTACTTTGCCTGTCCAGTTCAGTAACCGTGCTTTGCAATTCATCCCCAGGTTACTCAGCAATGCAATGTCATCAGCAAATGTGAGGTTACTGAGGTATTCTCTACTAACCCTTACACCCACCTGTTCTCAATCCAATGTTCTGAACACTTCTTGTAAACATACTGTGAATAACATTGGTGAGATTGTGTGACCTTGTCTTACGCCCTTCCTTATATGTATTTTACTGCTCTCCTTATGAAGGGCTATGGTGGCTGGGGAGCCACTGTACATGTCTTCTTACGTTACGCTCGTCTACACCCTGATTCCAGAATGCCTGCATGACTGCTGAGGTTTCGAACAAGTCAAATGCTTTCTCATAATCTATGAAGTCTACATGTAGAGGCTCATTATAACCTGCGCACTTCTCAATCACCTGATTAGTTGTGTGACCATGGTCTGCTGTTGAATACCCTTTACAAAACCCTGCTTGTGTGTTAGGTTGTCTGAAATCTATGGTGGCACATATTCTGTTAGCAATTACCTTGGTAAATACCTTGCAGATGACTGACAGTAAGCTGAGTGGACTGTCCTGCCTGTCACCTTTCTTAAGGATTCTGTAACCTTTCTTGTAGATTCTTCCAAGATTCCTGCATGCTTGCGGTCGTTGGGCATTGTGTATAGAAGTTTGCCACTTTTTCTAGTATACTCTGCCTGCCATCGTTGAAGAGATCTGCTGTTATCTGATCTTCCCCAGGTGCTTTGCCCCCTTGCATTTTTTTCAAAGCTTCCACCTTGCCCCTGCCTCTTCAAAGGATCCTGACATTAGGAAGTAGCGACTCGCAGTTGCAACTCTAACAACGGCAGGGGCAGATTAACCCCGTCCGAACAGTTCAATAATATGATGCTTTGGCGCCATATCTCTGTTCACTGGACAGTTTCTCTTACCACAGGTCAGCAATATATGACGCACCCCAAGTGTGGTGCAGGTTGTGCGCCCGTACATGTTAAGTGGAACACACTGGGGTTCTAGTGCTGCCACAAGCGACACGTGAGTAAAGTCTTGCAAGGGGGAAAATAAACGCCCCTTTCACAGCAACTTGACTGCATTATGAGAAATCTTATGTCGATTGGGCATCTCCTGCAAACTTTTCTTCTGAATAGTCAGCACTTCTGTGCACCCTGCCCTTTTATCTTTCACAACGTTTCAACAAAGGCCATCAGCAAGTTTTGAAAAACTAGCATCTTCCAAATGCCCGAACTGTCAAGATTTGACTTGATGCAGCGGTGGCAGCTCTTTCGCAGCACATTACAAAAACAAAGTGTAGCAATCCCTCTCTGAACAATTTTGAATGAGGAGACAAGCACGTCAACAACAGCTTCTTAATCCTAGGTGAAAAGCACCAGCAGACATGGCCATCATCAAGAAAAGTTACCACCAGATCTGAAAACCTTACAGAATTGCCAACGGGAACTTCGTGACAGATTCATAACTTTGTTTAAATGTAGTTATGACCCGATCAACAATGACCAACTTGTCAATGATAGCTTTAAAATAAACGATAAATCATCATCATATTTAAATGATGTGGTATACATGTGTTGAGCAGAGAACGCAAGTGAGTTGTCAAATTTCACTAAAAATCTCTCACGCAGAACTGGTGCAACACTTCCACTGACGCATATCTCTTTTCTGAACGAACGGGAAGCCCTCAAAATCCACAACAGTGGACAAAAGATACACGGGTAACAGTTCTAGGATAAAATCAACCGACATGGCACAAGCATTTTGGAAGGAAACAGGACTGTGACTGCATGATTGGCCTCGAGCGTTGCACCTCAAAGCCTGTCGTTCTCGAACATAGGCTTTTTTTAAAGGAACATAAAGGTGAGTGAGTTTGTAAGAATTCATTATAGAAAGAAAAGGTGTGCAAAACACGGACACAAGGGAAGAGAATTAGAGCGTTTATGAGTCAGTTGTCGATTAGTTTAAAGAGAGAAGAGAGAGAATCTCTTGGGAGTTGTCTCTCGCATAGACCGGCATGTGTATGCATTGACAGGTGGCGCCACCTTCCCTGAGCATGCGCAGATGAGTTCCATCCTCTTTCACCTCAGTGCTCTTCTTCAGTCGACATTCGTGTTGCCCCCTCCTCTTCCCTTGTGCCTGTTTTCTTATATTTAGTCGGCAGTTGCTTTTTCTTTCCATAATTTCCCCAAAGATGCTGGCATTTGTTCTCGAAGAGAACGGATGTTTGAGAATGGATTGCAACATGCTCACCACGCATGGCAACCAAAGTGAAGCTACTGAGGTGTACTGGCATCGGACAAGTATGCCAGCAAAATTTTCCCTCCAATAGCAAATTCCAGGCAAGCATCAAGTTTGAAGAGTGAACACTGCCACGACCAGTCGGACAACCGAGTGCAGCAGAAGGCTTGCATGACATTTGCATTTTCACATTCATTTCCGCGCCGCGTTCCTGCTGCACTTGTTGAGATGTTCCCTGCACAACGGTGGCATCCACACGGCACCACCAAGAGCCAGTTCAGGTAGTACAGGGTGAAACAGATGGGCCATACATTCCCCATCGCTCTGGCCACAGCAACTCGCTTTTCTCTCAGATTCTGATTTGTTTTGATGGTTTTCTGGAGGGTGGTGTTGTTATAACGCCCATCTCCTAGTCCAGTCATTGTGTGTGCCGCTTCTCTCCTTCTGTCTTTTGGCTGGTTTCCATTTTCAGCATTATGGCAGTAGCTATTGATGTAAAGTCGGCCAGTGTCGTTCGTCAGGCAAGCATCACAGTGTTACACTGCCCAAGCTCTCATATGCAGAGGTTGGGCGCCGACCACTTTTCCCGCACCTAGTAATTTGCTAGGTGGAAAAACAAACGCGTTTAGACAGACTATGCAATATTTAAGTATATCTGCAATACATCTTTTTTTTTTCTTTTGCTTTGATTCAACGACTTTATTCTGCGGTTGCTGCTGGTGCAATGGGCGTGCGAAGTAAACCAATGTAGACAACAATGCCACAATTCAAACAGACTGATTTGTGTCAGTTGGTCGCGTTCTTGCCATATGACCCAACTATATTCATCCGATCGGGTAGCGGAGCTTTCGTAGTGCAGTATATTAACAATGTGACATGCCCACCTTGCAATCGGCTTTGCAATACATCAACGACGTATGTGTGCGGCACGGCAGCCGGACGCCCTGGAACATGCAAAATCACTCACTGAACACAATGATGTCTTCGAACTGCTTGCACTGGGTGCTGTTTCTGTCCTGAAGAGACTTCAGGATTCGCTTCCTCCAGTCCACGAACGCGCTTCCTTGAGTTGCCATAGCAGGGCTTTAGCAGCGATGAAACAAAACAGTGTTCACATGGCTCGCCGTGCACGGTACCTCCATGAAGATCACGAGAACACCATCACAGCACACATGAGAACGGAAACGCAGTTCCAGTGATTCATTCTGACAGCGAAGAGCGGGCGATTAGATCAAGTGGGCGAGCCACATGAAACGTAAGGAACGGGAACTCTGTACCTTCCACTTTAGAACGAAAACTTAGCGGCGGCGGCGTATTGAACTGCAATAGCGCAGCGGGAGATGGCGCTAACAAAGTTAAAACGGTTAAAAGCTATTAAGGAGGTTAAGGAGGACAAGTGGAGGCAGGCGCAGGTGAACAAGTTTACTGCCAGCACAAGGACACCAAACCTCATTGGGACACCATCGCTCCAGTCCCACTCTATGATAATGGCCTGGGAAGTCTCAACGTGGGCTAGAATAGGGTAGTGGGCTGACTGATGTACAGGCACTATAACTGAAGTTCCGCCGCTGACGCGGTTAATGTCTCACCCGTGAGATGGCGCCACCACCGCTTTTTTTTTTATATAGTATGGATGGATGGATGGATGGAAAAACTTTATTGAGGTCCATTAGGTCGCGCTAGTTTTCTAGCGCGAAGCGGGCCGCTCCCACGTTTTTATAGTATGATCAATTTAATTGAAGTAGATTTAAAAGGCACGAGGACAACTTAAAAAGAGAGGGGAAATGGAATGGAAAAACTTTATGTCCTGCAGGGCGCGCTTAGCACGCAGCGGGCATCTCCCACGCTCCCACGTTGGGACCGTTCTTTCCTCCATGGTTGGGACCGACAGGGAGTATCTGGCGGCCGCTTCGTGGGCCTGCTGGACGGCCCATTGCTGGTCGGCGAGGAGCGAGCTTTTGAGGGACCTCTCCTACTTGTCTGAAGTAAAGTCGGGATGAGCGTTTCTACACTCCCAGAGCATGTGTGCGAGTGTCGCCGTGTATCCACACGAGGGGCACGTGTCGCTGGGGTACGTGTCGGGATAGAAAACATAGAGCTTGGCGGGGTTTGGGTACGTCTGCGTTTGTAGTAAGCGCAGGGTTAGCGCCTGCGGTTTGTTAAGTTTGGGGTGTGGGGGCGGGAAAATGCGGCGTCCAAGGTAGAAGTGTTTTGTGATGTCGTTGTACGTAATGGGTGCATCCCGACTGGTCTCTAACTCGACGAGATGGGGTTGCCTTGGGACGGCGCGGTCGGTAAGCGCGCGCGATGCGTCGTGGGCGATCTCGTTGAGGTTGAGCGGGGCGCCCGGCACCCGACCGAGATGGGCGGGGAACCAGATGACGGTATGGTGCTTCAGGGTACTCGGATCCGCACTGCGGAGGATGCGTAACGCCTGGTAGGAGACGATGCCGCGTTCGAAGGCCTTGATGGCTGGTCTGGGGTCGCTGTAGATGACTTCCCGTTTGCTGTCGAGCACACCTAGGGCTATGGCTACTTGCTCCGCTACCTCGGGGTCTCTAGTGAGGATGGCGGCAGAGAATTGAGGACCCGCTGCGTGGGTGAGACCGCGACTGCGGCGAAGGCTCGGCTGTTGCGATAGGCAGCGGCATATCCACGAACGAGACGTCG
This sequence comes from Hyalomma asiaticum, assembly GCA_013339685.2. NCBI lineage: Eukaryota > Metazoa > Arthropoda > Arachnida > Ixodida > Ixodidae > Hyalomma > Hyalomma asiaticum. The sequence continues at coordinate 12,871,010 of CM023482.1, forward strand.
TCCGCTTTCATGTCTATGCGCTTGAGAAGAGCAGTCGCCCTCGCAAGGCGCCTGCCTTTGTTGTGGTCGGGGTGCACATTTCGCGGAATGGGAGCGATCGTGATGAGGTCTCGGATTTCGCGGGGAACGGGCATCAGCTCCGGCGGGAAAAAAAGAAAAGTTCTTAATTTTTTTACGAGCCTTGTGGCGCACATGCCACCGCCCCGTTACAAAGGGGACGCTCATAGCATCCATCCATCCATGCAAGCGACCGCGTTGCTCCACTCAGCGCGAAGCGTCCGCTTCAAACACAAACTGATTTTGTGCAATGCCTACTCAATAGAAACCTTGTTCTTTTTTTTTTATGAGCAGATTATTCCTTTGCCGATCGCGTTGGCTCATTACGTCGCGCTAATCTTGCAGCCGTTATCGATGGTAGCAGAGCGCAAGACGCACCGTAAACAGGCAGTTTATAGCTTTGATTTCGCATATAATTATAATGTTTAGATCTCGCGGTTGTACTGCTTTAGTGAACAGATTGGGGTATTTCTATGACAGTTTATTTATTTATTTATTTATTTATTTATTTATTTATTTATTTATTTATTTATTGATACGCTCAGGGCTTACAAGAAGCATTGTAGAGGGGAGGGGCTAAAGTAAATCAATACAGTACACAATAATTAAGTGTAATACAAAAAAAGGTAGAGGAAAAACAATATTACATTGAAAACAAGTATGGCACTCTAAGCAAAATAACACAAATGGTAACAAACAAGATATGCTTATACATCAGCTGGCAAAAAAAAAAAAAAGAAAAAACCACGCAAGATCAAAATGACAGTAGCGGTAACAGTGAGTGACAATGTATACTTAGACCAGCATAGATTGATGTACTTTCGTGCGTAAATAGCGATGCAAAAAATAATTATACAGGTAGAGGCAGGAAAAAGTAATCTATCGATTTACAGGAATGACAAGAGCACCAGCAAAAAGTAACAAAGCAACATAATCAAATGTTGAGAAAAGAAGGGCCTGGGAAGTGGTATCCAAACAACAAATAGCAAATGCGGTAGCGAGACAAATTTATGCAGGTTTATAGTGTGTTTGTTAGTGCTTTGCGGAAACGATCTGTGTCTCTGATAGCGACTAGTGACGCAGGTAGGTGATTCCACTCGTGGCATATTCTTGGTAAGAATGAATATGAATAGGTGACTGTGCACTGTGACGGTACATGAACTTTGAAAGGATGATCGACACGTGGGGAGATATAAGATGGTGGTGCAATGTATCGGGACTTCAGCTCGTCATTGTGATAGTAAATCTTTTGAAGGAGGCAAAGACGAGATAATTTCCTGCGAGAAGAAAGGAGGGGAATGCCAAGTGTTCGTTTCATATCAAACGCTAGCCGTTCGATGGTAATTGTTAAGGATGAAACGGGCAGCTCAGTTTTGTACGTTTTCTATTATGTTTGTTAGAGTGGCATGACCAGGGTCCCATATTGAGCAAGCGTATTCAAGGTTTGATCTAACATAAGTAATGTAGAGCTGTTGTTTTAGTTTCGGGGGAGCTAAAGAAAATTTTCGTTTCAAATAACGAAGCATGCGGTTAGCTTTCGACGTAATGTGTTCAATGTGTCGTTTCCATGAAAGATTGTGCGTAATGTGTACACCGAGATATTTATAATACAGCACATGCTCAAGCGAAGAATCATTAAGTAAATAAGTAGCGCATGCTGATTGATTACGGGAAATCCTCATACTTTTGCATTTAGACGTGTTAAGATCCATTAACGAGAGCTTACACCATGCTGAAATGTTATTTATATCCTGCTGGAGTGTTACGGTATCATTACAACTTTCAATCTTGCGATATAAAACGCAATCGTCGGCGAATAAACAAATGGAACTTGCGATTTGATTAGGAAGATCATTGACGTATATTAAAAAAAGTAATGGTGCTAAAACAGAGCCCTGAGGTCATTGTCATTAGAGCTAACATATTGCGTTCGGTTAGATAGAAACTCTCGAATCCAATTAAAAACCAAGGAATCAATGTTTAACTGGCTGAGTTTTAATAAGGGTAAGGGGTGACTGACTCTGTCGAAAGCCTTCGCGAAATCTAAAAATAGAGAGTTTTAGCAGTGCTGGTTACCGTATACGGTAATGCCGTACCGTCGTGGTCCGCACGCAGAAAATTGAGCTTGTGAGAACTTTACCAGCAAGTTTTATCATCCGATGACGTTACGGTACTCCCCTAACAACTAGTGCAGGTGTTTCCAACTAAAATAGCGACGCACCGACCACGACCGTACGGCATTACCGTACTTACCGTACGGCATTACCGTACGGTAACCAGCACTGCTAAAACTCTAATACAGTCTACTATAAAGCCGGCGTCTAGATATGCGTGAAGATCATTGCAAAATGTTAATAATTGCGTTTCGCAAGAGAAGGACTTACGGAACCCGTGCTGACTATTATGAAAAAAACTTATTCGATTCCAAAAAATTGACTAGATGAGAGAAAATGACGTGTTCAAATATTTTGCACGGTACTGATGTCAAGGAAATAGGTCTATAGTTATGAGGGTTGTGTGTGTCACCGGATTTATGAAGTGGAATCACCTTGCCTGTTTTCCAGTCTTTAGGTAAAGAACTGTTGTTGAGTGATTTCGTGAAAATAAGGTTTAGTAAAATGGAACTATATTCGGCAGTAGCCTGCAGAAATTTGGACGTAATGCCATCGATACCGCACGAGGAGGATCTTTTTAGATTGTTAATGACTGAGCGTACCCCAGAAGAGTCGAGTGAAATGGGTTCCATTGGAAGGTAGCTAGGCGCAGAGGACAGATGCCAGGTTGAGTGGTGCAAAATGAACGGGAAAAAACGATGTTAAGTATAGACCTATTCCACCGGGCCTACGTCACGAAGATGCGGTGGCGCTGTCGTCGGGAGTTTTGTGGTGAATTCCATTGGCAGATTCGGAGCACTTCCGGTAGCAGTCTTTCTGCTCCACGCGGAGCAAGTCTGTTCCATTGGCAGATTCAGAGTGCTCCCTCTATGTTTCATTGGCAGATCTGGAGCAGCTTCGCCGCCAGATCCACGGAGCAGCTCTCTCTACTCCACGAAAAGCGGTGGATTCGACCGGAAGTCGCAAGCGCGCCGCGCGTGCGCAGAGCGTGGTGTGCCACATGACCGACGCTACGCGCTGCCCGAGCGCGCTTGTTTTCTGTCGCAGCTCGGAAGCAATCATGAGTAGCGCCCCTAGCAAAAATCACCTATAGAAAAACCAATAGCCTATGGGATTATTGAACATATTGGTCTATTGGTTCTGTATTTGCCCATTGGAGCTATATTGGTATATTGGTTCTATATTGGTCTATTGGCTCAATATTTGCCTATTGGAGCTATTGGTGTATTGGTTCTACATTTGCCTATTGGAGCTGTATTGGTTTATTGGTTCTGCATTTTTCTATGGGAGCTGTATTGGTGTATTGGTTCTGTATTTGCTATAGGAAGTGTACTGGCCAACACGTTCCGTAATTGATGCCCACAGTCAAACAGAAGGGCCACAGTGTGGCAACACCCCTGGAACGATAAAACGAGTACAGGAATGAGCAATGCACATATATATTTCAATTTCACTGCTACAGGAAAACAGCTTTTGTCCTTGTATCACGTCGGCAAATTAGCAGGCGGCTCTTTTTCTGAGGGGGGTCTCTCCGCAGGGTCTGTTCAGGTTTGCTACAATGGTGCTCCATGTAACCTGAAAAATACTTTTAAAAAAAGAGAGACATTAAGCTCACAGCAGTGAAGCATTTCTTTTTGTCGCTCAGACATAGTGTAGAAACTTGCACTGGTAAAATATTAAGAAAAATCTACACAACATTGCATGAAATAATATGCACCAATTATGTGTGTGGGTTGGAACATACGTACCTTTCAATGCGTCATATCTGGTAGGATCCACAAGTGGTTTGGCCTCCTGTTTGTCCAACTCGATATTGCTTGCGTGATGGTTTTGTTGATCAAGCTTGAGGTTCAAAATATCCGCCCGCTGGGCTCAGGAACAAAAATTCAGTCAGTGTGGTACTGCGCAAAATGTTCATGCAAAGCTTTCTGTAGCAACACGCCATCAATTAGTAACACCTGAGAAATGAACCATAGGAATAATGTCAAAAACTCTGTTTACTAAATTTTGCTATTATGACAGAAGGGTAAGCTAGCGTCACTATTGACTTTTTGATGATTATGTTATGTAACAGCAATTACTACATTGCACCTTAATGCAACTGCCAGTGAAACAAGTCTTCTTGTTTTCATTGGCCTGCAACATTCGCGAGGTTAGAAAAACGAAAGAAGAGAATTGGATATGCACAGGTGAACAGAACCAGCAGTTGTAAGCAGTTTAAGATTACTTCCACGTACAAGTGTTTGTGGTAAGCTGCAAACTGAAGAAAGCAGCACAAGTATGCAGATTACGTAATTATTGTGCCTGATGGCTTTCATTGCCCGCATTCTAATATGAATGACGCAGTTCAAATTAAGCATGCCTTCGAAGAAGCACGTATTTAATGCACAGGAACACCCTGGGCACAGAAGTTATCTTACAGTCGCGCAATGCCATTCATACGAGACACGATTCTAAGTCCTGACCAAAAGCTAATATATCTACCAAGTTCGTTCCCTATCCTATCCATAGCTAAAAAAAAAAATCTAGTCTGAAAAGTCAAAAACATTGGCCAGTAAGGCCAATGCTACTTCACGGTTATTTTTGCTCAAACAGCCTTATTTTTGCTCAAACAGTCGCAGCAATGACGCGGCGAGCCTTTTGGAACACACACACATATCGTCTTGTACAGCACCCTGTGCTATGATCCATAGTGTCAACACTCAAGCCACTGACGTCGTGTCACAATAGTTCTACGCCCGGAATAGAGAACAGGTTGCGCTCAAAATGTAAGTGAAATAATTACCTTCAAATGGCCGCATTGTCGATGAGGAAACGAGTGAAGATCATTCCAGAGAATGGCTCCAAAAATCCGTGTTGTCGCGGGCGAGAACAGTTGTCCTACGTTGGCCTGAAGGTATAAATTCTTCCGGAGGTGACACTGTTTAGCACTAATTCAGCATAAATTAAGTTATGCAGGCAATAACCTCTCCGTTTTTTTAAAAAGGACATCAGAACTGCGCAGTGCACGCTACATGCGGTCATCGCCAGCGGCCATGGCGACCGTGACTTGGCAGGCTTGGCTTGCTTTGGCTTGCTATGCACCACCACATGTGCCATCGTTGTTTTTTGACATTTTTACCTATGTCACGAAGCTTGAAAATGTTGCATCATATAGACGAGGCAGCCGCATTTATTTTCATATTACTTTTGCACATATGTCTGATTACTTTAATGTTAATATTTGTTTTGAGCGTGTTGCGATTAGATACGCAACTAATGACGGCCGGTAAGGTTAGTAGTGCTGCCGCGCAGCAGATAGAACTCTGGTCGTGCAGTGCTCGACCCCACTCTGCCCGCTCAATTACTAGAGTACCTCGGCACTTGGGTGATTAGATTAACATGTAAACTGTGATGGCAGGTCTCGGCATCTGTATATTTTTTTCGTTTCTTTGTAATAGAGGACCGAGTAATCGCTCTTCCTTAACATTACCACAAGATTAATCAAATGGGCATGCACCGCCGCGTCAATGAGGTGTGCTTCATGTGCGCGTTGTACCGAGATGAATGTTAAAAATATTGACGCCTGCTTTTATCTATTAGTTACCCGCCGTGGTAGCTTAGCGGCTAGAGTGTTGGCTTGCGAAGATCGAGGTCGCGGCATCGAATCCCGAAATGCAAAAAAACAAAAAAAACATATATAGTTGAGCGTAGCTGTCACTCTGTTAATGCTCTAAGAGACTAAAAGCAGCTGCTGCACCTATAGTATTGACAGTGCAAGATACCACCTTTTTGTCTTATGAAATAGCGAATCAATACATCTTTTATTCGTGACATATCAAACCAATAGCTGCCGGCTATCTGACTAGGGCATCCTCTATTGGCCTAAAAGACACCCATAGCCGCCTGCTATTGGGCCAATACACTTGTATTAGTCAAATAGAAAAACCAATACCGACGTGCTATTCGACCAATACAGACCCTATAGGTCAAATAAGAGACCAATAAGTGCCACTTATTAGTCCTTATTGGTGCCAATAGAGGTCTTATGCAACCTATAGAACTCCAATAGATTTCCTATACAACCTATAGATATTTTCTATTGGACCAATTGAAATTCCTATTGGCATTTTTGCTAGGGGCAGCGTCAGCTCGCGCTTTTACTGCTTACGGAGAGCGATTATTCCAGCTCTAGTTCTGAATCGACCGGTATGGACTCAAGCGATGAAGAAGCTAGCGTATGCAAAAAGGTTTTCGACGTCATGTTTCGGCCACAACGATCGCCGTCTGGGACATCCCCCCAAAAAATTCACAGCATATCCACGGAGTGAACGATGATGAGTGGGCGAAGCTCCGGACGTTCATTGTAGACCATGCCGAGTTCCGGATTAATTTAGTTAATCCTTATATAAGCATTAACTAAATTAATCCATATGGTTCAACTACGCACAAGAGAAATCTCCCACGGCACTTCATTGGAAGTCAAGCTTCCAGTGCCTATATATACCCAGGTAGCACCAATATGTTATAATAACGTTATTATTATGTTCAGCTAGAACGTTAGGAAAATATTGTTAATGTAATTTCTTTTAAAGGGGCACTGACACGAAAATTTTCGTCTGCTGTTTTTCGCTGCAATACGTAAGGGGATCTGTTAGCCATGACACGGCACATCATTTGCTGCAGCGCGCATCAGATAATTATTTACGGCCTGTTTATTACCCACTAGTTTCAGTTTTGGTTTGGGTAGAGTCCTTCAATGCTTTCTGGTCACGAAACTCCGCCGTCATTCTATGGGAGAGCTTCATACGCTGCTCAGAGCTGCCGCGACCCTGCGCCACTGCGCCACTGCGCCACAGAGGGTATCGTTCGAGCTGCTCGCGTACTGAAACGCTTGCGCAGTGCGAGACAAGCTGGTGGATAAAGTGTGTGTATGTAAGACGACGACGCCCACCACGTGTTGCGAGCCTGGGTGCCGTTCCGGCTACAAAGGAACGACCGAAAAGGTGTCGTTTTCTTTGCCACCAGACAAGAAGCAGCGCGAGAAATGGAAGCGGGCACCGCGGCAGGAAAGTTGCGACTTGAACTTTGAGTCGAAATATACACGTGTGTGTGCAAATTAACCATTTCGACGCCTCGGTCATTGTCACTTCGTATGCTTGTACTATAAACGGCGACGCCGTCTCCCTGGAGCGCGACAAGCCAATGCTCAAGGCTGACGCTGGTTACTGGTTTACCGTCTCTTCTATGTGAGACTACAAATAAAACAATAGCCTAATTACAATACACTGCCAACTGTGTTGTACCTAACTTTTCACGCTCGCCATGATCATAAACTAAACGCCGAACCGACTGACTGGTGGGGTTTTATGTCCCAAAACCAGCTGTGATTATGAGACACCCCGTAGTGGAGGGCTCCGGGGTAATTTTGACCACCTAGGGTTCTTTAACGTACACCTAACTCTCCGTAAACGGGCCTCACCATTGCGCCTCAATCAAAATGCAGCCGCCGCGGCAGGGATTAGAACCCGCAACCTTCGGATCTGCAGCCGAGTGCCATAACCGCTAGACGACCGTTGCGGGGCGAAACGCCGCACCGAAGACTGCTATGAGGTTCGCATTCCATATATGGTACCTAGCTCGTACTGGAATGTAATCGTTCTGTCGAGAAATTTGAAGCGCACGGAACAGCTGCTTCCTTTTTTTTTTTTCATCATGAAAAGATACCATCCTACAGAAGCAGTTCTTGCAGTAATGGTTTAATTACTTGGGTTTTCGGTCAAATAAAATACGACGAAGAGGCTGATACTGTTCACAGTTTAATAGAAATTGAGCAGGCGTGCTGTGCGAACCATTTGGTTTTATGCGCAACTTCGCGCAATCGACAGATATCGCTCACTTGCGGGCGAATGTACGTGTAACAACTTGTATGTTCGCCTCTGTTTACTGCACAGCAGGCGCATTATTGCGAATGTACAGTATCCGATTCCAGGCAAATTTTGAAAAGCTGAACCAGTTGCAGTGTTGAGACGAACGAGCGGCGCTCCCCCGGCCACGACGGCTGCATTTCGACGAGGTGAAACGCAAGAGAAGAAAACAGGCGTGTACTTTGATTTACATGCATGTAAAAAGTCCCCAATATGGCTTGTCTTAAAATCATATCATGGTTCTGGAGCGGAAAACCCGGAATTTTTGTGTCATTTTCGACTGCGACCGCCGCGAGCTGCAGTCCACAGCTGTTATTTTCTTTTCTCCCGGTTGCTCACTTCAAGGCATACGGCGCCTTCACGCAGTCACCGACGCACGCTGAATGTTCGAAGTAAATGCAGGAAAGTGAAACGATTATTGCGGAAGTTTAGAAAGCTTGGAAATCGAGGCAGAACACACTACCGCAGCGGTAGCGGGCGGCAGTATGCCCTCACGTGCGCAGCTGCGCCCCTAGCGGCGAGTGCTGGCTCCATATGAACCTGAGGCGGCAGTTTCGCGACCAGAATAGCATTGAAGGACTCTGGTTTAGGAGAGCTCAAAAAACGACAAGGCGCCCGGAGCAAGTGGCGCCATCTAGCGCTCGCAATGGAGTAGACGAGTTCGACCATGTGAGCACACATAACAGTGACGCACTTCCGCACGACATCTGCCGCGTGCTCGTTTTCTTTCGCCTGTCGCACGTCCTGCGCGTTGTTGTCGCTGTTGCCGTCATCGTTGTTGGGTGGCAACTATTGAGGTCTGACGTCACCGGCAGTCTACTAACCCAGCCGTTTCGGAGCTCGGCTGCCGGGGTGACGTCGCGGAAGTTGGGGGTCCCCTTCAGGTCACCTTTGCTGTTGTCGATGTCGCGATGTACGGCGTCTAGCGCTCGATTGCGCATGCGAACTTCAATATTCATTTAAATTACCTTCGGAGCTGTGTTCGCCATTGATATTTGGTAGATGACATCTGCATGTCCACGAAAATCGATCCCGTAGGCTGTCTTAGCAACGAAATTTTGGTGTCAGTGCCCCTTTAACGTATCCCCAAGGTTGCATAGAAACGTTTTTATAACGTTTTACACTACATAAACTAAGCATTCATGAAACGTTTCTACAATGTATGCATAACATTAAGCTACATGTTAAAATAACGCTACGTACAATTAAGCATTCATAAAATATTGTTACAATGTATGCATAACATTGGGCTAAACGTTAAGATAACAATACAACTAGCACTCTTGAAACATTCACAGAATGTTCACGTGTGGTATTACACATTAAATGAAATGTACACTCAACTCTTGCAATGCCTTCTAGGCACAGCAATAGTCGAGTACACATTTCATCTGATGTAAAAATGAGATAATCCTCCAAACTTGGCTTCACAGCAATACTTTATTAGTGAGCTTACATAATGCACAGGAGCGCAATGATGTTGTAATGAATTAAAAATAAACAATACGTCTTTTAAAGGGGCCCTGCGACACAAATTGAGCAGGCCGTTTTTATCGCTGATTCTAGAACTGTTGCACGCGGGGATGTCGCATAGAGAGTAGAAACGCCGAAAGCAAAGTGGCTATAATTTTATTTCAGCGAACGAACCGCCCAAAATCGCCTCCCGTTTGAACTGAGGCGACACACAACGGATATATTTGTTACAGGAAGTGACATGGAGTGACATTGGCGGGGCCAGGCTGGGCGTTTTGATTGGCTTGACGCTCCAAGGTGCTTGTCACACACGTGTGGTGTCTGCTTGGTCACGCTTTTCAGTACGAAAATGTACTAAAATAGTTTTTATGCTTGGTAAGAAAGAAAGCAAGTATCTGACCAATCAAATTTGTTGCTGGGCTAGTTGGTGCATAGTTAATTAATCAAGTATCTGACATTACTTGCAAAACGACACTAGGCGCTCTGTGCAATGGTTTGCGCGTCCATATGGCACGTCCACTAAGAACACAGCGAGTTCGACGCGTGCCGCCGTATGATGATGATGATGATGATGATATGTGGCCAACTACCCTTTGTACCGGGTGGACGCCTTATTGGTGTCCCTGCCTAATAAAAATAATTAATAATTATAATTATACCCACAGCGAGAAAGGCACACAAGTTCAGCACTGTGAATATATCTTGCGCCCTTGCACCACAACCTGCTTCCACAGCGGCCTTTGTGTCTGGCATAGTAGTTACCGCCATGTTTCGAGCCACCATTTACGCAGTCTCTCCTTGGATGTTGACACTACACCCACCATGTCACTGGTGGCGCTGCTGTCAGAGTCTGTAAAACCCAGGGCTGTCGACAGGTCGGTGCCCTTGGCATGTCGGGGAGAGAGACCTGTGCAGCGCAGGACTAGGGGTTCAACATCCTCTTCTTCGGCCGAACATATTCTGCACATCGCCGTGGTGGCATCTGGGGATGTGTCATAGCGGCGGCGGTATACTAATGTCCTCAGGGCACCAGCTCTTGCGTCAAAGAGCAAGGAGCTGCCGATACCATTATCATATAGCCGCTTAGCAGCAATGGCCTTCTTGTGGGATCGGTACATAGTCAGTGTGAATTTCTGCATCATTGTACCATTCCACCGCGCTGTTTCTTCTTCCTGTACCCTCGTCTGTACAGCTTCTTTCCACTTGCGCTCAGTGTCTTCATTGTTGGGGCTCGCAAAAAACCAAACTTACGGCGCAGCGTTTGCAGGCGTGTGAGCCACTTGGTTCTGATGCCCTTCAGGCTCACATATCGGAAGACGCGCCGGGCCTATCTCGCGTCACCCAGTAAGCGCAGCTGCCCATCATAGGCAATTTTGCTTTTTGCCTCCCGTGCTTCAAATGAGGACCAGCCGGCATCTCCCTGTATGGCCTCCACAGCCACCCGTCCGTGACATCCAAGAGCCAACCTGCCCACCTCCCGTTGTCCGCGTTCTAGCCATGCCCTGGTCTCAGCTGTCAGGCGTATTACGGCATTTGCAAAGGTCAATGCTGGTACGTGCACCCCCTTCCATAGTTCCCGAACCAGCATGTACCTGTTGCAGCCCCACAAGCATCTCCTACGGAGTACCTTGGCTGCTCTCCGTGAGGCTTGACGTATGTGGTCTTCGTGTGCCTGAAAACCTTTTGAGGCTGTGGTGAAAACGACGCCCAGGTATCTGTACTCATCAGTCCATGGGATTTGTGTGCTGCAGGGAAGCACCACTGGTATGTTGGGTTCTGATCCCGCAAAGTGGAGGACCGCTGATTTTTTGGCATTGAACTTGAGGCCTAGGCTGGACAGGTGAGACGCAGCTTGCATGACTAGATGCTGTAGGTCCTCATGCCGCTCTGCTACAAGGACAATGTCATCCGCAAACACAAGCCCAGGCAGCGTCCATGTGACCGGCAATCCTTCCAGCTGATGGTGGAGTGCGAATCCTTTACCACATTCTAGAATGCATTGCTCTAACCCGGATGCCTACAACATGTACAGCAGGGGGGATAGAGGGCACCGTTGCTTGAGGCCACACTTGACGGCCACTGGTTCTGTCATGACTCCACAAAACCGTGAAACTACTGTGTTGTCCCTGTATAGCCGACGCAGGAGGTCCGTCCACACCCGTGGCATTCCCAAATCTGTCATGCGCTGGAGTAGGAGGTCCTGTGGCACGATGTCATAGGCCTTCGCAACATCGAGAAAGCACGCGACAAGGCCGCGCGACTCCTTCTGTGCGATCTCAATAAGCTGCGTGAGTGTGAAGAGGTTGTCCTCCAGACGCCTGTTAGGTCGCAACCCATTTTGTAGTTGCGTGAGGACTCCCTCATGTTCAGCCCATCCACTCAGCCATCTCTTCAACACCTGTGCAAACAATCGATACAGAACACTTGTTACCGTCAGTGGGCGATAGTCACGAAGGAGGCCCCGGTCCCAACCTCGCTTACATAGGAGTGTTACTCTGCCACACAGCCAGTCTGCTGGAACCTCGTCGCCGGCCACAATTCCCGAGAAGATGACGGCAAGGTGTTCTCGAGCATTGTCACCAAGGCACTTAATGAGGCCAGCGGGGATGCCATCAGGCCCTTGTGCTGTGTGAGCACTAATGCGGGCCATTGCCCTGTCTATGGCCCCCCTGGTCACTTGCCAAATGTTGCTCTCCTCACTTTGGCTAGGTTGGCCGGCGGGTTCAACATCCACTGTGTCATGGCTGTCATGTGTAGAGTCATACAATGCCTGCAGCTGGTCTCTGATATGCTTCTGCAGGTCAGTCACTGGTTCGCCATTGGGCTCGTGTCGAAGTGTTGGCTGCGGAGGTGTTCGATCCAGCGAGGACACGTACGTCCAAAACTTCTTAGCCCCATTCCGTCCACTTGCAGTGAGTGCTCTGACCTGCATGCTATTGTGTTCAACAATCTTGCGCTGCACAAGTCCTTGCATTTGTCTCTTGCATGCTATGTATTCTTGTCATGTCTGCTGGCATACCTCAGTGGGAAGGGTTTTGACCGCCTTTCTATGTCGGCAATATGCTGCTCGTCGCGCCTCCAAAGCGGCGCGCACCTCTGCGTCCCACCAAGGTTTGCGCTTCCGTCCTCCGCGGGAGTTCATGCGTATTTCATGTTTTTGCATTGCATGGCGCAGTTGGCATACAAACTTGTCATAACTGACTGGTTCTGATCTGGTGAGGCGAAGCTCCAGATCCTCAGCTACAGCCTCATATGCAGCTTTCGGCAGGTACCGGACTGACCAGACGCTCATTCATATTCGGACGCCATACCGACGAGGATATGGTCAGCTTGACGCGATTATGGTCGCTACCAATGTTAAATCTTCCCTCCTTGTCTATATGGATGTGCCGTACGTGTTGCGCCAACCGTGGTGATGCCAATGCATAGTCTATAGAAGAGCGACTTGTTCTCGCGCACCAGGTGAACTCTCCTTCACAGTCTGGGCGCAGGTTGAGTACTTCAAGGGATAAGGCCCGGATAGTCTCTAGCAAGAGGCTTCCATTGCTGTCTTCATGCCCATCAATGCTCTGAGTATGCCCATTAAAGTCTCTCAAAATTAGCACTTCATTTGCCCCTGTCCATCGGTTCACATCATCTGAAATGCAGCGCATAATATCAGCATTCCCACTGTGTGCCCCATTTGCAACCGCCAGATACACGACACACACCATGACGGGAAACCCACATATATCACCGCACAGCCACATATGTTCAGTACACTGCCGCGCACAATCCATACGTATCCATACACAGTCCTTCCGCGTCAAGAAGCCGATGCCTCCGCCTTTACGACTGTCTGAACCACGATTACATCCTGTCCAATGCCATCTTGGGTGTACCGGTGGTTCTTCAAGGTCACGAAGGTGGGTCTCTGCGACAGCATACAGTTGCATATTTTCAGTGTCCATCATTCGGTAGAGTTCTTCCCATTTGTTCTGCTTTTAGACTGCGCGTCACGCCATCTATTGTAGGCGCGGCGAAACAACGCGCTGAGCTACCACACGCTCCCGGTGTCTTCCGGCCCAGTCGAAAAAAACAATTGGAACCAATTGTGAATTTCCACTTGGTCCCAATTGTAAATTAGTACACCATTGGGCCAATTGGACCAATTGATCGTAGGCCAGTTGGGCCAATTGGTTCTAGTCCAAGTGGTTCTAGCCCAATTGGTTCTAGTCCAATTGGTTCTTATGGTGCAGTAGCCCATAACCAATTGGTTGTATTCCAATAGGGCCAAATGGTGCACTTGCCATTACAACCAGATTGTCCCAAATGTGAACGCAGCTGGCGCTGCACGAGTCTGCCGAGCTAGAGTGCATATAATGAAGCACGATATATGACGCGAAATATTCTCTCTCCCGTGCTGTCCATGTTTCATTTCATATATCACACTTCAGTAGATGCTCCCTAGCTTGGTTGACTTGTGCAGCACTAGTTGTATACACATTTTAGACAATCTCGTTTTAATGCCATGTGCATTATTTGGCACTACTGGAACACAACCAAGAGTTTTTGGGCCTACTGCATAATGCTCTTTCATGTGTTCATGCATGTTACTTCTTGCTGTTTTAAATCGTATTCTATAACCAACAAAGGAGCCGCTTCACGCAATAATCGCTTCTTAGAACGGGAAGTACATTTGACACAGATACATTAGGTGAAAAAAAGAAAAGCTACTTTATTTAAAACACATATTGCATGGCAATTATTTGTCAGGTCACTCGTTCTTGCCACAACCCGCAGTAGTCTAGCTCTCACGCAGCAGCCTGCGCAGAAAGAGTCAATAAACCAGCATTAACAACATTCTATAGTACGAATTAAACACAAGCAAGCTTTGAAAAAGGGTAAGCTTACCTTTGACTTGCGCAATTCCGGAACGGCGGGGACACATGAGCCGGTTGAGTACATCCACATAGCTCACCAAACAGGTCGCCGGGAAGTTGTTAGGGCTAACGTTCTTGATTTTTATCCACAACCCGCACAACTTCCAAACGCTTATCAACACCACATAGAACACCACAGCGAATAATCATGGCCATAAAGCACCCAGTGCATTCATCTCACAACAGATAGCTGCAATACACGTGAATACGAGAACGATGCACAGACACTCGGCACCACAGCACAGACGCGACTGCTGCTGCCGCTGCCTACAACCACGTGTGGCTGATGTTGATGACGCTGTCTCGTGCAAATCAGGGTGGAATATAAAATTCAGACAGAACCGAATTTCGCGAGACACATTTCTTTGGAGGCGTAATACAGGAAAGGGACAGGCACCATTTCTCAATAAGGATGTATTGCTCTACGTCAGAGGTTAATTCGTTCCAGGTTGGAGGCTGTATATTAGCCCAATTGGAAGCGAGCCCGCAAGCTCCATTTGGCCGATTTGGCCTGACTGGTTTCCATTTGAACCATTTGGCCCAAATGGTTTCCATTTGGACCAAATGGTTCCATTTCCATTTGAACCGTTTGGCCCAAATGGTTACCATTTGGACCAAATGGTTCCATTTCCATTTGAACCATTTGGCCCAAATGGTTTCCATTTGGACCATTTGGCAATGACAGCTATCCCAATTGGTCCTGTTGGTAATGCCAAATGGCCCAATTGGAAAGTGACATTTCCATTTGGACCCATTGATATACTCAAATGGTTCCAATTGTTTTTTTTCCGACTGGGGGTGTCGCTCTATAAGACGCGCGTCGCTGTTGGACGCCTCCATTGACGCCCACGGGAGAGCGAAACATGAAAGGGAATGTTGGTTTCATGCTGCTGCTCGTGCTTTGAACATCGAGGGCTAATAACTACAATTCTAGACCGCCGATTTGCATAATTCTTTTTGCGTTCATCTCAGCATTCGATCCTACACACAGTGCAGTACTGCAGACGGCAGTTGAAAAAGTGTCGCAGGGCCCCTTTAAGGTAATCTTTAACATAAATGGAAAAATACCCAACAGCAAAAATGAATAAAATACACAAAAAAACACATATGTCAAAAGATGCCACTTCATTGACACAAACTCTGTATGCACGAATTTTACTCAACAGAATGGTCTAAGTAAAAGCTGCAGGATGTGAAAACAAATATCAATGAACTAAAAGTAGTGAAAGGTGTCGAAAATGACAGTGTATGTGAAATGTTCTTGATGTGGCTAGGAATACACAAAAGTTCAGGCACCATCATTTAGTACTTGACACATTAGACCCAGTCGAAAAAAAACAATTGGAACCAATTGGGAAATTTCCACTTGGTCCAAATTGTAAATAAGTACACCATTGGGCCAATTGGACCAATTGGTTGTAGGCCAGTTAGTTCTAGCCCAATTGGTTCTAGTCCAATTGGTTCTTATGGTGCGGTAGCCCATAACCAATTGGTTGTATTCCAATATGGCCAAATGGTGCACTTGCCATTACAACCAGATTGTCCCAAATGTGAACACACCTGGCGTTGCATGAGTCTGCCGAGCTAGAGTGCATATAATGAAGCACGATATATGACGCGAAATATTCTCTTTCCCGTGCTGTCCATGTTTCATTTCATATATCACACTTCAGTAGATGCTCCATAGCTTGGTTGACTTGTGCAGCGCTAGCTGTATACACATTTTAGACAATCTCGTTTTAATGCCATGTGCATTATTTGGCGCTACTGGAACACAACCAAGAGTTTTTGGGCCTACTGCATAATGCTCTTTCATGTGTTCATGCATGTTACTTCTTGCTGTTTTAAATCGTATTCTATAACCAACAAAGGAGCCGCTTCACGCAATAATCGCTTCTTAGAACGGGAAGTACATTTGACACAGATACATTAGGTGAAAAAAAGAAAAGCTACTTTATTTAAAACACATGTTGCATGGTAATTATTTGTCAGGTCACTCACCCTTGCCACAACCCGCAGTAGTCTAGCTCTCACGCAGCAGCCTGCGCAGAAAGAGTCAATAAACCAGCATTAACAACAGTCTATAGTACGAATTAAACACAAGCAAGCTTTGAAAACGGGTAAGCTTACCTTTGACTTGCGCTATTCTGGAATGGCGGGGACACATGAGCCGGATGAGGACATCCACCTAGCTCACCAAACAGGTCGACGGGAAGTTGTTAGGGCTAACGTTCTTGATTTTTATCCACAACCCGCACAACTTCCAAACGCTTATCAACACCACATAGAACACCACAGTGAATAATCATGGCCATAGAGCACCCAGTGCATTTATCGCTAGCAAGAATTCCCACTAGAGAAACCAATATCCTATTGGGTTATTGACATCATCATCATCATCATCATCATCATCATCAGCCTGTTTAGGTCCACTGCAGGACGAAGGCCTCTCCCAAAGATTTCCAATCCACCCTATCCTGAGCGAGTTGGTTCCACTTTATGCCTGCAAACTTTTTAATTTCATCGCTCCATCTAATCTTTTGCCTGCCTCTGTTACGTTTTCCCTCTCTTGGTATCCATTCCGTTGCTCTTACTGTCCATCTGTTATCTTTCCTCCTCATGACATGTCCTCCCCAGGTCCACTTCTTTCTTTTAATTGATATAATAATATCGGCTATTCCTGTCTGTTCTCTGATCCATTCCGCTCGTTTTTTATCTCTTAGCGTTACCCCCAACATTTTTCTTTCCATTGCACGTTGCGTGCTCCTTAGTTTTATCTCTAGTTTTTTCGTTATCTTCCACGTTTCTGCGCCGTACGTTAGTACTGGGAGAATGCAGTGATTGAATACTTTTCGTTTTAGTGAGAGCGGTAAGTTTCCAGTCATGATTTCATAATGCCTTCCGAATGCGCTCCAGCCCAACCTTATTCTACGGAGAATTTCTTTTTCATGGTTAGGAGTTCCTGTTATTAACTGTCCCAAGTATACGTATTCGTTTACACATTGTAAGGGTTCATTGTTGATTTTAAATTTCTGTTCCTTAGCTAGGCTATTGAGCATAACTTTGGTCTTTTGCCTATTCATTCTTAATCCAATTTTAATACTTTCCCTGTTTAGGTCATCAATAATGTTTTGTAGTTCGTCTCCATCATTGCTAAATAGCACAATGTCGTCTGCGAATCTTAAATTGCTGAGATATTCTCTGTCTATTCGAATTCCCTTGTCTTCCCAGTCTAGACGTTTAAAGATTTCCTCTAAACATGCAGTGAATAGCATCGGGGATATCGTATCTCCCTGTCTCACGCCTCTCCCGATCGGGATTTCTCTGCTTTTCTCATGTAGGAGTAGTGTGGCTGTGCAATCTTTGTATATGTTGTTGATGGTTTTCACGTATATGTCAGGTACCCCTTGTCTACGTAGAGCTTCTAGAACTGCTTGTATTTCTATCGAGTCAAATGCTTTCTCGTAGTCGATAAACGCCATATAAAGAGGTTTGTTATATTCCGCGTACTTCTCAATTACTAGGTTGATAGCGTGGCTGTGGTCCATTGTCGAGTAACCTTTCCTAAAACCAGCTTGTTCTCTCGGTGGATTAAAGTCGAGTGTTTCTCTTATCCTCGTAGAAATTACTTTTGTAAATAGCTTGTATATTACTGGGAGTAGGCTAATTGGTCTATATTTCTTTAACTCCTTTATGTCACCTTTCTTGTGGATAAGGATTATATTCGCATTTTTCCAACTGCGTGGTATATTACACGTCTTGACACATTTCGTGAAGAGCGATGCAAGTTTTTCAAGTATAATATCTCCTCCGTCTTTAATCAAGTCGGCTGTTATACCATCTTCACCAGCTGCTTTACCGCGGGACATGCCTTTGACAGCTTTTTTGACTTCGTCAGCGGTTATACATGGAATTTCATTGTCCTCCTCAGATTCTATTTCTATTAAGGTTGTATGGTCTGTCTGAGAACTGTACAATGCAGAGTAGAAATCTTCTGCTACTTTTACTATTTCGTTGAAACTGTTGATAACGTTACCTTGTTTATCCTTTAGCGCATGCATTTTGTTTTGCCCTAAGTGCAGTTTCTTTTTGACCGTTTTAATGCTGGTGCCTTTCTCTACAGCTTTCTCTATTTCTCTCGTGTTAAAGTTTCTTACATCTCTTTGCCTGGCTTTATTGATCAATTTTGATAGTTCTGCGAATTCAATCTTATCTTTTGGCGAAGTTACTTTCATTTGTTGGCGTTTTTTTATTAAGTCCTTGGTAGATTGGGACAACTTACTTGTTGTTTGCTTAGTTGTTCTACCCCCGACTTCTATCGCTGTTTCAAGGATTGTTTTCGTTATGGTTTTGTTCATTTCCTCTACATCGTCACCGTTTTCGTCTAAGGCCTCGAACTTGTTGCTTAGGGCTACTTTAAATTCTTCGTTCTTGGATCTGATTACCTCTAAATTACATTTTTTCTAGTAAATAATTTAGTTCTTGTTTTCTTTAGGTTAAGTACAATCTTTGCTCTTACTAATCTGTGATCGCTGCATTTTATCTTCCCCACTACTTCTGTGTCTTGAATTATACCTGGTTGTTCGCACATTATAAAGTCGATTTCATTCTTTGTTTCCCCGTTAGGGCTTTTCCACGTCCACTTCCTATTCTTGTGTTTCTTGAAAAACGTGTTCATTATTCGGAGTCGGTTTCTTTCGGCAAATTGTACTAGCATTTCCCCACGGTTATTCCTATGGCCGACACCGTAGTTGCGCCGTAGTGGGTTATTGACACCTATTGGTCTATTAGTCTATTGGTTTTGTATTTGCCTATTGGAGCTGTATTGGTTCTGTATTTGCCTATTGGAGCTATATTGGTGTATTGGCTCCGTACTTGCCTATTGGAGCTATAATAGTGTATTGGTTCTGTATTTGCATATTGGAGCTATATTGGTTCTGTATTGGCCTGCAGGTGCCTTAATTGGTGCCCACAGTCACACAGAAGGGCCACAGTGTGGCAACACCCCTGGAACGATAAAGCGAACAGAAATGAGCGATGCACAAATATATATTTTCGACATCACTGTTACAAGAAACTACCACTTTTGTCCTCAATTTTGTCTTCAAAATTGCAGGAGACTATTTTTCTGTTTCAGGTATATCTCTGCAGGACCTCTTCAGCTTTTTAACAGTTGTACTCTAGGTAGTGCCTGAAAAATGCTTTAAAAAACAACATAGACATAAAGGTCACAAAAGTGAAGCATTTCCTTTTGTCCATCAAACATTGCATAGAAACCTGTATTGCTACAGTATAATTAATCTGCACCTTTTGCAAATAGCGAGAGCTGTAAATTATGGCAAAACATTGGATACAATAATATGCTTGTGGCATGGAGCCTACCTTTTAGAGTGTCATACATGGCAGGATCCACAAGTCGTTTGTCCTTGTCCTATTCAATACTGTGTCCATAATGGTTTTTGTCAATGAGGCTTGCACTTGAAAATATCTGCCCAGCAGGCTCATGAACAAAAGTTGACATTTGCGGTGCTGCATCAAATGTTCACATGAACATTTCTGTAGCCAGATGCCATCACTTGCGCAAACCTGAGGCAAGATAACCATAGTAATGATGTCAAAAATTCTGTTAAATTTTACTATAACAGGTGGTTATGCTAAGCAACACTATTTACTTTTTGGTGATTAGGTTATGTAACAGCAATCACTAGACTGCACCCTAATGCAGTGAGCCAGTGAAATAGTTTCATTGACCTGCAACATTCGACAAGTTACAGAAAAAAAAGTATTGGATATGCGCAGGTTGAGCTTACTCTCAATGCTAATGTTTGAGCTACTTTAACTGAATACTGTAAAAAATATTATTGTAGGAAGCTGAAAATTGAAAAAAAGCAGTCTAAGGTGTGCAGATGCATAGCCAGATTGTGCATGTCAAAGTACTGACAAACAAGAATTGTAGAGGGGCAACTGTTTTTTGTCACTTGTAATATAATACAAATGCAATTCAAATGGAGTGCACCTTCGAAGGAACACTCATTTAATGCACATTAAAACGCTGGGCATAATAGCACACTGTACAGCCATGCGGTGCCAATCTGTGTGCGGCACGATCTTGCTTTTTTGACTAGTAGCCCGCGCTTCTAAATTCCGATATCTCGAGTTTGTTCTTGATCCATTTAAGGCTTAGAAAAAAAGGAACTGCGTTAGTATAAAAAGCCAAATAGAACAATATATCACTGGCTATAATAAACATTTCTCCATCGTTACTTAGTGTTTCGGGGTTCTTATTGCTTACGCAACAGCATCTGCTTCACATTATATATGTTGTTCAAGACACAAGTTTTGCACAGCATGCAGTGGCTTTTTCTGAGGCTCCAAAAAGTCATGCGAGCAGAGACGCAGGCATTTTAGCACACACACATGCTCTTGTACATCGCCCTGAAGAAAGCCTTGTTGTCAGTGCAATGATCCATGGTGTCAACATTCAAGCCACTGACATCGTGTTGCAGTATATTTCTACGTACGGAATACAGAGCAGCTTGCACTGAAAAAATAAGCGGTATATAATTACCTTCAAATGGTAGCATCGTCACAAAGGAAAGCAGGGAAGACCACGCAATGGATCCAAAATCCGTGTTGTCATGGGCGAAAACAGTTGTCACGTGGTGACTTGAAGTCCTAAATTCTTTCGCAGGTGAAAATGATGAACACAATCATCATAAATTAAGTTACGAAGACGATGTTCCCTCCATTCTACACTAAAAAACCATCACACGTCGCGCGCCAGCACTCTTACGACCAGCGGCCATGGCGGCTATGGCTTGACTTCTTTTGGCTTACCTAATGTACTACCACGTGTGCCCGAAAAACTTCACGTTGTTTTTCGACACGGCTTTTCGACACTTTTGCCTAACTAAGCTTTCAAATGAATGTATCATTTACACGAGGTATGCAACTCTATTTTTATGTTATGTTTGTATATATTTTTATTAGTTTTCTGCTTTAATATATCTGTTTTGAGCGTGTTGAGATTGAATACGCAAATAATGATGGTCGCCAAGCAACGGTTGGGCTCGCTCGCGTTGCTCGCGTGAGGAGGCTTGTTGTTGGTGGTCGGTAGAGTCAGTGACTTTAGTGGTCGGGTAGCTCTGGGCACCGTTGTGCCACCTTGGTAGCGTAGCAGTGGTAGCGTTAGCATGTATGCCAGATCTCGGCATCATTCTATCTTTGCCGTTTCCTTGTAACGCAAACACAGCACAATATTATGAAAGCACAATTATATGAAATGGGTAATGAGGCACGCTTCGCCTGCGTGTTTTCACCGATGTGAACGTAAAAAGGATTGATGTAAGTTTTTTTTATATTAGGTACACTCGTGGTGGCTTAGCGGCCAGGGGTTTGGCTTGTGAAGATCGAAGTCGCGACATCGATTCCCGACCACGGCGGCCGCGTATTGATGGGGGCAGAATAGCTGAACCCCAAATCGTCAGGATAAAACCGGAGCTCTACATTTAATTTACCAAAGCAATGGCTGGCAGCTTTTATTGTTACTTTGATTGTTCCGTAGTTTGTATGCATTATATACTCATATTGGATAGCGTAATCCTAATAATTCCCCAAAACCCAGCGCAACAATACTCTTTCTCAAAAAAAAGTTCGTGCAACCATTTCTCCATTTATCCTGGGATATCAGTGACTGAAAGTTGTCAGCTACCGCTCCTATATTATTGATCATGCAGGATACCAGCCTTATGTTCTACAAATAGCCAATTAATACACCCTCTATTGCTCAAATATCCAGCCAATAGCTATTGGCTATTTGACCAATACATCCTCTATTTGCCTAAAGACACCAATAGCTGCCTGCTCTATTGGACTAATACACCTATTGGTCAAATAGGCAACCAATACACACCTGCTATTAGACCAATACAAATTCTATTGGTCAAATAAGAGACCAATAAGGGGCAGCTATTGGTCTTTATTCGTACCAATAAGAATCTGATACAACCAATAGAACTCCAATAGATTTCCTATATAACCTACAGAAATTCTGTATTGGACCAATAGAAATTTGTATTGGAATTTTTGCTAGGGATCTCACAACAGATAGCTGCAATACACATGAATACAACGAGAACGATGCACAGACACTCGGCACCACAGCACAGACGCGACTGCTGCTGCCGCTGCCTACAACCACGTGTAGCTGATGTTGACGCTGTCTCGTGCAAGTCAGGGTGGAATATAAAATTCAGACAGAACCGAATTTCGCGAGACACATTTCTTTGGAGGCGTAATACAGGAAAGGGACAGGCACCATTTCTCAATAAGGATGTATTGCTCTACATCAGAGGTTAATTCGTTCCCGGTTGGAAGCTGTATATTAGCCCAATTGGAAGCGAGCCCGCAAGCTCCATTTGGCCTGACTGGTTTCCATTTGAACCATTTGGACAAAATGGTTCCATTTCCATTTGAACCATTTGGCCCAAATGGTTTACATTTGGACCATTTGGCAATGACAGCTATCCCAAATGGTCCTGTTGGTAATGCCAAATGGCCCAATTGGAAAGTGCTCCCCAGTCGAAAAAAACAATTGGAACCATTTGAAAATATCAATGGGTCCAAATGGAAAGTGACATTTCCATTTGGACCCAATGATATTTCCAAATGGTTCCAATTGTGTTTTTCGACTGGGGAGCACTTAGCAGCACAGTTGTAAGAGCAATTTGTGCAAAGTTGATGCAGTGATTAGCACATGTACAAGGGAGATGCGAAGGGCACTTGGCGCACAGGAGATACGGTGAAACACTTGGACCAATAAGGATGTGACTGAACATTTGGATAAAATAGGTGACATTGTTGAGTACTTGGTACATTTGTGAAGCAGCAGAGTGCTTGCTACACTGAAAACAGGGCAAAGCACACAGTATGCAGGATAGCGAAGGCCTTAGGCATAGTCACTTGACACAGGACAATAGAGTAGCACAGGTAACGTAATGGTGATTTTCAACATGAATACTTCAGAAATTGAAGCACACATGTACACTCAACTAGCTACACAACAACAATTGCCCACGACATAGTGACATCTAAATATGCATCAATAAATGCCACCTTAAGCTTATAATAAACATTTCTACCATGCAAAGCAATCCAGACAGTTCTTTTTGATAACGGATGTGTGGTTTCAGTACACACATTTAGCTATGGATAGCATGGCTTCATGTAGTACTTTCCCATTTCATGGCTGTGTTCACATGAAAAAAAAACAACACTGTGTCGAAAACATCTTATTTCAATATGCCCACGTGTAAGTAACATTCATTTTCTTACTGC
The DNA here is from genome assembly GCA_013339685.2 of Hyalomma asiaticum. NCBI lineage: Eukaryota > Metazoa > Arthropoda > Arachnida > Ixodida > Ixodidae > Hyalomma > Hyalomma asiaticum. Next base: position 12,894,818 of record CM023482.1, read on the forward strand.
CCACAAAAAAGCAACAAATTCTGAAGATAGCCTACATCAGAAATGATTTTAAACTTCAATGAATTCTGACGCATCTATTTCACACAAAAACAAGAAAAACATTTCAAGTATAAGAGTGCTGTCCTAGCAACGTTTTTGTTATGACTGTCTTTCGATAATCGATGAAGAAATCGCAAAATACGATTTAGAACGGGGAATGTCGCAAGGAAAGCCTCAGTCTATAAGAAGCACAAAAGAAAAAATAGGTAAATGAATGAAAGCTCATAAAATAAAGCCCATTCAAAGAAAATAAAAACTTCGAGTAAGCACTGATTAAAAAAACCTGAGGAAGACAATTAGACGAAAGCTTAAGAAGAGTGAAAAGCTGGCTCATGAAACTGGTTGGTTCATGATTAAATTCAACGAAAAGCCGGCAAAGCGGGACATGAACATCGAAGCCCGGCGAAGGTGTCTGCGTGTCTAACTTTCTATGTCCGTGTCCGGCTTTGCTGGCTTTTCGTTGAACTTAGAGGCACACAGGTTAACAAGACAAAGTGCAAAGGCATTGAAGCCAACAACCTCAGCATAGTGCACTTTGACTTAGATTTTGTGAGCAAAGTAAAGAAGGGCACATTATATCACTCCCATGTTTTGATCTGATAAAGATGGGCTTATATCCTAAGATTGAGACTGCGGATGTCTTTTTTATAATGAGCCGTTTTAGAAAACCTTGTTTTACTTCTTTCTTCTCTCATATTTCTTGTGGGAAGACAACCTTGAGCACAAATGTTGCTTGAACATCATTTTATAATTGACACCATTTCCTTTTTCTTTTTTCAACATGCCAAAGTGCATCAAAGTTAAAAAGCATTTATAATTTAGGTAATGTTTGGAACCTTCTATAGTTTTTTTCTTTTGTAAACAGTACAGAACAACCAATGGAACTCATGGCCATGCTCCTTACAATGACCAGGAATGCAGCCACAAATATCTGAAAATACTGTGGTACGCAATAGCAGGACACACGTGCTGCAAGCTTTCAATACTTTATGGCATGCTGCATGGCAATGCTTTTATGGAATTCATGGAAGCATGAATACCAAGTTCATGTGCATGTTCGGTCTCTCATGGAATCATCCAAATGCATCACACCAATAATCAAACGCTCTCAGTTCCTTCTCTATATAAAAACATGTTCATTTGTTTCTTTTGACATTTGTCAGTGGGGAGCAGAAAAGCAATCCAAAAGCAGCTCAATGGTTTCTTGCACTATGCTGCAAGAAAGGCGGCTCCCAATTTTTTAATGATACAGTCATTGCCAGTCATAGAGAGAATGCATAAAACTGGCTAATTACTGAAACATGGAACAAAGCTATTAACGGTGACACTTGCAACAGTACTCCATAGATTTCATTATTTAAAGAATATGTATGGAATAAGTACTCGACACTACATAGATGACATGCATAATGAAATGTGGCACTGTCTAAATGCATATCCTCTTAAACGCACAGCGGAGGGTATGTTTATTTGTACATTCATATCGCAAATCAGTCCTTCAAGGTTCACGTCATATGCACTAGAAACCGATGATATTCAAGCAAGTCCATAAACACACACACACACACACACAAAACCCCTGAAACTTGCAACTTCATGGATGGAATGCTTGAGCTTGTCATGGGCCGAGAAGTCCTTGCCACACAGCTGTCAGGTCCAGTACAGAAGGGTCCTTATGAAAGCACAGTTGGATAGGGCCATTAACATTCACATTAATACTGAGATCTCAAACCTCTACAAATCTGCTACTGTAGGGAACAAAAACATTAATATGCAAGTTTTTTCAGATACTTTTAAAGTACAAAAAGCTATTATTTGTTATTACTAGACAGCTCCACTCATTAAATTCCCACTTCCTCTCATGCCCGAGAATGTGCATGGGCCTTTTTGAAGTCTATAACTGAGAAAAGCTACTTCTAAACATTGAAGTGGTCTGCTTCATGTTAGTACCATGGAGATAAGTGCAAGTGCTGATAAACTGGCTACATTCCAAAGTGTAGTTTTAGACGCTATAAAGGGAGGCCACAGATGCACTTAAGTAGTTCACGAGTTACTGTCCTGGCTTAAGTTCTACAAATGTTATTGAAGCAAAAAAAGAAAGTTAAAAAGATGAACACCCTAAATGACACATTCGCGTACTTGAACGAAGCGGCCAGGGAAATGCAACGACGCAAAGGAAAATTCGGCCACGCATGTTGGGACGATGATATGCTAAAACGTGCAGAGAGTAGCTCACTCTGAGGAAGGAAAACATAGTACTGACGGCGGTGAAAAGCATATGAACGTTGTACAGATCATCTACATGCTTAAACAGCAAGCACGTGGAACAGAACTTCCGATCAGAGAAGAGGCGATGAAAGAAAGCCGCCAAGGCAGTTCCGCAGAGAAGATAGCAAGAAATAAACACTAATTCAAAGAAAACAGTGATTCATTTATCGCGGAGGCGACCCGCCGCCCCCGAGGCAGCCGCAACTCGGTTCAAACCATCGGCCGAATAAGGCCGGCACATGCATAATAGCTTTTCAGCTTAAAAGCATTGAAAGAAAGCCGCACCACTCAGAAGGTCGCGTTCAGTATGCGCGAAAAATAGACACAAACATGCTCGTTATACTAAGAGCAGTTTACTTATCGTGTAATCACAGTCGCGCCTTTTACATCGCTGCTCCTGAACGCCCGTTGTAGAAAAGTTCAAAATACCGACGGCAGTACCTACCAGTTTCCGTTCGGTGGACGCTCCACGACAAATAACAGCAGGTCTTCGTAATATGTAGCACGGGCAAGACACAATAGACGAGCACAAAGAACAAACAACCACTCAAACAATAGAAGAAAGGCAACTTTTTCACCGAAACGAAGCACGACCAGCTCCGACGGACACAAGATGCTCATGGCGACGATGGCGATTTGGCCATCTGGTTCGGCATGGAGTTTCGCCAGTTTCGCTTTGAATCGGGTCGCATACGCGGTAAGCGCGAAGTAACGTAGGCGAAACCTTTAAAATTTTTGTTGAATATTCGAAATAATCAGTATAAGAGAATATTTAAATACTAGACGTACACTTGCCAGAGCGTTTTCGTGAACAATTGTTTCTCAAGTGTAATGAAAAATGCGCGTTTTTCACTTGAAATACATTATACGTACTACAAAATAAATACAAATGCGCAACAAATTGACGCTTACGAAGTTTTTTCTATTCAAGTATAAATGACAAGTTTGTTAATCACTATTACATAGAAGTTATGTTAACCACTTACGTTAACTTTTCGTGCGATCTCAAGGTTTTCTAAACATTTAATGCATAACGTTCAACGTTATTGTTTATATTGAACGTTACATTAATATTCCAAAGCAAGTCTTAATATTACATTGCACTTCGAACATTGTAATGTTTGAAGTATAACAAGAAACGTTATATGTTTAATGTGAAACGTTAAAACAACGTTGTTGAAAAACATACAACGTTACTGCAACATTCACAACAAAAATGTAGCGTTTTTTAATGTTCTGTGCTACCTGGGTATATATATATATATATATATATATATATATGTGTGTGTGTGTGTGTGTGTGTGTGTGTGTGTGTGTGTGTGTGTGAGGCTAGAGACGGGAGCCGTGCCGTGGTTGATGTGCCATGGTTTATTCTACTGCACGTGTCTCATCTTCTTCCCCGTCGCCTTCTCCCTCCATCTCTTGCTTGCTACGTACGTCACATGATTCCCCCTTCCCCCGAAAGAAGCCCTGGTGACAAATAAAAATAATGAAGTGGAAACAGCAAGAGAGGCAACTGAGTAAAGAATTAAAAATTGACAAAGTTCCATGTCCTCAAGAAAGTTCCACGATATGTCACTAAACTTCAGCTGAAGATGTACCAGTCCGGTGACGTCTGTCACTTCTCAGGTGGGCGAGGCTGGCTGTTCCAGTCTGGAGAACTTAAGCATCGCCTAGACATCAGTACTGCTGAGCACACAGTTTGCAACCCTGTCACAAATGCATGAGATTTGGGAATTTGTAGCATCCGCACATCGGATGTCGTGAGCGCCGAACTGTTTGTCGTGGCCGAAAACGTGATGCTTCCAGGTTGCGCGTGCATTGCATGAGGCTCCTGAGGCAACGTCCATGTTGTTTCGGAATGCGTAGGGTCGGCTTGGGTCTGTTGGGACGCGTGTACGCGCGGTAGGAGCAGACACAACCGCGCGGCGTGAATCCCAAACATCAACTGCTTTATTCGGGTTCTCTCTGGTGGTTCCGGAGAGCAGCGGAGGGTGGCGCTGCCTGGCGGCTTGGCTTGGCTTGGCTGCCGCCACAGCACTCCCCCCTTAGTGAGTTGCCCAACGGAGTTAAAGGTCCAGGTGAGTGGGTGCACTTGATAGCCGTCCACTGTGCGTCAGCCGGGAGGGCACCTCGTGGGCTTGGGCTGGCATTGAAGCTGGGGGTCCTGGCGATGATGCCCTTGGCGGAGTGAACCTGTCGACACAGGTCAGCAGGTAAACCTTTCCGTGGCAGGGTGGCAGTGGGCCGACGATGTCCAGGTGGACATGATCAAAGCGAGAATCCGGAGTGGGGAGTGTTCCCAGTGCTGTCGAGGTATGGCGTTGTATCTTTGAGTGCTGGCAGGCTACACGTTCACGTGCCCAGCGTCGGACGTCCCGATTTACGCCTGGCCAGACAAATCTTGCTGTGACCAGTCTTTGGGTGGCTCTAATCCCCAGATGAGACAGTCTGTGCAAGGACTCGAACACATGGCGACGGAGGCTCACAGGCACGAACGGGCGCGTTCTACTGACGCTTGTGTCACAGCAAACCTTGTCCTCGGATCCGGGAATTGGGATCCACTCAAGATTGAGGGCAGTGGTCGCGGTCAACAGGTGTTTCAGTTCGTCATCTTCACGTTGAGCGGCTGCCAAAGCGGGAAAATCAACCTGTGGTGTAGGCATGATGGCGTTGACAGGATTCCGAGAGAGGGCGTCCGCTACCTCATTGTCGCCGCCTTTGACGTGGCGGATGTCAGTCGTGAACTCTGATATATAGGACATTTGGCGCCGTTCACGTGCTGTGTGCGTTCCACCGTCAGGGCTTAGCGAGCGCAATGCATAAGTAAGCGGCTTGTGGTCGGTGAGGACGAAAAACTCTACACCTTCTAGGAAATGGCGAAAATGTCGTATAGCAGCGTACACGGCCAGCAGTTCTCTCCCGAAGGTACTGTAGCGGCGCTCGGTAGGCGTTAGCTTCCTCGAAAATAAGGAAATCGGGCGCCAGATTCCCCCAACGAGCTGCTGTAATACAGCCCCAACGGCTGTATCGGAGGCATCCACCATCATACTCTGCGGGACACCAGACCTGGGGTATTCAAGCAGTGCGGCATTTGCCAAGGCGTCCTTCACCTCGCAGAAGGCTTCTTTTGCTTCTTGAGACCAGGAGAGGGTGTCTGAGCCATTTCGTGAAGTGGCCAGCAGGTCGTGGAGAGGTTGAAGGATCTGGGCGCAGCGGGGAATGAAAGGGCGGTAGAAGTTTACCAAACCCAGAAATTCCCAAAGCTGGCGCTTGGCGGTCGGCTGCGGAAATCCTTGCACGGCTTGAACCTTGTTGGGTTGAGGAAGGACTCCTGAGGCAGAGATGACGTGTCCAAGGAACGAGAGCTGTCGCACGCCGAGCTCGCATTTGGCCATGTTCACGACCACGCCATGCTCCACTAAGCGCTGGAAGACGATGCGCAGATGATTCACGTGCTCTTCACGTGCTGCTGGCGACTAACAAGTCGTCAAGATAGGCGTGGCAGAAGTTGAGACCGCGTATAGCACCGTCCATGAAACGCTGGAATGTCTGACCCGCGGTTCGGAGTCCGAATGGCATTCGGAGAAATTCGAAAAGTCCGAAAGGCGTTGCGATGGCGGTCTCTGGGACGTCCTCCGGGGCAACGGGAATCTGATGGTATGCCCGCATCCGGTCGATCTTCGAGAAGATAGTGGCACCATGAAGCCTCGTCGTGACATCGTGTATGTGCGGTACCGGGTACCTGTCTGGAGTCGTTACCCGGTTCAGCGCCCTGTAGTCCCCGCATGGTCGCCAGTCTCCCGGTGTTGACTTGGGTACCATATGGAGTGGAGATGCCCAGGCGCTCGACGAGGGTCTGATGATCCCTAGCTCCAGCATGTGTTCAAATTCTTGTTGGGCGACCTTCAACTTCTCCGGAGACAAACGGCGAGGCCGCGCGTGCGCGGGTGGGCCGTTGGTGGCGACGTAGTGACGTACCTCGTGCTTCGCCGCTGCGCTGGCTGGCGGCTGCCTCGTCAACTCGGGAAACTCGTGCAGAATGCGAGTAAAACGTTCTGCACCGGACGGCCCGAGCAGAGTGGGGCTCAGCGGAGGGTGTTTCGAGAGATTGCCTTGCACAGTTGCCTGAGACATGGGATCGTGAAGGCGCCGGTTACGCACGTCGACGAGAAGGCCGAAACGCCGAAAAAAAAATCCGCACCCAAGGTGGCGAACTTCACTGCTGCCACGATGAAAATCCACCGGAACGTTCTGTTCAAGCCTAAATTGAGTGGCAGCGAGCGATGTCCGTAGGTGGCGATGGTTGTGTAGTTGACCGCCTGAAGAGGGGACGCACTGGGGACACGGCGATAAGTGGACCCAACCGGCAACACGCTCACCTCAGCGCCGGTGTCCACGAGGAATCGAAGGCCACTGTCGCGGTCCGTGAGGAAAAGCACTGATGGACGACGTTCGGGGGCGTCTGGGACACTGGTCGTCCTCAGTGCCGGCCGCTCCCGTTTCCCGCATGGTCGCAAGGAGGGATGCATTTGCGAGCAGCGTTGCCATCCTTCCTGTGATACCAGCAGGTTCTTTGTCGCGCTCCTGGACGCTGGCGCTCCTCGGGAGTGCTGCGGGCCTGCATCGCTGCGACGGTATCGGCGAGGCGGGATATCTGTTCCCGGATGTCATGCAGTGCGGTCGTAGGCGCGCGGCCGGCGATGTCTGGCTGTAGCGCCGCGACGGATGGCGGAGCGACCGCCAGCACAGAGTCCGCGAGCTCGGCGAGTTGAGACAGGCGTTTGTCGGCGGCCGAGGCGAGGACCATGCGCACGTTGACCGGGAGTCGCTGTAGGAAGAGCTCGCGAAGCAGTCTGCTGTCGGCATCGGTGGTGGTTGCGCCGGCAGTGTGCAACAGCTGCCTCACATGGCGCAACAATAGACCGATCTCACCACGCTGTTTCACCGCGCCACCGCTGCCGCAATGCATGCCGGAACTTGTAGTACTCGCGGCGGTCGCAGTGCGCTCAAATGCGTGGCTGGTGCATCGGCGAACGGCGATAGCGAGCTTTATCGGCCTTGTTTCGAAGAGTTGTGATGGTTGGATTTACGTCCTATGTGCCGGGATGCTACAAGAACAGCTTGAAAAAAAACCGCGTCAGTTTTTCTCGTGTTCACGAAGAATGTAAAGCTCCGGCAGGAACTGGTGTGTCGGACAGACCGGCTCGTACGGCACACGGCTTGTTCAGCAGTGTTTGTGAATTTTTGCGTTTCTTACGCATGACACTTTAGCAATGCCCTACAGCGTCATAACAGCTCAGGCACATCACGGACGGACCGATCAGTGACCGCAACGATTCATAGCGCGTGCATGATCACCTTGCCTGGCGATCTCCACCAACGGCGAAGGAGTGGATACAGTTGTGTTCTGGACAAAATTGTGCTCGCTAGGAAATACTTAACCTCTTGCGAGCGATAACGACAGTCAAGCGTCAACGTGAACGAAAGATTTGATACAAGCCGAGCTTAGCGCATACTTTACGCTGCGCAGTGCTATTGCTACGCCACGCCGGCATCAATAGTGACCATCGGTGCCGCCGGTGTTTCGGTTTTCAATGCGTGATTTTATTGCGAGCACAAGTTAAAGAGTAAACACCAGTGACAAAATGTGTCATCTTATGTGCGCGAGTGGCCTGCATAGGGTCATACGCCTGCTGAGTTTATGTCGACGCAGTTTTGAAGCGGTAAGGCATAGCGAGGACATCGGCGCCGAGCCTTCGGGTCTGAGGGCGGCGGGCAGAGCGGGCTGCCGCTTTTTCGTCGTTGTGCACCTGTCGCCAAAGTTACTCACCGACTCATCCGTACTTTATGCAGCAGGAACTGCTTGTTTGCGATATGAGCAGCGGCCCGTAACGGTGTGCGGCAGGTCATCGTTCCGCTAAGGTGGACGCGCTTTTAACCTCTTCATCGCGATGGTTTTCCACCCATTTACATCTAGCGCATCACTTTGGTCGAAGCCCTGTACTAACAACACACTGTGCATGTGAAGTTTTGCTTGGACAAAACAAGCGCTAAATCGTTCCTTCGACTAAGTTCAGTTTTCACCATTCCGCGCTCTTGGCGTTCTCTGTGCGATACGTGCTCTGACACGTCTTTACTTGTTTTTTCTTATTGCGAATTATTCAGCGAATACGGGTAACAGCAATTCGAAGCGACACGGGCGCACGGACTAACGACGAGATCGTGACCAGGTCGCATGTTTACATTCCTACATTTTTATTTTCTTTTTTTTTCCTCCAACAGCGCTACATCGCGGGACAAGTTTGAATGAAACACGGTCACAGGAGGTTCGGACATCGTTTTCTGACGCGTTCAATCGTCGTCCACGCCAAGGGATACGTGAAAAACGCCAGTAAACTTATAGCATGAAGCACGCGCAGCCGTAGCAGCTGTGCTTTGAGAACTACAACTAAGGTGGCGGCGGCGCCGCTCCTGGAAACTCGCGCATGCGCAGATCACGCGGTGAGATCGGTCTATTGGTTGGGCGTCCTGTCCCCGAGCTCGGTGTGGTGCAGTAGCTGCTGCAGTCGCTGAGGCTCCGACGGCGTGAGGCGGCTGATGAGCAGCTGTTTCAGCGTTGTGTACGCGTTCTCTGCAAGTGGAGCGACCAGCAGATCGCGTATTTCGCTCGCTATTGCTGGTGGGAGGCTAGCGACCACGTGGTGATACTTTGTTAGCTCAGCGGTAATACGACGAGCAGTAAATTAGGACTCCACCTGCAGGAACCACAGCTGCGGGTCCGCTGTCCAAAACGGCGGGAGCCTGATGTCGACGGTGGAGATGGCCGGTGCGTCAGGGGTGGTCTCCATGGAGTCGATCGCTTGAGAAAGGCGGTAAGCCTCGTCCGGGTCACCACAGTTAGGACGCGTGTACGCGCGGTAGGAGCAGACACAACCGCGCGGCGTGAATCCCAAACATCAACTGCTTTATTCGGGTTCTCTCTGGTGGTTCCGGAGAGCAGCGGAGGGTGGCGCTGCCTGGCGGCTTGGCTTGGCTTGGCTGCCGCCACAGGTCTTTGTCGTGTTCAGTAGCGTTGTCCAAGCTGTTTTGACTATAGGCGCTGCATGAGCTTCTGAGACAGAAAGCGTGGTTCACGACACTGATTTCGGTAAACGTGCCCTCCATTGAGAACTTGCTTTCGCTTTAGTGCCAGACGACTTTCTTTAAGTCGCAGGCGAGCTTTTGGTGATGTATCTGTTCGTTGCTGACCATCCTGCAATCCCTGTGACATTTGCTGAGGTAGATGGGAGGAAGTTTTCGGGAGTCGTCGTCCTTAGTGGATTCGTTGCTGTAGTCCGTGAATCTCTTTGAACCCCTTGCTTGGATTCTGCCGAGGCTGCTCGTGTTGCTTCGAATGCTGATGATATGGTGCTCCTTCCAGAGTATGGCTTGGGTTTCGTTCACAGGTCGAAGTGTTCCGCAGCTCAGTGGTGCATGTTTGGCCACTGTGATGCCTGACAGGCATTGATATAGATGGACCAGATTTGTTGGGAAGCCCCTGATGAAATGAACTTCTTGTTGTTCCGGTGCAGTGTACAGGTGGGGGGTATGTCTCCTTTTCGCTATCAGATGTAATCGCTGCCTTTTAGTTTCTGTAGATCAGGGTGCTACTGAATGCCAAGTCCACATGCTCTTCACTTCGAGATGGTTCAGTATTGGACGGTACTGTGGCAGGCAGAGCTTGGCCAGGTAGTTCGTGCGAGTGTACGTCTCTTTTAGGAACCATCGCGCTAAACTCTTGTAGGACGTGAATCCCGATGGAAGGGCAATGGCTTGGTGTGGTATTTTCTCTGTGCATCTGCTCGTCTACTGTGGGCGTAGTGACCATGTAGTGCATGCGGGAAGCGTTACGAGCACCAGAAAAGCCATCTCTTGCGAAGCCAGGCGGTGGACCACGTGTGAGAGACGACGAATCAAGTGCACGAATGACTACAGCGCAGTGAAGAGGTAGGCGCTGGCGGCTTTTCGGCAGATGGAAAGGCTGGTAGGAAGTCGGGCCTTTGTGATAAACGACTTGGGTTGGTGGGCAAGTGTTCATCGTACTGTTTAAAGTGCGCGGTCATTTCTTCTTTGATTTTTTCTCCATGATTCTTCGTTTTGGAACACATGCGTGAGATAAAAACGGAAGGCCTCACCGGTGACGTAGTCGTTCAGGTTTGCGACCATCTCCCGTTCCGACCATGATGCAGCGGTAGCGTGGAGTTCGAAGTGGTCAATCCAGTCCTCCACGGGTCGATCGTCTGCTGATCCGGTGTACTTGGGGATGTCAATGTCCGCTGATGATGCTGTTCTGGGTAACTAAGATTTTACCATTCACCACTTACATTTTTCCCGGATTTATTTTTTAATTACTAAATAAGAACGTTGCACAGTAGAAAAAATTTCGTTTCATGCTCTCTCAGGTTTTGTGGGGTTTTTTGCTTCCGCCACTTTTTTGCCTCACCGCATTCCTCACCGTCAAAGATGTTGTCCTCCGCTTACAGCTCCTCAACGTCGCTTACGGAGGAAACACCGTCGCGTGCCGTGAGTCCACCAGCTTCGCAGCCGTACCAGGCGTTGTCAAACCAAAATCTGTCCGTACTGGCATAGGCGAAGACTTTTTCATTTTCCGGGGGGGGGGGGAGGGGGCACCGAGATCTTCGCTGCGGTCTTCTGTCCTCATTCTCCAACTACCCTTTCTCGTCCTTCTTTCTCTAATTTTCCTCCTCACCCTCTCCCATATTTTTCAAGAACGCGGGGGAGCTCAGGCAATCTTAATTTCTTTTTCTGATGAAAACAGGCAAATTGCCATACGACAGGACTGGAGGAGCGATGGGCGCGCGCATTTGCGCGCGTCGCTTCCCCGGTCCGGCCGCAGCGCATCAACATCGCTGTAAATTCACATCTGACATTATTTTTAAATGCGAAGCATTTCTTAGCGAACTTCGGCGAGTTTGAGCGTATCTATCTATCTATCTATCTATCTATCTATCTATCTATCTATCTATCTATCTATCTATCTATCTATCTATCTATCTAGCCGCCTACGATTTTGTGCTCTCCTGGCCGTTTCGCTAATCGCATGTTTACGAAATTGGTATGCCACATCATGACTTCATGACGAACATAAATGACAGGTCATAACATGAAAATCATGATATGCATGTCATCAGCGGCATGATTTACATGCCACGGTCTTGGTGCTCTCCTGGCCGCTTCGCTAATGGCATGTATTCGAAAATTGGTATGGCACAACATGACTGCCTGATGAACATAAATGGCAGGTCATAACATGAAAATCATGATATGCATGTCATGAGTGGCATGATTTACATGCCACGGTCTTAGTGCTCTCCTGGCCGTTTCGCTAATGGGATGCATGCCAAAATTGGTATGGCACAACATGACTGCCTGACCAACATAAATGGCAGGTCATAACATGAAAATCATGAAGTGCGTGTCATGAGCGGCATGATTTACATGTCACAGTCTTGGTGGTCTCCTGGTCGTCTCGTTAATGGGATGTATACAAAAACTGGTATGCCACAATATGACTGCATGGCGAACATATATGACAGGTCATAACATGAAAATCTTGACATGCATGTCATGAGTGACATGATTTACATGCCACGCGTTTCGTTAATGGGACGTATACGCAAACTGGCATGCCACAACATGACTGCATCACAAACATAAATGACAGGTCATAACACGAAAATCATGACATTCATGTCATGAGTGACATGATTTACATGCGACGATCTTGGTCTCTCCCCAGGCAGCACAGATTCTCGGGCCAATATTGTTTTTTTGTTGGCTTACGGAGGCCCAATGAAGGCCCTGTGATACCACTCATAAGCCAGCATTGGAAATTCCATCTATTAAGGCCTCCAACAATGGCCCATTGTAACCATTCAATTTGCAATATTGGTTCTTCCATCCTGTAAAGAAGGCAAATGTGGGCCATAGTTGCCACTCAGCATACATTATTGGTGCGTCCAGTGCACAAGGATGGTAATGATGGGTCAGTTTCTACATAGTCCTATCAATATTGGTTATGTAATGGCGGCAGGCTGTATATATTGTCCAATCAATCTCACTGCATAGCCAATGCCAGACTTCCCATGTTCTGTGTCGGACAATATTGTCCGCACACTAGAGTTGTAGCATCAATGTTGGTAACATTTGCAAGTACACATGATATATCGGGAGGCACGTATATACGTGGTGGCAAGTACACATGATTGTTTTCCTGTTTTACCAATATGAAGGGACCGCTAGCTCGACTCGGTGCCGCAAATGAGTTCAGAAAGGTCATTGTGTATGTATTCAGTGCAGCAGGAAAAATGATCCGTATAATTTACGTAATTGTTTTTTTGCGCAAGTTCTAGCTATGTGTGTGAAGTAGACTAGAACTTGCACATTGGAAGTTGAGCAAACTACATCTACAACGCCATCATGTGGTCCAAAATGCCCAGCAGCATGTTAGTGGCTTCAGAGCCTACGTGCATCCATGGCATAGCAGGTCACTTTATCTGTTGTCATTGCAATATTTCCAAAATAATAGAAGTAGGCTGTGTATACTGTCCAGACCTTCTGTCTGGTTTCTCCAATACAGGACAGCCAATGCTGCTTGCGAGACAATATTGTCCAGACGTAAATACTGTCGCGCCTATGTTGTTCACATGGGGAAGTACATGACATATTAGAAGCAATGATCTCTTTTTCATTTGAAACAACGTTAATATATATGTACGTACCGTTGCACTCACATAATTAGCGCCCACGCGTAATTTCTTCACTCCCAACTTTAAGTACGGTTTACGCAAAAATATTACTTGCACAAAAGGACAGAAAGTTGAGCGAGTTGGTAACATTCCATAATCAAAAGAAGAGGCGTGCAGGACACGGACACAAGAAGAGAAGAGGCGTTCGTGGTGTTCACTTCTCTTCTTGTGTCCGTGTCCTGCACGCCTCTTCTTTTGATTATGGAATATTACTTGCATGCTCTCCCCATGACACCCAGTGCCACGTGGCGCAGGCTAGTGTTGTCGCTTTTCAGTATTGAGTGTTCGGTAGCCCAGGCTTCGCCATAGCCGGTCGCATTTTGATTGTTTAATAGCGACATATTGGCGATCCCTATAAAACAAATTCAACATAGTGTATGCCGATAATGTGAGAACCGTGCCGCAACGATAATTTCGCCACGTGAATACGAGTCGCTCTTGAAACTGGAGTTTAGAGATGCTGCTGACAGCACCCGTGACGACGATTCCGAGTCGCACATCCGCTGATGCTTGAATGTATAGCCCACGAATGCATTTGGCTGTTAAGGTACGCGTTCTGTTGAGTGAAAGCTACATTCGTTTTTGTGATACATTTCATTTGACACATCCCAGATCAGCACGCGTAAAGATTCCTTACGCGATATTCCGAAAGTATTTGCGAAATTCGCATGTAATTTACGCACCTTTTGGAATCGCATGTAATTTACGCACCTTTTGGAACTCCTAGATGCATGGAGAAAAAAAAAACACGAGTTACGCGGTATGCGCGAGTAAGCACGGTATAAGCTATGCATGAGCAAATACGGTATATGCAAAACGCTGGAAGGTACAGAAAAGCCTTTGTTATCTTTCTACCTCGAGCAGCGGGCACAGGAGCCCGCCGAACATGGAAGCGTACCACGGCAGGGGGGGGGCGGAAGGGGGGAGCTGCGTGGGCGGCACTAATCCGTTTTGCTTCGCATACCTGTTTGACATGTTTTCTTGCAGCGAGCTGGGGGTGAGGCAGGCGAAGCGGCTTTCACTCTGCAGAGGTTTTTCGGGCGCACAGGTTGTGTCGCACGGGCATCGTGTACCTGCTGAAACTGGCTAGTTTACGAAGTCAGAACACCTGAGTAGTCTACGGACACGGAACTTGCGGCTGCAAACTTCTGCATAGTGAAAAAGTGGCAGCCCTGCGCTTCTTTGGACCGGACATTTTAAGTGAACTGAACAGATGAGCCTCGACGTGTTGCGACAGTTCTAAAGGTTTTCCTGAAAGCTTCGTACCGATTTTAGCCATTCGTTTATTTTACTCATTGTGTATTCTGTTGTGCTCGCACCCTCATTTTGGCGTGTGCCGGGTTTATTATAGCATGTATTACTGCGTATTTTCTTTATATTTGTCTCTTTGTAAATACACACGCGGTGGGCTTTGTTGTATACGTCGCGGCAGATGAAGTAATAGACCTCTCCTGGGGTACGTCACGAAAGGGCCGTGACGTCACCCACGTGACCCTGGCGCGCACGTGCGAACGGACTGGTTGGCAAAACATTGCAGCGTTCGGCGTGGTTGCATGCTGCCGTACGGGTGAACCGAGTTCGTACTCGTTTGTTTTGTGCGCGTTCACAGGGCCGCTTTGACATGGTGGTTAGCTTTTGCGATGGAGGATATGCCAAACGGGCGATAAAAGGCAGTGGCATCGGGGCCTTGTTCTTTTTTCCTCGATTTCTGAAGTCCAAACTACACAGTGATGGAAAGCCTGGGTGCGAGTTGTGCGCAGTGTAAAACAGCAGCCGTCGGACAGCAAGAGGATTTTTGGATTACATTTCATCGCTGGTAGGTGCTAGCCTGTTACATAGAGCTCCTAGGCGTTTTGTTATTTGTGCTTCCGCAGCATTTGTGAGCAAGTATATTTTATCAACTCGGGTGCCCGGTCTCGATTTTCTGAGCTCCCGGAGTGGGTGCTAACGTGTTTGCTAAGAGGACTAGCGTTGAAACACAAAGAAAAAAGTGTGAGCGCTTTGAACGCGCTTTGAAACGGAAGCATTCCTTCAGTAAGCGATAGTTCCGAATGCTGTGCAGATTTTCTCATTTCGCGCTCACTTCGCTGTAACTTGCGTCGGGCTGGCACTCCAAATGAAAATTTTGTTTGTGTTTTCGGACGCTATAGCACTACCAGTCTCGCCTGTTTTCGACCGTATAAAAGTTTAGTTCCTGAGCAGAAAGAACGGAAGGAAATGCACATGAGCGCTGCAACTCAATCGGCCATGCAAGTACAGTGCGCAGTGTGGACGCTGCCTGCAGCTCGTAAGGCATGGCGGTGGTTCTCCGCGATGGTGTTTGCTTGGAAAAACATGCATTCCATGCCTGGTTGGCAAAAGTCTCAGTGTTCGGCGTGGTTCCATGCTGCTGTACGGATGGACCGTGTGCGTACTGGTTTTTGTGCGCGTTACCTGGCATCTTTGACACGGTGGTTAGCTTTTGCGCTGTAGGATGTGCCAAACGCGCAACAAAATTAAGGCAGCGCATCGTAATATTTTTTTTTTCTGGATTTTCGAATGACAGCAGTCGACGGAAAGCGTTGGTGCCCCAGTTCGAGACAAGATGCACGTGGCCTTTCACTAAGCCGTACGCTTTGAGCGATCAGTAACGCTCCATGGCCTCTGCATTGTACGGGCCAGGCATGCTCGCGAGGTACACACACAGCTGAACGTTTAGTCAAGGTTTTAAGGTCGTTCTTCCATTCCGAAATGGTGCAGGGGTATAGATACTGCATTCCACTAACTTGCAGCTTCTCTTCGACAAACCGCCACCGCGCAACCTCGGGAAGGGACAGTACCATCGCGTGCAAAGCCCGAGCAAACTGCTGGAGCCGCCGGAGCTTTTTGCCAACCACTGAGAAACTGGTCCGCCGCGATGTCGATGGCGATGCACTGCGTGACGTCACATTGTTGACAAACAGGGACAGGTCTATCGGTTCTAGCAAAGCTGTTTTGGTTCGTGTGACTTTCATGTTTGTGTTTGTGTCTTGCGTGAAACGCGTGTTTTCCCTGTGCTTTTTAACAGTCATTTCTTGTTCCTGGTTTTCGGTTCTTTCGAAGTCGTCGGTTTGTCCCCACATACCCTCCGTTCCGGATTCTGCATGAAGAAACATGTCACCGTATCCTAACATTCACTTATGCTGTGTTACTTGAGGAAGTGTTAAATTTCTACAATTCAGCTGTTTCGTGGAATCATTTCAGGAACCTTTCAAGCTTCAGCTGCTCCACGTAAACACGTAAAACAAAACGTGTCGCATAGGTTTAGGCGTGTTTCCTTGTGCCTCTTCTTTTTGCTTATGGTGCTTATGCGTTTAGTTTTCTCGAGGCTGATTATATACAATGGACTTTAAACTTAGAGTGAATATTGATTTGTTGATTTTATCAGAACTTCCTTTTCAATCCCTTCTCATGTCTCTTATACTCACGAATAAAATGTGTCACAAAGAAGACATTTTCCTTATTTGTATGTGTATATGTGTTCGAAAGATACGTTTCGCCTTTAACATACGAGTGCATAGACCATTTATGTCCGTTTTATGCTATCGTCATAACCACGAATCGTGAACACAACCAAATTCATTTCCCAAGCTGGCAATACATACAAGCATACTAAGGACAAAATAAAGCTATTGTTACTCCCATAATTTACTGGATATTCTTGCTTTTTGCCTAGAGCCAGAAGCCACGGCAAAACAAATTTAAGCGCATGCATGATAGCCAATAAAAAAGATGGGAAAAATATAGAATCAGCCAATAAAGGAGGCTGGCAAGAAATGCTGCCTCATCCAACGATGAATGCTGGCAAAAAATGATGGACATCCATCAATAAATGCTGGAAAGAACGGTTAGAGCTTCCATTGTTTATACAAGCTTACCAATATTGAAAATACAAACGATGGACAATGTTGGCCAAACCCATTCTCCCAATTTTTCCAACGTTATACGACTGGTATCCAACATTGGACTAATCTAGTCAAAAGTGTAGCATGGGACCCGAAATCCAATGTAGTTCCAATATTGTATCTAGTGTTTTCCAACGTTGCGCGAAGGTCGGTCCAATGTTGTTGTGCTGCCTGGGTCCTGGCCGTTACGTTAATGGGATGTATACGAAAATTGGTATGCCACAACATGACTGCATGACGAACATGACTGACAGGTCACAACATGAAAATCATGAGATGCATGCCATGGTCGACGTCATTTAGTTGCCACGCGTTTCGTTAACGGCATGTATATGAAAATTGGCATGTCACAAGATGACTGCATCACGAACGTAAATGAGAGGTCATAACATGAAAATCATGACATGCATGTCATGAGCTACACGACTTACACGCCACGGTCTTGGTGCTCTCTTGGTGCCGTTTCGTTTGTGGGGTGTGTAGGATAATTGGTATGCACCCAGGTAGCACCAACACGTTATAATAACGTTATTATTATGTTCAGCTTCAACGTTAGGAAAATATTGTTAATGTCATTCTTTTTAACGTATCTCCAACGTTGCATAGAAACGTTTTTATAACGTTTTGCACTACATAAATTAAGCATTCGTGAACGTTTTTACAATGTATGCATAACATTAAGCTACATGTTAGAATACCGTTTTGCACTACATAAATTAAGCATTTGTGAAACGTTTTTACAATGTATGCATAACATTAAGCTATACGTTAGAATAACGCTAGAATTAAACATTCATAAAATATTGTTACAATTTATACGTAGCATTGGGCTAAACGTTAAGATAACATTACGACTAACACTCCTGAAACATTCACAGAATGTTCACGTGCGGTATTACACATTAAATGAAATGTACACTCGACTCTTGCAGTGCCTTCTAGGCACAGCAGTAGTCGAGTATACATTTCACCTGATGTAAAAATGACATAATCCTCCAAACTTGGCTTCACAGCAATACTTTATTAGTGAGCTTGCATAATGCACAAGAGTGAAATGATGTTGTAATGAATTAAAAATAAGCAATACAAGCATCATTTTTCATGCATGTGGCCTAAAGCAGTACATCTGTCTTAAGCTTGTAATAAACATTTCTACCATGCAAAGCAATCCAGACAGTTTTCTTGATAATGGATGTGTGGTTTCAGTACGTACATATAGCTATGGATAGCATGGCTTCATGTAGTACTTTCCCATTTCATGGCTGTGGTCACATGAAAAAAACAACACTGTCGGAAACATCTGCTTATTTTAATATGCCCACGTGTAAGTAACATTCATTTTCTTATTGCCCACAAAAAAGTAACAAATTCTGAAGATAGCTTACATCAGAAATGATTTTCAACTTCAATGAATTCTGACACATCTATTTCACACAAAAACAAGAAAAACATGTCAAATATAAGAGTGCTGTCCTAGCAACATCTTTGTTATGACTGTCTTTCTATAAGAAGCACAAAAGCAAAGATAGGGAAATAAATGAAAGCTCATAAAATAAAGCCCATTCAAAGAAAATAAGTTGTAATAAGCACTGATTAAAAAAAACCTGAGGAAGACACTTAGATGAACGCTTAAGAGTGAAAAGCTGCGCTGGTTGGTCCATGAATAAATTCCACAAAAAGCTTGAAAAGCAGGACATGGACATCGAAGTCCGGTGAAGGTACGTCTGCGTGTGTCCCTTTCTATGTCCGTGTCCTCCTTTGCTGGCTTTTCATTGAACTTAGATGCACACAGATTAACAAGGCAAAGTGCAAAGTCATTGAAGCCAGCACCCTCAGCATAGTGCATTTTGACTTAGATTTTGTGAGCAAAGCGAACACGGACACATTATATGACTCCCATGTTTTGATCTGATAAAGATGGGCTTATATCCTAAGATTGGGACCGCAGACGTCTTTTTTTTAGAATGAGCCATTTTAGGAAATCTTGTTTTACTTCTTTCTTCTCTCATTTTTCTTGTGGGAAGACAACCTTGAGCACAAATGTTGCCTGGACATCATTTTATAATTGACACCATTTCTTTCTTTTCCAACGTGCCAAGGTGCATGATAAAAAACATTTATGATTTGGGTAATGTTTGGAACTTTCTACACTCCCCCCCGCTTTTTGCAAACAGTACAGAACAACCAATGGAACTCATGGCCATGCTCCTTACAATGACCAGGAATGCAGCCACAAAAATCTGAAAATACTGTGGTACGCAATAGGAGGACACACGTGCTGCAAGCTTTCAATACTTTATGGCATGCTGCATGGCAATGCTTTTCTGGAATTCAGTTTTCGGTTCTATGCAGTCTTATGGAGAAAGCGTGAATACTAATTTGATGTGCATGTTCGGTCTCTCATGGAATCATCCGAATGCATCACACCAATAATCAAACTCTCTCAGTTCCTTCTCTATATAAAAACATGTTCATTTGTCTCTTTTGACATTTGTCAGTGGGGAGCAGAAAAGCAATCCAAAAGCAGCTCAATGATTTCTTGCACTTTGCTGCAAGAAAGACGGCTCCTAATTTTTTAATGATACAGTTATTGCCAGTCATAGAGAGGATGCGTAAAACTGGCTAATTACTGAAACATGGAACAAAGCTATTAACGGTGACACTTGCGACAGCACTCCATAGAGTTCATTATTTAAAGAATATGCATGGAATAAATACTCGACACTACATAGATGACATGCATAATGAAATGTGGCACTGTCTAAATGCATATCCTCTTAAACGCACAGTGGAGGGTATGTATATCTGTACATTCATATCGCAAATCAGTCCTTCAAAGTTCACGTCATATGCACTTGAAACCGATGATATTCAAGCAAGTCCATAAACACACACACACACACACACACACAAAACCCCTGCAACTTGCAACTTCATGGATGGAATGCTTGAGCTTGTAATGGGCCGAGAAGTCCTTGCCACACAGCTGTCAGGTCCAGTGCAGAAGGGTCCTTATGAAAGCTCAGTTGGACAGGGCCATTAACATTCACATTAGTACTGAGATCTCAAACCTCTACAAATCTGCTACTGTAGGGAACAAAAACATTAATATGCAAGTTTTTTCAGATACTTTTAAAGTACAAAAAGCTATTATTTGATATTACTAGACAGCTCCACTCATTAAATTCCCACTTCCTCTCATGCCCGAGAATGTGCAGGGGCCTTTTTGAAGTCTATAACTGAGAAAAGCTACTTCTAAACAATGAAGTGGTCTGCTTCATGTTAGTACCATGGAGATAAGTGCAAGTGCTGATAAACTGGCTCCATCCCAAAGTGTAGTTTTAGACGCTATAAAGGGAGGCCACACATGCACTTAAGTAGTTCATGAGTTACTGTCCTGGCTTAAGTTCCACAAATGTTATTGAAGCCAAAAAAGGAAGTTAAAAAGATAAACACCCTAAATGACACATTCGCGTACTTGAACGAAGCGGCCAGGGAAATGCAACGACGCAAAGGAAAATTCGATGATTTGATTGATTTGTGGGGTTTAACGTCCCAAAACCAGTTCTGATTATGAGAGACGCCGTAGTGGAGGGCTCCGGAAATTTCGACCACCTGGGGTTCTTTAACGTGCACTGAAATCGCACAGCACACGGGCCTCAACATTTCGCCTCCATCGAAATGCAGCCGCCGCGGCCGGTCAAAGGAAAATTCGGCCACGCATGTTGGGACGATGATGTGCTAAAACGTGCAGAGAGTAGCTCACTCTGAGGAAGGAAAACATAGTACTGACGGCGGTGAAAAGCATATGAACGTTGTACAGATCATCTACATGCTTTAACAGCAACCACGTGGAACTTCCAATAAGAGAAGAGGCGATGAAAGAAAGCCGCCAAGGCAGTTCCGCAGGGAAGATAGCAGGAAATAAACACTAATTAAAAGAAAACAGTGATTCATTTCTCGCAGAGGCGACCCGCTGCCCCGAGGCAGCGACAACTCGGTTCTTTTGCTGCATCAGTTCACTTGATGTTTTCTTTTGCCACTCCTGCTTGGACCAGAATGTTGGTCCGCAGTATATTTAAATAAGTAAATAGACCACCGGCCGAATAAGGCCGGCACATGCATAATAGCGTTTCAGCTTAAAAGCATTGAAAGAAAGCCGCCCCACTCAGAAGGTCGCGTTCAGTATGCGCGAAAAATTGACACAAACATGCTCGTTATACTAAGAGCAGTTTACTTATCGTGTAATCACAGTCGTGCCTTTTACATCGCTGATCCTGATCGCCCGTTGTAGAAAAGTTTAAAATGCCGACGGCAGTACTTACCAGTTTCCGTTCGGTGGACGCTCCACGACATGTAATAGCAGGTCTTCGTAATATGTAGCACGGGCAAAACGCAATAGACGAGCACAAATAACAAACAACCACTCAAACAATAGAAGAAAGGCAACTTTTTCACCGAGCTGAGGCACAACGACCCAACTCCGAGCTCCGACGGACACAAGATGCTCATAGCGACGATGGCGATTTGGCCATCCGGTTTGGCATAGAGTTTCACCAGTTTCGCTTTGAATCGGGTCGCATACGCGGTAAGTGCGAAGTAACGTAGGCGAAACCTTTAAAATTTTTGTTGAATATTCGAAATATTCAGTATTAGAGAATATTTAAATACTAGACGTACACTTGTCAGAGCGTTTTCGTGAACAATTGTTTCTCAAGTGTAATGAAAAATGAGCGTTTTTCACTTGAAATACATAATAGGTACTACAAAATGAATACAAATGCGCAACAAATTGACACTTATGAAGTTTTTTCTATTCAACTAGAAATGACAAGTTTGTTAATCACTATTACATAGAAGTTATGTTAACCACTTACGTTAACTTTTCGTGCGATCTCAATGTGTTCTAAACATTTAATGCATAACGTTCAACGTTATATGTTTATATTGAACGTTACATTAATATTGCAAAGCAAGCGTTGATATTACATTGCACTTCGAACATTAATGTAACGTTTGAAGTACAACAAGAAACGTTATATGTTTAATGTGAAACGTTAAAACAACGTTGTTGAAAAACACAACGTTACTGCAAGATTCGCAACAAAGATGGAACGTTTTTCTAATGTTCTGTGCTACCTGGGCAACAATATGACTGCATGACGAACATAGATGACAGGTCATAATATGAAAAGCATAACATGCATGTCATGGGCGGCATGATTTACATGCCAGGTGTTTCGTTAATGGGATGTATACCAAAATTGCTATGGCACAACGCGACAGCATGACGAACGTAAATGACAGGTCATAACATTAGAATCATGACACGCATGTCATGACCGGCATAATTTACATGCCATGGTCCTGGCACTATACTACCGTTTCGTTAATGGGATGTATGGGCTCCGTCTACTGACCAGAGGGCGCTACGTAGCTTTCGTCGGACGGCTCAGTATCGCTGACATTGGCCGCTTGGGTCGCACGTATGAGACGCGCGCGCACGGTGGAAAGCATAGAGTTTCTTACTTACACACTAGAGAGAAATCTGGCGCTAGTGTCTACGGCGACTCGTTCAGCGGCGCTTCAACCCTCATGGGAATTATGGGAAGTACAGGCTTCGGATCTGCTTCGGATGGATTTCGTTCTTGAGACTCGCGACGATTCTTTTCTGAGCTTTAAAGAAAAATAAAAAGAAATATTTGCAATAAATATACTTGCTTTTGTCTCTAGTACGCAACAACTGATAAACGTTGTTTGCATAACTGTGAAGTTGAAGGAAAGCAAAGACAAATTTTGCCACCAGGGTATGCATCATTCGACAATTTTGCTCTGGATGTGGCGCCACGAAGTAATTAATTATGTTTTTTGCATCAGTGTAAACAAACATGTACGTTTCCCTCTGAAAAATACGCAGCATGCATTGATTGAAAGAAAAACAATGTCATATTTGGTGAGAAGTGTTGAGCTTTCAAGAGAAACACTAAACGTACCGTCTGCTTCGCCGTCTGCTCCGTCCGAGCTCGGGAACCGCGAGCGTCTCTCGCAGACGCTATCGAGAACTGCACGCATTTGGTCTTTTATCAAGGTTTCTGAAGACTACCGATACAGGTGACTGTTTCAACGGCTCAAGGCGGCAGCTGGATACCTGTGGCCTCCTGACAGGTCTTTTTTTTTTTCGTTACTGATTACTTACTGACAAGCGCGCGCGCCGCTTGTCGTGCTTTGCGCGCATCCACTATGCTACAGCAGGCTGCAGCTTGGATACAGCAGCCCTTCATATCACAAGTAAGTGTGTGTTTACAATTAAAACGAATTCTTTTCACCGGTCGGTGGATCGAACTTGCCGACACAAGCGTCTCTATGCTCTGCCCGCCCTTTTCGAAAACCGCCGCAGCACGGCAAGAAAGTACATGAACGCGGCTTGAACGCCCACGCTAGAAAGCTCGCTTTTCGCGCAGGCTTTCGATCGAGAGTGCACCAGAACACTAACGAGAAAATACCGAGTGGCGAGCATAATAAAACAGGCTGGCGGAATCGCGTCATGTGGCAGTGCGACGCTGGTTTTTCGCCTTTGTGTGTTGCACTAGCTTTGGCTGTAGTCGAGGCTGTTTATCTTTCTAGCTTTTGTTTTTCCCGAGTGCATTTCACGCCTCGAACAACATCGCCGCAGGGTACGCGGGAAACGAAACCAAAACTGCAGAACTAAATGGCTTGTGCCCCATTCGCAAGCCAACGCGAACCAATCCGAAGCCTGTACTTCCCATAATTCCCATGATGGTTGAACGATCGCAGCGCCAGATTACCCTCTAGTTTGTAGTAAGAAACTCTATGGTGGAAACCGAGGCGACAGCGACGCGCAAGTTTCTTCGCTGCTTTCCGGGCGCGCTGCGAACCACACGAACGCTCGCGGCGTCGCCCTTTGGAACAGTTTGCCGCAGGTTTGGAGCACGCGTCCGAAAGGAAATAAAACGAAAGACGGTGGGACGGGCGGTCGCTGCTGCTATAGAGTTGGATACGCGAATCGCGTTCGCGTATTTTCCTGTCACAGTATGCCCAATTTTGCTTCTTCTCTCCGCCAGGCAGTGCATTCTGGCGCTGATGTCGCACATGGAAAACTCGACTGCACGGAGCCTATACGAAAATTGGTTTGGCACAACATGAATGCATGACGATCATAAATGACAGGCCATAACATGAAAATCGTGACATGCACGTCATTAGCGGCATGATCTACATGCCACGTGCATTGAGCTGGTGGCGCCGCTGCGCGGGAGGGAACGAAACGAAGTGGCGTGGTACGTGCAGCAGCCGCTCCACGAGCCGAGCCGTGTCACGCTGGTGCAGGAGCTTTCCAATGCCGCGCATGAATTGCTGCGTCGTCAACTGCGCTAATAGTCACGAGAAATGCCCTCCTGGAACAAAGTTCTTCCGTTTTCCGGGGCGACAATGCCTCGTAGACCAGCGGGAACGGTGGATTCGCAGCGTACGCCGTGTGAAGGAAGTGATCCTGTGCATGGTTATGGAGAACGTGTTGTTGCTAGTTCGCTTTGAATTTACGCCCCACGCTAGCGAACCGGTGTTTTTTCAGTGCAAACGGAACCGAGTGGCAGCCGGCAAAGTGGTCTCGGGTCTGCAGTGCACATTTTGTTGGCGGAAAGTCATCGACGGATCCAGCTTCTCCCTCGCACGCTCCTGCTATTTTTCCGCCAACGTACCGCAAAACTTCGGCGATTGCTGAGGACAAGAGGTCGCGCTATGAGAGGTCAGTAGGCTTTTCCCGCGTTCAACAATAAGTACAAGGTGCGAAGCTTTCAGCCTGTTGCGCAGGCTGAAACGTCGTGGATATCGCGCGTCGTTTTGTGCAACGTCGTGGATATCGCGCGTCGCGAATGCTTCGAGAGCGATAACTTTTTTTTTTTTTGAAACTGTCGCTCGTTTGGCTCTGTAGAATTATCGCGCCAACGAGAATGGTCACATGGTTAAATAATTGGCAAGATTTCTTCCCTGTATCTTTCAAAAGCGACACGCGTTGGGTATTGAATTACATCAGCACGTCTCTAACAGCGTGAGTACGAAACAACAGAAATATAAAGGAACAATACTCGCTTTTTGTATTAATATTTGTCCGCCGCGTATTGCGCATGTTATGAAGTGTAGCAGAAATAAATTTGAAGTGTTTACGTGCTTTCTGCTTTCGCTCTTGCCTCACCTATCACTATCTGCTGCTGCGTTATGAATTATGCAGCTGAGAATGAATCATGATTCTAAAGGGACCACTAAACTTTTGTGAAACTGCCTTGTAACTTGCACTGAAATGTGTACGGTACATGGAATTGGTGCTTACACCACATCCATTGAAATAGGCACTGAATGCGGTTGGTGCGTTTAGCAGACCCAAAAGTATCGTAGCAACAACAGCCACTTGTGCTGTATCATAATAAATAATAATTGGCTGCTTTTGATCTCACATGTGCTACAAATGGTACTTGTCCTTGGAAGATGCAAAACGTGTATCGTGATGTTTTCCATCCCCAGGTGGAGAAAAAGGACTCGTGCTTTACCTGCCAGTTCAGACCCAAGCAGTGTCAGTTTACATGAGAATGTTGGTGAAGATGAGCCTGTAGACAGCTCCATTTCATCAAATGATGATTGTGGAGAGGTCGAATCACTACCAGATGTCCCACCCCAGTGTGACGAAAATGAACTGTCGAGGCATGAGGTATGTAGCGTAATTTTTTATTCACAGCGTGTCTCAAAATTTTGCCCTAATGAATGTGTGTCTGAACCGTCCACTTGTTCAGGTTTCAACACAGACGGAAGAAAGCTGCTCTCACAAAACAGCATCGTTTGTTACGTTAAGCTGCTTACTTGACAGTCGTGCCTGTGAGGCTTCTGTTCAGTGCCGTCACATCCCTGTCCCTCAAAGTGAATCCTGTGACAAGAGCACCGGTACAGTAATGTGCACGAGTTATCCCCGAAGGCATTCTGCGGCTATGAATCTCTCTCTCCTGGAGAGGAAAATGGTGAAGCCCTGAAGGACCTGACTGGCGTCTCAGCTACTTGCTTTTCCGTCCTTCTTGGAATGGTAGCTCAGGTATGATTTGTATCAGCTTGTGCACAAATATGTTGTCCATCTTGCAGTTTAGGCCTTGTCAATAAGGTGTTTACTAAAGCTACCATGTTGACTGTTTGATAGTGTGTAAGTCCAACCCCTTTTATATTTACAAAATGTGAATCTCATGGGCTGACATGGTAACCTCAAGATAGTGTCATAGCCCATCACACTTGCTCATTGTTTGTTGATAACTGAAGTTTCCATGTATAAAGTTCCCAACTACAAGCATAAATGTCGCCACAGCACTGAAAAAACAATACATGAAAGACAACAGGACATTCCCTATTCTTCCAGCACGCATCATTTACAGCCAATAGCAAACAAGTTTAAAAATCAGCACTGTGTCATGCAGAAAAAAAATAACATGAATATGGTGGTCAGTAAACTTTCCGCGGAGTTTTGGATGTAATAGTGAATATGCGTTAATTCACTTTATGTATAATGCAGATGAGGACTCCTCGGGCAACAGACATCACCGTTGGAAGCCGTCTCCTCCTTTTCTTGATGAAGATGAAGCATGGACTCACATTTGCTGCTCTTGGTGCCCTCTTCAGTGTTCACCGAACCACTGCTTCTCGTGTGTTTTATGCTGTGCTTGATCTGCTGCATGCCAAGACTGAAGGTTGGCTTGTTTGGTTTCCGTGCGAGGTTGTACAGGAAAGAATGCCCCCGTCTTTTAAAGAGAAGTACCCGACGTGCAGGGTTATCATAGACTGCACGGAGGTGCCTATCGAAATGCCACCAGAGGTCAGCGAACAAATGAACTGCTGGAGCAGTTACAAGAGCAACTTCACACTCAAGTTCCTTGTTGGTGTAGCTCCTTCAGGATTCATTTCATATGTTTCTGAAGTGTTTGGTGGCCGCGCTAGCGATACTTACATTACGGCAAACTGTGGTCTGCTTGACCTGCTCGAGGAAGACGACCTGGTGTTGGCCGACAAGGGCTTCCCCCACATTCGCTATGACTTAGAATCTCGTAAGGTTAGCCTAGAAATTCCCCCTTTTGCTCACATGACTGAACAGTTCACTGCTCCAGAACTTGCACGCACATATAAAATAGCTTCCCACCGAATTCATGTGGAAAGATGTATTCAAAGGATCAAAGTGTTTAACATTCTGTCAGGAAGGCTACCACAAGAACTTAGAAGCCATGTTGACAAGATAGTATCCATGTGTTGCCGACTCGCAAACATGCAAAAGCCAATATTCAAAATTCAGCAGTGATTGAATGTAGAGTTTGCAATGGTCCTAAAAGCCACCATATTCAGCACTTTTGATCCTATTTTAAACATTACAGGCTGCAAAAATGCACTTTCGTGCATATAATTTTGGGAGCATATGTTTCTTACTTCTTTTATTGGGCTATTTCTGCATCCTACTGTAAAGTAAAAACTGTGTGTACAGGTTGGAAGAATGGTTTCTGTTGTCAAATGTTCGTGTATTTCATGCATGCGTTCATGTTTGTAGTCTCACTCAGGAAGCTGTAACAAAAGTAACTGCTTATCTGAATGCAGCCATGCGTGAAATGGAGCTGTGAATTGGTCACGTGCTGGTCATCATCGCACACAGCTTGCCATTTCTTTTTGCACCATTCCTTCCTGTCTGTGCTTGTGAAGCATACAGAATAGGATGTACACACAAGGGATAGTGTTCATTCACAATTTTCTGCTTTTATGTCATTCGTTGGGGGTTCTTCCTTTACTTTTCTTAAAGATGCCATGTTAACAAACCAACGAAGGCCTTCACTAGTACTCCTAGCAATCTTGACTTAAGTCAAGCAGCCAGTTTACTTTTCTGGATTTTAGAACTCTTCATTAGTGTTTTTAAATGCACAGGTATTGACTTATCACATTAAAAAGCTCTCTTGATTGCAGAAACTGTGCGTCATCGTACAATAACAAATGTAGGAGCTTGTGAGAACTTCACTGTGCACTGTAGTGATGAAGACAGAGGATGACTGAGCAACAAGGCCATCTGGTGATGCAACATCATAGAAAAAAAGACTCATTGTATTTTCACTGCACCTTATATGTTTATTTCACTTTGAGAAGAATGACTTAAAATGAGAGGAAAAACATAAATAACACACTGCACGAAAACATGTCAAAATATTGGAGCACAACGGTGTATCACAGAATAGCGTGGTTGGCCTTGGTTTTTGGCACACTTGGGACGGAATGTTCATTATGTCAATTTTGTAAAATATGAAATAAAATCATTTCAAGAAATCACTTCATTGTAAATTATCACAAGCAGGAGTACACAAAATATGTTTATTGCACTGTGAGCAAAAAACTAATGACTTATAGTGAGAGAAGTAACATGAATACCATGCTGCATAAAAAAACATGTGTCAGCGATATGGGAATGCAGTAATGTGTAACAAATTACTTTAGCTAGCCTTGCAGGTATTTAGCACACTTGGAAATGATGTTCATTACCTCATTCTTGTAAAATTTAAAATAAAACCATTCCATCTTAGGAATGATGAACTTCAAGAATTCTTCATTTCGCCTCACTTTGATCACAACAAGCTGGAGTGGTGAGTACACAACAAAGTGACATAATTCGAGATTCAAAACGTACAGTGACACCTAAACTTGTGTATAGTATGCATGATTTTCTTTCAGTTGCAGATCCTCATTTACCACATGCAAGTAGTCCACAGCTAGAGTTGCATTTTCATGAATTGGCTTATCCCGACATCGAAATGGGCACTTGATCTCAATTAAGATGACACCGTCATCCTGTGATAGTCCATCCGGGCTACAACAAAGCCAGCTCTGCACTTTGCTGATGACAAGACCGATGCGGGTGACTGTGCGGCCTGTTTCTTCCTCATAGGTCTTTCTTGCAGTGGGTTCCATTGCAGTTCCATAAGCTTCACTCTAGAAGTGCTTCTGGTGCGCAAGGTCATGGGCGAGCTTCTCAAAATCCTTTTCCCGCACGCGAACCCTGTGGGCTTTGGAGCTCGCAGAAAGTTTTTCTTTCCTGAGTTTGTGCCACTCTGGGCACAAGCTTTGCTGAATGGTCCTGGCGGCTATAGCACTGCACATGACCTCGTCAATCATGATGTGTTCCATGTTTGTAACATCTTCTATTTCACATTCGAGTCAATAATAACAAACTGATGAACACAAAATCTTTGGAAGCAGCTCTTCGAGCCTCTTTGCATTTTCTTTCAAATCTAGAAATGCTCTTAGCATAAGTCCTTGTGAACTGTTCATTTTCACGACATCTTGTGGTATGTATGATGCGAGAACTGCGGGAGATGTTTTTGGTTGGAACATTTCCTTAAACGGCACGCCTTTTGTGTACAGCTTTAGTTGCTTGTTGGAGGGTGACTTCCATTTGTTTGGTTGTGACGTCCTTGTGACGGACTCTTCACTGTTGATAAAAGCTACAACTGCTGCTGCGTGCTTGCCTTCAACACCACAGTTGCAGTGAGCTCTGGTGATAGTTGCATCAAGCTGAAAAAGAGAATACTCAAGTTACACCCGGCCGATTGAAAAAGACGCGTTTTTGGTGTTACCTGTCTTAATGCTGAAAAGTACACACATGCATATTACAGAGCGCGTGCACTTACATCAACCAACAGTTATCTCGCAGTTCACGGCAATGACCATATTGTCAATTTGCTGGACACCGTCGCTTGGCTGTACGTGCTTGGCTGTACGGCTACGCGGACCGTAGTTCAGACAGTTTAATAAGTGCCTAAAGGCCAGCATTATTCATTCACGCTCATTTGCAGGTAAAAAAATGTTACTCGCACGCCCTACGTATAAGCAGACAGCGTAGTTCGTAAACGGCAACAGTAAAGAACAAGAGCCGGATGTGTGGCACAATGCACAGGGGACCGCGCGAATCTTTTAATGCACCTGTATTGCATTTGCGCCTTGACAGCGCTGCGCATGCAAGCGGTGCCACGCCACGCTGTTTTTATGCTACGCGACGGCTAAGATATCACTTGCAAAGATGACACGTAACAGATTTCCTCAATCACTCATGCAGCCCGGGCAACGTCCACAAACGGAACTGCAGCATAGTAAGGTGAGGCAAATTATGCCGCAGCAGGCACGTTTTCGACGTGACTGAAGAGACCACGGTCGGACAGAGTATTTGGAAAGGGCGGTGTGTGCGACAAGCCAACGTGAACCAGGAAGCATACGCCGTCATCATCGAGGTTTGTGCGAACGCTTTTTCATCATTTTACCTGCTTAACGTGAAACAGGTGCTGTAGCGTGATGTTGTCTTGAGGGCAACCGAGTGCGATCGGCGCTAGTACGTACAATCGCCTCCCGTCTTGCATTTAGTGATGCCGTAACGATTGTTCGATCATGATTCTTGGGAGAGCGCTCATCCTAGCAGACGTTTCCGACGGAAAGAGGGGGCAGAATTGCACCGGAGCACAAACTGACGTCCTCGCCTCGGCAGCGCATTGTTGTGGGATCACGCATGTTTGAAACTTTCCAGAGGGGATTACAGCAGCACCCAGGGAGCCTTCACTCAAAAGAGTTGTCCGCGCGGTGCTCATGTGAAGGCGGTTTTGTGTGCACATGTAGTCAGTTATGTTTACATGAATACCATCCTGGGTGCCGCCTCACTCATCGCTCTTTGAAACGAAAGTGCGTCTGGGCTCCGCAAAACCGTATAAAAAATTAACAATCGCGCGCTCTAGCCCTCGAGGTTTGCAGCCGAGGTAAGTGGGTCATTAGCTACTTATTGCAAAAGAAAGAAAGCAAGATGAACAATTTTTGTGTCAGCACTCATACAACGTATCAACGTAATTGAAAAATGATTTACAAAACAGCGGCTGTCAAAAGAAAGATTCCCCGGGCTAGTATACGAGGTTCCGTGCGCCGATTGCCACGCCACTTACATCGGCGAGACGAAAAACTTTCCGGAAAGGATACGCAACACTAAAATGACGTACGCATCTTCAACGCTACGCGGAACGCGCTCGCAGAACACAGCGAAAAGAAAGACCATCACGTCAACTTCGACGACGCCCGGGTCCTCGACACGGAAGGTAACCGCACCAAAGGCAGTTCTTAGAGCCGTGGCACGTCCAAACAACACCTGGAAATATCAACGGCTCAACTGGGACGCTGCCGGAACCAATGGAGAAAACAACACCGACACAAGAAAGGCGGGAGGAACGACGGTGGGAGAGGGACAATCGCTAAGAAAAGTCGCTAGCTTCGGAGCCGGCCGGACAGTCACCCCCTGATGAAGAGACCGAATGGGTCTCGAAACGTTGGGCCAGTTTTTAATTTCAATATTAAAAACTTACATTAAGAAAAAGGGCTATAGAGTTTGTTTTTTCGTATAGGCCAATTATTGGACTTCCGCCGCCGCTGTAGCGAGCCGCTTTAACAAGAGGCCTCCCTTGGCGCAGCCATTATCCCCTTAAAGGCGTAACCCCCAAAAACCCGCTGTCGAAGCTGTGCAGTTGGCCTTTGTACTCCCGTGATAAAGTCCCGAAAGGAGGTGTAACTTCTTTCATCGCCAGTCGTTCACACGCCAGGCACGTGGATCGGCGAGTGTGGCCTCGCCGCAAGCTGTGGTTGCTAGCCGGACCTATGCGCAACTCACATGGGGAGGAAAGCAATGCATGCTTTCCTACCGATGTGAGTTCATCATCGCGTCTATTGGCGTATCATTTATCAAAATGCTTTGCCGAGAGCGTTCAGCCCGTTACGATTATACTTCTGCTCTACACATAGCGATCCTCCTCTCCGGGCTCCGGCGGGGGCTATGCCCCCCCTTGGAAAGTTTGGGGGGGGGGGGGTTCGAGCCCCCGAGCCCCCCCGTACTCTCCGCCTATGCGTACTGGCCAAGAAGGTGGTGCACAACGTCTAGGCGCAAGTAAGGAAAAGCGACCTGCGCTGGTGAAATCGAAACCGAAACACCCGTCGAAGCGGTCGGACTACTTGGCGCAGTAGAACATGTGCATAGGCTCCGCCCACGTAGCCTTGGCCGTGCTGCCACAGAAAGTTTTCGCCGGGTATAGTACTGAGGGAAGTGTTTGTACTTAGGGTTTGTACTTGGGGTTTGTACTTAGGTAAGTGTTTGTAGCACCGTGGTTATTAGTTGGTACGGTTTTTTTTTGGAGGGGTCAGTAACTTGTTTTTTGGGGGTATTTTTGTTTTCCTTTTTCTTCCTCCACGTGGTTGAGGTGCACATGCACCCACAACGTGTGTTTTGAAGTGTGGGCTATCCATTGAGTTTTTCGGTATGTATTGTCTTAGGGAAGTGTTTGTAGTACCGAGGGCCTTTGTTCTTTAGATAGTGTAAAGGGGCGCCCACACTACCGGCAAGCTCGCCGTAACGGCGCGCCGGCCTCCGGAGGTTGGAGACGGCAGCCGAGCGAGCGCTGTCCACACTGCACACCGGCGCGTTTCACCGGCGCAGCAGTCACGTGACACGAACAGGCTGCGACGTTGTGCGCGCTTCGAGCAGCTTCGAGTCTCGCACAGTCGCTGCATGATCGTGTGGAGGCGACGTTTCACTCGCTTTGAGTTGTCTATGCATCGACGCCGCGAACTTAGTCGGGGCTGCTTTTTTGTGTGACAAATTGTGAAGCTGTGGCGCCTGATGACGGCACGATCACGGATATATCGTAACGACGGTGGATGTAATCACCTGGTGTGCTGCCTCCTACTACGACATCGGCGTATTCTTTAGGCACGACATCGAATGTTTGAAATGGAACCAAGCTGGATATATCGAAACGTCGACGACCGTTCAAGTTTAGTTCTGGTGCTCGACTTGATTTGAAAAACAGCGCTGTGCGTGCAGTAAGTGTTGTCAAGCGGTGTGTTCTATACATGCAGGAAAGCGTTGATCGCAAAAACAAAACCACGTGCATCTGTGTGTTCGTGTTGTATTGTAGGTCTGTGTGAGCCACGATTGCGCACTGAAAGGTAAGTGCCACACGGGCTAGTGCGCTGTCTCCTAGCATGCTGTCTCTTGCGGGCTAGAGCGACCAGTTTGCTTTTTTGCCGGCGCCACACCGGTGGCCGCTTCATGTTGTCCGATCGTCTTCAAATCTAATTTTACGCCGCCGATCACTTGCTCTTCTGAATTTCGTAATAGCATGGTGACGTACAGCAAATACTGTTTCCAGCACCCCGAGCACAATATCGCGGCACGGGCAATTCCAATATTACAATGTGCATATACTTTTCGTGTAAATAAATTCTTGATCAACATTATGTGTTTATATATTTGTAATCTGGGTTTATTTTATCCTAATAAAACGGGTACAAACGTCTCTGAAACACTCGTCGTGTGGAATTTTCTTTTGCGAAGTCGAGAATAGGGTACGAAGAAAAGAAAAAATGCGAGCCGCTGCCAGGCTGACGACGCCGTCTCGGCGGCTCGCGAGTACGGTCATAGCAACCAATCCTCGGTCGCCGATTGGTCACATCGCCGCCGGCGGCCGGCACCGGCCGCCGGCTGCCGGACAATTTGGGTCTCGGCACCAAATTCTCCGGCAAGCTCTCCGACGAGGAATACTTACCGTTTTTGAGGACTATCGCCGTCGCACGGCGAGTTCAGAACGGCGAACGGCAAGCTGCTTTGCCGGTACTGTGGGCGCCCCTTAACTCTTGTGCTACGAGCGGTCATGGTCAAAAAGACCGCAAAGTGTTCAGGGTGCGGGGCAGCTGTGAAAATGGAAGTCTGTGCGGAAGAGAAGGCAGAAGAAGCTGACGCAAAATGTAGACAGTGCGAGATCGAGGCAAAAATGGAAAAAAATGATGGCTGCTCAGAGCGGACTTATGGACAGAACCGCTGAGCTTGAAAATGCTTTGGCAAAAGAGCGTGAGAAAACGCAGGCCATGGGGGAGAGGCTTAGGTTAGCAGAGGAGGCACTAGCCATGGTAGTTAAGGTGAACAAAGAAGCAGGCAACAGCGAGAATAGTGCGGCGCCGACCTCCAGGGCGGGGAGGGGGGGGGGCGCAAGGGCAGGGTGTGAAAAACGCAGGTGCAAAGAGAGCAGGGCACAGCTTTCAGGAAGTAGCTTTGCGGGAGGGAGTAGACAATGCAGCAACTGTGACTCAGGCTAAACACCCAGACAGTAGTCAGGTGCACATGACTCCAGCTGGAAAACCTCAACGGGTTATCATAGCCGGGGATTCCAATTTAGTAGCCCAAAGGAACACAGGGACACACGAAGAGCACAGGATGGGCGCTAACTTCCGACTGTGTTTATTGAAGAAACGTACGTACATATATACAAGTCACAAGGGGCGGCAAGGGCATGACACTCGCGTTAATCAGGAAACTGCGAGGGATATCCTACCTTGAAGCAATGAGGCATTAAATCGTATCTGGACACATTGCATGCTCTATGACTTATTTGCTGTTTCACGCCAGTCCATCACAATATAAAAGTGACGCTGCTGAACAAGACCAAGACAGCTATAAAAAATGCTAGCAGAAAGTTTATATGGTTGGGTCGCATATAGCGAATACCAACGGCTCTACATAGCACACACGCACTGGAGGACAGTCAACAATACTTAGAGGGCCAAAAGGGCGCGTCACAAGGAATAAAAACCGGCAAAACGACAACAATACTTAAGGCCAATGGGGTGCGTCAGGAACAAAAAACAACAAACAATAAACCCGGCAAAACGACAACAATACTTAAAGGCCAATGGGGTGCGTCAGGAACAAAAAACAACAAGCAATAAACCCGGCAAAACGACAACAATACTTAAAGGCCAAAGTGGTGCGTCACATACAACAAAAACCGGCAAAACGACAATACTTCAAGGCCAAAGGGGTGCGTCACAAAACAACAATACCGGCAAAAAACGGTAACAGGACTTAAACGTACATGGAGGCGTCAATAAAACGGGAAAAGTAAAAACAATAGGTTAAAAAAATTTGCACTACCCGAATGGCATGAAAAGTTTTTTACACGTGTCCTTCCAGGAAGGTCACTTCGCTGTTCATGAGTGTTAATGAAGGCGTGCTCATGCAATCGTCACCGGCCTTTAAAATGTGGTAAGCTTCAACTATCTCTCTTTCCGTCCTATCGGGTGCCCGCTTCTTTACGAAGCTAGTGCGCGCAAACTCGGGTGTGCACCCGCATCTTTTGCAGTGCTCGGCCAGGTGCCCTCCAGAGTTGTTCTTAACATTCAACGCATGCTCTCTGGCCCTATCATTGAAACACCGACCTGTTTGCCCTATGTATACGTTATCGCAGCTGAGCGGGATTTTATAAACGGCTTTTGTTTCACATTCAGTGAAAGTAGTGTCGTGTTTCTTATCACAATTCTTCCTCTTTCTTTTTCACGTCATGGGGCATACCTTTGAAAGTTTGCATGGAGCCTTGAACACAACATTGACATTGTATTTTGAGAGTGCCTTCTTCAAATTGTGCGAGACACGGTGTACGTACGGTATAGCTACCGTGGGTTGCCTCTCACGCTCATTGGACTCCTTGCTTCCGGTACCTTTAAGCTTCTTTAGTAGGGACTCGCACACACTTGAGACCACTAAGGCAGGGAACTTGGAAGCGTGGAGGTGGTCACTTTGCTGTTGAAAACTGGCTTGCATTTGGTGTTTGCAGGACTTTTCAAGAGACGCTTTCAGGCAAGTCATGGCGATACCTCTCTTAACCAATTTCGAGTGGGCGCTGTCGTAGGGCAACAGACCTTTCTTTGTTCTGGGATTATACATCCAGCAAATTTGCTCGCTCGTGAAGTGCAGTTTTAAATCAAGGAACTGAATGCTGTTGCCATCTTCCATTTCCCTAGTGAACCGAAGCCCTTCACCTGCAATGTCAAATGCCTGCTGTATGTCTGAAATGACTGAATCTGGCACAGCTCTGCCTACGCAACTTAAGATGATCAGGTAGTCATCCACCTATCTATAGCCCTTTGTGACGTGAAATTTTTCTAGTTGTGGAGCCAAGCGCTTGTCGACAGCTGATAAAAAGATGTCGCATAATACAGGTGCCACGGACGACCCTATGCATATCCCCGATTTTTGTACATAGTACCGTGCATTAAAGCATATGGCCGTTGAGTCTAGGTAGAACTTAAGCAATTAAGGTGATTAAGTTATCGCAGCTTACCCCCGTGGCATTCCGGAACGTGACTTCACCGTTTTCGTTGATTAAGTCTTGCACTGCACAACAGAAGCCTGCGTGAGGAATGGAATAAAAAAGTTCTTCAACGTCCATCGAAAACGCATGCGTGCCAGAGACTGTTCCGTCGAGTAGGTCCTTGGCTATTTCTTGAGAGCTTCGCACTAGGAACGGGTCTGTGATCCGGAGAGAACTTAGGTGCTTCTGTAGATACTGTCCGATGAGGCGTTGCCAGGATCCTTTTTCAGTAACAATAGTTCTGAATGGACATTCAACCTTGTGGGTTTTTGCAGCGAAGAATGCTTCTAAAGAGTAGGAAGCCGCTTTTTCTACTTTCTTCCGAAGGTATTCCAGGTTGAAGTCCTTTAGCAATCTGACAGCCTTCCTTTTTTGAAGCTTGGGTTTGAAACTGCAAGATTTGAAGTTTTTTTCAACGGCGGCTACGGCTTTTTCATTGAACTTTCCTTTGTCCATGACGACAAAACCTCCTTCTTTATCGGCTTGGAGTATGGTTAGGCTGCGCTGTTCCAGTGTGTCAACGACGTACTTGAATGGAGGCTTTTTGGATGGGTGAAAGCCTGCTCTTGATAGAACACACTTTACTGCATCACTGGTAGCTCGGTCCTGTTCTCGAACGTCTGTGCGAAAGGCTGCTTGCCTTGCTATGGCCAGAAGCTGATGTCGCTGTACCGCCGGCTCGAAGCTGTACGTCGGTCCGTTGTCCAAGATACGACGACACCTGTCCGGTAGACTGCAGTCACCTATGATTGTTACGCTGTTGGCGGCCGTCCTTTCTTGCTTCGGCCTTGGCGGAAGGCCAGCTCGCGCACGTTGCCAAAGGAATTCCCTTGACCGTGCTGCAAGCTTCTTGAATTCTCTGAAGCGCCTGTCAGTTGAAGACTGATGCGTTTCTTCGGCCAGAACGAGGCGAAGGTAGTCATAAAACAGGCGCACCTGCCGCCAATACTCCGCCTTGAGGATTTTGATCATCCTGCGTATGTGCCCCCAGGAAGGGCTGACGATACCGAACAAGGCTTGCACTTCGTAGGGAGCGAGCTTGCGTTTGAGACAGAAAGCAAGAACGCGTGATAGGCATGTGGCCACAGAAGTGAGATTGACGAGGGTGATAGCCCTGCCATTCTTAGCTTGTTGTGACAAAAAATAGCCCAGTGTAGGAGAAATATGGCTTAGCAAAACGTTTTCTTGGGCTAGTTGGTACATGACTTTTTTTTAAAATGTTGTAGCGCAAAGGAACACAGGGACACACGAAGGGCACAGGACGGGCGCTAACTTCCGACTGTGTTTATTGAAGAAACGTACGTACATATATACAAGTCACAAGGGGCGGCAAGGGCATGAGACTCGCGTTAATCAGGAAACTGCGAGGGATGTCGTACCTTGAAGCAATGAGGCATTAAATCGTATCTAGACACATTGCATGCTCTATGACTTATTTGCTGTTTCACGCCAGTCCATCAGAATACAAAAGTGACGCTGCTAAACAAGGCCAAACATGGCCTTGTTTAGCAGCGTCACTAGCAGCGTCAAACAAGGCTAAACCTGGCCGAGCTGGCCTTCCGCCAAGGCCGAAGCAAGAAAGGACGGCCGGCAACAGCGTAACAATCATAGGTGACTGCAGTCTACCGGACAGGTGTCGTCGTATCTTGGACAACGGACCGACGTACAGCTTCGAGCCGGCGGTACAGCGACATCAGCTTCTGGCCATAGCAAGGCACACAGCCTTTCGCACAGACGTTCGAGAACGGGACCGAGCTACCAGTGATGCAGTAAACTGTGTTCTATCAAGAGCAGGCTTTCACCCATCCAAAAAACCTCCATTCAAGTACGTCGTTGACACACTGGAACAGCGCAGCCTAGCCATACTCCAAGCCGATAAAGAAGGAGTTGTTGTTATGTGGGGTTTAACGTCCCAAAACCAGCTCTGATTATGAGAGACGCCGTAGTGGAGGGCTCCGGAAATTTTGATCACCTGGGGTTCTTTATCGTGCACTGACATCGCACAGCACACGGGCCTCAGCATTTCACCTCCATCGAAATGCAGCCGCCGCAGCCGGGATTCGATCCCGCGACCCTAGGATCTGCAGCCGAGTACCATAGCCACTAGACCACCGTGGCGGGGGATAAAGAAAGAGGTTTTGTCGTCATGGACAAAGGAAAGTTCAATGAAAAAGCCGTAGCCGCCGTTGAAAAAAACTTCAAATCTTGCAGTTTCAAACCCAAGCTTC
Organism: Hyalomma asiaticum; assembly: GCA_013339685.2. Classification (NCBI taxonomy): domain Eukaryota; kingdom Metazoa; phylum Arthropoda; class Arachnida; order Ixodida; family Ixodidae; genus Hyalomma; species Hyalomma asiaticum. Next base: position 12,933,328 of record CM023482.1, read on the forward strand.
AAAAAAGGAAGGCTGTCAGATTGCTAAAGGACTTCAACCTGGAATACCTTCGGAAGAAAGTAGAAAACGCGGCTTCCTACTCTTTAGAAGCATTCTTCGCTGCAAAAACCCACAAGGTTGAATGCCCATTCAGAACCATTGTTACTGAAAAAGGATCCTGGCAACGCCTCATCGGACAGTATCTACAGAAGCACCTAAGTTCTCTCCGGATCACAGACCCGTTCCTAGTGCGAAGCTCTCAAGAAATAGCCAAGGACCTACTCGACGGAACAGTCTCTGGCACGCATGCGTTTTCGATGGACGTTGAAGAACTTTTTTTATTCCATTCCTCACGCAGGCTTGTGTTGTGCAGTGCAAGACTTAATCAACGAAAATGGTGAAGTCACGTTCCGGAATGCCACGGGGGTAAGCTGCGATAACTTAATCACCTTAATTGCTTAAGTTCTACCTTGACTCAACGGCCATATGCTTTAATGCACGGTACTATGTACAAAAATCGGGGATATGCATAGGGTCGTCCGTGGCACCTGTATTATGCGACATCTTTTTATCAGCTGTCGACAAGCGCTTGGCTCCACAACTAGAAAAATTTCACGTCACAAAGGGCTATACACTGCACGGGCCCGGGCCGGCCCGAAAGCCCGGGCCCGGCCCGGCCCGCGGGCCGGGTTGGGCCGGGTAAGCAATTGTTGGATCGGGCCCGGGCCGGGCTTGGGCCCATGAGCTTCGGGCCCGGGCCTGGGTCAGGCCCGAATCAGGCCCGGGTCCCATACGTGTCGGTAATGGCGCGTGTACGCTTTTTGGTTTTGTTGTTTTTTTGGGACTTAACGTCTCGAACCTAGTCAGGCTATGTGAGACGCCGTAGTGGAAGGCTCCGGGTAATTTAGACCACCTGAAGTGCATCAGCGTGCACTGAAATCACACGATACAAGAAGTCTAGCATTTTGCCTCCATCAATGTGTTACATGTAATTTCGGGAAACTGCCTCATATAAGTTCCCGCCATTATATTGAGTGAAATACGTTATTGCGTACCGTGTACCAAAGAAATGGTAGTCAGCGAGCACTGCGGCAAGCGCGAAGCAACGGTACACTGCCCAGATTAGTGCATATAAGATGTACTCATCGGTATCATGGGAAATATTTCGAGTATGCAGCTACGCTCGCATGCCCGCCGCGCCTGCCTCCCGCTTCGTGACTCTGTAGACTGGTCAACGCGACTCGTGAGTCATTAATACCTGAGGAGCTGCTTTTCCTGCAGTTTAAGCGCAAGAAGCGAAGTGACTCTGGTCACAGGCTCGCCGATCCACGCAGATGTTGCTGATTTTTGTGCTAGCAAGGCAGTTGCAAATATTTATGATTTGGCAATTAGCGAATCGGAACTAGCATTTAAGTCGGATGCTCATCATATCGAGTATGTTTTTGCTGATTCTCGCGGCCACCTTCGTCTTCGTCACACTTCGTCAGTAATTCATCAGTTTCCTCATTCGTCGGAGCACAACTGTTCCCATGGCGCTCAAAAACGTGGAGGCGCTCCCGAGACAGAAGTGAGCAAGCACATAAGGAAGGTGATAATCAAGATGATTTACTGCAGTACCCTTTGTAACAGGCGGGTGTATTGGCACCCTTTACCGCTTAAATATCTAAGAGGTCCAGCGACACCCCGTGTGGACGAATTTTTCATCCCTTCAAGCTTCCATCTTCCCTCGAACTTCTGCCGCTTTTAGATTTTAGCGGTTAAGTAACACACATCAAAACGGGAGACATGAGCCCCTCCACTAGTCAAAAAAACGTATGGCAGATCCGCTGCTGTGACACCTCAGGACGTGCGTAGCACGGGCACCCAGCGATTCCCATTCGTAGAGTTCCCACTGCTCCGTTGACCAAAGCGTCACTGACGTCAATGTTTGTGGTAAGCAAGTAAGGTTTCCCCGTCACGAGTAGAATTTGTAAGGCAGATTCGTTAAGTCGGTGTGCGACATGTGCGCTACTTTTTTGTTGACTTTTATCGGCTGCGGTGTCACCGTCGCGTGTTAAATGTACCACAATCCAAAATCGTGGCGCGGGTAGCTCGGTGCGTGCGCTAACGTAAGATGATTATAGTGGGTAATACAGGTTTTGCGGAAGCTGTACAGAGGCATAGACTGAGTATTCTGTGCCGCACTTGAGATGCTTAACACCCTACATGTTGAAACAAAAGCAGAAGGGCCCAATTAAGTTCCTTCACATGATGGAACACATAACTTATTTTATTGACTGAACAGTTGACACCTTCTGAAATGAAGCCTATACGGAAGCAATAGAATATGCCTGATCCGCGTGAAATATCCTTCTACGTGGGCGCTACCCCTCTCAGAAGTTTGCTTTTTCTCTACCTTCCGCATTTTCCTGCCCACCGTATTCACCGCTTTTTCCTTTCTGGCACACATCGTCTCCACCGTCACAGCCGCTTGCTGCAAGACTGCAACTACGACTGCGAGCCACAGACAGCCAGACTTCGCTCCCGTGTTCGCACAGAGGCCTCCGGCTCTCGGCGGCAACCCACTCTCCCGACTCCAGTCACTGCGTGGGATCGCGCTCCGGACACCCGACCCGCCGCGTTCGACGGGGAGCGCTTAAGAAGCCACCGGCTAGTTCAGTTCGGCGCTCTAATATGCAGTTATTTCGGAAGCCCTTAGTCCGGTCTTGATTTAAGTTCTAACACTTTCAAAGACCGAAGACGTTCACACAAAGGCGACGAGATACGCATCCAAAGCGAACAGCGAGGACGGTATCTCGCTCGCTAACGCGTGTGGCTTGATTTGACACATCTATGGCACTGCGGTGGCGGTGAATCGGCGAACCAAGGTGCGGGAGAGGACTCACTTCTTTTTAGCACGAAAATGTAGCGTACGTTGGGGACAGTTGCCTACCGAGGAGTCGAAACGACAGGTTTAATAACGCTACTCAGCCTGGCGAATCCTCCCAGGCTGAGTAGCCTGGGAGGATTAGTTAGAGCGCGTTTTTCTTTCTCCCTCTCTCTCGTTGCATTGTGCAATAAACGAAGTTTGCAGGATAAGTTCTGCGCTATTTACTCAATAGTCCCGGCAATTAATGTAGACTCAGATATAAATTTCCGCCGTTTTTCCACCTTATGTGGGCGTTGTATGTTGTAGTCGTTCTTTGAAATGAAATAAGAACATTGCACGGTTAGCACTGCGTGCATGATACAGCCAGGTATGCCTCCTCATATATCCCCCTGCAATTCCTTCGCAAAATGTTACGGGCGTAATTAACCGAACGTAAACACAGTACCAGTGCAAATCGCGACATTGTCATAAGTTCTCACAACACTCTCCAGAAACTATCTTGAGTGCGGCTGATATCTTCAATATAAGAGAAGATTGGACAGTGTCTCATTTACGCTACAGGAATAATTGGTTGAATTGGGCCGGGCCGCGCCGGGCCGGGTCGGGCCGGGCCCAAACCTTTCGGGCCCGGGCCGGGTACGGGCCGTATTTAAAAACACCGGGCGGGCTCGGGCGGGCCGGAGCACGGCGCTTTCGGGCCGGGCCGGGCCCGGGCCGGAAAAAGTCGGCCCGTGCAGTGCTCTATATAGATAGGTGGATGACTACCTGATCATCTTAAATTGCGTAGGCAGAGCTGTGCCAGATTCAGTCATTTCAGACATACAGCAGGCATTTGACATTGCAGGTGAAGGGCTTCGGTTCACTAGGGAAATGGAAGATGGCAACAGCATTCAGTTCCTTGATTTAAAACTGCACTTCACGAGCGAGCACATTTGCTGGATGTATAATCCCAGAACAAAGAAAGGTCTGTTGCCCTACGACAGCGCCCACTCGAAATTGGTTAAGAGAGGTATCGCCATGACTTGCCTGAAAGCGTCTCTTGAAAAGTCCTGCAAACACCAAATGCAAGCCAGTTTTCAACAGCAAAGTGACCGCCTCCACGCTTCCAAGTTCCCTGCCTTAGTGGTCTCAAGTGTGTGCGAATCCCTACTAAAGAAGCTTAAAGGTACCGGAAGCAAGGAGTCCAATGAGCGTGAGACGCAACCCACGGTAGCTATACCGTACGTACACCGTGTCTCGCACAATTTGAAGAAGGCACTCTCAAAATACAATGTCAATGTTGTGTTCAAGGCTCCATGCAAACTTTCAAAGGTATGCCCCATGACGTGAAAAAGAAAGAGCAAGAATTGTGATAAGAAACACGACACTACTTTCACTGAATGTGAAACAAAAGCCGTTTATAAAATCCCGCTCAGCTGCGATAACGTATACATAGGGCAAACAGGTCGGTGTTTCAATGATAGGGCCAGAGAGCATGCGTTGAATGTTAAGAACAACTCTGGAGGGCACCTGGCCGAGCACTGCAAAAGATGCGGGTGCACACCCGAGTTTGCGCGCACTAGCTTCGTAAAGAAGCGGGCACCCGATAGGACAGAAGGAGAGATAGTTGAAGCTTACCACATTTTAAAGGCCGGTGACGATTGCATGAGCACGCCTTCATTAACACTCATGAACAGCGAAGTGACCTTCCTGGAAGGACACGTGTAAAAAACTTTTCATGCCATTCGGGTAGTGCAAATTTTTTTAACCTATTGTTTTTACTTTTCCCGTTTTATTGACGCCTCCATGTACGTTTAAGTCCTGTTACCGTTTTTTGCCGGTATTGTTGTTTTGTGACGCACCCCTTTGGCCTTGAAGTATTGTCGTTTTGCCGGTTTTTGTTGTATGTGACGCACCACTTTGGCCTTTAAGTATTGTTGTCGTTTTGCCGGGTTTATTGTTTGTTGTTTTTTGTTCCTGACGCACCCCATTGGCCTTTAAGTATTGTTGTCGTTTTGCCGGGTTTATTGTTTGTTGTTTTTTGTTCCTGACGCACCCCATTGGCCTTAAGCATTGTTGTCGTTTTGCCGGTTTTTATTCCTTGTGACGCGCCCTTTTGGCCCTCTAAGTATTGTTGACTGTCCTCCAGTGCGTGTGTGCTATGTAGAGCCGTTGGTATTCGCTATATGCGACCCAACCATATAAACTTTCTGCTAGCATTTTTTATAGCTGTCTTGGTCTTGTTTAGCAGCGTCACTTTTGTATTCTGATGGACTGGCGTGAAACAGCAAATAAGTCATAGAGCATGCAATGTGTCTAGATACGATTTAATGCCTCATTGCTTCAAGGTACGACATCCCTCGCAGTTTCCTGATTAACGCGAGTCTCATGCCCTTGCCGCCCCTTGTGACTTGTATATATGTACGTACGTTTCTTCAATAAACACAGTCGGAAGTTAGCGCCCGTCCTGTGCCCTTCGTGTGTCCCTGTGTTCCTTTGCGCTACAACATTTTAAAAAAAAGTCATGTACCAACTAGCCCAAGAAAACGTTTTGCTAAGCCATATTTCTCCTACACTGGGCTATTTTTTGTCACAACAAGCTAAGAATGGCAGGGCTATCACCCTCGTCAATCTCACTTCTGTGGCCACATGCCTATCACGCGTTCTTGCTTTCTGTCTCAAACGCAAGCTCGCTCCCTACGAAGTGCAAGCCTTGTTCGGTATCGTCAGCCCTTCCTGGGGGCACATACGCAGGATGATCAAAATCCTCAAGGCGGAGTATTGGCGGCAGGTGCGCCTGTTTTATGACTACCTTCGCCTCGTTCTGGCCGAAGAAACGCATCAGTCTTCAACTGACAGGCGCTTCAGAGAATTCAAGAAGCTTGCAGCACGGTCAAGGGAATTCCTTTGGCAACGTGCGCGAGCTGGCCTTCCGCCAAGGCCGAAGCAAGAAAGGACGGCCGCCAACAGCGTAACAATCATAGGTGACTGCAGTCTACCGGACAGGTGTCGTCGTATCTTGGACAACGGACCGACGTACAGCTTCGAGCCGGCGGTACAGCGACATCAGCTTCTGGCCATAGCAAGGCAAGCAGCCTTTCGCACAGACGTTCGAGAACAGGACCGAGCTACCAGTGATGCAGTAAAGTGTGTTCTATCAAGAGCAGGCTTTCACCCATCCAAAAAGCCTCCATTCAAGTACGTCGTTGACACACTGGAACAGCGCAGCCTAGCCATACTCCAAGCCGATAAAGAAGGAGGTTTTGTCGTCATGGACAAAGGAAAGTTCAATGAAAAAGCCGTAGCCGCCGTTGAAAAAAACTTCAAATCTTGCAGTTTCAAACCCAAGCTTCAAAAAAGGAAGGCTGTCAGATTGCTAAAGGACTTCAACCTGGAATACCTTCGGAAGAAAGTAGAAAAAGCGGCTTCCTACTGTTTAGAAGCATTCTTCGCTGCAAAAACCCACAAGGTTGAATGCCCATTCAGAACTATTGTTACTGAAAAAGGATCCTGGCAACGCCTCATCGGACAGTATCTACAGAAGCCCCTAAGTTCTCTCCGGATCACAGACCCGTTCCTAGTGCGAAGCTCTCAAGAAATAGCCAAGGACCTACTCGACGGAACAGTCTCTGGCACGCATGCGTTTTCGATGGACGTTGAAGAACTTTTTTATTCCATTCCTCACGCAGGCTTGTGTTGTGCAGTGCAAGACTTAATCAACGAAAACGGTGAAGTCACGTTCCGGAATGCCACGGGGGTAAGCTGCGATAACTTAATCACCTTAATTGCTTAAGTTCTACCTAGACTCAACGGCCATATGCTTTAATGCACGGTACTATGTACAAAAATCGGGGATATGCATAGGGTCGTCCGTGGCACCTGTATTATGCGACATCTTTTTATCAGGTGTCGACAAGCGCTTGGCTCCACAACTAGAAAAATTTCACGTCACAAAGGGCTATAGATAGGTGGATGACTACCTGATCATCTTAAGTTGCGTAGGCAGAGCTGTGCCAGATTCAGTCATTTCAGACATACAGCAGGCATTTGACATTGCAGGTGAAGGGCTTCGGTTCACTAGGGAAATGGAAGATGGCAACAGCATTCAGTTCCTTGATTTAAAACTGCACTTCACGAGCGAGCACATTTGCTGGATGTATAATCCCAGAACAAAGAAAGGTCTGTTGCCCTACGACAGCGCCCACTCGAAATTGGTTAAGAGAGGTATCGCCATGACTTGCCTGAAAGCGTCTCTTGAAAAGTCCTGCAAACACCAAATGCAAGCCAGTTTTCAACAGCAAAGTGACCGCCTCCACGCTTCCAAGTTCCCTGCCTTAGTGGTCTCAAGTGTGTGCGAGTCCCTACTAAAGAAGCTTAAAGGTACCGGAAGCAAGGAGTCCAATGAGCGTGAGAGGCAACCCACGGTAGCTATACCGTACGTACACCGTGTCTCGCACAATTTGAAGAAGGCACTCTCAAAATACAATGTCAATGTTGTGTTCAAGGCTCCATGCAAACTTTCAAAGGTATGCCCCATGACGTGAAAAAGAAAGAGGAAGAATTGTGATAAGAAACACGACACTACTTTCACCGAATGTGAAACAAAAGCCGTTTATAAAATCCCGCTCAGCTGTGATAACGTATACATAGGGCAAACAGGTCGGTGTTTCAATTATAGGGCCAGAGAGCATGCGTTGAATGTTAAGAACAACTCCGGAGGGCACCTGGCCGAGCACTGCAAAAGATGCGGGTGCACACCCGAGTTCGCGCGCACTAGCTTCGTAAAGAAGCGGGCACCCGATAGAACGGAAAGAGAGATAGTTGAAGCTTACCACATTTTAAAGGCCGGTGACGACTGCATGAGCACGCCTTCATTAACACTCATGAACAGCGAAGTGACCTTCCTGGAAGGACACGTGTAAAAAACTTTTCATGCCATTCGGGTAGTGCAAATTTCTTTAACCTATTGTTTTTACTTTTCCCGTTTTATTGACGCCTCCATGTACGTTTAAGTCCTGTTACCGTTTTTTGCCGGTATTTTGTTTTGTGACGCACCCCTTTCGCCTTTAAGTATTGTTGTCGTTTTGCCGGTTTTTATTGTATGTGACGCACCCCTTTGACCTTTAAGTATTGTTGTCGTTTTGCCGGGTTTATTGTTTTTGACGCACCCCTTTGGCCCTCTAAGTATTGTTGACTGTCCTCCAGTGCGTGTGTGTTATGTAGAGCCGTTGGTATTCGCTATATGCGACTCAATCATATAAACTTTCTGCTAGCATTTCTTATAGCTTTCTTGGCCTTGTTTAGCAGCGTCACTTTTGTATTCTGATGGACTGGCGTGAAACCGCAAATAAGTCATAGAGCATGCAATGTGTCCAGATACGATTTAATGCCTCATTGCTTCAAGGTACGATATCCCTCGCAGTTTCCTAATTAACGCGAGTGTCATGCCCTTGCCGCCCCTTGTGACTTGTATATATGTACGTACGTTTCTTCAATAAACACAGTTGAAAGTTAGCGCCCGTCCTGTGCTCTTCGTGTGTCCCTGTGTTCCTTTGCGCTACAACATTTTAAAAGAAGTCATGAACCAACTAGCCCAAGAAAACGTTTTGCTAAGCCAATTTAGTTCGATGCACCGAGGCACTCAAAGAGAGGGTGAAAGGCGACAAACGAATATTGGTAGGGACGTTCCCAGGACATAGGCTGGGTTCAGTCATGAGGCAAGCAAGAGAAAAGCTCAGCTCTGGGGCTCACGGACGCAACCTCGTGATGATTGCGGCAGGGCTAAACGACGTCCTCAACAAAGAATCGTCATGATTAGCGACGACCTTGGCAAAAGGCGTCGACGACATGCACGCCATCTCCCCCCAGATGCAGATAGTAGTGTGCGCGGTACCGGAAATACCAGTGCATGAGAGCAACCTCCAAAGAGCGGTTGTCGATGCAAACAAAGAGATATGGCGTACGAGTCGAGAGAAGGGTTTCGAAGTAGTGGAAATAAACAGGGAGGTGCATAGGTGGGGGGGTTTCCATTTCCAAAGAGACAGAATTCACTTCGATAGGAGGCTTGGTCATTAGGTGGGTTGGCGGCTTGCAGGAGGTGCAGTAGCTTTTTTGGGGTGCACATGGACCCTTCGGAGTCCGGGGTAGCAAAGAACAAAGGAAACAACCAGGGGGATATGGAGGTAGCACTGAGAAATGCCAGAAAAGAGGTAAAAGGAAGAAAAGAGCGACTGCACGTGTAGCAACCCAGGCAGCACGCCAACACAGGACTGATGTAGGCGTGAAGTCTGCGAAAGTCGGCGACGATATCGGGCCTAAGTCGGCAAATCGCGCTCGCGCTACTTTCACCCACATCTGCCGGATGATGACCAGCCAGAATGGCTCCACTGTGACGAAGCCACCATGGGTCGAACTTGGTCAGCCAGAGTGGGCGATATTTGGCCAGCCAGAGTGGCCGAAATTCGGCCAGCCAGCGTGGGCGAAATTTGGCCAGCCAGAATGGGTCGGATTTGGCTAGGTAGCATTGGCCAATGTTGCGGGCATTCAGGATTTTTTTTTTTTGGCGTGTTTTCGGCCCCGCCGACATCGGGAAACCCCTTGCGCGACCGTTCACAGCCTATGGAGTTTCTACCCGGCTCTCAAGAGGCATGCCGGCTCTTTTTAACAGGCTGCCTTCGCGCCACGGCGCTTAGGCTGCTAGGACCCACACCCACTCGCCACCATCGGTTGATCTGGTGCCCGGGCCACGCAGGGCTTGAGGGCAACGAAAGGGCAGACGCTCTAGCTCGCGCTTTTTGTAACCGAGCGGACGGTCCCTCCAATTCGTTAGCCATGCCAATTCTAGCTAGGGAGATTCTTGTCCGCCAGCGCTTCACACGACAAAAATACGGGGCGCCTCAAAGTCCCTTAGTGGTGAAGATGCCGCCGATCTTCGCAAAATTCAGACAGATGTTTACCCCCATCTATTGAAACTACACGCAATATATCCGACTCTATACCCGGCCGTGTGTCCGTGGTGCGGCGGTAGGCCGACTCTCTACCACATCTCGTGGGGATGCGCGAGCAAACCAAGCGACTTAGCTCGTTATCTCGGCAGCACTTTAATGCCTAGTACGGAGCAGTGGGAGGCACAACTCGCCAGCTCGGACCTGGGGGTGCAACTGGCGCTCCTGGATCAAGTTCGGCGGGCAGCCAGAGCCAGCGAAGCCCTGAACGTAGGGCCCCAACCATAGAAGCTCCAAGTTCACCCTTCCCCCTTTCATTCTAATAAAGTTACTTCTCTCTCTCTCTCTCTCACGTGTGTCGCGCCGTTTGGATTGCAAAAATTTTTATTTTTGTGTTTTCACATTTTCGAAGGGCTATGAAGGCATTTTCGAAGGACGTTTGTGTAAATGTACCTCTCATGCATACGCGAAAGCTTTATTAACACAGTAATAAGTGGAGCTACGTGGATCCTCTGTACTTTCTATTAATGCGCTCTAAACAAACTAAATGACACAAGAGAGGTTTATAGAGAAAAGCACTATTTCATATATTTTCTGGACTTTGAATTGATAATATGCTATTATCGTGTTGCACCGTCGTAGTGGAAAAGTTTCGGCAAGGATGTAACCTGCGGGAAAAGGCGTGAACAGTTAGCACAGCTTTGGAGCACATCAGCACAATACTATCATTGTATGCAAATTATGTGCGATTGATGAAAAAACGCAGAAATTCAAGAAATGTCAGAAACATCTCATAATCGCGCACTACTTTTGAAAATAACAAAAGAAAGTTCTCCTTTTAACTATATAATGAACTTATGTTCAATATTCAATCCCCAGATCTTGGCTTCGCGTCGCTTTAGATACCCAAGGCGAAAAAAACGTGAGTAAAGGTTCCGTTGCAAAGCGACTTTAAAAGCGGCACATTACTTGAAATAGGTGCATTTTGCATTATAATAAATTTAATATTTTTGGCATACATCGGAAAGGAAAACATGTAGACGTGAGCACGACACACACCAGGGATGGGGTCATTAGGCAAAAAATGTCCTTAAATGATAGGTGCAAGGTGCACTATGAGCAGATATTAGAGAAGGAACATCTTTTCAAGGCTACTTTAAAAATGCCATTGGGTGCCGAACTGCCGCACGTGTCCTACACCAAGGAGCGCGTGTTCGGTATCACGTTACCTTTAAAAATACGGGCAAGAAAAAATAATGTTACGAGAACTACAAGTCACCACACAATGGGTGTTTGATACAAGCACAGGATTAACTACATGAAGTAAAAGTGCTTTGGTACAATGTGCGTAGGCTCTTTATTCGAAAATAAAGAGCCTACGCACCTTACGACACAAATAATATATAAAGTGGAACCGGTGCTTTAACATCACAACAAAATGTGCCACGTCCCATTTTGAAAACTGGCCAGCAACTTACCGAATTTTGGCACCCGCTCTGCACTCTACAGCTGTGAGTCCGCAATACATATTCGGCGACGACACTGTAGTCTCACCAAAAGGCACAGGCTTGTGTTCATATGCAACCGATGTCACAGTTGGGATGGGCATTGTCTTAGGAGGTACACTCGCCAAGGAATCGCGCAATCAACTTGAATGATCGATAAATGCGGTACATAATAAACGATAAACGCGTTGACAGACTGCGTGCAGCCGTTGAAACTCGTTCGTACCCCTTTACAGTTTGGTAGCAATGCAGCCGCGACGAGAGAGCGCGGAAAGTTCGCCGCGGTTTCCCACTCCGAAGGCAGCAAACGCCAGCAAAAGCAGGTTCAGAACCACATTCTTTGCAAACTGCAGATGACAGAGAGATGAGCACAATGGATGCGCATGGACGGGGCCGTGACAATGGTGGTCAGTTCGGAAGGGGACGCGCGCCCCCCTCCCCACACACTTTTTTTTATGTTTAGTTGCTGCTGGCTTAGCACGTGCTAGTTTACTTCACGGCAGAACACGCGCGTTTTTTTGGCTTTCCTTTTTTTGTAGTTGTCTCAAAACGTGGAAGACAGCATTTTTTCGGGGCAAAAATTCCTCATTTTAGCTATGATATCAGCGACCACTGCCCAATATACGTAGTATGCTCATTCTATGTTCATGAAAAATGCTTGCCTGATACCACGTTCAGTTATAGATCTCTGTCGAGGGAAATATGGAACACTTTCGCGCGCTTGTACTGCACACAGACTGGTACTCTTTATAGAACAAAAAAGGTGCTAGTGGCATATGGCGAATTCCTGTCAATTTTCATACGCATTTGCAATTTGTCTTTTCCACTCAAAACAGGAAAGGTAAAGAAACGTATTAGAAAGCCCTGGGTGCAGCTTCAACACGTTAAGATGATAAGAAAAATAGGTTATTCAGTGGATTTTTACACACGCGTGAGGAAAGCAATCTCATTGCATTTAAGAAGTTACGGAATGCAATAAACAAGGAACTGCTGAAGGCTAAAGCCCACTATTATGAAACTCTTCCCAGACAACACACAACATCCCAGGTACGTTCCAGAAATGTACCAACATCCCACATCCATGTTGGGATGTCCAAAAAGCGTCCAAGGGACATTACTTAGGGATCATCCCAAATGATTCTATGGTTGGCCTTTACTAGGACTTCAAATTAGTGCCTTTCAGCAAGTGCTATTTGATTATTTCGGTACAACGTCAGATAACCCGGCAATTTAATTATGCATACCGGTGCTTTCTTAATGAAGCGCGCACGTTTGAAATCAGCGGTGATCGAGGGCGCTGGTTATAGTGTTGCATTTCTTCCAAAGTAGTGAGTTAATATTCTGAAGTGCAGGCCTCTTGTGCTGATTTTCCAAGTCATTTTCCGATCACCACACGGGAACGCCGAAGTATGCAGAGCCATAGTAGCACCGCATTTTCACTTTGCTCATACGCGGTAACGCGGACACAAAACAGGAAACGGCTTGAACGTCTTGGATTTCGTATACAAACACGCCTTCCGAAAAGTTGTATTTGAAGCGGTAAAATAATTTAAGCTTTGCTATAAAACAGACATGCAGCCGAAAAAATCTATGCACTGATATTTGTCAGAGGCAACAAATGTGCAATTAAATTTTTTCAAATAACGCCCACTTCGGCAAGAGCCTTCACGGCCGACACCCTTAGCCACTGCGAGCTGTTTGTGCAGTTTGTCGTCACACGTGGTCTGATATGCGTGGTACTGAGATCGTCACCAGCTTATTTATCGGTGTGTCCAGCGTCTTTGGAATATTCGGCGATCCAGCCTGAGTTCATAACATTTGAGGTAAGCTGAGACCATTTCAGTTATTACATTCTTATAGCAGCTTTCTCACATTTTGTTTGTTGCCCCTTCTGTAGTGTTTGCTCACGAAAGCAACGGGTACGGGACATGGATGCTACATGCGTGGCCCATGGTAGGTCGTGTGCTGTGAGTATTGTTACAGTGCTAACATTTTTATCGCTTGTATTACTGCCGCACTGCATTTTAATCACTCTCGTGTCATCTTTTTCTTTTACGCAGACTGCCTTATTTGATAATGAAACGCAGAACACAGAAGAAACAATCTCGGACATCGGCGTCCTCGTTCACCTGTGCTGCAGAACTGGCAATAGTCTAGCAATGAAGACCACTGGTGGCGGAAAGCGGAGGACATGTGGGAGAATCTGTGCATATGATACTTCCACCAGACTACTGCTGTGCAATAAGTAATCGTGGTATTCACTTCATTTTGGGTATTTTTTTTGGGGGGGGGGTCCTAAGAATTCTGTGGTCAGTGAACGACTTCCGGCATGCGACAAATTCATAAATCTCACAAGGAAAGAAAAATAATAAAAAGATCCCAATAACCTCCCACAACCTCGCTGTCCGGGACATCCCAAAAACATCTCTTTTTGTATCACTTGGGATGTTTTTCTGTGGTATATGGGACATCCCATAGGACGTCCCTACCTCCCAAGTTGGACGTCTTTTCGTAGTCCTTAGGATGTCCATGTGTTGTCTTGGTTTTCGCATCGGTGCAGAGGGAACATCCAGAAAAAAACGTGGAAAATTATCAACGACGCCATAAGACATAAAAACGTGAAACAGCCTTTTCATGAAGTCACCCTAAATAATGAAAAAGTGACGGCCGTCGCTTTAACTGAATGCTTCAACAACCACTTCGTGAACATGATGACGTCATCAGATAGCACGGTCAGTGGCACTGCTGTTAACAGATGTACGCATAGCATTTTTCTCGAGCCGACTGATGACACCGAGGTTTGTCGTACCTTTTTGGGCCTAAAGAACAGTAATGCTGTTGATGCAGATGGTATTCAAATCAGACCAATAAAATTTGTAACTGACGTCATCGCAATCCACCTTGCCTTTGTGTTTAATCTTGTTCTAGAAACTGGCCATTTTCCAAGTGCAATGAAGAAATCCAAGGTTTCAGTGATTTTTAAAGGAGGTAATCGAAATGACTTTGGGAACTACAGGCCAATTTCTATTCTGTCTGCCTTTTCTAAGGGTTTAGAAAAGGTGATCTCCGCACGAATAAACAAGCTTTTTGAAAATAATGTTATTCGAATAACATTCTTTCTGACTGTCAGCATGGATTCCGCCCAGGCAGGTCAACAGAGACGGCGTTGTTATGTCAAAAGGAACTAATAATTGATAACATTGATGCGGGAAAACTAACTTTAGGTATGTTTATAGACTACAGCAAGGGATTCGATCGCTTAAATCATGAGATTTTAATTAGAAAGCTAAACGACTATGGTATCCGTGGCATGGCAAACTTGTTGTTTCGATCGTATCTTTCTGGGCGGACCCAATGCGTTGCTATTGAAAAATTCTGCTCCTCACATCGCGAAATTAAAGTGGGAGTACCGCAGGGTAGCGTATTGGGACCGACCCTATTTATGTCTATGTAAATGATATCGCTGAAATTGTTAGTGATGCATCCATTGTGCTGTACGCTGACGATACAAGTTTGTTTGTCTCGGGCCATGAACTTGATGATCTGTTGCAGAAATCTCGCATTATTCTTTCTAATATCTGTCGGCATGGTCTCGTAATAATGCGCCAACAATCAACAGCTCAAAATCAAAGGCCATATTATTCAAGGCTAGAGGCAGGCAGTCTTGTCGCGTTGAAGAATTATTCTTGGATGGTGCTCCCATTGAAATTTTGAGTAAATACAAAGTATTAGGCATTACGTTTTCAGAAGATATGAATTGGGCCCATCATGTTGAACAAGTAGCAAAATCGTTGTCATCTGCCGCTGGTGTGCTGTGCCGCTGTCGGCACTTTTTTCCGGAGAAGGTAAAATTTCAGATATATTACGCCTTGTTTGGATCGCATCTGAACTATTGTGCGTTTGTGTGGGCCATCACCACAAAAGGTAATATTCGTGCACTTCTTCAAGTTCAAAAACGCGCGCTTCGACAAATAGCGAATGTACCCTATTTTCATCCCACTGCGCAACTTTTTCAAAAACATAATATAATACGTGCCACAAGTCTTTACGAATACCGACTTCTATATTCATTTTGTTTCGGCTCGGACAAAGTCAAATCCTTCTTAACACATACGTCACGACTTGAATACAAAAAAAAGCGACTCGCGCACTCGTAGCCAAGACAGGTAGTTCGTACCATACAGGCGCACAAATTATCTTATGCATTCACTGAGACATAGCCTACCCTCATTGTTAAATAAATTGAAAACGGGAAGATTTACTCCAAATACTTTGACTCGCAAACAAATTAGAGAGTACTTTTGCAAATCTGAATGAAGGTATAAGCAAAACAGTCCCTACATTTCCGCATTGTTGTTTTTGTTTCCTTTTTTTTGTAATATCTATTTCGCGCTCAGTGTTTCAATAAAAAGTGTATCATCACGTTGTGCATCACAGCCATTTTTATACTAATACTTTTTCTTAGTGTTGTACCCACTGTTTCTGATAATTAGTTACATAAACATGCAAGGTGGCAGAAAAAAGGCAAAATGGTTAGAAATTCAGGAACAGTTAAACAAAGAAAAGATAGGCGTTTATGGGGTTTCAGAAACACACCTTAGAGACGTGGAAGAGCCACCACATATTGACAATTATGTTTTGGGAAGGGTGCAACAGTATCATATCAGAAAGAAAAGGTGGGAGTGTTGGAATGCTTATTCATAGCGGAGCCAAATGGGAGAGAGTAAAACAAACGTGTTCAGAGCACCTCTGGGTTTCGGGTACGGCAGGTGGAAAGAAAACGTGGTTAGGTGTAGCTTACATGCGGACGGGAAATAACTGTAAAGAAAAGAATCTGGAGATAAAGCATTGCATAAACACCGATATTAAAGAATTTGGTCATGGGGCCGAAATCATCCTCCTAGGGGACATGAATGCCCACATCCACGACCTTGACGGATGTACAGACACCAATGGAAGGTTATTGCTCGATCTTTGCGAGCACCATAGTCTTGTGATAGTTAACACAGGGCCCAAGTGTGATGGGCAGATCACGTGGGAAGTCAGAAACAGACAATGGAACATTGATTATTGTCTTAAGACAGAAGGAATCTATGAAAAACTGAGAGAAATGAGAATAGACGAGGACGGGATGAACAGCTTGGGTAGTGATCATAAACGCATAACGTTACAACTGGGATATAAAACTGAAAATAATAACGTGGAGTCGAAGTTTGGCAGCTCATATTTAAATGACAAACAAATAAAAAATATAGCCGCAAGAGTAGAGGAAGAAGTAGGCAAAATACGAGGCAAGGATTGGGGGTATAGCGAGCGAGTTCATGCAATGACGAAAGAAATAAGTAAAGAGAAGAAAGCTGTTTGCTGGAAAGGAAAGAGCACGCCAAAAAGATGGTGGAACAAGGAAATCCGGGAAGCGAACGAAAAGCGACGTAAAGCATCAAGGGAGCACATACAGGCAAAAAGGGAGAAGCGGCCGCAAGTAGAAGTCACGGAAAGATGGGAAATATATTTAGAGAAAAAATCTGTTGTAAAGAAATTGGTCGCGGTAAAAATTAAAGGTGAAAGCGAACGCTGGGTGACAGAAATTCATGACAAAAAGAAGAGTGCGCCTAGGATACTTTGGAACCACATAAAAGCGCTAGGTAAAAAGTCTGCCACATTGCAACAGCATATTGTTGATGAAAGAGGAAATCAATTGGAAGGGACGAAGTGCTGGGTTACATCCAAAAGGTAACAGCCGGTTCGTTTAAAAAGATCGGCCAAGAGATTCCCCCCAGTGGATAAAACCATGATGGAGAGCGAAACTAAGGAAGAGCTAGAACTTGAGAATTTCAACTGGAAAAAGGCCGAAGGAAAAATTCCAAAGCGCACTGCTCTGGGTTTAGATGGGATCCCCGTTAGCCTCATTAACGAATTAGGACAGAACACTAAAGAAGCACTATTGAAAGCCGTAGAAAAATGCTTACAGGAGAGGCAAATACCGGACAGTTGGTGAAAAAGCAGAATGAACTTAATCTATAAAGGCAAGGGGGAAAAGAATAACATTCTTTCGTATAGACTGCTAACCATTACACCGGTACTATACAGGATGGCTATGCAAGCAGTAAAATTAAATATAGAAGCCTGGGCAGAACGCAACAGTATTTTGGGAGAACTTCAGAATGGATTTCGAGTAGACAGGCGTTTAGACGATAACCTATTTGTTCTTACTCAGTGTATACAAATATCTAAAATAGAAAGGAGGCCGTTGTATGTGGCTTTTCTAGACATCACTGGGGCGTATGACATTGTTAATCAGGAAATATTGTGAGAAATTTTGGAAGGAACGGGCATAGGCGACGATTGTGTACAGCTTTTGAGGGAAATATATCGAGAAAATACAGTTTGCATATATAATGGGAAGGAATCAGTAGCATAGAGAACGTTGATTTAGCAAGGGGCTGAGACAGGGATGTCATTTGTCGCCGCTGTTATTCATGCTGTACATGGTTAGAATGGAAAAAGCGCTAGGAGATAGCAACATTGGTTTTAATCTGTCACACAAACAGGGCGGCGTGGTGACTGAGCGGATGCTTCCGGGTTTATTTTATGCTGATGATATTGTCTTATTCGCGGACAGTCGAGATGGTATACAACGGCTGGTGAATATATGCGGAAAGGAAGGCGCGGCTCTAGGACTAGGATTTAGTGTAACAAAATGCGGATTGGTGGTATTCAATCATCCCAACGACCAGGCGGTATCCATACAGGGCCAAGAATTACCGAGAGTAAGCGAATACAAGTACCTTGGCGTATGGGTAAATGAGGGGGATAGATACATGAAGGTACACGAAAAAGCCTTGGCAGCAAAGGGAAAGAGGAACGCAGCAATAATGAAGCACCGAGCGTTATGGGGACACAATAGGTACGAGGTGCTTAGGGGTCTGTGGAAAGGGGTAATGGTACCGGGGCTTACATTTGGGGACTCAGTGGTGTGCATGAGGCCAGAGATACAATCAGGAATGGATGTGAATCAAAGAACTGTGGGACGCCTCGCGTTGGGTGCTCACGGGAAAACGACAAAGAAAGAAAGGCTAAGGAATATGAAAGAGAGTAGGTGGGCAGTGAAGGTGTTCCGCTATTTATATAGAAAGAGTGTTGACGCGCAGTGGAGAAAGAGAACTAGGAGGCTCCCCAGTAAATATACGACTCTAAGAGAACTGACAAGAAAGAGCGTAAAGGGAAAAGTCAGAGAGGCGGAGAAGATTTACTGGAGGGCAGCGATGGAAAAAAAACCGATTCTGAATAACTACCGAGAGGGCAAAAAATGAAATAAAGAGGGAGGCATTTTATGATAATTCAAGAGGAAGCGCTTTATTGTTTGAAGCGAGATCGGGCTGCCTTAGAACGCGTATCTATAATGCGAAATTCAGCAAAGAAGAAGAAAAATGCACATAGGAAGATAAGAAGATAAGGAAGATAAGGAAACAACGGAGCATGTTCTGATTGAATGCGGAAATATCCACCCAGGTGTACGTTTGGGCACCACCCTACAGGAATTGCCTTGGGTTTTAGGGCGAACAACGGGAAGCTGAACATAGCTGCGATTGAAATAAGTAAGAGACGGTTAGAATACTGGTGGCAGAAAGCTAGAGAGAACGGACAAAAATAATTATAGGAAAAAATAAGGACTTTCTGCCATAAGGGGCAGGGAACTGGGCTATGAATTTCCGTTTTTGCTATAGTATGACCGATTTGATTGAAGTAGACTTAAAAGGCATGAGGAAAATTTAACGAGAGAGAGAGAGAGAAAAAAGAAAAAGAAAACTTCTTAACTCTTCTTACGAGCCTGGTGGCGCACATGTCACCGCCCCGTTACAAAGGGGACGCTCATAGCATCCATCCTTCCATCCCCGGCGGCACGCGGCGCGCCGCCAGTGTACACTGGCGGAAAAACGCCCGCGGCGCGCGGCCGGCGGAAAAACGCTTCGGCGGCGACAATATTCTAGTACACTCTAGCGACACGGCCACACTAGAGTGAACTAGAAGGGGTAGTGGGACGAGGGGAGAGCAGACGGAGGCAGCGGCGGCGTGTCGAAAAGCAAGGAAATCTGCGCGCGCTGCGGGGGAGGCGCTGCGGTCGCCGACGGGAGCAAACGTGTTTCACATCGGCTCCGTCTTTTTCGATGTTGACCGCTGGTCCATTTTCAAGGTACGACGATTTCAAGCACATCACCACATTTGTGACGCTGCTAGGAATCTACTGACACGCAGCTTCAAGGTGGGGCTCGATTTTCGGAATTTTATTGGCCTTTTCATCACACCAAGCGCGGAGCTATCCCTAACGAGGCGTAGGGCCCGTTGGGCCTAACCGGCCTACGTGAGACGCGGACATGTCGGACTCACGTATGGATGAGGATGCTCCGGACGTAGACAAGGAAAACGACGAGGATCTCGGCTGGCAAGTGGTTACCGGCCGACGATCCCGTTCTGGAAAGAACAGCGACGCGGCCAACGAGACGCTAGGTAACTCGCAAGCTCCTGGAAGAGACGCCACTACCGGCCACGGCATGGGACGCGCCACCACCACCGGCACGATCAAGAATCGTACAGTCAAGGCTTCGAGGATGCCCCAACTGCCCGAGGAGCATCGCAAGATTATAATCCGGCCACGAGGAGGACTGAATATGAGCAAAGTGAGTACCACTGTTATTGGACCTGCTGTGATCGAGGCTTCAGGCCTAACGGCCGAGCAAGCAAATGAAGACGTGGTTTGTCCCAACTTCACGCAAAATATTGTGGTGGTCAGCACGCCTAAACCAGACCATGCGGCAAGGCACGTGAGAATTAAGTCCTTCAAGATCACGAACACGGAATATGAAGTCAGTGCATACGAAGCGGCCCCGCACGCAACGTGCAAAGGGGTGATTAGAAGAGTCGACATCAGGGACTCCCAGTCCGCTATTACAAGAAATATCGTGCACGAGCGCAACCCACTCGCTTTGGCAGCCAAGTGCATCAAGACGTCTGGCTCGGTTATCGTCCTCTTCGACGGACTAATGCCTCGTTCACACTGGTAAATCCGGCGTCTACATTCGACGGAATTCTCTTGCCGCCGAAAACCGCGTAGTTCACACTGCTTACCGCCGCGGAACCGGCGCCGCCGGAAAGTGACATAGCGCCATCTGCCGAGCGCGCAGGTCGAACCTTTAAAAAAATGCGGCATGGCCCGGATGTACACGCGGTTCCACCGGTTCTACGCTCGTGCGGATCTTGTCCGTTTTGTTTGTGTGCCTGAGAAAGAAGCGGTACTGCTAGGCTGGCTGCGAAATACGTTCTGGTGATGTATGACAGGCGGAAACACCACCAGCGGTGGTGTGCTCGTCCTGGAATACATGAACGCGAGAAGCTTGGTGACGCCGTGAAAGTGCTATTCGTTGTGCGAAATTGTGACGTGGACACGTGGATTCCTACAACGAGTAAGTTGAGAATGGCTGTTATTCGTGACACTACTCAACGCGCGGCGTTCCCCGAAGAAAAATGGGTGTTTACGATCCAGTTGGATGTCCAGACGGGCTTCGAATACAGAGACAATCGAGCCGAACTTGGCCGCCATTTTTCGAATTTGTGACTCGCGCTCCTATTGGTCCGCGGCGGGAAATCCGGCGGCAGCGGCCGCAAAAATCGCTCCCGGAGCGATCGGCGCGGATAGGGCTGTTTCGGCGGATCTCGCTGTCGCCGAACAGGTTTCCGCGCTTCTCCAGCCGCCGGATTGCTCAGTGTGAACGCCCCATAAGAGTGCCAAACTTTGTTCGTTATGGACCAACTTTGGTGAGGTGCTATCTCTACAGAAAACAATTTGACGTGTGCTTCACTTGCGGCAGCGTGGGACATCGCTCGGACGTGTGCCCTACGCCAGACTCTGTTCGGTGTAGAGGGTGCGGAGCCCTCAGCCCACCAGCGGACCATGTTTGCACGCGCAAGTGCAAGTTCTGCGGAGGAGCCCATCCCACCGGAGACAAGGCATGCAGGCAGCGTTTTCAAATCCCCTATGTGGTACGGGCTCGCCGACGGGAACGCGCCAGGTCACGGTCGGCCACGAGGGTGCCTGCGGAGATGCCACACCTGGCGCCAGACCTCCAGCAGGTCCCTAGAGGGCGCTCACGCTCTCGGAGCCGCGCGAGGTCCAGACGCCGATCTCTGCCCAGGGGGAGAAGCCGCTCCCAGTCGAGAGGAGCACAGATGCGCTTAGAAGACGAAACGCCTGGTGCCAAGCCGACAGCTGGGATTGCCTGGGCCGATAAAGTCAAAGGTACGGTGAGAGCCGCTGGTGGCGCCGGTGGTGACTGAAAGCAATGATGCCAGAATAGAACAGCTGATTAGGGAGGTAAACTTTTTGAGAAAGGCTAACGAAGACCTGACCAAACAGGTAATAGAACTCAAAAAGAAGGCACAGCCGAGTCCTGCCAGCGTTGCAGTAGCGAAGCCATCAAAGTAACGAACCAAGCGAGGAAGATAGCCCCCCCGCCCCGAAAAAAAGAGCAGTTAGTTCCGAAACTGATTCGGTTTTCTCGGTCCTCAGCGAGCTGAAGGAGGTAATTAAGGAAATTAGAGATACAACGGAAAAGACTAACTTTAATGTAGACAAACTGTGGAAATGGAGGATAACGGCTGAACAGAGATTCAAGAAGCTCGAAACGATAAGCGACGACGACGACGAATCCTTGCCGTCAGACTTGGAGAGCGTAAAATCTCTTCCCGGAACGTCGGGGGGTGCTCCAAAGCGAACGATCGCGGGTAATAGCAAAATGAATCCCGCCAATAATCATGGATAGCGGCCATAGTTTTAGTGTGTGGCAATGGAACTGTCGCGGCCTCCTCAACAGAAAGGAACCACTGCGCCAATTAATTAGGCCAATTAGGGACAAACCAAAAGTGATTATGCTGCAGGAAGCTTTATTGAACGACGTAAAGCTTACCGGCTACAAATCGGTATGTAAAGGAAGGGAATGTGGTAGGGGCCTAGCAACTCTTGTAGACAAAAAGCTACCCTTCATAGAACATGAACTACGTTTAGGAGCGAGTAAGATAGAGTACACCCTGGTCGAGGTTGTACTTAAAAGGCAGAAGGCGAAGGCAAAAGCATCTTCTGCCTTAACGTTTATAGCAGCCCGAAAGACACCAGACAGAGCTTTCGGGCTCTTTTTAACAAAACGCTCATAATAGCTAAGAATTCTCCGCTTATCATAGGAGGAGATTTTAATGCACCTTATCAGGCGTGGGGCTACCTCTGGAATACAAAGAAAGGACAATGTCTGTGGGATCTGGCCACAGACCTGGGGCTATGCCTGATCACTGATCCGGATTTCCCCACACGCTGTGGTACATCGACATGCAGGGATACCACACCTGACCTTACTTTTGTCAACAACGCAGCAAACGCTACATGGGAGAACTCGGGCACTGATTTGGGCAGTGATCACTATATCTTACACATAGGTATAGGTACGCCGAAGCAGGAAATTAGAACCTTCCGGTGCACAGACTGGGATCTATTTAGAAAGATTAGAGCAAAGAGGGTAGAATTTGACCCGTCGAGAGCAGACAAGAGATCGTTCCAGACCTGGGTTTCTCAACTCGGAGAGGACCTCAGGGAGGCTACAAAAGAAATCAAGACCGATGAGGAAATAGAAGTCATGGATAGTAGGTTAGCGCACCTGATTGAAGCTAAGCAATCCATTCTACAAAGATGGAAAACACACAGGCTTAACGAAGACTCAGGAAAAAGATCGCGCAGCTGAACCTGCAAATTGAAGGACATTCAAAAACGCTCGCGATGCAGCAATTGGACGAGGTCTGTAATATGGCAGAAGGTAAAATCAAACATGGAGGTAGTTGGAACCTTCTTAGGCACCTATTGAGCGACGGCGATACCAAATCGAGTAAACGTACGGCAATTGGCAAACTAGTACATCAAGCGAGCCAAGACAAAACTCAGGAGGAGATCATGACTCAACTCGCGGGGAATTATCTACCGCTAGCGCACCCCAACAACGGTGATGAAAATATAGAGTATGAAGGGGAGCCGTGCGAGGAAATGGATCGCGAATTTACAGAGGGCGAAGTAAGAGCGTTCCTACACAATATTTACAGCAGATCTGCAGCTGGACCAGACGGCATTACAAACAAAATTCTAAGAAACCTTGACGATGAGTCCATCAGATTCCTGACAGATTATTTTAATGAACTCTGGCGAAAAGGGGAATACCCGGAAGAGTGGAAGAAGGCTACCACAGTCCTTATACCTAAACCGGGGAAACCGCTAGGTCTGGACAATCTTCGACCGATTTCGCTTACATCATGTTTGGGAAAGGCAATGGAGCATGTCATTCTCAATAGGCTCACGAGGTATATTGAGCAGAAAGACATCCTTCCTTACAACATGATCGGCTTTCGCCCCGGTTTATCGACCCAAGATGTTATGCTTTTGATCAAGCAGCAGCTTATACAGGTAAGCCCGATACATACAAGAGCAATTCTCGTGCTAGATGTAGAGAAAGCTTTTGACCGAGTAGCACATAAACCCATTCTGGAGGTCCTTTCTGAGCTGGGACTAGGGAACAGGCTTTTCAATGTCATCAAGTCGTTTCTCAGTAGTAGACGGGCAATTCTTACATTGGGAGAACTAAAATCAACAGAAAATAGCCTGGGCTGAAGAGGAACCCCACAAGGTGCAGTAATATCACCCATGCTGTTTAACCTCGTTATGACCAGGGTTGCAAAAGAACTAGAGAAAATTGAAGGCATAAGCTTTGCGATATATGCAGACGATGTAACCATATGGAGCGCGAATGGCAATGTGGGACAAACGGAGACCAGACTTCAGGAGAGTGTTCAAGCTGTGGAGAACATATTATGCAAAATGGGGTTGACGTGCTCGGCCAAAAAGTCGGAACTATTGATACTAAAGCAAAGAGGCAGGGGCCGGAGACCTAAAGGATATGACCCCGCGAAAGAGCCTAAAATCACTTTAAAATGTCATGACGGATCTGAAATAAAACAAGTGGATAAGATTAGAGTATTAGGCTATCACATCGAAGCGGGTGGCAGCAACCTCACTACTATACAAAATATCTCGAATAAAGTAGACCAAGTCATCAGGCTACTAAGGAGAGCCACAAACAGACACAGGGGACTGGGAGAAGACAGTGCACTGAGGCTAGTTCACGCCTTCGCCCTCTGTCACTTCACATATGTAGCTGGCCTCTTTCAATGGACTGTCGCAGAGCGAAACAAGCTCAATATACTGATCAGAAAATTAATAAAGACTACCCTTGGTGTGCCCATCAGCACATCAAACGAAAGACTACTGGGACTAGGGGTACATAACACCTTTGAGGAGATAGCGGAGGCACACCAGATGGCACAACTTGAAAGACTAACAAAGACGCGGGCGGGTAGGGCCATACTTAATGCAATAGGGATGAATCCTAACAGGTCGTGCGACCCACAGGAGGCTGAAGTGGAACTTAGTACTGAGCTGAGAGAAGCGATCAAAACCACTCCTCTCCCGAGGAACATGCACCTGGAACACAATATCAACAGGAGGAAAGCGAGGGCACAAGCCCTATTGAAAGAAATTGAAAAGATAGGACCGCAGGCGGCTCTTGTGGATGCGGCCTGGGTCAGGGGCAAAGAGGCTTACACAGCCGTTGTAGTAGATCATCAAGAGCAGGCTGCGATAGCTCTAGCTATTAGAGGTAGGCAATGGTCACGCATATATTGCGATTCAAAAACAGCAATAAAATGTTTTGAGAAAGGATATATAGCCAGGAGTGCCTCTAAACTTATAGGCAAAGAAAACGTTCCAGAAACGGAAATTCGATGGTTTCCTGCGCATATGGGGCAAGTGGATGAAGCTCGAGTGAACCTCAACGAGGTCACAAATGACCTGGCACGAGGACTTGCTTGCCGTGCCGGTCAAAGCCGAGTCACCAACCACGACCATTATGGGGAGACAAAAGATTCTTTATTAACATATAACGATATTAGTCAGCATTATTTTATGGAGCGTAGGCAGTTCCCATTGCCACACCCAAAGCTGAACAGGGCTCAAGCAGTTACACTGAGATTACTTCAAACAGGGACATATCCGACCCAATATATTATGAACAAAATTCACCCAGCATTACAATTAGAAGTAAAATGCAGTACCTGTAACGACATCATTGGTGTCAGACACATGCTGGCGGGGTGCCCCGCGGCTCTCACCAACCCTGATGAAGAATGGGAAAAGTGGATTAGACTTACAAGGAGCAAGTCACAGCAAGATCAACAACGGGCAGTCCAGAAGGTCCACGACGAAGCCACCCAGCTTGGTCTGGTGGTGCCAACGTGGACGCGGCCCACCTCGGCCTAGGAAGGCCGAGCTTCAGGACCAATAGTCAATAAAGTTTCTCTCTCTCTCTCTGCGCGCGCTGCGTGGTGGCGCCCCTGCACCTTGCACCAGCCGTCTGTAGCTGCGTCTCTACGGCGCGCATGCGAACAGGCTCGGACCGCTTTGATGATCGATGTTTGTTTGCTTCGTTTGTTCGCTGATTCGCGTTCCTTGTTTTGTTGTCGTTATTTCCTGTGAGGCGTGCTGAAGATAGCGCTGAGTTATTAAATTATGAAATGGGGAGGTATCGGCGAAGGAATTATTGCTTTAGCCCGGTTGTAAGGCTGGGTACAGCAGAGTGAAACATACCCCAAAGTTATCTCTGTTCAGTGTCCCCGAGGACGAAGAAATGCGCCGAACGCGGGAGCGAAATCTACACGGCAAGGACAAGCCGCTCGAAGTCACTGACGTCGTGTGCGAACTTCACTTCGAAGGAAAATATGCACTAAGGGATATTGCGTACGCATAATCGAAGGCAAAGAGGTATATGTTTACCACTGAAAGCCGTCTCTCTCGCAAGATGCAGTGCCCACGTACGATTTTGCCCAATCTCCGTAGGTACCTTTCAAAAAATCCCGCTCGAAAGGCCCACGACTAAGAGCTGCCTCAAACCTCCATGACGGTCAGACAAAAAGACGGTGCCTACAAGAGGCCGATCTGCAGACCACGGAAACCGTGGACATAAGCGACGACGCTGACTCAAACGAAATTCTCAAACCCACTGGGCACTGCACAAATTCCCGAACGAAGGCGGTGCTGGGTGTGTTCTGGCATCATTGAATAGTGAGAAAAACACAGTAAGCGTTGAGAAGATTCAACCAGCACCTCAACACGAACTCATTCGAAAAGATGAGAGTGTCGTACGCCTTTCAACTTTTCGGAGCAACTGTCCTGAGAGCCATGGCCTTTTACAAAAAAGAAGTGGAGAGAAAATGCGGCAGAATAGTGGCCACAGAAAAATTCTTCGAGTTAGTAGAATTTACGATGTGATTGTGCCCAAATGATTCTAATTCATTCAAACTGGAATGCTTTCTGTTCTTGGTCCTCGCTTTTCGCAGGAAGATTAACCACTTGATAAACGCAATGGCATCAAGGTTTCTTGCAGAAGCTTTGAGGTCCGCTTCCACTACGTCGGCGGTATTTGGAGGATTTTCTTGCTTATTTGAACAAATGGGAAGCTAGCACTATTGACAAAGGAGGGTTTCTAAGCGATACTACGGAAACAGGGGTGAGGATCGCTACCACCAGTACGTTATCCCTCCTGAACTACTTAACATATAATGTTGCTTTTCAGTACTTAATGACGTCCCGCCTTAGCACCAACCTCATAGAGCACATGTTCGGCATCATCCGCCAGTGAGTGGCTGTACGCCCACCCCTCGCCAGACCAGTTCCTTATAACAGTGAACTATATCTGTCATTCTACAACATGGCAAGGAGTGCGGACGATGCAAATAGCACTCCTAATATCATCAGTGCGCTTCGCAGTGTGGAGGACAGAACATCGAACATTATTACAAGGAGTAGTGATCAGCTTCTCTCCCAAGGAAGATTAGAAGAAGCTGGAGATTCTCTGGCCAGAGCAGAGGCTCCCTGTTCCAGCCACTCATCGATAGTGACAGAAAGGAGTGACTCGATCGCGAGTTATTACCTAGCAGGTTACGTAGCAAGTGCGTCCTACAACTTAATTGTCGTACGTGTGAGCACATCCTCCTCGTCAGGAGAGCAGAAGCCAAAGCACATCTGCTACCTTCAGAGTACACTGAGCAGTGTGACTGGGGTGGACTTTTATATCCATCAAAAGACTTGTATTCATTCATCGAGGCCGTATAAAACATATTCACTGAATGTTTAAGCGTATCGGAGCTAAACACAAATAGCATCTGCGATGTTGTAGCTCTTGTAAAGGACAGCTTCCTTTTCTCCAATGGCGTTAGATGCGACGAGCATACAGAAAAAGTGAGCATGAGGACCGTTTCGTTCTATGTGCTCAGGCGGCTAGCTTTCTTATTCAAAAGTATTAATAGTGCAAGAAGCGCAAAGCCACAGAGAGCAAAACATATATCAAGCTCAGCAGGACGACCTAGGATCGAGTCTGGTTTCGTTCGGCGCCTCTTTTTCGAAGAATGCTTTTGTTCTAATAAATTCTTTCACGCATTCTTTCAGTTGTCCTTGTGTGTGCGCGTGTTTTGCAAGCGTCGCATCTGCGGTGGACCCGTTCGTTTTCAGTATGTACACGCGCAGCCCCAAAAACTTCCTCGCAGGTTCGTTAATACTTAAAATCGCGAGGCTTGCAGCTTTGGAGACAAGTCTATTTGTTCCACTGCTGACAAAGTGTGCAAGGCAGGCATTTCGGAATCAAGGATCAGCTTAAGACACGTTGCACTCTTCTTACAAGTCCAAGTCAAAGAAGCGCGCACCGCGGTGTGAAAGGCACTGCAGCGCCACGTGGCGGTTTCCGTGCAAACGGCCATGGCGTGAGGACTGCCCTCGTCCCACTACTCATATCTAGGTCACTCTAGCCACACTGCTCGTGGCGAACCGCGGCGGCAGCGCCACGGAATCCCGCATCCTCCAAGCTATATCCAAGCGAACGGGCACGAGAGGCAAGCGAGCCACCATACGGGTACGAAACGAGCTTCCGGGCGGGTCCGCATGACTCCGTCACGGACGGGGACGCTCTGATTGGTCTCCTCCCCGGCGGCACGCGGTACACCGCGTACCCGTGCACACTGGCGGAAAAACGCTTCGGCGGCGACACGGCCAGACTGCTCGCGGCGAACCGCGGCGGCACCGCCGTGAAATCCCACCTCCTCAGAGCGAACGGGCGCGAGAGGCAACCGAGACCGAGCCACCGTACGGGTACGAAACGAGCCTCCGGGCGGGTCCGCATGGCTCCTCGATGGAGCGCGTACGTCACAGACGGAGACGCTCTGATTGGTCTCCTCTCCGGAGGCACGCGGCACGCCGCGTAAAGGCCCGTGCACACTGGATGGATGGATGGATGGATGGATATTAGGAGCGTCCCCTTTATAACGGGGCGGTGGCCGGGCCACCAAGCTCTAGCTTTATTTCTTTTTCGTTTACAACCATTTCTTTTCCCGAATCACACATATTTTCACAACTAATTTTTTTCCTCGTCTATTTATTTTATCTATTATCGTTCTGCTGTGATGTAACAATCTTACCCGAACTACCTTGCGCTTGTGTTTGCTCCATACTTTTGCGCCACCAATGCTCTAAGCGCCTTTTACTTATATCTATCGCCGGCATGTTCAGCTTTCCCCTGCAAAGGCCGGTCCCCACTAGCGGCAAAAACGCGCGCGGCGTGTCGCGCGCGGCGAGCGCTTCCGCGGCAAGCGCGCGTCAACAAGTCCCCACTCGCGTTTTGCGGCAAGCGGCGACGATGCAGCCAAGAACGACCTCACGCCCCGACTTGTGTTGTTCCATTCGAAAGGTCTCGCGAAAACGTGAGCTCTAATCAGACGATTTCGTCTTTCCTCGACCATGTAGTACGTCTTTCTAGCGCTACGGCTGGTCACGCTATCAAAAAACTGCTACTGCGAGGATACTTCTTGCTCGGCGTCTCGCTACGGGTAGGCTTAACGAAAACTGCATATAGGTCTGGGCATAGCCTCTGAGATTTTACGACGGCCATGTCACTTTCGAATCTCAGAGGCTCTGCATTATGGTTCTATGCTTGACGGACAGATGGCGCCACGCGTCGGCACCACCGTCGGCACGCCTCCGCGGCTCGCTTCTGATTGGTGCTTTTTTCGCGGCGGCCGCGGCGGCCGCAAAAAAATGAGTCTCGACCCATTCGAGCGTCTGCCGCGCGTTGGTGCCGCTTTTCACGATTCTCGCCGCGTGCGGCGTGCCGCGCGCGTTTTTGCCGCTAGTGGGGACCGGCCTTTAAGGCCCGTGCACACTGGCGGAAAAACGCGCGCGGCGCGCCGCCGGCGGCAAAACGCGAGCCTCCGAGGCTGCCGCGCGGCAGGGATTCTCTTGCCGCGAGCCGATCGGTCTGTGCACGATTTTACGCGGCACGCCGCGTGCCGCCGGGGAGGAGACCAATCAGAGCGTCCCCGTCCGTGACGTACGCGCTCCATCGCGGAGTCATGCGGACCCGCCCGGAGGCTCGTTTCGTACCCGTACGGTGGCTCGCTTGCTTCTCGCGCCCGTTCGCTCGGATGAGGCGGGATTTCGCGGCGCTGCCGCCGCGGTTCGCCGCGAACAGTGTGGCCGTGTCGCCGCCGAAGCGTTTTTCCGCCGGCGGCGCGCCGCGCGCGTTTTTCCGCCAGTGTGCACGGGCCTTTAAGGCGCGTGCACACTGGCGGAAAAACGCGCGCGGCGCGCCGCGTGCGGCAAAACGCGAGCCTCCGAGGCTGCCGCGCGGCAGGGATTTGCTTGCCGCGAGGCGATCGGTCTGTGCACGATTTTACGCGGCACGCCGCGTGCCGCCGGAGAGGAGACCAATCAGAGCGTCCCCGCCCGTGACGTGCGCGCTCCATCGCGGAGTCATGCGGACCCGCCCGGAAGCTCGTTTCGTACCCGTACGGTGGCTCGCTTGCCCCTCGCGCCCGTTCGCTCGGAGGAGGTGGGGTTTCACGGCGCTGCCGCCGCGGTTCGCCGCGAGGAGTGTGGCCGTGTCGCCGCCGAAGCGTTTCTCCGCGCGCGACGCGCCGCGCGCGTTTTTCCGCCAGTGTGCACGGGCCTTTACTCCTGAAACCCATGGCCTCCTGTAGGGTAGTGTCCACAGCTACACCTGGGTGGACATCTGTACATTCAATCAAAATATGGTCTGTCGTTTCCCTAGCTTTTCCACAGCACGTACATGTATCCCCTTCTTTATTGAATTTCGCTCTGTAACTTCGGGTTTTCAGGCAACCGGACCTTGCCTCAAACAGGCAACGCGCGCGGCGCGCCGCCGGCGGCAAAACGCGAGCCTCCGAGGCTGCCGCGCGGCAGGGATTCTCTTGCCGCGAGGCTATCGGTCTGTGCACGATTTTACGCGGCGTGCCGCGTGCCGCCGGGGAGGAGACCAATCAGAGCGTCCCCGTCCGTGACGTACAGGGTCGTCCACTCTTAGGGTGAACACGGCGCAGCGTGGCTGCCTTCTTTAGAACGCCAGCGCTCGCGATGGGACTGCGCATCGACGCTAATCTAGTGCAGCCATAGAGGGGCTTGGATCACTCTGTGCGCCTGCACATTATTAGCTTCGATGTGTGCCCACGTCGCAAGCATTCGCGTTCCAAAAAGGAAGCCACGTTGCGTCGTGTTCACCCTAAGAGTGGACGACCCTGTACACTCTCCATCGAGGAGTCATGCGGACCCGCCCGGAGGCTCGTTTCGTACCCGTATGGTGGCTCGCTTGCTTCTCGCGCCCGTTCGCTCGGAGGAGGCGGGATTTCGCGGCGCTGCCGCCGCGGTTCGCCGCGAGCAGTGTGGCCGTGTCGCCGCCGAAGCGTTTTTCCGCCGGCGCCGCGCTGCGCGCGTTTTTCCGCCAGTGTGCACGGGCCTTAAAATCGTGCACAGACCGATCGTCTCGCGGCAAGAGAATCCCTGCCGCGCGGCAGCCTCGGAGGCTCGCGTTTTGCCGCCCGCGGCGCGCAGCGCGCGTTTTTCCGCCAGTGTGCACGCGTGCACGCGCCTTTACTGCCGCAGCCGCAACCTGTGCATATTTGGGTGTGCCCATCTGGCTCTACCGCGTAGCTGTGATTCCCCGTGACAATTTGGTGGAGGTGCTGGGTAGGTTGAATTAACGGCGGTAGTTGTCGGTGCGGCTAGGAGTATCTTACCGGAATGGTAACGGCGAAACCCAACCTCCGACAGGGAAACTAAGGGATGCAGCTCTTAGAGGTGACGCTGCATCTTCCACTTCCACCTCAAATCCTCTCCTCGTATTGCCGACACGACGAAATCTCATTGATGTTGACGTTGACGGCCTAACTGTTCCCGCACTCGTCGATACCGGAGCACAAATCTCTGTGATGAGCGATCAACTTCGTCGGCGCCTTAAGAAAGTAGTTACTCCCACCTTTCCTGGTATTATTCGTCTCGCTGATGGAAGAAGTCCTGCCGTCATGGGAATGTGCACAGTTCGCATCACCATCGCCGGTCATCACATATCTGTTCTGTTCACTGTTCTCAAGCAATGCCCTAACGACGTTATTCTCGGACTCGATTTCTTGTCGACCCACGCAGCCCTTATGTTGTGCAAGAGCGTCCTTTAACTTGAGCTTCCTCAACTTGCCGATCTTCCAGCGTCGCCGTTACGCCGCTTATGCTCGGTTGTCACCGCAAGCCGCCACTTGTGTTGCCTTGACGACCGCATCTCCTGTTCCTGACGGTGACTACGTAGTCTCTCCTGTAGTTGACGTGCTGTTGACCCGTAATATTGCTAAGCCTCATACCCTCGTGTCTGTTGTCGACAACCACGTGCAACTCCCTCTCCTCAATTTCAGCCACTTGACCCAAGCTCTCCCGCAAGGTATCTCAGTGGCCAACCTTTCCCCACTTGGCGAATGCGACATCACGGCGTTAGATGCCGACACAAGTTCTCCCTTCCTCGCAAGAGATCAAACAAGGCCGTTCTCCGAAGAAATCACCAAGATGATTGCCCCTGATCTTCCGACCTCTAAAGCTACGGAACTGCACTATCTCCTAACGACCTACAGTGACATCTTCGACTTCAATGACCGCCCTCTAGGACAAACGTCGCTTGTAAGTCATCGAATACATACCGGTGATGCTAATCCTATAAGAAGGCGGCCATATCGCGTGCCCCATTCCGAACGCCAGATTATACAACACGAAGTTGATAAGATGCTCTCCAAAGGTGTCATAGAAGCTTCTTCAAGTCCGTGGGCGTCACCTGTCGTCCTTGTTAAAAAGAAGGATGGCAGCTGCAGATTTTGCGTCGACTATCGCGCCTTGAACAAAATCACACGCAAAGACGTATATCATTTGCCTCGCATCGATGGCGCCATCGACTGTCTTCACGGTGCCCGATACTTCTCTTCCATAGATCTGCGCTCAGGTTATTGGCAGATTTCTGTTGACGACTTCGACTGCGAAAAAACTGCCTTTATCACACCGGACGGCCTGTAGCAGTTCAAAGTCATGCCCTTTGGACTCTGCAATGCCCCAACAACGTTCGAACGTATGATGGACTCTCTCCGTCGTGGCTACAAATTGTCCATCTGTCTGTGCTACTTGGACGACGTCATTGTGTTCTCACCAACGTTTGAAAGTGACCTTACCCGCTTGGAGACTGTAGCAGGCACGTAGGCAAGGGGGGGCCCAGGGGGGCCCGGCCCCCCCCCCCCGAAATTTGTCAAGTCACCCATTATTGCAGGGGTATAGAGGCGCAAGTAGAAGTAGCGAGGTGCGCATTTAAACATATTAAAAACAAACGATAGTCAAGGAACTCACTAAAAACAGCTACCCAAGAACCTTTATTCCGAAAGCACTTCAGTTCCAAAAGCACGGCTACGCTTGTCGAGAATTCAGCGTCCGGCTCCTGAATCAACACCACAACATAAACACCACCCTCTCCCATATGTCTGAGGCGTTAGCGAAACCATCGCCCGTATTCTCTGAAAAGAAGGCATCCGTGTGACTCACAATCCTACGAACAGATGTTCTCTACATATTGCCAAAGGCCGTTCACCGAAAGAGAGAGCCCAAGGCACTGTATACAAAAATGCGATGCGAGCTACATCGGCGAAACGAAAAACCTCAAAGAAACATTTCGACAGCACAGGAATGACCTCTGCAATTTTGCAAGAGATCGCAACCCGACAGCCGAACATTCCCAAGACAGCGAGCACAGCATCAGTCTTCCTGAAACAACGGTCATACCAACTGAAACTAATTATCGGGAACAGTTACTGCTTTGTTATTGCTGAAAAAGACAGTAAACTTCGCAACGCAGGACATTTTCATATATGTTAGACCAGCTTGTTCGAAATGAAATTACCAGGGTGAACAAAATGTTGTCATACGGCTTCGAAACCAGTGAAAACGACGTTATCTGCCCGCACTTCGTGCGAATTTTCTTCGTCGCATCAGTTATGTTTAGGAAGATGGTTGGTTGGTTCCCAGGCAGCACGCAACGTAGGGCCGATATTGGTTTTATGGCGGCAAAGTTCGGCCCATCCACGGCCTAATGTTGCCGACAGCGAGCCAGTATCGGCCACGCCGCCGTCAATGACTGGCAACGTCGGGCTACTATAGCCGCTGCCCCGCCGATATCGGCAGGCCGTCTACTGTAATCGGCAACATGGGACCGCTTGTGCCGCGTTACTGCCGACATCGGCTGAGGCGATGGCTTTCAACGGCAACTATGGCGCCGATTTTGCCTTTCTACAGACAATATGGGCTGGCCGACGCCATGTATCGGCAACACTGTGCCAAGTATGCCACCTTAAAGCCCCCGTCGGCTAGCCGATAACTTTCTCCGGCAAATGTGGCGCCGATTTTGCCGCTCATCAGAATCACCTGAGGAATGGCGAATTTGGCGCGATATTTGCCCAGGAAGATTATTTCACAGGAGACACTGAGTCATTTCTGTTGTCCTGGAGGCAACGTCGACTACGCCGCAGCCTTTCATGGTTGATATCGGCCGGGCCTCTTTGGAAGCCTGCTGTATATAACAATAGAGATCCGATCGACACAAGCATGACCGAAATTCACTTGAGAGATTCGACGTAAGAATAAGATGTTGAGCTTCATATATTCATGTATACGCGTTTCAGTGCCGGAACATAGCGCACGTGCGTTTTGAGCAGCATATATGACATTATGTTAGCGCGCATTGTTTTTAATAAGCAGGGCACACAAAAAACATGCATATGAACTATTCATATATACATCTATAGGCTGTTTTGCGGGAACTTAGCGAAACAGGCTGGCGCAACAGTTAACATTAGCCAGAAGGATCGACAAGCATGGTGGAAAATTATCTGACAGCGCGCATGTCAGAAAATTTAAATTCATAGAAATTGAACTAGTTCGTGCATACATCGATGGGCATAACCAGCACTCATATGTTCAAACAAAGATAAACAGTTGCAAGCGGCGCTATACTACTGACATTTAGCAACCTATGGAAGGAAAAGGCACATGGAGGTAACAGCGCGTGGACAAAAAAAGGTCTAGCGCCGACTTTATGGTGCGCTGAAGCGGAGATAAACTCGCCATATGCAAAAGAACGGTATACAGAGCTAACATTGCGACAGCGAGGAGACAATACTGATCTAGTGCTAGTTCTATAATGAGAGGACCATGAAATACATAGACCCATTTGTATTGCAAATTCAAATGAAGTGCTCTTGTCAAGACCACGACATTTGCGAAAAAAGCAAAAACGAAAAATACCAAGCAGTGATATGGCAAGCATTTTTCATCTCAAAGGTGGCAAACAAAGGCACACACCTATAATTGATATAGAGAGAGCTTTTCTGGTGAGTTCTACTAGAGTGTATCTGATCACAGAGTGTTCTTGTGCAGGCGATCTGCGTATCTTATGTTATATAAAAACAGCAAGCATGCACTGAAAAAAAATCAGTTGAAAATCAAAGCTCTCTTCTGTTCCCTAGTTTCTTCATACGTTTGAGCAGGGTTACAGCATAAACCAGCCGTCCTAAGTCAAGCTGTTGTTGACCACGTGGCCCTCCACTACATTTCATCAGTGCGTTCGCGAAACTAGTGCATTCCTTTCAAAAACAGCTCCTGTACAGCGCAACGCATGTATCGCAGCTCGCATAAGCTCAGCAAAAGAAAATAATTGTCTACTGGTCGGGTAGACAATGCACCTCCATGCTCTCTACTACCACGCAGATACAATAGGCTAATAATTACTTAATATGTCCACGCCATTGTGTATAATTCATGCTTTCTTTTGCTTTTTTGTGTAACGTCCGTTAGTGCGTTCTTTCCATACATATCGAATTCGTTTACACATCGGCCATCGGTTACGTTGTACTGGTTAGATGAGCAGAATATATCGAGCTTGAGTGCATGCTCTGTGCAGTGTGTCGGATTTATCACTGACGTTCGTATGAGACTATGGCGTTGATATAAGCGCACATGTGCGTATTCTGATATTTAACAACTCATTTATTTATAACCAATAAGGGCAAAAGAAGGGCGCGTAGAGACAGAGTCATCGCAGTATTTCTTGTCGTGCGGAAAGGCAGAACGTGCATGTCTTTCGTGCGCTGAAGAAAATGGCAGGAATTCAAACAGAATGGCGGCGCCGTGCGTCCTCGCTACGTTTGTTGCGTGCAGTGCAGCATTTCGCTCTCGTTTTTAGCTATAGTGGGTGGTTCAGTCTCTGCGAAATCCTGTGTTACAAGTAGCTGGCAAGAGAACACATGCGTGCCAGCATACGCCACAGGCTGCACTGAGCTGCACTTAATGCAGTCCCGGCGGGTGTCCCCGCCATTGTGCAAAAATGTTTGCCCCACAGACATGCTGTCTTCCACGTTTTGAGACAGCTACAAAAAAAAAAAAGGAAAGCAAGAAAAACGAGCGTGCTCTGCCGAGAAGCAACCTAGCACGTGCTAAGCCAGCAGCAACTAAACATAAAAAAAAAGTGTGTGGGGAGGGGGGCGCGCGTCCCCTCCCGAACTGGCCACCTTTGTCACGGCCCCCTCCGTGAACATCCATTGTGCTCATCTGCAGTTTGCAAAGAATGTGGTTCTGAACCTGCTTTTGCTGGCGTTCGCTGCCTTCCGAGGGGGAAACCACGAGGAACTCTCTCCGCGCTCTCTCGTCGCGGCTGCATCGCTACCAACGTGCAAGGTGTAAGAACGAGTTTCAACGGCTGCACGCAGTCTGTCCACGCGTTTATCGTTTATCATGTACCGCATTTATCGATCATTCAAGTTGATTCCTTGGCGAGTGTACCTCCTAAGACAATGCCCATCCCAACTGTGACATCGGTTGTATATGAACACAAGCCTGTGCCTTTTGGTGAGACTACAGTGTCGTCGCCGAATTTGTATTGCGGACTCACAGCTGAAGAGTGCAGAGCGGATGCCAAAATTCGGTAAGTTGCTGGCCAGTTTTCAAAATGGGATGTGGCACATATTGTTGTGATGTTAAAGCACCGGTTCCACTTTATATATTATTTGTGTCGTGAGGTGCGTAGGCTCTTTATTTTCGAATAAAGAGCCTACGTACATTGTCCCAAAGCAGTTTTACTTCATGCAGTTAATCCTGTGCTTGTATCAAACACCCTTTGTGTGGTGACTTGCAGCTCTCGTCTCGTAACATTATCTTTTCTTGCGCGTATTTTTAAAGGTAATGTGATACCGAACACGCGCTCCTTGGTGCAGGACATGTGCGGCAGTTCGGCACGCGATGGCGTTTTTAAAGTAGCCTTGAAAAGATGTTCCTTCTCTAATATCTGCTTATAATGCACCTTACACCTATCATTTAAGAACATTTTTTGCCTAACGACCCCATCCCTGGGGTGTGTCGTGTTAGCTCACGTCTACATGTTTTCCTTTACGATGTATGCCAAAAATATTAAATTTATTATAATGCAAGATGCACCTATTTCAAGTAATGTGCCGCTTTTAAAATTGCTTTGCAACAGATCCTTTACTCACGTTTTTCCCCCTAAGGTATCTAAAGCGACACTACACCAAGATCTCGGGGTTGGATATTGAACATAGATTCATTATATTTAAAAGGACGACTTTCTTTTGTTATTTTCTAAAGTAGTGCCCGATTATGAATGTTTCTGATATTTCTTGTATTTCCGCGTTTGTTCATGAGTCGCACATAAGTTGCATGGAATTATAGTATAGTGCTGATGTGCTCCACAGCTGTGCTAATTTTCACGCCTTTTCCCGCAGGTTCCACCCTTGCCGAAGCTTTTCCACTACGACGGTGCAACACGAGAATGGCATATTATCAATGCAGAGTTCATAAAATAAATGAAATAGTGCTTTTCCCTATAAACCTCTCTTGTTGTGTTATTTGTTTTGGTGAGAACGCATTAATAGAAACTACAGAGGATCCACTTAGCCCCACTTATTACTGTGTTAATAAAGCTTTCGCGTATGCATGAGAGGCACATTTACACAAACTACTGTTGGTCCTTCGAAAATGTGAAAACAAAAAATAAAATTATCGCAATCCAAACGGCGCGACACACGTGGGGTAAACTACAAACACCATAGTGGCTGTGAACGGTCGCGCAAGGGGTTTCCCGATGTCGGCGGGGCCGACAACACGCCAAAAAGCCTGAATGCCCGCAACATCGGCCAATGCTACCAAGCCAAATCCGACCCTTCCTGGCTGGCCAAATTTGACCCATTCTGGCTGGCCAAATTTCGCCCACGCTGGCTGGCCAAATTTCGCCCACTCTGGCTGGCCAAGTTCGACCCATGGTGGCTTCGCCACAGTGGCGCCATTCTGGCTGGCCGTCATCGGGCACATGTGGGTGAAAGTAGCGCGAGCGCGATTTGCCGACTTAGGCCCGATATCGCTGCCGACTTTGGCCGACTTCACGCCTACATAAGTCCTGTGTTGGCGTGCTGCCTGGGTTGTGTCGGGTTTTCTGGGCAAAAGCGACCATGGCTATATTGCGCGAAACGAGGATTCCCATCTACGGTCAGGGCGCTCGGTAGTTGGATAGTTTCAAGGAACAGTGCAAAGAATGACAGGACATACAGAAAAGGATAGCGTTGACTCCACCGGTGGATTCCCTGAGGAAATGTCCTTGTTAACGAGAGGAGCGGTGTCTTTGTTGCTGCAGAGCTAGCAGGCCACATATTCCGGGCGTCATTTATACAATCGCATAGTGGCGGCAACTTAGGGAGCATTCATGTGCTTTATCTGATAGCTGCGGCGCGTGGGAACACGCACGCGTACGGCTTTGCATTGCCGCAGACGCAGAGTTTTTCCATGACCGGACGGCGGAAGCTAACGGAAAGCTTGAAAAAGGGGACTTTCCTATGGAAAGCGATGGCTTCGACGACCCATTAACCCGTTCAATCCCCCTGGCAACTCTGCGAACCCGACCACCCTTTTTCCGCCGCCTGTGTCGTGGGGAGGCGCCCGCGTGGCGGAAGGAGTAAAAAGGGTATAGACAAACAAGGTAACTAGGGTCGCTTGTAATTCTGCGGAAGGTACTGTGAACCACGTTCATTCCACAGATAGATGACCTGAAAGCTTCCCTGAAACGGCGCTTTGCAAGCCATCGGAAAACACTGCAATGTTTGCAATTTGTGTTGCCAAAGCACGCCTCCAAGGCCTTTCATTTTTTACTTCAGAGATATGACAATAGCGCATATCGTTACGCTAAAAGGTGAATGGGAAATCTGGAAAACTAAATGGCAAGCCATGCAAGAGGAGGAACTTCCCCGCTCTATGACGGGCGCTTTACCTGAATGCAACAAAGCCCTCTTGCAGAACTTTCACACACTCAAGATATTGGCGACAATCACAGCGAGCACAGCTGCTGCAGAACGCAGCTTCTCGACACTGAAAGAGTAAAAATATATTTGAGGAGCTGAACAGCTGCAGAGCGGCTTAATGGCCTGGCTCTTATGCCAATTCACCGGATGCAAGTCAGTGTCGACGAAATTTTCACCGTGTTTATAGAGAAACCGCGACGCATGAAATTGGCAGGGTGAACCACTTTTTCGGCCAAGCTGCATGGTCGTTTTTTTCTCTTTTGCATTGGCTTTTACTATATTGTAAAACCACTCGCAATGTCGTTCTTTGATATTGCTTCCTAAAACGAATGTTAGCGTTCTGCATCTTTTGTGTCACGAAAGCATCCGTGTTTTTTTTTTTTTTTGTGGTTAGAAATTGTTTTCATGAATATGTCTGTTTTTTTTCTTTTAAGAATTGCTCTCATAAAGTGGCTCACGTTCTTCTCGCGTGCCTGTAATTGAGACAAAATGTGAGAAATTGAGTAAAGAAAGCGTCCGACAAATAATCTTTTTATTTTCTGCAAATCCGTAGGTGGGCGCGAGATTCCTTTGCTTTGCTTTTTTTTTTTTGTCGCTCCTTTTTCCGTCACTAAGTCTTTAGGGCCCTTCTTCGCCCAGATTACTTGGTTAGACAGTACTATTTCTCGTGCACACGCACTAGCTTTACTGTAGTGTCAAAAAACTTCCTTTCCATCTCGGATTAACTCTCCTCTTGGGTTGCATTGCACTCTGTTCTCTTTCTCGTCTAATAATTAAGCGCCTTCTATATTCCCGGGCAAGTTTTTTTAAGCATTGTATAATAATGACCATGCAGATATCGACGCTGTTGTCGCCCCTTTTTGTTATGTAATACCCTGAAAAGGGCCTTTAAAGGTGATTGAATGATGATGATGATCATGATGATGATGCTTTTGGGCCCACCCCGAAAAAAAATCCTGGCTACGTGCCTGGACTGTAGTGAATGGTCTGAATTTACTAGGAA
Source organism: Hyalomma asiaticum (assembly GCA_013339685.2). Classification (NCBI taxonomy): domain Eukaryota; kingdom Metazoa; phylum Arthropoda; class Arachnida; order Ixodida; family Ixodidae; genus Hyalomma; species Hyalomma asiaticum. Next base: position 12,973,462 of record CM023482.1, read on the forward strand.
CTTTTTTGTGTGTGGGAAAATTGGTGTGCATCTTTGAAGACATTCATGCACCGCTACGAAGCCAAATCCAGGGGCAGATGGCGTGCTCGGCGGCGGCACGGAAAAAAGAAGAGGCTCGCGCGGTGCGCGCGCAGAGAGAGAGCTCGTGGTGCAGAAGAATACGGCAGACGACCGCGTTCCGAGCTCCTGCGGCTGTTCCTGGGCGGACCTGCCTGCTGACGACGCGCCTGCCTGTCAGTGCAGACGCGCGAGGGTCCCGGCAGTGACGCCGCGTGGAGCAGGCATAGGCATTGCCTGCTCATCTGGGCTCCTGAAGCGGCTTGCGGCCTCATCCAGGAGAGGCCTAATTGGAGGACCAGCGCCGGGACGCCTCCCGCGCGAGGTGAACCACAAGTGCGGCTGGCCACGATAGAGCAGCCGTGGGCCGGCACCCGCTGTAGCTGACGCTGTGACGCCACCGTGGGGAGTCGTCGCCTCCGCCGACAGTCGACGCGACGCCGACTTGCCTCCGGACGCTGCTGTGTCAACACGCCCACCGACGAGGCAACGACTGCGCCGTGACCGAACTAGTGAGGCGTCGTTCTTTGTTTTCTTGGACTCCGCATGTCGTGGACCATAATCCTATTTCTGTTCCGTAACGTTTCTCATTTACTACACCAGTGTGCATGACGTACCCATCCCCATCGTCCTGTCATATAAATATGCGTTATTTGTTCCCTCTTACGCTCCCGTGTCCTCTCAGTGCCTTTCTCGTCTGACCACGCACAAGCATTCGTGACGAACGTCCCTCTTATAATCCTTTACAGAGACCATTGGAGTTTTTCGTCGTGCGGGACTGCAGCTAAATTCCAAGAAGTGTAACTTCGGCAGACAACAAATTACTGTGCTCGGTCATCTTGTAAGTACTGCCGGTGTCCAACCTGATCCTGACAAAATTACCGCTGTCAAAAACTTCCCTGTCCCTTCTTCTGCTAAACATGTTCGTAGCTTTGTCGGATTATGTTCACACTTCTGACGTTTTATACGCAATTTTGCCATCGTCGCCCGACCCCCCACCCCCCGACTTTCTAAAGAAGGATGTGCCTTTCACGTGGGGCAGCGACCAAGCGGCTGCATTCTCGAAGCTGATCAACTTGCTGACCTACGGAAGTTCGTACAGATGCCAGCGGGCATGGAATCGGCGCCGTCCCCGCTCAGCACCAGCGCGGTCAAACTCGTGTTACTGCATACGCCAGCCGCCTTCTTTCCACGTGTGGGCGCAACTATTCAATCACAGAGTGTGAATGCCTAGCGTTGGTTTGGGCTGTCGCAAAATTTCGCCTGCATTTGTATGGACGCGCATTCTCAGTTATCACCGACCACACGCTCTTTGCTGGGTGTCATCCCTCAAGGACCCGACGGGACGCCTGGGTCGCTGGGCTCTAAGGCTACAAGAGTGTACTTTTGACGTCATCTATAAATCTGGTAGGCTGCACCAGGACGCCGATTGTCTCTCCCGCCATCCAGTGGATCCTGCTCGCTGCGCTGATCATAAAAATGACTCTTGTGTACTTGCCATATCTGACTTACGCGACATCGGCACAGAGCAGCGTCGCGATGACAACCTCACGAGCACGATTCAGCAAATCTCCTCCGGACGTTCCGACCCTTCTCTCCGCCAGTACCGCGATGCAGTTCTGTACCGTCGGAACACGAAACCTGACGGCCCGGAATTTTTTGCTAGTTATTCCCCGACACCTACGCATCACCATCCTTCAACAGCTACATGATGCTCCGACTGCGGGACACCTGGACATTTCACGCACCTACAACCGCGTGCGACAGCGATTCTTTTGGCCTGCATTGTATCGTTCTGTGCGCCGATACGCTGCTACCTGCGATTCATGTCAGCGTCAGAAACGCCCTACCTTCCCCAAGCCGGCCTGCTTCAACCTATCGACATCCCGCCGGAGCCTTTTTTCCGCGTGGGCCTTGACTTGCTCGAACCTTTTCCTACATCGCTATCCGGCAACAAGTGGATTGCTGTCGCAACTGACTAGGCCACTAGATTTGCCATCACGCGCGCAATGCCCAGTAGCTGCGCTTCAAATGTTGCAGATTTTCTGCTCAATGACGTAATACTTCAACACGGGGCTGCGCGCCAGCTTCTTACGGATCGTGGCCGCTGCTTCCTTGCAAAGATAATTGACGAAATCCTGCGCAGCTGCTCTAATGCACATTGGCTTACGACAGCCTACCATCCACAGATGAACGGTCTTACCGAGAGGCTGAACCGCACTCTCACGGATATTCAAAAGAAGAGGCGTGCAAGACACGGACACAAGGAGAGCAGTGAACAACACGAACGGCGTTCGTGTTGTTCACTGCTCTCCTTGTGTCCGTGTCTTGCACGCCTCTTCTTTTGACTATGGACTGTTACCAACTCGTTGAACTTTGTCCTTTTGAGCTCTCACGGATATGTTGTCCATGTACGTCTCCGCCGATCACACGGATTGGGACGCCACCCTACCTTACGTTACTTTTGCCTACAACACGCCCAGACATGATACCGCCGGCTATTCGCCGTTCTTCCTTCTGTACGGTCGCCACCCTGCGTTGCCGTTCGAGACGCTCCTTCCTACCGATGCCTCCGTACCAACCGCCTATGCTCAGGACGTCGTCTACCGTGCCAGGATGGCTCGCCACATCGCTCACACTCGGCTACGTGCTTCGCAGGACCTCCAAAAAGATCGGTATGATAATCGGCACCGCGACGTAGATTACCCTCCTGAATCTCTGGTTCTACTCTGGACGCCGTCTCGAAAACAAGGCCTTTGCGAGAAGCGCCTCCATGGCTACACAGGACCCTACAAAGTTCTCCGGAAGCTCAACGATGTCGACTACCTCATCGCTCCGCTACAACATTGCCCCTCTTCTCCCTTTACGTCTGCTACTGAAGTTGTCCACGTGTCGCGGCTAAAACCATACCGCACCACCAGCGCTGTTTTAGAAGGCGCCGGGACGGCGCTCCGCCCGCCGGGAGTGATGTTACGAGGCGCACCGAACCGAGGCTGTCGAATGAACGATCGGCTACGCGAAAAGGAAGAAGAGACGGACCGCGTGCGATTCTGGCAGGCTTACTGCCGCAGCTTATGCATATTTGAATGTGCCCATCTGGCTCTACCGTGTAGCTGTGATTCCCCGTGACAATGGTAGGCCTGAAAACCGATAGGGGACCAGGCAAATGAAACATCCCGAAAGACTGCCGAGAAAATCTATTTCCCCCCTCCCTCGAAACATGCATCCCATATTCTACGCAGAGAGGAGCGAAAAGAGAGCACAAATGCTTTGGATCAATGGCCCACAAGTCGGTTGCGTACGTGGACGCGGCCAGTGGCAAGTCGGACGCGGCGGTCACCTCGGTGGTCGACGGCCAAGGTGCCCCCCTATCGGCCGCCCCCATTAGAAGCCGCAACACGGAAACGGCTGAAGAACTTGCGATAGCGCTCGCTTGCGTTGGAACAAAAGCTCATTTTATAATCAGCGATAGCAAAACGGCTGTCTGGAATTTTGAAAAAGGTCGGATCTCGCCAGAAGCGGCAAGGGTTCTGTCCGGTATCTAAACAGAAAAATTAGCCTAATTTGGACCCCAGCACACACGTCCGTTCCTGGCAACGAGGCGGCCCACGAGTTAGCCCGAGCTCTCTCCTTCCGGATGACTGTGGAGCCGCCAGACTGCCAGAACATGGACGAGCGTCTGCAAAAATTATCGGCTACTTCGGAGAGTGATGCCACCACCGCATAAAAGCCTGAACAATAGGGAGGCAGTCGCATGGCGGCGCCTGCAAGCTAGAAATTTTGTAAACCCGGTCTGGGCATATCATGTTCAGAAAGATGATAGGCCAAACGATAGTTGCAAGCGCTGTGGGGCGATTGGGACCCCCGACCACATAATATGAGGGTGTGATAGCTCCCATGGGGCTAAATCCAATATAAATTGTAGAAATGCCTGGGAAGCCTCTCTACAATTTATATTGTAGAGAGGCTTCCCAGGGCTCTCTACAATACGCATTCGAAATGGGCACCGATAATTTTATGACACACACTCTACGTGGGCCAGGACATACCGTCTGTTATAGTGTTTTACATAATCACATCACACAAGCAGACAAACACGGGCTAACTTGCTGTAGCACGACTCGCAGCAACCGACCACACCGTGCATATCGTGGATAAAGGTACATTCCAACAGCATTTGTAGTAATGACTGTGCGTAATCACTTGCGGTGATTTTGTATGTATAGTGTTGGGTATTTGGCCCTATAACATTATGATAAGCATGGTGCACGGCTATGGTGCACGGCTGACGCAAACGAGGCGGGTTCAAGCCCGGTTGCGGTGGTCGTATTTTCGATCACAGTTATTATTAACTTGTTACTGTTCTTGCTGTCGTCATCGTCCATTACCTGCGATACCTTAGTGGTGCACGTGGGCGCCCTAGCACTTCTCACATTCTGTCGTCGTCACCGCCAACGTACATGAGCTTATTCGCGATGGATGGATGGATGGATGCTATGAGCGCCCCCTTTGTAACGGGGCGGTGACATGTGCGCCACCAGGCTCTTAAGAAAATTTAAGAACTTTTCTTTTTTTCCCCTTTTTAAATTGTCTTCATGCCTTTTAAATCTACTTCAATCAAATCGATCATACTATAGTAAAAACGGAAATTCATAGCCCAGTTCCCTGCCCCTTATGGCAGAAAGTCCATATTTTTCCGCATAACTATTTTTTTCCGCTCTCTCTAGTTTTCTGCCATCAGTATTCTAACCGTCTCCTACTTATTTCAATCGCGGCTATGTTCAGCTTCCCATTGTTCGCCCTAAAACCCAAGGCTTCATGTAGGGTGGTGCCCAAACGTACACCTTCTAAATGCGCGATTCCATCTAAATGCTCGCCACCTAGCGGACGCTCCAGGAGCCAGCCGATCCAAGGTCGACTTCCAAACGCGGCATGTTATCGCATTACCGCGCGCTTAAAGCGGCTCTATAGTTCCTTAATCGACACTATGCCGCCTCGAAGCAGACCGAAAAAGACAAAAATCCTCATCAAAAGACTTTTGTTGCGCGTCTGAGTGCGTATCATAGCGATGCAAAGACGTCGTTTCATCGGTTCCCCACAGAAGCAGCTAGACCACGCTTCGCGCAGGGCAACACGGATTAGGAACTTGCCCATCGGCAAGAAGGTGCTAGTTTGTTCCAGGCATTTCACTCGCGAGGATTTCTTTCTCCCCGGTGAGTATACGTAAGGATTATATCCGTACGGATTATATTTGTGTGTGCGCGTGTTTATTATCATGCGCGCTTTTCGAAGAGCCAGAGTGTAGTTTAGTTTAGGCAAGCGCGTGAACAAAATAGCGACATTGTTTATACGTGTATATCTGGTAACGTTTCCTGAACGTGTCAATTCTTAACTTCCACCGTGGTAATATAATTTTTGGCGTACTTTTGCCCGCATGCATCGTCGTAAGTAATATAAAGCGAGCGCTTGCCTTCGTTCGCCTTCTTGGTCCCATGCGCGCGCGGCGCTTCTTAATTTGTTTGGTGGTTATGGAGGTAATGTGTGATCGTTTAACGTAGCGCGTTTGCATTTCGAGTTCGTCTGGTGAAAATTCAGGATTTATTGCGCTCGTTCCAACTTTTGAGCCCTCGACCTGCTCACCGCGGCCTCTAAGTTTGTTTTCCGGCACTGCACATAGAACTGAACTCTTTTAACACGTTTATAAGTGACGCATTTGTAATCGATGGGGCAACGCCGCGCACAAGTGCTTGCATCTTTTGGAGAGGCCTGCTACGCATGAACACCTGCCTTGTTCAACTTCAGGCTCACTGACCAAATTTCGAAGCTGAGTTTACTCTACTATACAGCTCTTCTATATGCGCAGACAGCTCTGAGCAAATGTTAAGCTCAAGAAATGCTGATAAGATATTTTAATTGGACGTCAAAGTAAATATTCACATGGCGTGCCTACTGACATCGACACTAGTGTGACGTCAGGCTATAGTACAAATTTTGGTGACTTCACGCAGCGGTATGGCAAGTTGTGATGACGTAAGTTAAAAAAACATGCAAAACAGCCGCTCGTGCGTCACTCTCGATCGTATGCTTTCGCCGTTCAGTCGCCGTAGTTGACAGTGCCCGTGAAGCGAGCGAGCGAAGTCGAATAACCCTCTATTTCGTCTGTGCCCGCACATAATCGGAAGGCAAGCTCTCTATGGTGCCGACATTTTGCCCCTGAAATGCCGCGGAGGTCTCGGAGGCCACCTTAGCTTATCGCAGGCACCGGAGCCACGCCGACACCCACCGTGCGTGCCGTACGTTGCATCTAGAACTGTGCCGAAGTATTTGCTGTCGTCGCGGAGTCACTATAAAAAATTTTGTACATTGTTGACCCCGCACTTGCTGCAGACGCTGTGCGCGAGGGACCACTGGGCGAAAACGTCACGATTTCTTGCGGGAACACGTCACGAGGGCTCATTACTATGCACATACTGTGTCGTGACGTCAGGCTACAGTAGGAACCAAAACCGGCTTTTAAAGGCATGCTGTAAATAAATTTTCACGGCGCACTCACGCTTACCAGTGCGTTTTCTGGGCTCTGGGGGGCTTGGCCTTTCATTTCATGCAAAAAAACGCCAACTGAAAATTGTCGTGGCAGTACTCCTTTAAAAAAATTCTGATGCGGGTCTCCGAACAAGTGCGACGTTTGAAAGCACAGCGCAATTATTTCCGATTTTTCTCACTCAAATCGTTTAGGACGATTAATATCATACATTCGGCAGCAAGAACACTTTCGCCTTCGACGAAGCATCGTGATTCGACCCCGCAGTCAAGGAACTTCAGCACAGCGCTAAGCGAAAGCGCGCCCATGACCCTGGATGTAGACGCCATCTTTGTTTACATGAGCAATGTTGCCAGATGAACCACTTTTTCTGGAGTTGCGAATAGTAGCGCACTACCGACACTATTATCGTATAGTGACTCCGCGGAGATTTCGCCCTTGTGTGCGCAGTACAATGTCATCGTAATCTTTTTCTGCGCATTCGCACTCCACTTGGCGTACTAGGTTCCGCACGGCAGGCCTGCTCTGGGCAGCCTTATCCTCTGCGCATGTCAGGAAGCTATACTTTCGGCGAAGGGTTTCACGCGGGCGCACCACTGTGTCCGAATGCCAACAATATTTATGCGTCGGAAGAGCTTCCGGGCCCACCTGCTATCGTCCATGGTGCGCAGGTGCGATTCATAGGTGATCTTGCTCTGAGCTTCGCGGGTCTCAAAAGCCGACCATCCCAAGTCTCCTTGAATCGCCTCTACAGCAACACGCCCGTGGCAGCTGCCAAGCACTAGCCTGCCTACCGCGCGTTGTCCCCGTTCCAGCCATTCTCTTGTATTAGCGGAGAGGCACAGGATGGCATTTGCAAAAGTCAGCCCCGGTACATGCACAGACTTCCAGAGATCGCGCACAAGCACATAGCGGTTGCATCCCCATAGGCACTGTCGGCGTAAGATGTTGCACGCACGGGTTGATGCTGTCTTCAGGTGTTTCTCATGCACCTCGAGTAAGTCGCCCTCCGTTGTCAGGGGCACTCCAGGGTACCGGTGCTGTGCGGCTTGAGGGATGAGATCACCCTTGGGCAGCATCACTTATGGACTGTTGTCAGATGAGCCTGAGAAACGGAGCACAGCTGATTTGGCGGGGTTGAATGCAAGCCCTAGGGCCGCCATATGTTCGGCACATGTTGTTACACGCTTTTGCAGCTGTGGCTCGTTCTCGGCTAGGAGCACAATATCATCCGCATACGCCAGTGCCGGCAGTGTCCACTTCTGCTGAAGACCAGCACATGGGAATGTGAGCCTGAAGCCTATGCCCGACTCGATGAGCAGCCGCTCCATTTCCGATGTGTATAACGTGTACAGGAGTGGAGACAGCTTGGGGGCATTCTTGCTTCAGGCCTCGTCGAACAGCGACTAGTTCTGAACTGCTGCCATTGAAGTTCGCCACCAATGCGTTGTTCGTGTATAGGCGCTCCAATAGGTTTGTCCATTCCTGTGGCATGTCGATTGTCTTCATGCGGTGTAGTAAGGGCTCATGCGGGACGCTGTCGTAGGCTTTTGCTACGTCTAGAAAGCACGCGACGAGCCCCCTAGATTCTCGCCGTGCAATTGGGATGCACTGGGTCAGGGTGAAGACGTTGTCCTCGAGTCGGCGGCCCTGCCGGAATCCGCACTGCAGTTCCGTGAGGTGTCCGTGTGATTCGGCCCACGAAACCGTCCACCTCTTCACGACATGGGCGAACACGCGGTACAGCACGCTCGTGACCGTGATTGGTCGGTAGTCCCTGAGCCGACCACAGTCACCACCCTTCTTTGGCACAAGACAAACGCGCCCTTGAAGCCAATCTGTGGGTATGGGGTCGCCTGCTACAATGCCGGTGAATATGTCGGCAAGTTGATCACGTGCCTCTGGGCCTAGGCATTTGATCAAGCCTACGGGTGTGTTGTGAAGGCCTTGTGCTGTTTGTGCCCCAATATGGGCTATGGCACGCTTCAGGGCTTGGGGCGTCACGTGCCATGGCGGATCCGTAGGGGAGCTGCTCGGTCAAGGGAGACTTGTTGCTGGCTCTTCAAATGGTGTGTCAGTCGTCTGGTCGTACACTGCTTGTAGATGTCGCGCGTCAGATGTTGAGGGAGGTCTGTGACTGCCATTCCGGTAGCCTCGTCCCTCAGGTCATGTTGGGGTGGCTTGTGGTCAAGTCCCCGCACGTATGACCGGAACCTCCGGCCACTGTCGCGACCCACACGTGTGATCATCTTAAGCTGCCGGTGGTTGGGCTCTGCAATTTTTCTCTGCACAACGTCTTGCATGTAGTGCTTGCACCGTAGGTACTCTTCCCATGTTAGGCGGCAGTCTTCGGCACGGGAGAGCTTGATCGTTCTACGGTGTGCACGGTTTGCTCTTCGTCTTGCTTCCAAGCTTGGCCTGCTTCACCTCCTGGTCCCACCGCTGCTTCCCCCTTGTGCCGCCCCGCGAGCTTGTGCGTACCTCTTGCTCTCGCATGATGCGTCGCAGCGCCTCGATGGACGCGTCGTACGTTGCAGCCCGAGTACACATCTAGCTCTGTTCGAACTTCTCAGCCACTTCTTCATATGCCCGTGTTGGCAGGTAGCGGCGGGCTGGGTCACGTGTCTCCACTTCTCTATGGCCCCAGGTGGATGACGAGAAAGACAAGTGCAAGCGGTTATGGTCACTCCCTAGGCTGAAGCGCCCATCCTCGCCTATGCATCCCTAGCAAAAATTCTAATAGAGACTTGTATTAGTCTAATAAGTTTTCTATTAGTCTTATTAGTATTGTATTAGTCTTATAGGAATCTTTACTTGTCTTATACGTGTTTGCATTAGTCTAATACAGTGTTCTATTAGCCTTACTAGTTTAATATGCTCTATAAGACTTTTCTAAATTTGTCTAATGGATCTTTGCTCAAGCAAGGTGGCTAGGACTTCAGATAACTATTCAAACACAAAATTTGCAACTCAGTAATCCTTTAAATAGCTTTATTAGTTCTTATTAGTTTACACAGTAAAAAATTTACACCCTTAAGGGTAAATGAGGAACCTAGAGATGTATGATTTCTTGGCAATTTGGCATTGAATATTTGGTGGGTTTAGATTAACAGATATGTGTGATGCACAGCTACTAGTTAGCCTATCCTTGATCGGCAGATGTCCTGTATATCCTTATTTTGTTATTGCGCATAACATTAATTTCCTCACTGACACTGCATAGCAGGTAACGAATCTGGAATATTGTTACAGGAACGTCGAGTGACCAGGCACCGCGACTAGCAGCTATATGCAGGCTATCAGCAGCGGTTGCAAAGCAGACCGTTCCCGCTCAGAGTCCGAGCCAATTGCGAGCTTCCTCCTCTTCTCTCCGTCGATGGTGGCCACGCGCATCGGCCGAGCTCCTCAAATGCGCCATGCGTGTAGCATGATCCCCCGGCGGCAGAAGCGACGTCTCGGAGCATCTAAATGTCATCAGCTGGAGGTTGATATGCCTTCAACCGTGTAACGTGCACGATATCACGTGTCTGTGAAGTAGGCGAAGCAGCTTGGGCGATAGGCGCGATTTCGTAGGTAACGGGAGTGACCTCACGAATCACTCGGTAAGGGCCTGTATACCGCGACAGCAGTTTTTCCGACAGGCCCACGTGACGTGTCGGAGACCACAAGAGGACCAAAGAACCAGGCGGAAAGTGCACGTCTCGGTGTCTCCGGTCGTACAAGCGCCGTTGGCTCTCTTGGGATGTCAAAAGGCGGTCACGGGCAATTTCTCTTGCGTGGGCAGCTCGGTCGAGAGCATCAAGGGCATATTGACAGGTGGTCCCCGTGACAGCAGGTATCGACGCGTCCAGAGGAAGGGCTGGTTCTCGGCCGTATAGAAGAAAAAACGGAGAATAGCCGGCGGTGTCGTGACGCGAGGAATTGTATGCAAATGTAACATACGGGAGGGCGAGGTCCCAGTCAGTGTGGTCTGACGAAACATATTTGGCAAGCATATCTGTCAGAGTGCGATTCAGGCGCTCCGTGAGGCCATTTGTTTGCGGGTGGTACGACGTGGATAACTTGTGCCGCGTTGCACAGGACTGCAAGATGTCTGAGACGACCTTGGAGAGGAAAGTTCGGCCATGGTCCGTGAGCAGCTGGCGTGGTGCCCCATGTAATAAAATTACATCTTGCAGGAGAAAGTCTGCGACATCCGTGGCAGAGCTGGTTCGGAGCGCGCGGGTAATAGCGTAACGCGTAGCGTAATCTGTGGCTACTGCGATCCATCTGTTCCCCGAGGTAGAAAGTGGAAAAGGGCCAAGTAGATCCAAGCCAACGCGGAAGAATGGCTCCGTGGGAATGTCTAGCGGCTGGAGGTACCCGGCTGGGAGCGTCGATGGCGTCTTGCGGCGTTGGCATTTCTCGCACGCTGCTACGTATCGACGAGCGGAGCGAGCAAGTCCAGGCCAAAAGAAGCGTCGGCGGATCCGGTCGTAGGTGCGTGACACACCGAGGTGTCCGGCGGTGGGAAGGTCATGGAGTTCGTGGAGGACTGCCGAGCGAAGGTGTTTGGGGATCGCGAGCAGCAAGGATGGACCGTCTGGGCGAACGTTATGGCGGTAGAGATTGATTGATTGATTGATTGTGTTTTGGTTAGGAAAGGACGCTAATTTCTGCAGCCCATGTAGGGAGCACGGCTAAGCGTCCGTGGGGGTGGGGGAAAGGGAGTGAAAGAGATAGAGAGGAGAGAAAGGCCGTAGTGGAGGGCTCCGGAAATTTAGACCACCTGGGGTTCTTTAACGTGCACTGACAACGCACAGTACACGGGCCTCTGGCATTTTCGCCTCCATCGAAAATGCGACCGCCGCGGCCGGGATCGAACCCGCGTATTTTGGGTGGCAGCCGAGTACCGTAACCACTACACCACCGCGGCGGACTGGTAGAGAACACCATCCTGAAGGACGAATAAGCGAAGGGACGGGTCGGAAGGTGACGACTCCAGGCGATCAATGATTGCACGCAAGGCAGGATCACTGCGTTGCTCGTCAGCGACATGGAGCGTTGGGAGACAGAAAAAAACGCAGGTGTCGGTGTCAGGGTCAGACAGAGCGTTCGGTTCTTCGACAGGGTATCGAGAGAGGCAGTCCGCATCCTGGTGTTGGCGTCCCGACTTGTACGTCACTGTGTATATTCTTGTAATCGAAGTGCCCAGCGACCAAGCCGGCCGGTAAGGTCCTTCAACGATGAAAGCCAGCAGAGCGCATGGTGGTCTGTGATTACAGAAAATGGCTTGCCATATAAATATGGGCGGAACTTAGAAACTGCCCAGACAAGAGCGAGGCATTCGCGCTCTGTAATCGAATAGTTGCGCTCTGCACTTGTTAGGAGCCGGCTTGCGTAGGCTATAACGCGGTCGTGCCCGTGTTGACGTTGGGCTAAGACGGCACCTATTCCGTGACCACTGGCATCGGTTCGGACTTCTGTAGGGGCGGACGGGTCAAAGTGGGCCAATACAGGTGGAGTCGTTAGGAGCGCTATAAGGTGGGAGAACGCAGCCGATTGCGTGGGTCCCCACGTAAAAGGGACGTCTTTCTTGAGGAGTTCAGTAAGCGGTTGGGCGATTGCTGCAAAATTTTTCACGAAGCGTCTGAAATAGGAACAGAGCCCCACAAAACTCCGCACGTCTTTTACAGACTGAGGAACAGGAAAAGCCGTTACTGCACGAATTTTCTCCGGGTCTGGTCGCACACCGGTAGCATCAACAAGGTGCCCCAGTACTGTAATCTGTCGGCGTCCGAAGTGACACTTCGAGGAGTTTAACTGGAGTCCAGCTTTGCGGAATATTTTAAGAACTGCAGCTAAGCGCTCAAGATGCGTGTCAAATGTAGGCGAAAACACAAGGACGTCGTCGAGGTAACAAAGGCATGTGGACCATTTGAATCCTTGGAGCAGGGAGTCCATCATGCGTTCAAACGTGGCGGGAGCATTGCACAAACCAAACGGCATAACCTTGAATTGGTAGAGCCCATCTGGAGTGACGAATGCGGTCTTTTCTTGGTCTTGCTCATCGACGGAAATCTGCCAATAACCGGATCGAAGGTCTATTGATGAAAAGTACTGGGCACCGTGGAGACAGTCAAGAGCGTCATCGATCCGTGGTAAAGGGTAAACGTCTTTTTTAGTGATCCGGTTTAAATGGCGGTAATCAACGCAGAAACGCCACGTGCCGTCTTTTTTTTAACAAGCACGACGGGCGACGCCCAAGGGCTCGATGAGTGCTCTACAATGCCTTTGCAAGCATCTTGTTTACCTCCTGCTGTATCACTTGACGCTCTGCTGTGGACACTCGATACGGTCGGCGGTGAATGGGGACAGCATCACCAGTGTTTATGCGGTGCTTAACAAGAGATGTCTGAGCCAGTGTTCGATCATCAGTGTCGAATATGTCGCGGTAGGACACCAAAAGGCTGTAAAGGGCGGCTGCTTGTTCAGGTGTGAGGTCCGGCGCTATCATGGAACGAAACGTTTTATCGGTGCAGATGGCGTCCTTTAGGCGCGCTGAAGGATCTGTGCAGACGTCGGCAGCAAAGGTAGTTACATCGTCGTCTGTTAACAAACGGATGGTGGCCACAGATATGCCTCGTGGCAGAACTTGCTTTGCCAACCCAAAATTGAGAAGAGGGAGGCACACGCGTCCACCGGCCAGGGTTATAACTGAGTGCGGCACAGTGATGTCGCGCGCCAGGAGGACATCGATAAGAGGTGTGATGACGTAGTCGCCATCGGGCAACGGTGATGTTGAGGCCAGGTCGACAAACGTGAGGGCTTTAGGGGGTAGGCGAACAAAGGATGTAGAACAGAGGGCGTTGGGGAATTCTGGGCGAGTATCCGGAAGAGAAGGAAGTTCGAGGCAAAGAGTACCGGCAGAACAGTCGATCAGGGCAGAATGCGTTGAAAGAAAGTCCATCCCCAAGATTAGGTCGTGAGGGCATGTGTTGAGAACTGTAAAAAGTACTGGAACGTGATGGCCGGCAATGCCTACTCGAGCAGTACACATTCCAGCGACGGCAACAGTGCTGCCATCGGCGACACGTACGGCCCTAGTAGTGGGAGGCGTGAGAACTTTTCTGAGCCGACGGCAAAGGTCAGCGTTCATTATGGACATCTGGGCTCCAGTATCAATTAATGCGGTCAAAGGAATGTCGTCTATGTGCACTTCAACTAAGTTCTTGTGCGTAATTAGCGTCAGCGGAGGATTTGGGCACAATGAAAATGATGCAGCACTACCTCCAGGCGCTGCATGGTCTAGTTTTCCGTCCGGGGGGCTCCAAAGGTGGTCGGCGAGGAATGGCGGCGTGGTTGGGGCGACGGGGAACGACGGCGCTGAGGTGAAGGCGAACGAGCATAAGAGCGGGTGTCAGGTGCGTCAGATGGGGTGTACACACGACGGGGCGAAAAGCGGGGTGTGTCTACATATCGGCGAGGGGACGAACTCGAGCTCCAATTGGGCGGCGTCCAGGATGTGCGGCAGTAGCGGGATATATGACCAGCTCTGTGGCAGCGGAAGCAAATCGGCTCTTCGTCTGTGGTTCTCCATTCATCCGGATTACGGGATCTTCGTGGAAGGTAGGTGTCGATGCGGGGCGTCGCCATCGAGACTGGTGGTCGGAAGTCAGGTCGGGAGACGGAGTAGGCGGACGGCAAACCGAGGTTGGCAATTTCTTGTCGCACTACGGCTTGAATGACTGAAACGGAGGGAGCTACTTGGTCAAGGGTTCCGTCTAGTGGGCGAGGGTGATATGGCGCTGGAGTGGCAGCTTCAAGTTCCCGACGAACAATGCGCGTCACGCTGTCATGGAAAGGGGGCGCGGGAGCGACGTCTGCGCAAGAGGATGTAGCAGCCGTGTTAGGCAGACGGGAAAACTGTTGCACGACGCGGCGACTTTTGGCCAACTCAAACCGGCGGCATTCTTTAACAATGGCATCAATAGAAGATACATTGTTGTAGACGAGCAAATTAAACGCGTCGTCCGCGATCCCTTTGAGGATGTGGCCCACCTTGTCAGCCTCGGTCATCGTTTCATCTGCTTTTCGGCAAAGCGCAAGGACTTCCTGGATGTACGCAACATAGGATTCGGTTGCCGATTGGACACGGGCGGCAAGCCCTTTACGCGCGATCTGTTTCTGACCTGATGGATTTCCAAAGAGGTCGCGAATCTTTGCCTTGAAAGCTTCCCAGCAGGAGATCTCGGCTTCGTTTGTGTCAAACCAGACACGTGGTGTTCCCCCCAAGTAGAAGATGACGTTCGCGAGCATTACGGTAGGGTCCCAACCGTGGCTTCGGCTGACACGTTCATACATGTTCAGCCAGTCGTCGACGTCGACGCCTTCTTGGGCGGAGAATGTTCCGGGATCCCGCAGATTGGAAACCGTGACATAGGTTGTCGTGGACGCCGCAGTTGTAGATGGCGACGAGGGGTTCTCCTCGGGAGCCATGGCTGAAAACTGGACGGTGCGGCCGCTACGAAGCTCCGTGGCGAGGACGGGGAACGTTCCACCTCCACCAATATATATACGGGAATATATATGCGGGAATATATATACGGGACTGTCTGTGTACAGATGTGAAATAACGTGAACGTTCTCTGTTATATATATTGGTTTGAAATGGTCGAGGGTGTATTTCCATTTGTGATGTTCCTGCGGTGTCTTGTTAGTGTGTAATGCGTGATCACAAATGCAGCTAAGATCAAATGCTGTGTCACTCACAGTGCGATTGCAATTAGCACATGCATCCTCCATTTTTGCTCTACACACACAAAGAGGGTGTCGCCCATGAGCTCACTCCGTGCCCATGGGATAGGTCATTTACACCCTCAAGCGGGTTAAAATTTTATAGTGTATATTAAGCCTCATACGTCTAGGCTATATTAGAACAATACTTTATTTGGCGAAATAAAATACAAGAACACAGACATATAAATGCACATTCGGAGGTCCCGAAGTACAAACTGTCGGGGGGACCTCCTAACAAAAACTAAATGGGGGTCACAAGAATCTCGGCAAACAGTGAAATTATATATTTTATACAATTTCTAGTGCGTCCGCAAAAGAAGGGAGGACTAATCATAAATAAAAGAATCATTATTATAATTACAAATGATAAAATGAGATATTTAAAATGTCAGATGGAAGAAATTACAAATTCACATAAATTCAAACAAGGATAAATATCACGTGCAACCGGCAATGCAGATAAGCATCAAATAAAGGCAAAATTCAAACACTTAACAAATAGGCAAAAGTACATTATCAAAGTGTGCTATAGAAGAAAAAAAAACGTAATGAATTCTATGTGTGTGACAGAATGTTAATGTAATGCTCCTTAGTTCTACGTTTGAATGATAAAAATGAAGATGACTTGATATCTGATGGTAACGAATTCCAAAGTGATATGCCTGAAAATGCAATGGTAAATTTCCCATAATTTGTTCTGACTTTAGGAAGAAGTAAATTAAGTTGTTTTGAAAATCTTGTATTATTGTTATTAATGAGGCTGGAGTAAGAAAAACCTGGATTATTAAGTTCGGTATTTATGAGACGAAACATTAGTAGTAACACCTTATGATACTAAACAACATACGCAAAGGTAGAACATTTAGGGAACTGAATATGGGCGCAGGTGGAGATGTATGCGGTTGAAATGTAATTAATCGTAATGCCTGCTTTTGCAAAATTTCAAGCTGATGAAGATGTGTGTCATATGTATTACCCCAAGCTGAAAGGCAATATGAAATGTGACTGTGTATGTACGCGTAATATAAAGACATAAGGACATTTCGATGAAAGTAAGAGCGAGTTTTTATGATGACGTGAATACCAAATGAGTTTTTTTTTAAATAAGCGATTGAGTATGGCAGTGGAACTTTTATTTCTCATCCAGAACAACACCAAGAAATTTAGTACACGGGGATCTGACAATTACATCATTATTTAAGGATACAGCAATAGAATGAATGAGCAATATTTTTGAGGAATGGAATATCATAAACGTTGTCTTAGATGGATTGATTGTTAGCTTATTCTTTACGCACCAGGAGTGAACATTTGCTATGTCTGTGTTAAGTTTATCCTGCGATGCGCCAGAACTTTTATCGGATGTGAAAATGGTGGTGTCATCAGCATAAAGAAGACAATGCGCATGTGTTAATATTTGTGGCAAATCATTGATGAATATGAGAAATAAAAGCGGCCCAAGTATTGATCGTTCAATTTATGCGGATGATATCACCATATGGATAGGCGATGGTAGCGACGGATACATCGAGCAGAGACTTCAAGAAGCCGTAGTCACAGTGGAGAGATACCTAGAAGGTACGGGCCTTCGATGTTCGCCAGAAAAATCGGAACTCCTTCTATACAGGCCCACGCTCAAAGGTAGGCCTCCCAAATCATACGAAGGCAGACGCCAATATGAAGAAATAAAAGTCAACACCGCGGATGGCAAAACGATACCCACAGTTCAGCAGCTACGGGTCCTCGGACTAATCGTCGAGTCCAAGGGAAGCAACGGGGAAACTGTACGCAAACTAGAAGCCAAAGTCGCTAACGCGATGAGGCTGGTGCACAGAGTTACAAAGAGACACCGAGGCATGGGGGAGGCAAGCGTCTTGCGCCTAATCCAGGCCTTTGTAATTAGTCACATTGCATACGTAGAGGCCTTCCACAACTGGAACAAAGCAGAAACCAACAGAATTAACGCCCTAATAAGGAAAGTCTATAAACAGGCCTTAGGCATTGCGGAATATGCGAGCACGGACCTATATACTCCTAAAATTAGGAATGCACAACACTCTAGAGACTGTCCGCGACCAAAACGTGCAGAAGCATATTGCTAAAACTGGGTATCACATACCATGTTCAGCACGGCGAGAAACGAGACATTCTTAACCCAATCAGAACCCAACTCGTGATCAATACACTCCCCAGAAACATGAGCCCGATCGCTAACAGCGAACGCAGACGTTACAGAGCGAAAGGACTGCTAAAGACACCCGGCACGAGTGACAAATCCTTATTTGTGGTCCCGAGCCCGTACGCCAAGCAGAGAGCACATGCCGCAGCGGTGGTCGACGCGACCGGAAAATGCATAAACGCATGTACAGTCCTAACATTCCGAATAGAATAAGCAGAAGAGGTGGCCATAGCCATGGCCCTTACCTCGACTAAACATAGCGTCGTTCTGAGCGATTCGCAGGTCGCGATCAGAAATTTTGCGGAAGGACGAATCTCGCAACAGGCCCTGCGAATTCTAACAAATAGCCAGGAACTGAAGCTTTCGAAGGAACCCAGATATCTAATCTGGTTCCCGGCACACACAGACACAGACGCATCCAACCCGAAGGAGACGGTTCACGCGCTGTCGCGAGCACTAACCCACCGCGCAACCCAAGGGGCATCCTCAGCGGGAGATGCTGTTGCCGAAGACGAACCAATCAAGGACAGGCTAACCAGTTATGCGGAATACACAAAGTTCTATCGAGACTCGAGGCGGACTTTCCCTCCACCTCATCCAAAATTAGATAGGAAACAGGCGACCGACTGGCGCAAATTGCAAACAAAGTCTTATCCCAGCCCTCTCCAGCTAACAGGATGTTCCCAGAACTCTACCCGGACTGTATATGTAAAGTCGGTAAAACAGAAGAGGCCTCCCTAAGTCATATGCTATGGGGCTGCCCGAATCAGCAAACAGACTCCCCAGAACCTCTCCGGGAGCGATGGCGGAATCTCTGCTCAGCTCCGAACTACAAGACCAAACCTGGGCTATCCAGCAGGCCAGGTAGGCTAAAGGAAAACAGGTTCTTCCGCCCTCCATTCGAGCCGTCTGGCCCGGACCAGCAACTAGCCGGATCTCTAAATAAAGTTGTTTCACTTCGCACACATTGATCCTTGAGGAACACCTATATTTATAATTTTTGATGAAGAAAGAACACCATCAACTTGGACTCTATATGATCTGTCTGTTAGATAGCTACGAATTAATTCTAAAGGCGGCCCAGAAATGCCGTATGATTCAAGTTTGCTTAAAAGAATGCGATGGTCGATGGAGTCAAATGCCTTGGTGAAATCAATAAAAAGAGCACCGACTAAAAGGCCTTGGTCGATGGCTAATTTAACCCTTTCAGCAAAAGTAATAAGCGCTAGTTCAGTAGAGAGCTTCTCGCGAAAACCAAATTGATCATGAGTTAAAAGGTTAAATTTGGACAGTTATTTACTTAGACGATTGCAGATTATCTTTTCGATCACTTTACTAAAGAAAGAAAAAATGCAGATAGGACGATAATTCCTCATGCACTTATGGTCACCTTTTTAAACACAGGAATGAACACAGGTATTATGTTTTCCTATAAGTCTTGTACAAGCTATTAGTCTAATACTAATAAATTCTATTGTTGTCAATAACCTCATAGGCTATTAGTTTTTCTATTGGAATTTTTGCTAGGGTGTGCATTTGCGTGGTGTGGGCCCCCAATTTTGACACTAGCGCATAGTCTATGGTAGTGCGGCTGTTGATGGCACACCAGGTGAATTCACCCTGACAGTTAGCTCGTAGACTGACTATATCCAGGGAAAGCTCCTGTGAACATCGGATCATCAGCTCCCCATTCCGGTCCTGGTATCCGTCTATGCACCAGATGTGCCCGTTGAAGTCTCCTAGCAATAGGATTTCGTATTGTGGAGTCCACCGCTTTACATCTTCGATTATGCATTGTATGACCCTATCGTTGCCGACCCTATCGATGGATGGATGGATGCTATGAGCGTCCCCTTTGTAACGGGGCGGTGACATGTGCGCCACCAGGCTCGTAAGAAGATTTAAAAACTTTTTTTTCTCTCTCTTTAAATTTTCCTCATGCCTTTTAAATTTACTTCAATCAAATCGATCATACCATAGCAAAAACGGAAATTCATAGCCCAGTTCCCTGCCCCTTATGGCAGAAAGTCCATATTTTTCCTATAATTATTTTTGTCCGTTCCCTCTAGTTTTCTGCCACCAGTATTCTAACCGTCTCTTACTTATTTCAATAGCGCCTATGTTCAGCTTCCCGTTGTTCGCCCTAAAACCCAAGGCTTCCTGTAGGGTGGTGCCCAAACGTACACCTGGGTGGATATTTCCGCATTCAGTCAGAACATGCTCCGTCGTTTCCCTATCTTCGTCACAGCATGTGCATTTTTCTTCTTCTTTACTGAATTTCGCTTTATAAATACGCGTTCTAAGGCAGCCCGATCTCGCTTCAAACAATAAAGCGCTTCCTCCTGAATTATCATAAAATGCCTCCCTCTTTATTTCGTTTTTGCCCTCTCGGTAGTTATTCAGAGTCGGTTTTTTTTTCCATCGCTGCCCTCCAGTAAATCTACTCCGCCTCTCTGACTTTTCCCTTTACGCTCTTTGTTGTCAGTTCTCTTAGAGCCGTATATTTACTGGTGAGCCTCCTACTTCTCTTTCTCCACTGCGTGTCAACGCTCTTTCTATATAAATAGCGGAACACCTTCACTGCCCACCTACTCTCTTTCATATTCCTTAGCCTCTCTTCAAACCTTATTTTGCTCTGCGCTCCCCTTGCCTCAAAACTTCCCTTGCCTCAAAACGATTCCATCTAAATGCTCGCCACCTATCGGACGCTCCTGGAACTAGCCGATCCAAGGTCGACCGCCAAAAGCGGCATGCTGTCGCATTCACGGCCGCTCGATTAGCAGCGCACACGTGCGTTTTTATCCGGCGGCCGTGTCGCATTACGGCGCGCTGTAAAACAGCTCTATAGTTCCTTAATCGACACTATGCCGCCTCGAAGCAGCCCGAAAAAGGCAAAAATCCTCATCAAATGACTTTTGTTGCATGTCTCAGTGCTTGTCATCGGGATGCAAAGACAGCAACATGTCGTTTCATCGGTTCCCCACAGAAGCAGCTAGACGACGCTTCGCGCAGGGCAACATGGATTAGGAACTTGCACATCAGCAAGAAGGTGCTATAGTTTGTTCCAGGCACTTCACTTGCGAGGATTTCTTCCTCCCCGGTGAGTACACGGATTATATTTGTGTGTGCGCGTGTTTATTATGATGCGCGCTTTTCGAAGAGCCAGGGTGTAGTTTAGTTTTGGGCAAGCGCGTGAACAAAATGGCGACATTGGTTATACGTGTATATCTGGTAACGTTTCCTGAACGTGTCAGTTCTCAACTTGAACCGCGGTAATATTGTTGACGTACTTCTGCCCGCATGCGTTGCAGTATGTACAGGGTCGTCCACTCTTAGGGTGAACACGGCGCAGCATGGCTGCCTTCTTTAGAACGCCAGCGCTCGCGATGGGACTGCGCGTCGACGCTAATCTAGTGCAGGCGTAGAGGGGCTTGGATCACTCTGTGCGCCTGCACATTATTAGCTTCGATGCGTGCCCACGTCGCAAGCACTGGCGTTCTAAAGAAGGCAGCCACGCTGCGTCGTGTTCACCCTAAGAGTGGACGACCCTGTACGTATAAAGCGAGCGCTTGCCTTCGTTCGCCTTCTTGGTCCCATGCGCGCGCTGCGCCTCATAATTTGTTTGGCGGTTATGGAGGTAATGTGTGATCGCTTAACGTAGCGCGTTTGCATTTCGAGTTCGTCCGGTGAAAATTCAGGATTTATTGCGCTCGTTCCAACTTTTGAGCCCTCGACCTGTTCACCGCGCCTCTTTTGTTTTCCGGCACTGCGCATAGAACTGAACTCTTTTAACACGTTTATAAGTTACGCATGTGTACTCAAATCAGTTGTATCAATATCAGTTACATGCGTCTTTCGGAGAGGCCTGCTACGTATGGACACCTGCCTTCTTCAACTTCAGGCTCGCTGGACAGGCTCTTTATCCTTAAAGAAAATCGTCTGATGCGGGTCTCCGAACATGTACGACGCTTGAGCGCACAGGGCAATCATTTCCGCTGCTTCGCCGCTGAAATCGTTAGGCCGACTAATATCAGATATGTTCAGCAGCAAGGACCCTTTCGCTTTCCACGAAGCATCGTGATTCGACCCCGCAATCAAGAAACTTTAGCTGATGCTACGTGTGGGAGGCGCGCCCTCGGCGCGTGCCTCCCGGCGCGCGAGCTCTCTCACTCTTCCATCTGCTGTCTTATGAGAGAGAGAGAGAGAGACAGAGAGAACGAAAGGCGCGCGTTGACTATGGGAACGCTCTTTCTTTGATGAACGCGCTACCAGCTCGCAAAGGAGAACGCGCCCTCACCCGCGAGAGACAAGCTTGACGCAGGCAGCGTCTTCTAGCGAGTTCCTTGATTGAAAAATACCGACTGCTCGCGCTGGAGAACCGTTCACCGGCCACCCATATATATATACAGGCACTGGATCTTGACTTGCAATGAGGTGCCGTGGGAGATTTCACTTGTGCGTAGTTGAACCATAAGGATTCCTAGCGTGCGCCTTAACTAAGTTAATCCGGAACTCGGCACGATCTACGATGAGCCTCCGGAGCTTCGCCCACTCATCATCATTCACTCCGTGGATATGCTGTGAATTTTTTTGTCTATTAGTTAAAAGCTCGCAAATAATGAAAAGATCGACAATTTGTCTCTAGCAGTTTAGCTTATCTTTTGTGACGCTTCAGTCCTTCTTCTTTCTCTCTGAATTTGCAATGCACACGTGGGCAGATACCTTCAGAAAAGACGAGACACGGAGCATTGACGCGCTGCACGCGCACGAAACCACGCGGCCGCACCTTTACTTCAGTGGTGCCGCCCGCCGGCCAAAGTTGGAAGGCATCACCCACCATGCCACCTCCTCCCATTGGGGCCCCCTACGCTAAGTACACTAGCCAGTATATTCTAGGCACTATACTCTAGGTAGAGTGTACTAGAGCTTCTAGTACACTCCACTCTAGGGGTTAGCAGACTGTCGCCCCATCTGGGAGCTGTAACTGAAAACGCTACTTTCACTGAATCTCGGAGGCGATGTTTACTGCATGAAAGTGGCGGACACAAACGTTCTGGCGGACACAAAGTGGCGGACACAAACACACTGCACGACGCTCTCAACAAGGCATACAATGACGCGCGTAAACTATAGTCGGGTACAATTTTGGAAGGCAGCGGCGTTTTACCCTCAAAGGCGGATGAACACGAGCCTCCACTAATAGGCGCGCAATTCAGGTGACATCATGAGCCGGACGGCCGGGGACGCCGCTAGGGTGGCTAGAATGGGGAGGTGTGAGTACCGGCGGCGCTTGCCTACGGGCGCGCGTGACCCCTCCTCGCACCGATGCCACCAGGGGGAATGTGGCGCTGCCGCTTTCTGCGGGGTTTCTGCGGGCTTCCGGGTTTATTTTATGCTGATGATATTGTCTTATTCGCAAACAGCCGAGATGATATACAACGGCTGGTGAATATATGCGGGAAGGAAGGCGAGGATCTAGGACTAGGATTTAGTGTAACAAAATGCGGATTGATGGTATTCAATGATCCCAACGACCAGGCGGTATCCATACAGGGCCAAGAAATACCGAGAGTAAGCGAATACAAGTACCTTGGCGTATGGGTAAATGAGGGCGATAGATACATGAAGGTACAGGAAAAAGCCTTGGCAGCAAAGGGAAAGAGGAACGCAGGAATAATGAAGCACAGAGCGTTATGGGGACACAATAGGTACGAGGTGCTTAGGGGTCTGTGGAAAGGGGTAATGGTACCGGGGCTTACATTTGGGAACTCAGTGGTGTGCATGAGGCCAGAGATACAATCGGGAATGGATGTGAATCAAAGAACTGTGGGACGCCTCGCGTTGGGTGCTCACGGGAAAACTACAAACGAGGCTGTAAAGGGCGATATGGGATGGGCGAGTTTTGAGGCAAGGGAAGCGCAGAGCAAAATAAGGTTTGAAGAAAGGCTAAGGAATATGAAAGAGGTTAGGTGGGCAGTGAAGGTGTTCCGCTATTTATATAGAAAGAGCGTTGACACGCAGTGGAGAAAGAGAACTAGGAGGCTCACCAGTAAATATACGGCTCTAAGAGAACTGACAACAAAGAGCGTAAAGGGAAAAGTCAGAGAGGCGGAGAAGATTTACTGGAGGACAGCGATGGAAAAAAAACCGACTCTGAATAACTACCGAGAGGGCAAAAACGAAATAAAGAGGGAGGCATTTTATGATAATTCAAGAGGAAGCGCTTTATTGTTTGAAGCGAGATCGGGCTGCCTTAGAACGCGTATTTATAAAGCGAAATTCAGTAAAGAAGAAGAAAAATGCACATGCTGTGACGAAGATAGGGAAACGACGGAGCATGTTCTGACTGAATGCGGAAATATCCACCCAGGTGTACGTTTGGGCACCACCCTACATGAAGCCTTGGGTTTTAGGGCGAACAACGGGAAGCTGAACATAGCCGCGATTGAAATAAGTAAGAGACGGTTAGAATACTGGTGGCAGAAAACTAGAGAGAACGGACAAAAATAATTATAGGGAAAAATATGGAATTTCTGCCATAAGGGGCAGGGAACTGGGATATGAAATTCCGTTTTTGATATGGCATGATCGATTTGATTGAAGTAAATTTAAAAGGCATGAGGAAAATTAAAAGAGAAAAAAAAAGTTCTTAAATCTTCTTACGAGCCTGGTGGCGCACATGTCACCGCCCCGTTACAAAGGGGAGCTCATAGCATCCATCCATCCGGGTAAAGTCTGCGGGGTAGCAGGTAGCTGCGGCCGCGGTGGTAGCACCGGCCTCGCCTACGCTACAGCCGATGTGAGCTCGTCTTGTCGCCAGTTTTAGACTGTTTGACGGCGAGATGTAGTCGAGAGCGAAAAAGAAAACTGAACGTTGGTGCTCCGTGCCTGGTTGCGACACAGAAAAACACCGGTCCGGACCCTCGGACGCTTCTTTGCAGGCAGGGGTGCCCCTGCCTGCAAAGAAGCGTCCGAGGGTCGCGGGATCGAATCCCGGCTGCGGCGGCTGCATTTCGATGGAGGTGAAATGTTGAGGCCCGTGTACTATGCGATGTCCGTACAGGTTAAAAAAACCCGAGTTGGTTGAAATGGCCCTCTACTTCGACGTCTCTCATAATCGTAGCATGGTTTCGGGACGTAAAACGCCAGAAATCAATCAATCAAGCATTTGCCAAATGGGCTCGGGCAGTCCCAAAGGCTGACAAGGTGTTGCAGGAGAACTTAGCAGTTTATTGCAGTGGTTGCTCATTCGAGACCGCAGTAACTGATGTCATAGTTGACAGAAGATGGAGCGAGAGGGCAGTAGGTATTAAAGGATAAGGACAGGGAGAGCGAGATATATTTTTTGTAGAAAATATGCGCGCAAATGTCTCGAAGTTCGTTTTATATGCGGCCACCTCGGGCGTTGTCGCCCGAGCGAAACCTTGCGTATTATAGACCAATGTTCCCGACAGCTTTCCTTTTTTCCCCCATTTGTGAATGAACGACGTCAAAACCATATTTATTGTTTCACTGTTTGCAGTCATAGTAAACTGCTTGTATCAGTACGAAATGACATGCCACGTCGTTACAAAAGGAACGGCTGTGTGGCCACTGTCAAGAACTGCTGAAGTGGCTAATGTGGTATTTGAGGCATGCGCCGTTTCCTCACGACATAAAATCAGTACTTAATTAGAAGGCAAGATGGCGTACTCTGTACAGGACAAGTAAATACCGTTCCTGAGCCGCAAAATGTATAACAGGTACAACATAAAAAGTAGAAAAGTGAATATTAAATATAAACGTCCAAATATCGAAAACACTGCCAGGAGCATATTTACCGCTCTGGGAAGGGTGAGTGGGAGATTTACGATAAAATTTAACGTTGGAACCGCCACCTTAAAAAAAAAGCCACTTTTAGTAAATAAATACGAGAACACTGGTGGGGACATATTAAAGACGATCGAGAGCATCATTAAGTGGACCGACTTAACAAATGACACATGTGTACAACATTTTTCAGCTGAATGTTTTCCCAAGAAAGCTACATTTAAGCTGCTTTGAGAGGTGCTACGCTGTGAAAAGTCAGTGAGAGGCTTCATCAAATGCATATATGCAGTTTTCCCTAGTATGTACACCACATATATCGCTCTGATTCCGTTTAGTGCAAGTGCTTTAATGGACATCACCGAAGAACAAAACTGCGCTGTCAGACTGATGTACGTTGGTACACTCGCTAAGGAAAAAAAGAACACACGCACATACATTTACGGTTCTAAACTGGAAGTAGCTCTTAGTGTGCGAGGAGCGCTTCGCAGTGCGTCGTCTGCTCCATTCCCCCCGCTCTCATGCCTACAGCGCCCCCTGCGGCATCGGTGCGCTTTGGGGTCACGTTTGCGCCGCCGTTGCTCACACGGTGACCTCCCCATTCTAGCCACCCTAACGCCGCCGTCGGAGAAAAACATGGCCGCCGTCGCGTCGAACTGGGCCGAGTCGCGTCAGCTGTGTGCATCTCCCTTCGTCAGAGTGACTTCGGATTGTTCGTGGTGGTCTGTCATGCCGGACATATTATTGTGAGCTTACGATGTACAATTTATGCCGCGTCCGTTGTTCTGAGCCGTGAGCCGGCGAAGAGATTGTATACCGTGCGGTGCCGTCCATCTTGCTCCGTAGCAGACGACGCACAACAGTTATTTTTCTCTCGCGATACGGCATGTCTGTAGCATTTGCATCATGACAGTTTTACCAAAGCACTAGTTGAAACACACAAATCTTATTTATACGGACAAATACACGTTTTAGAAGCAGTCACAATTTTTTGAGCGGGACTATTTCTTTAGTCGCGGAGGCGATAGGCTGCTGCGCTTCGGTCATCTGGGCGGGGCCTCTCCTGTCTTCTAAAGTTGTACCCGACTATAGATAGGACACCAGCACTAGAAAAAAGAGCCCCTAAAGCGCAGGCCAACCAACCGCTAGCATTCATAACGAAATACTCCAATGCGCTTCCAAACATACATAATATTCTTCGCAAATACTACCCAATACTAACAAGCAACGATCGCCTTAGAAAAGCGTTTCCGGAAATACTGTCACGTGGTTGTGACACACGCAGCACTTGAGACGAAGCACGCAGGACTCAAGGTGATGTCAGGTGAACTGTTTATTGGGCGAACTTGTGCCCAGCAAAACAAGGCCAATCACAATTCGCAGCAACAGCGGCGTGAACAGTCGTCGGTCGACGGAAAGACTGACAAACGGCGTAATGCGCTGGCTTTTATACACCCGTCATAACACGTTCTCGCATTATCACTGGAATTCCAGAAGTTACTGAAATGTGCGCGTCAAGCACGCGAAGCTTCAACAATGGTCGACACGGTTCTAGAAGTGGCATGCAAGATAAATGCGGCCTGCGCGTGTAACAGAAAGTGATAACAGCGCTCCCCGCAAACAATCAAAACGAGGGCGCGTGTCACTGGGAAGCGGTAACGGCTTAAATCAAAACACTTAAATCAAAACAATCGCACGTGTCACTACCCCCCTCTGAAAAAGCATCGTCCCAATGCTAAAGACAGAACATGAAAGTGAGAGTACATGCAATTATAGCGGCCAGCTTCATTGCCATCGCTTGCCACCATCGCGGGCCGCGCCGCGTCTCTCGCGTGGCTCGAGGTAGCGAGCCACGAAGAAAAACGAAGAGGACGAGCTCACGCTCACGGCCGGACTCGACGCTGCAGCCCGCCGCTCCGTTCAGCCGTGGACCTTGTTCGCTGCAGCTAAATAAAGTAGCGACGGCGGCACGGCCTACGTCGGCCGCCGTTACGGCTATCGCTTCTTCGCTACAGCAATAAATTACATTAAGAACGAGTCACAGTTAATCAGCGCGCGTAATAAGGTTTAAGTCGCACCACGTGTACAACTTCAGGTCGGGCGCGCCGCCGCTGGGATGGCGTTAAGCCATCGGGCACGACCTCATAGTCCAGTTCACCACGACGTCGCACTCCCTTGTAGGGTCCAAATTAGCGCCGCAAGAGCTACTCACACAATCCCCGTCGTCGTATTGGCGTCCAGACCCAGACGAGGTCGCCGGGTTGGTATTCGGTGTGGCGTCGTCGAAGGTTGTAGTAGCGCCTGTCGACCGTCTGCTGGCTCTTGATACGCAGGCGGGCTAGCTGTCGAGCTTCTTCGGCGCGCTCCAGGTAGCTGGCAGCGTTGAGGTCTTCTTCGTCGGTACCGACCGGTAGCATAGCGTCAAGCGTCGTTGTTGGGCTCCGTCCGTAGACAAGCCT
Source organism: Hyalomma asiaticum (assembly GCA_013339685.2). Taxonomy (NCBI): domain Eukaryota; kingdom Metazoa; phylum Arthropoda; class Arachnida; order Ixodida; family Ixodidae; genus Hyalomma; species Hyalomma asiaticum. Next base: position 13,001,282 of record CM023482.1, read on the forward strand.
GTATGGAGCAAACTGCGCCGTTTCTTGCACGGCCGTGTTGTACGCGAAGGTCACATACGGAAGTATGGCGTCCCACGTCTTGTGTTCGACGTCGACGTACATGGCCAGCATGTCGGCGATGGTCTTATTTAGACGCTCGGTGAGGCCATTCGTCTGCGGGTGGTAGGCGGTCGTTCGGCGGTGGTTCGTGTGACTGTACTTCAAGATCGCCTGAGTTAGGTCAGCCGTAAAAGCCGTACCTCTGTCGGTGATGAAGACCCCCGGGGCTCCGTGACGCAGGACGATGTTCTCGATGAAGAACTTTGCGACCTCGGCGGCAGTGCCCTTGGGCAAGGCCTTTGTTTCGGCATAGCGGGTGAGGTAGTCAGTCGCTACGGCGATCCATTTATTGCCGGAAGTCGACGTCGGGAACGGCCCCAGTAAGTCCATGCCGATTTGCTGGAACGGCCGTCGAGGTGGTTCGATGGGTTGCAGAAGTCCGGCTGGCTTAGTTAATTGTCGGGGTCTTGCGTCGCTGACAGTCTCTACATGTCTTTACGTAATGGGCGACGTCGGCAGTGAGGCGAGGTCAGTAGTACTTCTCTTGTATTCTTGATAGTGTGCGAGAAAAACCGAGGTGTCAGGCTGTCGGGTCGTCGTGTAAAGCTTCCAGAACCTCTGGACGTAACGCTGAAGGCGCCACGAGGAGGTGGTCGGCGCGGAGCGGCCAGAAGTTCTTCTTCAGGAGGACGCTGTTCCGCAGGAAAAACGAAGCCAATCGTCGGCGGAATACTTTCGGCACGTCGGCGGTCTTGCCTTTCAGGTAGTCCATGAGGCTCTTGAGCTCTGGGACAGCTCGTTGGCGTTCCGCGAAGACGTCGGTACTTATGGGTCCCAAGAAAGATTCGTCGTCCTGGTCACCCCGAGGCGGAGGATCGACGGGGGCGCGAGACAAGCAGTCGGCGTCGGAGTGCTTTCGTCCGCTCTTGTAGACGACGGTGATGTCAAATTCCTGCAGTCTGAGACTCCACCGTGCGAGGCGCCCTGATGGATCTTTCAAGTTAGCTAGCCAACACAAGGCGTGGTGGTCACTCACGACTTTGAAAGGCCTGCTGTACATGTAGGGGCGGAACTTTGATGTAGCCCAGATGATGGCAAGGCATTCCTTTTCTGTGGTAGAATAATTCGCTCCTGCCTTCGAAAGCGACCGGCTAGCGTAACTGATGACCCTTTCAAGTCCGTCGATCCTCTGCACGAGCACGGCGCCGAGCCCTGTGCTGCTTGCGTCCGTGTGAATTTCGGTGTCGGCTTTTTCGTCGAAGTGTGCGAGTATTGGCGGTGTTTGCAGGCGTCGCTTTAGTTCTTGAAATGCCTCGACTTGCGGCGTTTCCCATTTGAAGTCGACTTCGGCCTTCGTGAGGTACGTCAGCGGCTCGGCGATCCGCGAAGAGTTTTTGACGAAGCGCCTGTAATAAGCGCAGAGGCCAAGAAATCGGCGTACTGCTTTCTTGTCGGTGGGTGCAGGAAAGTGGGCGATCGCAGCTGTTTTCTGTGGATCAGGGCGTACTCCCGACTTGCTGATAACGTGGCCAAGGAACAATAGCTCCTCGTCGGCGAAGCGGCACTTTTCTGGCTTCAGGGTAAGTCCGGAGGCTTTGATTACCCGAAGAACAGCTTCAAGGCACCGAAGGTGTTCGTCGAAGCTGGAAGCAAATACGACTATGTCGTCCAAGTAGACGAGGAGAGAGTGCCACTTCAAACCTGCGAGTACTGTGTCCATAACCCATTGGAACGTCGCAGGCGCCGTGCAAAGACCAAAGGGCATGACAAACTCGAACAGGCCGTCTGCTGTTATGAAGGCAGTCTTCTCTCGGTCTCTCTCGTCTACCTCGATTTGCCAGTAGCCGGTTTTGAGATCCATCGACGAAAAATACTTGGCGCTGTAGAGTCGATCCAAAGCATCGTCTATCCGTGGGAGAGGATACACGTATTTCAACGCTACTTAAGAACCTGGTGCTCTGCCTTCATTCCATTGTGAACAAGGGATCCGTACGGACCCCGAAACGTCATTTTATATTTTTTGACACTGGTCAGTGACCTTTACTTCTAACAACGTATTTCTTCGTGATCTTGTTCAGGCGACGATAATCGACGCAAAAAGGTAGGGTTCCATCCTTCTTCCTCACTAACAACACGGGTGATGCCCACGGGCTCGTAGACGGCTGAATGATGTCGTCACGCAGCATTTCGCCGACTTGTTGCTTGATGGCCTCGCGTTCCCGTGCAGAAACTCGGTAGGGACTCTGACGGAGAGGACGGGCATATTCGTCGGTTATGATGCGATGCTTAGCGAGAGGGGTCTGACGAAGCCTCGATGACGACGAGAAGCAGTCCTTGTATTTCAGGAGTAAGGCCTTGAGCTCCTTTTGTTGCTGCCCGGAAAGGCCATGATTGACGTCGAAGGCGGGCGCGGACACTGCGGTCGTCGTTGCGGGTCCGTGAGAATCGGTGAGGGCGAAGGCATTGCTTACTTCCACAAATTCAGTTAGGTGCGCTACCGTCGTACCCACATTCAGGTGCCTATATTCGTTGCTGAAGTTCGTCACCATTACCTTGGCTTCGCTGTTATGAAGCTTGGCTATGCTTCTTGCGACGCACATCTGACAGTTTACGAGCAAGTGCTGGTCGCCTTCGATGATACCTTGAATGTTGGTAGGCACTTTAGTGCCGACGGAAATGATGACGTTCGACAGTGGCGGGACGGTTACCTGCTCTTCTGTCACATTCAAGGCATGATAAGCGACGGTGCAGTCTGACGGCGTCGCATTATCAGTGGACAGCGTGATTGACCTGGATCTTAGGTCGATGACTGCGCCGTGTTGTTCTGGGAAATCCATACCTAAAATGACGTCTCGCGAACATTGCTGCAAGACCACAAAACTCACCGAATACGTCTGGCTGTCAATCGTGACTCTTACCGTGCAGGTTCCAGTCGGTGTTATAAGGTGGCCCAGTCGAAAAAAACAATTGGAACCAATTGGGAAATTTCCACTTGGTCCCAATTGTAAATTAGTACACCATTAGGCCAATTGGACCAATTGGTTGTAGCCAGTTGGGCCAATTGGTTCTAGTGCAATTGGCTATATCCCAATTGGTATTATGGTGCAGTAGCCCATAACCAATTGGTTGTATTCCAATTGGGCCAAATGGTGCACTTGCCATATTACAACCAGATTGTCCCAAATGTGAACACAGCTGGCGCTGCATGAGTCTACCGAGCTATAGTGCATATAACGAAGCATGATATATGACGCGAAATATTCTCTTTCCTGTGCTGTCCATGTTTCATTTCATATATCACACTTCAGTCGATGCTCCCTTGCTTGGTTGACTTGTGCAGCGCTAGCTGTATACACATTTTAGACAATCTCGTTTTAATGCCATGTGCTTTATTTGGCACTACTGGAACCCAACCAAGTCTTTGGGCCTACTGCATAATGCTCTTTCATGTGTTCATGCATTACTTCTTGCTGTTTTAAATCGTATTCTATAACCAACAAAGGAGCCGCTTCACGCAATAATCGCTTATTAGAACGGGAAGTACATTTGACACAGATACATTAAGTGAAAAACAGAAAAGCTACTTTATTTAAAACACATGTTGCATGGTAATTATTTGTCAGGTCACTCGTTCTTGCCACAACCCGCAGTCGTCTAGCTCTCACGCAGCAGCCTGCGCAGAAAGAGTCAATAAAGCAGCGTTAACAACAGTCTATATTACGAATTAAACACAAGCAAGCTTTGAAAACGGGTAAGCTTACCTTTGACTTGCGCAATTCCGGAACGGCGGGGACACATGAGCCGGTTGAGTACATCCACCTAGCTCACCAAACAGGTCGCCGGGAAGTTGTTAGGGCTAACGTTCTTGATTTTTATCCACAACCCGCACAACTTCCAAACGCTTATCAACACCACATCGAACACCACAGTGAATAATCATGGCCATAAAGCACCCAGTGCATTCATCTCACAACAGATAGCTGCAATACACATGAATACAACGAAAACGATGCAGAGACACTCGGCACCACAGCACAGACGCGACTGCTGCTGCCTACAACCACGTGTGGCTGATGTTGATGACGCTGTCTCGTGCAAATCAGGGTGGAATATAAAATTCAGACAGAACCGAATTTCGCGAGACACATTTCTTTGGAGGCGTAATACAGGAAAGGGGCAGGCACCATTTCTCAATAAGGATGTATTGCTCTACGTCAGAGGTTAATTCGTTCCCGGTTGGAGGCTCTATATTAGCCCAATTGGAAGCGAGCCCGCGAGCTCCATTTGGCCTGACTGGTTTTCATTTGAACCATTTGTCCCAAATGGTTTCCAATTGGACCAATTAGCTCCATTTCCATTTGAACCGTTTGGCCCAAATGGTTTCCATTTCGACCAAATGGTTCCATTTCCATTTGAACCATTTGGCCCAAATGGTTTCCATTTCGACCATTTGGCAATGACAGCTATCCCAATTGGTCCTGTTGGTAATGCCAAATTGCCCAATTGGAAAGTGACATTTCCATTTGGACCCATTGATATTTCCAACTGGTTCCAATTGTTTTTTTTTGTTTTTTTTTTTTTGACTGGGGGCCCCCTGCTGTTCGAATATCTGGTCCTTCCCAGGCAGTCTTTACCTTCTTCAGCTTGGCGGCGAAGAGACCACTGATGACAGAGTAGTCGGCGCCGGTATCGACTATAGGGCGGTGACGCTGTGGCCGTCGATAACCACGTCGAGGTCGGTGGTGCGTCGTCTTGCGTTCCGGTTAGGTTGGGGCGTCTGGTCACGGCTGCGTCGGCTTGCTCCGGCGCTGCTATGTCGCGTCGGCGGCGAGGCTTTCTCGTGATGGTCAGGCGGCGTGCTGAGACTACGAGACTACGTTCGTGCGTCGTGGTCGTCGGCGGCGGAGGATCTTCGGCATTGCGTCGTGCAGCAACCGCACCCCCATCGGTTACTGCCTTTAGTTTCCCGGATAGGGGCTTGGAGATCGGCCCCGGTTGGGGCCGGTGTACTGGCGGCGATCGGGGGAGACGTAGCGGCCAGGCGAAGGTGAACGGGATGGTCGTCGTCGTTGCCACTGCAATCCGGCGATGTAGTCGGCGATGTCGCGAGGTCGTTCACTTGGGTGCAGACGCGGCGCGTTCACGCCGAAGCCACGCAGTCCCAGCTCACGGTACTGGCAGTAGCGGTAGGTGTCCCCGGCTTCGTCGCAGTGGTAGCATAGTAGGCGGTGGTCCGGTGTGCGCCAAACGTCGGTTTTCCTCGGCGCGCGCTGGATTACTGGCGAGCGGGATGGCGTCAGAGGTGGCGGCGGTGGCTGGCGACGAAAGTGCGAAGGCGTTGGGTCCTGGCGTGGGCGAGATGCGGCGGCAGGTCGGCGTGCAGCAGCGGCGTAGGTCATCGCCTCCGGTTGGGGTGTCGGTGGTTCGGGAACACTCAGCGAGCGCTGTACCTCTTCGCGAACGATGTATTCGAGGGAGGCGACTTGGGGCTGAGACGACGGAAACATCCGGCGCTGTTCTTCACGAACAATAGCCCTCATGGTCTCGCGTAGGTCGTCGGGGCCGAGTCCTCGGACTTCTGCGACGTCTGGCGACATGCGCCGATCGTATTGGCGGGTGTGCATTTCAAGAGTCTTTTCGACGGTCGTCGCCTCCGAGAGGAACTCTTGTACCGTCTTCGGAGGGTTTCTTATTAACCCGGCGAAAAGCTCCTGCTTAACTCCTCACATGAGGAGGCGAACCTTCTCCTTGGACATGTCGGCGTCGGCGTGGCGGAACAGTCGCGTCATCTCCTCCGTAAAGATCGTGACGTTTTCGTTGGGGAGCTGCCCACGAGGCTCAAGCAGTGATACGGCCCTTTCCTTCCGCACGACGCTTGCAAAGGTGAGCAGGAAAGCAGCGCGGAAGTCGCCCTAGGTTCGAAGCGTTGACTCACGGTTCTCGAAGCAAGTCCTTGCGGCGTCTTCCAAGTAAAAATACACATGGCGCAGCTTGTCGTCGGGGTCGCACTTGTTAAAGGGCCCATGACAGCTATTTTTTTGTAGACTTTTATGTTCTAATGAGTAGAACAGTGTCTTGTAATCACGGCATGGAGTGGCGAATTCTCCAGCGCGAAGTCTAATTAGTCACAGCATCGTTAATTTTGTTCAGTTTTAATGAAGCTTCGAAACGCGCGCCAAAAACTGCAAGAAACTAGCGCCGCGGGGCTAGCGCGTCGGCTGTCGGAAGTGAGCGCATGCACTGATCACTTGAGCTCAAGATTCGGTGACGTTGCGGAGAGCGCGAGCGCCAGACCAGCTCGCCACACTCGCTTTGCATCATAGCGTGTGTACAATGTACGCTTGAGCGACCAACACGGAGAGGACGCAGAAAAATACGGCTTTTGGCGTGGCCTCCGCGATCGGCTGCGAGAGCCGATCTTGGAGGCTACGCTCTGAGGCCATAGCACGGCGCGCCCGTGTCTCTCTGTGACGTCACGATATCAACTTACAAAAGTGAAACGTCACAGATGGCCCACAAACTACGTCACACTAGTGGCGATGTCGCGAGGTGCTGCAAGCTCGGATGAGCATTCCCGCTTACTTTGAAACCATATTAAAATTACTTAGAGGCGACGTTCGCCGCTAATACTTGGTCAATATTACCTTCGTATGCAGGAAAACCAATTAACGCAAGCATCTCGCGTTTGAAATTTTGGTGTCATGGGACCTTTAACAGCTGCGACGCGGTCGTAGATGTCCAGCCAGCTTTCCGGGTCCTCGTATGACGATCCGCGGAAGGTAATAGGCGGTTCTTTGGGCTGGTGAACGACCACGGTTGCCGGAGATCTTGCTTCCGTCATCGTGGATGCTGGTTTGGTTGCAGCCCTTGTCTTCTTGTCCTTGTCGAGGAGCGGCAGGTATCCTGGCTGGAGTCCTTGCTGTCTGCGGCTAGCTCGAAGGACTGGGTTGGAGTCGTCCTCCTTGGGCTTGGCTCACGGCTGGACGGGGGCGTAGGGTACATGGACCGAGAAGCACCTCCACCAGATGTCACGTGGTTGTGACACATGCAGCAGTTGAGACGAAGAACGCAGGATTCAAGGTGATGTCAGGTGAACTGTTTATTGGGCGAACTTGTACCCAGCAAAACAAGGCCAATCACAATTCGCAGCAACAGCGGCGTGAACAGTCGTCGGTCGACGGAAAGACTGACAAACGGCGTAATGCGCTGGCTTTTATACACCCGTCATAACACGTTCTCGCATTATCACTGGAATTCCAGAAGTTACTGAAATGTGCGCGTCAAGCACGCGAAGCTTCAACAATGGTCGACACGGTTCTAGAAGTGGCATGCAAGATAAATGCGGCCTGCGTTGCGTGTAACAGAAAGTGATAACAGCGCTCCCCGCAAACAATCAAAACGAGCGCGCGTGTCACTGGGAAGCGGTAATTAAAGGGCCCCTAAACAACCCCGAGGTGTAAAATTTGTTTTAAAGATATAACTGCGCTCCTGTGCGATGTGAACATGCTCCCGCAAGAATTTTGCGAATAGGTGCAATAATAAAGAAGTTACACGGGTTTAAGTGGCCGCTTGCGTCGGTTTCGTTTTCTCGGTCGGCCTCCCCACCCTTCTCTGCTGAGGAGAGGGTAGGGGCGGCGCGCCGTCGAGACTCCGCCCACTTTTGACACGTGACCTGACGTGATCATTTGACGTCATTGACGCTTGCGCTGCGGAACCGGTTGCTCCCGTTCTAGAAACGTTGGGTTGCTCCTGCGCTCGCGCTGGTGGGATGGCGGGGATCTGACAATAGACGTTTCGACCAATCAACGAGATACAACTACGCAAAGTTGTTCGCGGTAGAACATGACGACACCTAGGATGCGAGCGCGACTGGTCAGTGGCCGGAAAGAAGCGCGGGAATTCTTTTTTGAAATACGGCGTCTGTGTGGCGCGCAGCGCTGTCATATTCGCAGAATGTGATCGCCGCAACCTTCTCTATGATTGAGTTAGCTTGTTTGGGCGGCTTTGAAAATAAGTAGGAGCCTGTTTAGTGGCCCTTTAAATCAAAACAATCGCACGTGTCAATACCAAGAGTCACCTACCGCCGTAAGAGAAACTACCCTCAGCGCACCGCCTGCGTCTCCCGTCCCAGATGTAAGACTTGCAAGCATATTCAAAATGATCTTAAAGTTAAATGTACGGGAAGTGCACTATGTCCATCATGTAAAATCCAGTTTCACTTGCACTAGTTCAAACGTCATTTACATGTTGGAATGTTCACTCTGTCGCAAGCAATACATCGGCGAAACTGGTCAACCAATTAATGTTAGATTAAACGGGCACCGCGCGGACACTGCGAATAACCTGCCGAAGGCAGTGGCGCAGCACTTTAATATGGCAGGTCATAATTTCGACGAACTGAAACTCTGCATACTGCTCGCCGAGGGACAGAAAATACAGGGAATCGTATCTCATATACAGTGTGATAAGGAAGCTCGACGTGGTTGTGGACGATGAGGTCGGACTGGCAGACACGATGGCGTCTAGGCTTAACCAGCCCGAGCAGCAAAATCACCTTTAGCTCGCGCCCCACTAGCATTGGCGATCCGGCTGCGGAGCTGTAGTGGATGCGCTTCTTCACTACAACAGGTTCAGTACTCTCCAGCCTACAGGCATAAACCTTTCAAAGGGAACCCTTGAGTCCATTAGATACGTACGGTGGGGGGTTAACAAAGACGACAAAAGGTTATAGGTATGCACAAACTAACAGTGTTTAATTCTCCCAGAAAGTCTACTTTCAGGTGAGGAGCCATCCAATTCGAAGAGAACAACGGCGTTCAACAGTGTAGAATTTTATATTTTTAGCCACAAGCTTTCAGTGAAATGCACTGTTGGTGTGGCGCTGGTGGTGTGGAATGGAGAGGGGGGCACATGCCATATAGGAGCAACTTCTGTTCCGAGCGTGTCATCCTGCTTTATATGGCACTGTGCACACAATGCATTTGCAAGATATGTACAAGGAGCGGATTCTTTGGAAGCTTTCGCTCTTGCCCCTTATATCACGCTAACACCTGTCACCGAACTACCCCTGCACCCAACCCCCCCTCCCCCCCCCTTTTTTTTGTTATTGAATTGGCACGTGCTGAGAGACAGATTCTTTATTTGAAAGGAAGAGAAAAGCACAGGATAGTAACTGTCTCTCGTCGAGGAGGACACCTCAACCGTCCTGTGCGGGGGATGGGGGAGGGGGACTAAAACAGAGAAAGAAAGATAAAGTAGAACATAGAAGAGGGAGACACGGGCGCAGGCACCATAGCTGTACAGGTAAACATATCAAGCTCGACACTTAAAAACTTAGAAGACACTTAAACACTTAAAACACACGCTATATACTTAAACACTTCTTCTTCTCTCTTTCTGAGGATGGGGGAGAGTGTGCAAAGGCGTACATAAACGAACGCTGAAGAAGGCAGTTGCCGCCCTGACTTAGACAAGTCCGCTTGTCGAAACGCTGGCTCCTGCGACATTCCCTGTAAAAAGGCTCCTGCGACATTCCCTGTTCTAAATCGTATTCGCAATGTCCGCGAACTATAGGTGGCGCGCAAGTCGAACCAAAATGGCTGCCTGGAGGAGGATAGACTATCCGCATTCCCGGAGTGTACGCCGTTCGCCGCGTGCCGTACAGAAGCCTCAGCGGGTTTTTCGCCATGTCCGACACAAATTAGCTTCCTTTTGCGAAGCCGATTTCATAAGCGACCATTTTGGAAGCTTCTGTGAAGGGAGAGCTGCTGACAGCAGCCTCTTTTTACGTGGTATCCACAAGTCAGAGTCTGCACTGCACGAAGAAGTCTCAGTGAAATGGCAGGAATTTGTGACCAAAAACTGTAAAAGTCACTTGCGGATCCAGAGGGATGCCATGCCCCCCTTCGCGCGTATCTCGAAGACACTCTCAGGATCCGTTGACAATGCTCACAAAATGCTTGGTGTCACACGGACGCAGCTTGCAACTGTAGATCGCAACCAACTGGGTGATATTTTTTTTAACCCTATTGTCTGCGCAGTGCAGCTACCGAAGTGAGTAAATATCGGCGTCACACGGGCACATTTGACAGCGACTGGGATCGATCAGGGTTATATTTTTTAATCGTAATCAACGGTGGTAGCAGCTACATGGTCCAACCTAATCGTGATAGTTTAGCGCTGGCTTCGGCCAAATCGGGAGCTCAGAGCCGAATCGCGATGTGCAGATGGCGATCGTCTTGAGATAAGTGCATCATGCTTGATCACGATCAACAGTGATCGCGTACCAGCACCTGTTTCAGATAGAGCCTAAACAGGATCGGCCCAGATCGCAATAAAAAATGCCCGTTTGGCGCCGATGGGAATCGATGTCAGCACTGATTTAAATATAAACATTCGTTGATGTGTGCGAATGTGTGTAATATGTGAAAAAAAATGCGAATGCCACGCAAAAAGCAACTTTGCGGCTTGCAGTGATTCGCAGACTTCTCTTACATTTAAAGGGGTCGTGAAAAGAATTTGGAGATGCCGGTTTGTAATTTTCACTGCTTCAATGCGCATTCGACAAGCCGATTCCGAAATATTTCGGCGAAATATTCAGTGCACATTTAACAACGCCCGTTTAAAGTCTCAGCTTTCTTGCGCTCCCGAAACGACTATGCGACACTACCGGCCGGCGTGGTACTATTTGGTGACGTTGAGTTAAGATACTTTTAAGTTCAAAGGCACAGTGAACTCGCGTTTGCTCTAAAGGAATCGATTTACTTGAAAGCTGGAAAGAAAGAAAATATTTGGAAACCGTGCGGTGCCACCATTCGGAAGAAAAGTGGCAGCACGTTTTGTTTTCACATGGCCTCCGAGGGCGCGCCAATCTCGGAGGTATGACGGCTACTAAGATGACGTCATTTGCAGAGTTGAGGGGAACGCGCGCAGTGAAACCGAAACCGCGTTTTTTATCGCTCTAAATCAACGCACACGGTGCAACGGAACAATGCATATTGTTGATTGGAGGGTCAGGATCCCGAATACGCACTTAGTACAAAATGTTCAGAAAACGTTTCACGACCCCTTTAACTGCCGCGTTACCACGCTAGCAGGTGCACGCATCTACAGAAACGACCTTCTCACTATACACACAGCCTGATCACTGTGCGGATTAGCCAAAAAGCGAAAGCGATTTCCGCCTACCCATATTGCTCCAGAAGAAATTACCGGGAGTGAAATGTGCGCTGCGCACTCTCATCGGCGCCGTCGCTTTCCGATGCGAAACCTCACTATCCAGCCCTTCTTTCGTAGCGGATCTTGCAGAAAGGAATGCCGGATTATTTCGTTGTGAGCAGATCGATTTGTGCATTGGACATGCGGCACATGCGGTTGCTGTTGTGCTTCTTGGGCATCACGCGCAAATACGTACACAAAGGTGCGGCGGCGACGGACAGTACAGCGCGTCGTCTGCCTATCCTCCTCGTGGCATTTCTGTTGTGCGCCGCGGTGCGGCGTGACAGTCTACGGACAGTGCGAATTTTGCGATTTGTTCATGGACACGTCGTTGGAGCACCGTAGGAGTTGCTAATGGTTCTCTTTCACGCGGCTAAAGACGGGGAAAAGAATAGTGCGAGGGAGAGAGAAAGGCGTCTTACATCAGAGTTCTTCAAGCAGAACTCTGGGACCTTTTCCGGGTCGACTTGAACCATACGCTTTTTCGGTTGCAGACGACACGCTCTGCGTCTGCTGCTGTGTTGATACATTGACGACGCTGCAGCATATCGCGGTGGTAAAAAGTTCACAGCGGTGGTCGTTGACCAGAGCGGCTCGACTACGAACTGCGCCACTGTACGCACAACGAACCCGCAGGTGGCCGAACAAGTGGCCATCGCACTCGCTCTCCTAAATAGTCGGTGCGACGAAGTGTACAGCGACTCAAAGACGGCACTCAGAGCCTTCCAAAAGGGCTGCATATCAACACAGGCCGCCAGGATCCTGAACAGCTCCACTAGCGATGGGATCGTCCCTCACACCATATACTGGTTCCCAGCGCACGTCGGCTCAGTACAGGGCGTTGCCCTGAACCCGAACGAGTCGGCCCACACAGCAGCGCGCGCGCTCACCGACCGCGCTGCTCTCGACATGGGCGACGGCTCCAGCGCCGACGACGCGGGACATAAAGACACTCCAACCACACATAACGAGATTACCAAGTATTACTATATGGCGAGACGGGCTTTCCCGATCCCGCATTCGAAACTCAATAGAGCACAGGCAGTATCGTTGCGCTTACTTCAAACCCACTCGTACCCGTCGCTAGCATACTTAAATGAAATTTATCCACACAAATTCCCCGACGCCGCCTGCATCGCTTGCGGGCAGGCCGCTACATTAGCACACATGCTCCGGGAGTGCGGGTTGCTCGGCCCGACTTACAGCAAGGCCGAATGGGATGCGCTTCTGCGCAGCCCACACCTTGAAGACCAAATCCTGGCCGTCCAGTGTGCCCGCGACAGGGCCGTTAGGCTAGACCTGCCGGTCCCCACGTGGGAGTAGCCAGGTGGCGCGAGGCAACCTCAGCGTCTGCATTGGACTCTAATAAAGTTGTTCTCTCTCTCTCTCTCATGTGATCTGAATTACACTGGTGCGCGCTTCGTGCTTGATTCCCAATGACACATCGACATTCAAAGACGAAAAAAGAAATGAATAATTATTGACCGAAAATCATCCGCTGTTCGAATAGCTTTCTTGTTCTTTCACCAACCACCTCGGCAGCCGAACAGACGATTTCCTGCTTCTTTCGTGTGAGCAGTTGGCACGGACAAAACGCTTCGTGTTCGTGCATAAGCAGAAGCGACGGCACAAGGTCAGTGAATTTCCTTGCTCTGAAGAAGACGCCAGAACTACGGCGAAATTGACGGGTGTTCTGTGTGCGCAACATTGTTTGCATAAGCTTTGCGCTCAATAACACAAAACACACTAACCTGCCATTTATTAGTTGGTTTCTGTGTCGACAGATGGCGCGACAATCTTCTAACCTCGCAGTTTTGACACCTAGCGTGTCTATATTTTGATACATGGGTTTGGTAACTACTCTGGGTGGCAGCAGCAGAGTCGGCCTAAAATGCTCCCATAGAGTTCTCTGGCCAAGCCAAGCCAATTCTGTTTTACAACAAAACAACGAAAGTCATGGCACAAGCGGACGCTCAGAACGAGGCTGGTATGCTGATTTTCGCATTTAATTGCGCACCGTAGTTTTGTGCGCGATTACGTTGAGGAAGCACAAGTGACCGTGTGTTCGTTGGCGCTTTGTATGTATCCATATCTTGTGAAGCGCTAAAGGAGCTATCGATCTACATCGTTTCGTTTTGTGTGCTAACAGAGACTGCTACGGTGTGCCCACGGTTCTTACCCGTGTACGAAGAACATGTTGAAAACGTTGAACACAACTATCCACAGCATTTGTCACTGCTGACAAATGCTGTGGATTTGTCACTGCCGATGAAAGGACAGCAGAATGCAGGCAGAGTCGCAAATCGAACAATGATGCACGGGTAAGCATTAAGAGGATCGCCGAGCCCCTCGCGCCGACGATAATTCGGTGAGCAGCTTGTAGTGTCGGCGGGGGCCGACGGCAAGGGCCCGCAAGCGGACGGAGTCTTGACGGGCGCCGGCCTACACGAGAGAGAGAAACGAGCGTCTACTTCTTACGAAGCCAGGACCCGGAAGGCTCGACGTTCCACAAGTCGCTACAGATGGCGAAAAAAAAATCAACCGCGGCGCGTTCCAGCTTCACGCGCTTTGGGTGGATCTACTGACGTCTGTCTACTCTCAAGCTATTTCTGTGGAAGGGCGATCATGTGACTGGAGGCCGCCATTCGCGCTGTTGCGCTCTCATGTAGGGGCGCCCTCGTCGGGGCCAAATTTCAGGGCAAAATATTCTTAATGCAAGCGAAGACTGTGTTTTTGCATAGTCTTACACATAATAAAGCAACACCACTTACTACACAGAGTGCTTTTTGCAAGATATTCTGTCACCTGCCTTTTATGAAAGGGGTCGTGAAAAGAATATGGAGATACTCGGTTGTAATTTTCACTGCTTCAGTGAGCATTCAACGAGCTGATTCCGAAATATTTCGGCAAAATATTCAGTGGACATTTAATTATGCACGTTTGAAACCCAAGCGTACTTGTGCTCCCGAAACGGCTATGCGACACTACCGGCTGGCATGATACTATTTGGGGATGTTGCAGTAAGATATCTTTAAGTGAAAAGGTATAGTGAACTAGCGTTTGCTGTAAAAGAGTTGATTTTCTTGAAAGAAAATACTTCAAAACCGTGCGGTGCCACCACTCGGAAACAAAGCTGCAGCACGGTTTGTTTTCCTGTGGCCTCCATGGGTTTTCCCGATTGGTTTCTTTCCACGTGACAATCTGTTTTGTTTCTACCTCTTCATCCTCTTTGCATCTGTTCTTCGCTTAGCGCACTTCACACATCACAGCGGGAATTGGCCTCCTTGGTGCAGTACTTGGCCACCACCTCCCACACGATGTCTACAATTGAACAGTCGCCCTCAGTGTCCACCAGCTGCTGAACATCTGTCCGCGGTGGCGGTCAGCTCTGTGAAGCAGCAGAGGGTGGTAATGGTCACTGGATCCAAACAGGCTGCCACTGGGAACTAAACCTTGGAATGTTCAATGCAAGATTCCTCTCGAGTGAAGCTAGGCCAGCAGAGCTACTCTAGGAACTAGAAGGCGTTAGTTGGGACATCATTGGCCTTAGCGAAGTTAGGAGAGCAAGTGAAGCTTACGCAGTATTAAACAACAGACATGACCTCTGCTATAGAGGGTTCCCCAAGTATAGAGAATATGGCGTCCGCTTCCTAATTCACAAAGATACAGAGGGCAACGTGGAGTGATTCTACTGCATTAACAAAAGGGTAGCATGTCCTGTAATAAACCTCAATGAGCGGTATAAACTTAAGATAATCCAGGGCTATGCGCCAACAATGGGCTGTGACGATGAGCAAGTAGAACAGTTCTACAAGGATATTGAGTTAGCTATGAGATTATGGACACAATGCACAATAGTCATGGGGATTTCAACGCATAAGCAGGAACAAAAACAAAGTGAAGAACAAGTGATTGGCAACTATGGTGTTGGCCATAGGAATAACCATGGGGAAATGCTAGTACAATTTGCAGAAAGAAACTGACTGCGAATTATGAATATGTTTTTTAAGATACACAAGAATAGGAGGCGGACGTGGAGAAGCCCTAAAGGGGAAAAAAAGAATGAAATTGACTTTATAATGTGCGAACAACCAGGCATAATTCAAGGCATGGATGTAGTGGGGAAGATAAAATGTAGCGATCACAGATTAGTAAGGGCAAAGATTGTACCTAACCTGAAGATATTAAGAACTAAATTATTTACTTAAAAAATGCAAATCTAGAGGTAGTCAAAGTGACAAGCAATTTCGCCCTAAAAACAAGCTCGAGGCCTTACACCAAAACGATGAAGATTTAGAAGTAAACAGATGCATAACGAAAACAATCTTCGAAACAGCGATAGAAGTCGGAGGTAAAACAACAAAGCAAGTATAAATAAGTTGCCCATTCTACTAAAGGCTTAATAAAAAACGCCAACAAATGAAAGTGACTGCGTCAAAAGGTAGAATTCGCAGAAGTATCAAAGCTGATCAGTAAAGCCAGGCAGAGATGTAAGAAACTTTAACATGAGAGAAATAGAGAAAGCAGTAGAGAAAGGAGCCAGCATTAAATTGGTGAAAAAGAAAATGCGCTTAGGACAAAACAGAATTCATGTGCTAAAAGATAAACAAGGTAACATTATCAACAACTTCAATGAAGTAGTAAAGGTAGCAGAAGATTTCTATTCTGAACTGTAGAGCTCTCAGACAGACCGTGCAACCTTAGTAGAAATCAAATCGGAGGAGGACACTGAAATTCCATGTATAACCACTGACAAAGTCGGAAAAGCTGTCAAAGGCATGTCCTGTGGTAAAGCAGCAGGTGAAGACGGCATAACAGCTAACTCAATCAAAGCCTGAGGAGACATTATATTTCAAAAACTTGCATCACTCTTCACGAAATGTATCAAGACATCTAGTGTACCGCTAATTTGGAAAAATGCTAATATAATCCTCATCCACAAGAATGGTGACATAAAGGAGACTTACAGACCAATTAGCCTACTCCCAGTAGTATACAAGCTATTTACGAAAGTAATTTCTGCTAGGGTAAGAGAAACACTCGACTTTAACCAGCCTAAAGAACAAGCTGGTTTTAGGAAAAGCTACTGAACAATGGACCACAACCATGCAACCAAACTAATAATTCAGATGTTCTCTGAATGTAACAAACCTCCTTATATGACCTGTATAGACGACGACAAAGCATTTGACTCCCTAGAAATACAAGCAGTCTTGGAAGCTCTATTGGTTGATAAGTATGTCAACCAATATGCCGCCACCATTGGTGCATTAACTCGAGACCCTTTCTGTGTACCGGTTTTCTTTCCAGCAGAACAAAAGGCTTAGGTAATAAAGAGCCACGGAAGTTAGGAAAACGACAATATAGATTATGGAAGAAACAGAGTTGAGAATGTTTGCGTTGGTTAGATAGGTGCAGCAAGTTTAGAGGCTCCTTAATGCCACTGATGCTTGGTAAGTTAATATAGAAGTAGTGAAAACTGGGTCACTTGGTACATGATGTTAAATGTAGAAACCAGCCAAAGGATGACGGACAGAGCTGTTGTGTGTGTCAGTTATCTCCTCCGTCTGTCGTCGTTTGGCTGGTTTCTACTTTTAACGTTATTGTAGTTAGACATAATAAACCTGGCAGCTTGATTCTGAATGGATTCCACTAGGAATCCATTCAGGAAAATGGACTTGGTTATTATTATTATTTTTTTAATGCACGATGTAAAGGTCCAAAGGAAAAAGGTCTAATAGTAATGTAGATTTGAAACAAATGATTACTTGCTATAGTGAATCTTGGGTGTCAAGTGTATGGCCTTTCTAAATCTGATGGTAGCTCCAGACAGTATTTGGAAGTGGTGCAAAATGGACATTTTTTTGTTTCCTTGGCACGCAGTATTAATACTCTCCATGTCATATGCAGTACTAGATCAGTGCTGCCTGCAGATCTTAAAATAATTGCTCATGTTTTCCGTGCCAAATGATTAGGAGGCTTGCTATAGTGGAAGGTGCTAGCAATTTTGACCACCTGGTGTTCTTTAACGAAGTACACAGCGCTCTGGCCTCAGCATTCTTGCCTTCAGCAAATATGCCACTGCTGGGATTGAACCCTCATCCTTCAGCTGACCACCACGATGGCCTGTCCTCATATCCCTTGCTTGTTGCAATTTGTTGTGTTTCTTGGCACAGAATGCTGGAATGTAGCACACACACTACAAATCATATTAAGGACCCAAATTGAAAATTTTAATAATATATATTAGTTCTTGTTGCATAAAATTTACAAGTTTCTTGCTTGTCGAAAGCCTGGCACAGCTATAGCACTTGCTGGAGGGCTGGAACTAGTTTGTCTGTTAGCGCATATTTTGCTTGTCCTTCTACACTGTCCCAGAATGTTTTTACTACTTTAATAATTTTGTGCTGAACAATACATGCAAGTTCTGCTTCGCTGCATACCACGCACTAATTGTGAAAAGTGGAATGCTAAACAAAAATTTAAGATTTAAAAGGACAGAAAGCTGAGTGAGTTGGTAAGGATTCATTATGTAAAGAAAAGGCGTGCAGAACGCAGACACGAGTAAAGAGGAGTCGACAACGCGAATGCTGTGTTGCCCACCACGCCATTTGTACTGTCCAGTCCTCGTCGCCTGTGTCCGTGCCCTTTTGAAATTGAAATTGCTTTATTAGCCGTCTTGTACAGATACATATACAGATGAGGGATTGTAGAATAAAAGCTAGCCTTGAACAGCTTGACGTGTCTGCAACACCTTCCCTTTGGCAAGGAGGCAACATCACATCTGCATACATACATATACATACTTATTCATACATATAGATAGGCACTTTTACATCTTGCATGCCTTTTCTTTGCATAATGATAAGACTGTCTTGAAGCACAGCATAATCTATGGATTACAACAAAACAAGCAGAATTAAAATTGGTCCTGCCATAGTTGTGCGATTCTTTCTACAAGAGAAGCGATGGGGACAAAAAGCACTTTTGAGAAAATGGATTTTGGTTGCAGTTGACCTCTGTGTCAACTGTGTGGGGACTATCCACCTAGTGCACTGGTGTTTGCACCACCTTCTGTAGGCGGTGGCAAAGTTAGGTTGGTGGTTGGCTGCTCTCAGCCATGCATTGACATTAGACTGAGTAAACCAGTGCATCAATATGTTCAGTGTGGCTAAGTTGTTCAATGTGGCTAAGTTATCCACATGCTCCTTGTGACCCGATACCTCATATGAGTGACATTATATGTATGTGCTGTGTATTCGTCATTTTTCAGCCATCAATTTTAAGTGCACAAAGGCACGAAAACGACGAATATCGATACTTAGCACTCACATGCTTGTTGCTAAATTGAACATCAATCGTGCTTTCTTTTGAAGCAACTCTTATTTATTGCAGTGTACGCACATCCTATCTATTACAAGCTCTCGCAGTGGTAGTGTTCACCTGCGTCAAGTTTGTTGAATAAGTAGAAAGGCTCGCCCATTGACGGAATCGATGACACCCGCAAGAACGAGAGGCACATTTTTCGCTGCCATAACCGCGGTGCGTAGTAATGTTTTCAAGTGTGTTTTCCTATTCGATGGTGCGCTATACGTGTTAAGAATAAAAACGTTAATATTATTTGTATGGCGGTGTACAATCTCTATTAGGTTGTGCTTTGTACGTGGGTTCTGCCTGTTCAACGAACGAAATGTTTTTTTCGATTACGGTATTGATACCTCGGCCCTTTTCTCTCCTGTATGAACCGTGCGATACACAAAGAGAAATTTCGTCACCACATAGTGTTTCCTTTAACAGTAGTACTTGCGCCTTGGACCCCATAGACCTGATGAGCTAGCCCAACGAGGCCTTGCGCCTCTGGAAACTCGTGTGGTTCTTCTGCCAAATTTCTATATTGATGCTATTCGCATTTGCCATTTTGCTTACTGAAGATTATCGATTATCCCTTTGGCCCCACCGTCAGGATTTCGGGTTTGCCCCAGTCTGCACTGTCAACACCATAAGCCTGCCTTTGACTTGGGCCTGCAGTCTCTCTAGTTCAGTAAGTCTCGTCTCCACCCCAGAGAGCATTTCCATCACACGCTGTGAGGTCTTTTCTATCTAAGCTACCTTGCCTCTAGTAAATTTCCAGAAACAAGGAGGTTCTAGGAGGTGACCTTCTCCTCCTTCCTGCTTCTCTTCTTCGTTCCTTTTGGAGCCGAGCTCCTCCAGCTAGCGTTGCTGCTGCGAAGAAGGATGGACGGAAGCCTTCCTGCTATCTGCCCGCCGTCGCGTTGTCGACTTGAAAGATGGATACCAGCCTTTCATACAAACACAACACGAGACTTTATATACGAGACAGATAGTACATACATATTGACATACACATAGATGACTTAGCTTCGGTTGGTAGGACCTAGGTGGAGCCATCGGTTGGTAGGGCCTAGCGGTGGGACCGTCACTCCAATTCGGCAGAGCCGACCAGTGCATAGCACCTCTCCTGTGACCTCAACCACCGCCCGGACTCCTACTAGATGTCCCCTCTAGTACTATCCGCGCCCGAACCCCGGTTTGGAGGACCTTGGTGGAACGATCGCTTCCATTCGACAGAGCCGACCCCAGTGCATCGCACTGCTCCTGCGACCGTAACCACCACCCGGACTTGTGCTAGATGTCCTCTCTAGCACTATCCACTCCGTCCTCGCCAACCTTCGGGTTACCCTCCAACCTACTGCTTACCTTCGGCCTTTCCAACCTCCGCTTCCAGTCTTGCTTCCAGTCGCTGGCTTCCGATCCCTTTTGCCAGGCAAAAGGGGCCACTTTATATACACTGGTTGCTCCGCCCCTGAACACCTCACAGCCAATCACACACGGCGATCGACACCCCGATGCCGCTCTAACAAATGAGCGGCGTCGGGGCCGACACCACTCTAACAAATAACAACCCTGAACAAAACATTGGGTACGCTTGCTGCCCACCACGCCGCGGGGGAGGGAGTGGGGCGCCAAACCAGGTGTACAATGTATCACAACAATGGTCGCCTCCTCCCCCACAGGTTCACCACCTGGCTGTGGGTCTTTTCCGGTGCCTCTTGACCACCTTGGCGTACCGTATTCCCCGTCTCATTCCGACGACCCTTACACCTCTGTTCTTTGTTTTGGCGGAGGAACGGCAGCGTTAGCTGGGGCTTCGTTCTGTTCCACCATTTCAGCGTTTGGATTTTCCAGCTAGAGGGCCTAGATCCTGAACTTTATCCTTTTCGGAGTTCGAGATTTGCCCTGTCACATTATTTAAGGCTTCCTAAGCTCTGCAAGCTTGCTCCTGAGCTGTTGATTTTCTGCCTCAAATGATCGGATTTTGGGATCAGTCACCAGGTCTAACTGTGCCTTACCACTTACTCTTTTGGCTGTTGTAATGTGCTCCAAAGGCACTGCTGGGACCTTCGGCTTTGTTGACCAATGTGGCCCGCTTCCTTCGTTGGTTGGAAGCAGGATTGAGACCTTAATCAAGATACACTGGTGTTCCCATCTTTCCTTGAGCTGGGTCGACTCCTGGAGTGAGAGTGCCCCCTTGATTGCGAGCAGGCTCACAGGGTAGAGCTGCCATGTGCGGCCGCAAGTGTTGCCGAGCTTCTCTGGGTGTAGGAGAGGCCGATGTCATTGCCTCCGTCCATCTGCACTTTTCGTGCCATTTGTCATTGCTTTCGGCGTCGGCGCCTTACAATAAATGGGATGTGGTAGTGTTGTTTGCACGCCGTGTCCCCAGTGATAGGGGGCCTCCGCACGCTTTGCATTTGGGTGTACATTGGCGTTCCCCTTCTGAATTTGAAGACCTAGCTTTCCCACAGTCGTGGCACTTGTTCTTTTCCTCTTCGCTACTGGGGCGCACATCGGGTCGGTGACTCGTGTGGCCACACTCATAGTGCACATCCACTTTTTGCTTGTACAGAAAGCATGGAACGAGGGCCACGTGAGGATGACGGCCACATGTGGTAGTCGCCTCAGCAAGCTCATCTCACGTTGAAATATAGTAGGAGCTGATGAAACCACAAAAGGCAAGCGGGTGTATTGAAACAACCACATACGTGTTCAAATTGTGACGTACTGTCTGACCCACTCTTGAAGAACAACTTGCTGGTACACTTCGTGCAAATCCAATGTGGTGAACTTCTCACCCCCAGCAAGGATGACCCACAGGTCCTCAATTCTTGGAAGTGGGTATTCGTCAACTGTTGGTGCTTTGTTTATGGTCACAGATTCGGACGTGCCCATATTTTTTTTGCCACGCCAATAAGTGCAGTGCCTACTTTGAGGTTTTCACTGGAACAAGGATGGAATCTCTTCTTAATATTTGTTTTTCTTGTGTGACTACATCTGTCAAGGCATGTGGTAGAGGGTGCAGCTTGAAGAACCATGGTAGGTCATCTGCAGGAACATGTTGTGAAGCTTTAGCACCTTTGAATGTACCGAGACCTTTTTGAGGGACCTCAGCAAAGTCTTGGACCAGGTGTTTGATGTCAGGACCAGGTGTTTGATGTCACATATTGCATTGATGTTCGCTTCGACATTGGAGAGGTCAGGAGAGTCAAAGGAGTCTGCACAGTGTCCGAGGACACTGTGCAGACTCCTTTGACTGGGGCTGTCCCCAGTCAAAAAAAACCAAATGGGTCCGACTGGACAATTTCCAGCTGCCACCAATTGGTGTTGCCACCAATTGGTGTTGGACCAGTTGGATTTTCGCCACCCTTTGGGTGACGTACCATTCATAACCAATTGGGAGCGCCAATTGAATCCAACTGGCATCCCAACTGTATTAAAATGGTAGCCAGTTCGAAATAACTGGTGGCCTATTGGTAAGCCATGTAGATCTGATGGGTTGCCCAACTGGATTGCTTTGCAAACCAGTTCGATCCAACTCGTCACCCAATGGGATGTTAATACATTTATTTAATTTTTTTTTGTGAATTTGGGTCATCAACACAGATTTCATCTGTCACACCATAGAAACCACGCAGTCGACGCAGTCTGACTGCGCGAGCAAAACAGAGAAAACTTCCAGTGGAGAAGTGCAAAACGAAAAAAAAAAAAAATGCTCCACTGACGTTACTACTCGGATATGATCACGTCCATCAGGCGTATTCTGACCTGCATAGTAGTGCCACATTTTCATAAAAGACAGGCAATTTTTTGGCAGATTCGTTAATGCAAAGATGAAATAAATGCGGTGCTCCTGTGACCTGAGTAAGGTGCAAAGATCTTTTATTTAATCAATGTTGTTACAGCTATATATATATATATATATATATATATATATATATATATATATATATATACATATATATGGGCTATTTTCTTGTTTCAAAGTGTTTCTCATTTCTGTGTCATCCAATTGAAACCATTTGGGTTGTTAGTGAAGACCCATTGAAACCAACTGGTTGGACCAATTAACTCCCGACTAGACAAAATGATGAAAAAGTGACTCCCAATTAGAACTGCCCTACCAACAACTCCTTAATGTCAAATTCATATAGTGTAAACAACGAGACTCAGCCATCTTCAAGCATTCTGATGATGCAAAAGCTTGAATCAACCATAATCGGGCATCCAATTGGACAATCCAAATATTCCGATTGGAAAACGGCTGTCCCAATGGGTTCCCAATGGGTTCCCGATTGGACCGTTTGCAACCAACTGGATTACAGGTATTCCGATTGCGAGGCCAAATGGAAAATTCTGTGCCAACTGGCAAGGCCAGTTGGAACTGTCAAGTCCAGTTGGACTGTCCCATTGAAGTTTGCCACTCCATTTGTGATCCCTTTACTAACAAATGGTATATCTAGTTGGACCAATTGACTTTTTTTGACTGGGTCTGTCTGTCCATCTGATGCATGGAAAAAAAAAAAGAGCCATTACTCAAAGTGGAAATTTTAAAGACATCTTGGGAGGCTTTATCTTTTTCGGTGACTATGCACTCTTAGGGTAGCACCAGATACGGTTAGTTGCAAATGCAGTTTAGTCCACCCGTAAGCACACAGCGGGCATCACTTCATAAAGCAAAAAGGCCTAAACTTTCACTGGAGGTTTCATTAGTGCTATGTAATAAAACTGGCAAAGATAAAATAATGTGCTTGCTTATTTGCACACATCTTTAAGGGAGAGTCCATATACAACAAACCACTGATTTAACGACCACTGTAGATGGCATTTTCGAGTTATAAACGGGTTTGGCTGTACAGGCAAAATAAATGTACTGATTTTCACCTATTGACGAAGCAGCTCGATTTTTGAAGGTTCAGTTTACATCTAGAGGTGGCACACTTGCAGGGAGTAGCCTTGCTTAAATATTTAAAGGGTCGTGTTTGATTCAGGAATGAACGGCAAATCACATATGGATCTGACATCTTTGAAGTTTGCGTATGGATGCCACACGTCTCTGAAAGACCATAAATGCTATGGCACAGCAGTTATGTGTATTGTATACTTCGCATTTGTGCAGTTATCTGAGCTACTGCATAGCATCATGTGGCAGCACATAAAAATGCATATTAAGTCTATTATGTGCTTGCAGAACAGAGCAAGAAAAGCTACTACAGTTTCAAACAGAACAGATACCAGAAAGCGAGTATATTCTGTCGACTCAGTTCACATATTAAATGTTGCTGACAAAATACACAGAGTAAGAAAACATGGTTATCTCCTGTTAAGCACCATTATATTACCAGTCGAAGAGCTGCTATGGACTACTCCTTTGGCATTTGGCAGTTTACAGAACTGTTTTCAGTTGAAGGCTATTAGAATTTTGCTGCTCTGTAATACAGTAGAACCCCGCTGTTACGTTCCCGGCTGCTGCGTTTTCCTGGCTGTTATGTTGTTTTGGGCCAGTCCCGGCATAGCTCCCATAGGATTCAATGCATTAGGGACCCCGCTGTTACGTCGCAGTTTGGGAACATTGCCGTATGTTACGTTTCGAATCGACACTCCAAGCGGCCACTGCCGACGGCAATATTGACTTTTCACGTAGCTTGTCTTGGCTTGACTGTATTAGCTGCACTATGGGCGATGCCCATTACGTTTCCGGCTTCCACCAGCAAAATTATGGCACAGCTGTAAAAACTGTTTGTGACGGAATCGCGTACAGTGATTATGTTTCCATCGATGATGCCGTTGTCACCTCCGACGTTTTCTCTGTCGACGAAATCATAGCCAAGTGTGCTGATGCATTCACTGAAAGTGCTAGCACTGAAATAAAATCTTGTGCCGATTACCACTTCTCTAATTTTTCCATTTTTCCCGTTTCTCGGCTCTTACCTTTCCCGGCTCCTACGTTTATTTTCCACGGTCCCGTGAAAAACGTATCAGTGGGGTTCTACTGTACCAACTGATGTGAAAGCAGCATACAGTTTTTCTTTGGCCATGAAGCATTTTATAAAGTTCATTGGATAAGTGGTGTAGTTTGACAAACGATCAATTTGACTGCTGTTATTCCTCTGTACAGTGAAATCATGTGTATTGTGATATTGGCCTCGAGGGCCACCACTGGAAAGGCCGGCGCTGCTGTCGTTGTGACGTAGTAAACGACATCACGTGACCCCTCCGCCGCCGCTGGCGAAGCGCGCTGGCTTTCTTCACCAAGCCGGTTACTTTTATTCTTGCTTTTGTGCATAGAAAACTGCTCGGCACCGCAGCACTTCACATATTCGACCGAGCTAGGTGTAATTTTCATGCGTATATACAACAAGACGAAGCGTCTCGACTGAAAAAGCAGAGAATGGGGAACCAGGCAAGTGCTCATGCATTTCGAGTGCACGGGAAGCATTCTGCAAAGTCAATTTTATGCACGGCATTGAAGCTAAAATGTTCAGTGGCATGAACATTCTCGGACTGTAGGCATTCGAATTTACACTGTGTATTTGCTGTTGTAGAGGAAACGTGTCTTGTTTACGTAAGCCATTAATGACCATCATGAACATATGATGCACCTTATAGGTACTCAAACTGCGCCGGACGCCACAACAACTATAACTGTCACTGTTACACATCGCCGGCTGATGATGTGGTGATGAGACTTTCTCGAGCTGTAGGCATTCGAATTTAAGATGTGTATTTGCTGCTGTAGAGGAAACGTGTCTTGTTTACGGAGCGGCACCATCGCAAAAAATAGCAGGCTGCTTTGATTCTGCCATCAGTCAAGATACCATGCGCAGAGATACAGGCACACAGTATCTGGCGATACATGGCAGAACCGTATGCATGAATTTAAGCTATAATTTACTGGTGATAAATAAGCTCGTCATGAATCATTGTCCCGCAATAATACTGGCAAAAGTGCCAAACTGGGCATCCATTCTGCATGTCCATTCCTTTAGGAATGGACATGCAGGTTGAATTAGCTATATCAAGACCTCACAAATATTGCCCGCTTAATCACGCGCCCAAAAATGGGGTGCAGGGACGGGAAGGTATGCCGTGAACCACGTACAGCTGTCAACACGAATCGAAATGTAACCTATCGCCGCGCACCGTCCGTGCAAGTGCACGAGATGTAGCACCCATTCGCGCTTCAATAAGTAGCTGTACGCAGGATGTCTGAGTATTCCCAGTGAACGCTAAGTCAATTTCCCGAGCACCTTTTACGCCAGTGACCTCGTCACTTTCGTCGTGCATAGCACCGTGGGCACACGTTTCCGACAAGCGCGGATGATGCGGCGATGCCTCTTGTTCACTCGCAAAATATTTTGCCTACCTGTAGAACAGGTCTTCTGCAGCTAAGATATGCACAGGCAACTCTTGCAACACGAAAAAACCGTGTCTGAATGAGCTACAACATGTACACGTCGTACGCTGCGTGGCTAGTATCACATGATGTCGTTTTCTACATCACGGAGAGGTTCCAGCAGATGGCGCCACGGTATATCCTCGAGGCCAATATTTATTTGTTTTCCTTGTCACTGTTGAAACCATTACTTGGCAGGTATATGTCGTACACATTGATTCCTTTACTAGCCAGCCAGGCTACGGGATCAACCAAATTTTATGAAGGTTTTGTACTGTGAGATCAAAGTGACAAAAAGAAAGTTGAGAGTACAAATGCAAGTACTCTGTCTGTTGCAGTGCTGGTGGAACGGGTGTTCCTTCGCTTTGTGACGGCTGAGACGGATGAGCAGTTTGAGTCTGTGCTATCCAAATTCCTGCTTCCTGTTTTGGGAAAGCTGAGCAGCCCCCATGAGAGCATTCGCAAAAAGGCAAGTGCTACTTTGTTGGTCCATTTTTATGCCACATTAACCATTTAATGTCATCTCAATGCTTTTCCTACCATGAGAAAAATGGGTGTTTTTTGTTGGTTTCGCCTGTCCTGTTTTTCTGAAGGAACTACTGCCGTTACTCGAGTCGTATGAATCGCTGATGGCAGCATGGTGGTCACCATCAGAATATGTACGGCACGCGTGAGCATTTCCGGTCACCACACCGTCGTAGTTTTCACTGTGATTGACCGATGTCCCCCTGACCTGATATGTGGCCTAGACTTTCTCCCTGCTCATTCTGCACTCAACATTTTGTTTGATATTGTTACGAAGCGGTGCAGTGCGGACACGTGTTGAACCATACGAAGTGAGAACGACGACGAGTGTTCTTGACGCTTGCGCGCGTGTGTGCCTTCAGCCATTTTGTCGGTTCCGCCAACACTGTAAATAATCATTTCACCACTCTTGCGTCTCCGTCACATTTGGTCGAGGTGCGGGGTACGACACGCTTCGCAATGGAACTTCGCCACGGTCGTCGTTTGGAGGGTCCCTCTACCATGGCGGAAGAAACAGCGCCTGAGTCTGCCCCTGCGGCTTCAACGCTCGTACTCACGCATCCTCGGGATCCTGGCACGTTCAGCGGTTCTGGTGGTTCTGATGAAGTGGACGTCGACGACTGGGTGGCAGATTACGAACGCGTGAGTACGCTCAACCGATGGGGCCCTACTCTCATGCTGGCCAATCTGATTTTCTACCTCAAAGGAACTGCGAAAGTGTGGTTTGAGAACCACCAAGTCGAACTCGGAAGCTGGGACATCTGTAAAGAAAAGATGCTAGACTTGTTCGGGAAGCCCGTCGGGCGTAGGTTAGCAGCGATGAAAGCTCTCGCGTCTCGTGCGCAAACGTCTACGGAGTCTTACATCTCGTACATAGAAGACGTGTTAGCACTGTGTCGTAAAGCTGACGCCGAGATGCCGGAAACCGATAAAGTTGGCCACATTCTAAAGGGGATTGCAGACGACGCCTTTATCCTTTTAATGTGCAAGAACTACTCGACCGTAGACGCCGTCATCGAAGAGTGGCGACGCTTTGAGCAGGCTAAAAGTCGGCGCATTAACACCGTGTTCGCCAGGCTTCCCAATACGGCTGCAACTTCCTCCTACGAAGAATGCACTAGGACACAACCGCAAGCTTCAGTTTCGTTGGACCAGGTGACTCAGATTGTGCGCCGTGAACTTGAAGCGATGGCCCCTGCTCCAGCTTATGCCGGTTCTGCCGATTCGGCAGCTATCACCACTCCGATCGTTCAAGCCATTGTCCGGCAGGAACTGGCCAACGTAGGCATCCATTCTGTGTGCGCCGTAGCTAGTCCACAGCCGACATCGTGGCGTCAGCAGTCGTCCTATTACGGGCAGCGGTTTCCTACACAGTATCGCGACCCTGCCGTGTGGCGAACCACTGACAACCGACCAATTTGCTTCCGTTGTCGTCGTACCGGCCATGTAGCCCGCTTTTAACGCGATAGCGTTAGAGAGCTCGTTTCGCAGAAATACCGCCGTCGGTGTCGGTGCGTGAGCGAAAAATCGAGAAAGATGCAAATAAAATAAACAATACAAATCTTCGGTCCCACTGAGGATCGAACCCGGGCCGTTTGCGTGGCAAGCAGGTGTCCTACCACAAAGCCACGATGTTACTTGGAACTGCCTCGGAAAAAAACACCACATAAATGTCAGGTAGTGGAAGGACTCTCCTTAACGCATTTTGTTCGGCAGGTGTCACGACGAAAATGAGCCCATTCGGCGATTTGTAGGCTCATTCGCCGATTTGTAGGAGGAATAAACTTTATTGAGCATATCAAGCAAACAGCAAACATTAGATAATGTGCTGCCATCTGTGACACATTGTGAAAAACATGTCACGACTACCATGGCCTCCGAGACGGCGAGCGTGCCCGCCATCTCGGAGGCCATGCGAATACAGCAGCGCCTATAGGGTTCCGCCGTTCTAGGACAGGGAACATATTGCCACGTGCATTTATCTGTGCTAGCGTTGGTGTTCCAGTGACAGTTTCTTTCGGCTGCATGGTTTGCACCGACGCGTCGCTATAGTGTTGGAGCCGCGTTTGTTAAAACTGTGGCTCATGTTCTGTTTCACCATGTCACGAGACGCTCGCGCTTGAAAGCGTTCCTTGTCGCGAATATAAGTGCCGGACTGGTGAGAGAGCGCGGCCATTCTTACCGCCGACGCTCGACTGCGCATGCTGTTTTCGCCGTCGCCGTTGTCCGCCGCGGTGGTGTAGTGGTTAAGGTACTCGGATGCCAACCAAGAAAACGCGGGTTCGATCCTGGCCGCGGCGGTCGCATTTTCGATGGAGGCGAAAATGCCAGAGGCTCGTGTGCTGTGCGTTGTCAGTGCACGTTAAAGAACCCCAGGTCGTCTAAATTTCCGGAGACCTCCACTACGGCGTTCATATTGTATCTCTTTCACTCCCTTTCCCCTTCCCCCACGGACGCTTAGCCGTGCTCCCTACATGGGCTGCAGAACTTAGCGTCTTTCCCTTAACTAATCCACAATCATCATCATCATCCACCGTAGTCTAGCCAGAGCTTGCTTTTGGGCACAGGTTCACCCTAATAAAATTTGATTCTTTTCATAATCCCTTCGTCTGGTGTGTTCAAGAAAGACCGTCACGTCAACGTGACAATATCATATCAAGCAAACAGCAAACATTAGATAATGTGCTGTTTGCCGTTTCACCGACCATAAGGCGATGCTTGTTGCGGTTGGCCGGAAGAGGCCTCCAGAAGAACAAATCGAACAGCTGTCAGATAGTTAACGCAAGAAGGACGACAGAATGTGACCATTTACGAATGAAAGTGCTATTAAATAGATCGGAAACCTCTACCATTACTATAGATATGTCGCGCGCGTGTGTGTGTGTGTCTGTGCACATGTGTGTGTAACAACACACACTAATAAGTATACACTGAGTGGTTGAAGTGCACACTAGGGACCTGATTTCGCTATCGCGTTCAACTCTTAGAGGCGAAGCTTAAGGGTCCCCCAATTTTGCAACACCCGCTGGTCCTCGCCGCCTCGGGACACTCCTTACTACCGACAGGACGACTACCGACAGGCCGGCTACCGCTCTGCCCCTCCTGCCCAGTCGTCTAATCCCAATTCATACAGAAGCCTAAATAGCCGCTCACCGTCGCAACGTGGTCACCGGTCACTCTCGCCCCCAGGCCGTCGCCAGTCGTCTCGATCACCGCAGGGTCGCCGACCGTCGTCCCCGTTTAACCTCGCTACCGCTTATCCAGAAAACTAAACAGTGCAGCGCCGGGAGGTGACGCTGCATTGACGACTTCCTCCACAAATCCTCTCTTCACGCTGCCGACTAACCGAAGCTTGTTAGAAGTTGTTGTGGATGGTGTGACTGTTTCTGCCCTTATAGATACTGGAGCGCAAATTTCCGTAATGAGTGCCAACCTTCGCCGCCGCTTGCATAAAGTGCTCACGCCTGCCTCTTCCCGCACACTCCATGTCGCTGATGGAGGTACTCCTGCCGTTCTTGGGATGTGTACCGCCCGTGTTTGTATTGCTGGTTGTCCTACTTCCGTAGAATTTGCCGTTATAGAGCAGTGCCCCCATGATCTGATCCTCGGCTTGGATTTTCTGTCTGCTCACTCTGCGCTCATTGATTGTTCAACCGGCGCTTTTCAACTTGAGTTGCCACAGCTCTCTGACCTTCCGGCCGACCTACCTCCGCGTTTGTGCTCTCGCCATCACGTCCGTTTGCCGCCTCAAGCCGTTAAATACGTCAGTTTGACTTCCTCACGCGACGTGACCGATGGTGACTACCTCGTGTCGCCTATTGTGGACGTACTGTTGGACCGCGACGTTGCCTTTGCGCACACCATTGTTTCCGTGACTAACAATGAAGCAATTGTTCTCATACTCAACGCGAGTCTGCTGACTCAAGTTATTCCGCAAGGCATAGCGTTGGCCACCATCTCCGCGCTGGAGAATTGCGAGGTTGCAATTTTGGACGCTGATGTTATGTTACATTCGCTGGATGACAACCCCGTCGCTACTTCTCCAGTCAACGGCATTTCCAAGATGATCGCTCCTGATCTCACCCCAACGCAAGCTACCAATCTCCATCGCGTGCTTGTGTCCTATCGTGACATCTTTGACTTTGATGGCCGCTCCCTAGGCCAAACATCTGTTGTAGTTCACCGCATCCACACTGGTGACGCACATCCTGTACGCCGACGTCCTTACCGCGTCTCTCAAGAAGAACGTCAAGTCATCCAGGGTGAAGTCGATAAAATGCTTGCTAAAGACGTCATAGAGCCTTCATCTAGTCCGTGGGCCTCCCCGGTTGTCCTTGTTAAAAAGAAGGATGGTACATGGCGCTTCTGCGTCGATTATCGCAGTTTAAACAAAGTGACCCATAAAGACATCTTATCCTTTACCTCGCATCGATGATGCCCTCGATTGCCTTCACGGAGCCCAATACTTTTCATCCATCGACCTTCGGTCCGGCTACTGGCAGATCTCAGTCGACCCCATGGACCGCGAGAAAACTGCATTCGTCTCGCCCGATGGTCTTTACCAGTTCAAGGTCATGCCGTTTGGACTTTGTAACGCCCCAGCAACTTTCGAACGCATGATGGACTCCTTGCTTCGAGGATATAAGTGGTCCATCTGCTTGTGTTACCTAGACGACGTAATCGTCTACTCACCTACGTGCAGTGCGGTGCAGTGCGGACACGTGTTGAACCATACGAAGTGAGAACGACGACGAGTGTTCTTGATGCTTGCGCGCGTGTGTGCCTTCAGCCATTTTGTCGGTTCCGCCAACACTGTAAATAATCATTTCACCACTCTTGCGTCTCCGTCACAATATTAAACGAATGGCAGAATGAATACACCATAGTATGCACTGTAGTATAAAAAGCTTACTAACGAGGTTTATATAATAAAAAAGATATAAGAAAAATATTGTAAGAACTTTTAATGCACTTTATCTTTCTCATTTGTACATAACCACCATCATTCCTGTTCTTCTTTATGCTTGAGCCAGCTTAGTACCTGTGGAGGAAATGGGTCTGCTGGCATTGTCTGGTTAGGTTGTCCTTGGTCTTAAAGAGTGGAAGAGGCTTGTAAAGGTCCTGATGTCCTGCTGTAAAGGTCCTAATGTCCTCCTGGTGTCCTGCTGGCACTGCGTTAATTTTCCTGCAGATGGTAATATTCACTTCTGACTACGTGCAGGAAGGCATGATATCAGGTTACGACATTCAAATTGTTCGTGTGCATGTCAGTGTAGAGTGAGTCACTGAGGGTCCCAGTAAATGCTTAAAAATGTACCTGCTTTAGGCCGTAAATCAGAGGAATGACGTCACCGAGTGTAACGGAACGGCCCTTTGATATCATGAGCGTGGCTTCTTCTAGCAGCTTCAGCAGGTCTCTTGCTTCGGCAAGGATGTCGAGCTGTTCACCAGAGATCAAATCTGGCAGCTTTCATCGAGTTGCGCCTCTCTCTCTGCATTTGTAAAAGCAGCCGGCTGACAGCTTTGGAAAACTTCAAAAAGCGCTCCAGCATGTAATAACAAGAATTCCACCGGGTCCTGACTTCTTGTATTACCGTATTTGTACGAATCTAACGCGCACCTTTTTTCCGATAAAACGGGTATAAAAATCGTATGTGCATTAGAATCGAGTGCGAACGAACGACACCGTTACCATATCTCTGTCGGCATCAAAATGGCCGCCTCCTAATGCGCTTCGGGCACTGTTGAATGGTCACTGCCGAAGAAACGAGTTAGCGGCGCGGCGCTGTTTGGCGCGCATAGTTTCTGTAGTTTATATGTCTCCGCCAGCCCCCCCGTAATGACGCCATGACACACATGATGCGTAGGCCGATGATACTCGCCGCGCCGGCTTGGCTGTCTTGTGGCCAACCAAAGTCACTACGTCGCCGATGCAATCTCCGAGACGCCCAGCCACACGAGCTTCCAATAGCGTTCGAGGGTGGCCTTAACGGGAAAATAGATGTTTCCCATCACTGCACGCAAAACTGCTCATCATCGCATTTCTCCTTCATATCCATGCTGAGCCCGAGCCTCTCAATCGTGCGAGCAGCTTGACGTCCGAGATTGCGTTGTGGCAATCACGGAGACCACGCGACCACGCCCCGAGCATGCTTAGGCTTAGCTGCGCCACCCTGAACAGCACACATGGCAGCACGCGGCTGCGGGCGTGAGAGAACTACGATAGCACGGAGGAATGCAGCACTGCGAGTAAGTGATGTTATCTCCGCTTGCATGCGGCTACGCCCAGCAATGTGCGGTAGTTTTATCGGGACGCAGGACTCATTAATCGGCGCGCCGAACATTTTCAAGACACCGCAGATCAAATGAAGCGGGACTGCAGGGGTTCGAAGTTAGCGATGCATTTATTATGCGAGTGCGTTCATTACGCGAGTATGCCATTTGGTTTTATGAATGTGAGAAGGTTGATTACTAAGGACATTTTTTTTCTTGTCACGAAAAATGGGTGCGCGTTACAATCGATGTTTCACCTTTCTTTTTTTCATCGCGGGAGATGGGTGCGCGTTATAATCGAGGGCGCGGTAGAATCAAGCAAATACGATAATTTCAATGATTTGTGTTCTGGCTTGCTGTCATGCATCTGCATTTCCACCAACAGTCGCGACGCAACATCGCTTGTGCGAAAGAAGCGGATGATCTTCTTAACTTTCATCAGTAGCGGCCAAAGTGCGACAAGGGATGTACCTTCGTAGCTGGGTGCATTGGCATCAGTGACGTCCTCAAGCAGAATCTCGGCGTCTTCCTCATTTTCAGGGACCACCACCATCTCGTGTGCTTCCATTTCTGATGGAACTTTGCTCCCTTCTAGACCAATGGCAGCTTGACCAACTTGGTTGAGAAGAAGGGCAACGCAGGAGATATGCTTATCTGTGTCAAAATCATCTCGGACGGCTTCCTTAATGGTCTGCCCGCCATCTATTACAACAGCTCTGACCTCAGCTTGATCAACATGCCATTCTTCGCACAGTTTTCACACTGCTGCACAAAGATTCGAACTGGTCTTACTTTCTGGGATGTACTATCGGCCAAGAAAGTAAACGGACCACAGCTGCGGCGGCCGGAGAAGCTGCCTGGCCACAACGGGGTGCTGCTGTGTCGCTCCGCACGCTTGGTTCGAGAGTGCCTTGGGTGACATTAAGCTTCTCCCTCACTCTCGCGCTGTGTCTTGTCATGCTTGATAAAATGTCTAGTGTGTTGTACGGTTGCTCTGTTGCTGGTGGTTGCGATGCAAGGGACCGTGCATAATCGGTATTCAACACATGGCGCTGTTGCGCAGCAGCCGACGGCCACAGGGAATCGAACACCGCCACTGTGAAAGAACAAAGACCTGCACTGTTTTTTTCTTTCTTGCCTATATTAACCTTATTTTTCATACTAGTGTCTGTTGCCTACGTCCCTTGCTGCTTGAGTTTAGGCAACATTGCACAAGGTGCCGCAGCGGAGGCCGACGCGCGCTCTTTCATGCATGTGGGAAAAATGCACGTTACGTTAGCTCACGGCGGCTTGCCGTGCACCGTTTGACATTCTCACACTGACGTGGGCGGGCGTTTGTGCTTGTCCCCGTCAAGATTTCTTTTCCGGGCAGAGAATGGTTTTGCGACGTTCTCCAGCTGCCGCAGGCCAACATGACCAATCAGCGACGCAGGAATGGTAGCTGCAGCTACATCAGCTTGCTCCCGGCTTGACTCCCGTGGCCGCAGCGCTGTCCCCTTTTCGCTCCATGGCTTTCTCCGTGCGCTCTTGTTACATATTTAGGGAGATTCCAATAGGGAGATTACTGGAAACTGTACGTGATTACAGGTTGCTCTACGACCAGATGGCGCCAGAATACACGGACACGGATTTAGAACCAGGAGATGGGGACGTACTGACGACAAGAGATGCACTCAAAATCTTGCCGTTCCACCTTGTGCAGCGAATTAGTGAGGTTAGAGGGTGTCATACATTCTGCGC
The DNA here is from genome assembly GCA_013339685.2 of Hyalomma asiaticum. Classification (NCBI taxonomy): domain Eukaryota; kingdom Metazoa; phylum Arthropoda; class Arachnida; order Ixodida; family Ixodidae; genus Hyalomma; species Hyalomma asiaticum. The sequence continues at coordinate 13,035,828 of CM023482.1, forward strand.
ACCATCGAAGCTTGCCGTGCACTTTGCCGTGCACACCTCCCGCGTGGCCGACGTTCTACGGCTCCAGAGACTGTCGCCTGTGGCTGTCGACTGCTGCGCAACAGCGCCATGTGTTGAATACCGGCTATGCACGGTCCCTTTCATCGCGAACACCAGCAGCAGAGCAACTGTACAACGCACTAGACAATTTATCAACTGTGACAAGACACAGCGCGAGAGTGAGGGAGAAGCTTAATATCACCCATAGCACTCTCGAACGAAGCGCACTGAGTGTGATAGCAGCGCCCCATATGGCCAGGCAGCCGCTGCGGCCGCCGGAGCCAGGGTATGTTTACTTTCTTGGCCGATAGTACATAATGCCAATTTCGATGTTCACTAGCTTGGTTCCTGAAAAAGTAAAACAATGTAAATCAAGACTAGGTGCAGTAAATGTGGTTATGCATCGTGGCAAATAAAAAGACACATTTTTCAAACTTAAAAAAAATTACTTGCCTTATTGTGTTTTCGTGTGTCCGAAGATCGGCTGTGATGCACAGATGATTGGCGGCTTGAATTCTCTGACCAGTGCATGTTCTAAGCTCCTCATACTTCACTTCAAGACTCTTAGTGATGGTAGGCTCGGTGGGAGGCTTGTAAAGTGGCTGCAGTGCTTTCACGAACATCTTGAATCAGTCTTTCTTGGTTGTGCTGAGAGGCAAGTCGTCGTGCACGGTCATATACCCGAGAGCATCAGCAGCATGCTTATCTCGGACTCCTCCTCCTGGAACGCACCAACATATAATGTAAAGTCGTCGTAGCCCTTCATGTGTTCCTCTTTTTGAGGACGGAGAAAGTTCCTGATAATGTGTACAAAAACTTACTTGCAAACACCACAGCATTGGCGAGGCACTTTTCCGTCGGTCCATGAAACAAAGGAGCAGAGGCACGTGTACTTGTAGTGGGAGCGAGCCGCAGCTGCGGCAGCTGAGCCAGCAGAACATTCTTCACCCTGAAAAATTAAATAAGATGTACATGGCGCAAAAACGATTTCCACATTTCGCTGCAAATGCTGACAGAAGAGGGGGGGAGGGGGGGGGGGGAGTTCTCCCAGCTTTTTGAAAGCATATGAATCACCAGCCGTCTACATTTTTAAACATTAGAATGTCTTACGTAATTGAAAAGCAGCTTGATGTTAAGATCAGTTACACAAAGGTGGATGGCTGTAAGCTGAATAGCGAGATACTGGCAGCTTACCAGAGGGGGCTGATTCATGCCTTCAGGAACGGTGTCTTCAACAAGGTCACTTGCATCTTGACCACCTTTCTTTGGGTGGCTTTTTGGCATGTTAATAGAGTGGGCGTGCAGCTGGTGATATCTTAGAGTTTCCGTCGCAGGCTTTGAGAACTGCTTGCCACACTTAATGCACCTTCGTGGTCTTCATTTTCTCGTCCTCTTCAAACAACGACCACACTGTACTCGTCTTCCGATTGCGCAGCATTTCGACATCAGAAAGGTAACCTGAACACGACTATATAATAACAACACCATGTAGCACGCAAGCCCCACATATGCTTGTGACGGTTAACCAATATACAATAGGAGAAAGGAAGGTGGGAAGAGATGAAAGGAATAGCCCTGAGTAGGCTGGGAGCAGGAGAGAAGCAGGCAAGTTCACTTTTTCCTGGTTGGGGTGGGACCGCCTCCTGCCCGCGCTTGAAGTGTTTGGGAGGGCTTGGAGGTAGACATTGTAGGTGAAAGAGATCGAGTGGAGTTCATTTCTCTCTATATGGGGTATGGCCGCCTGCGGCTCCGGGCTCCTCCTACTTGCGTAGAAATATGCGCTCGACGTCTGCGTCTCGGTGTCGCGCGCCTCGCAATCATGCGCTCCGGCCAAGGGGCGGTGTTGGGGTTGGGGGCAGGTGCCATAATAGATTGATTGAAGAGTTTTAATGGCCTAATTTGATTAAATGAAAGAGGAAATCGATGCTGATTAATCATTTAACAGTTATATTAATCAATTAATCGTTCGATTTTACCATCCCTACCCCACAGCTTAACCGCCCTTCCTCGCCGACCTACCCACTATCAAGCCAGCTGGAAAACTAGACAGTGCAGCTCCTTGAAGTAGTGCTGCAGTGTCAAATTCAACACAGGATCCTCCTTTGATGCTACCTACATGACGCAACCTTCTTGACGTTCACGTTGATGGCACGCCTGTCACAGCTCTCATAGATACAGGAGCACATACATCAATTATGAGTAGCTGCCTTTGCCGTAATTTAAAAAAGGTCATCACACCTGCTGTTACTCAAGTTGTACGAATCGCCAATGGCAGCACGGTGGCCGCCATCAGAATGTGTACTGCATGCTTGAGCATTTCCGGTCACCACGCCGTCATAGTTTTCACTGCGGTTGACCAATGTCCCCCTGACCTGATATGTGGCCTAAACTTTCTCTCTGCTCATTCTGCACTAATTGACTGTTCCTCCAGCATTGTCCGTCTTGATCTACTTCTACTGGACGATTCGGCAGCACAGCGTGAAGTTTGACTAAGCGCAAATGACTTTGTTCACATTCCGCCACAGGCCGTGCCTTACATTGAAATGTCGCCATCCCCTCCAGCTCCTGATGGGCATTACATATCCGTCCCTGTAACTGCTGTGGTTCTCACACAAAGTTACTGTTCCTCACGCTGTACTGACAGTAAAGGCAGTCGTGCGCATCTCCCTGTGTTGAATTTTGGGCTCCCAAAGCAGATACTGCCCATGGGTATAACTCCTTTAGCGGATGGACGGATTGAACCATTTGCTGATGACGCCCCCTGTAAGCCTTCCTAGTTCGCCGGCTGCACTGATGACATTGCAGAGATGCTCGCTCTCAATCTCACAGCTGGGGAAGCTGAAGAGCTAGGCAGCTTATTGCTTTCTTATACAGACATTTTCTACTTAGATAACCATCCTTTGGGCCAGATGTCACTAGTGAAGCACTGTATACACACAGGTGACAGTCCACCAATACATTGACGACCCTACAGAGCTTCTGCTTCGGAGTGCCGAGTCATCAAAGTGGAAGTAGACAAGATGCTAGTCAAAAGCATCATGGCACCATCGTCAAGTCTAGGCATCCCCTGTCGTGCTAGTCAAAAATAAAGACGACTCATGGTGATTATGCATTGTCTAAAAGGACATGTATCCTCTGCCTCGTAGAGACGATTCCCTTGATTGCCTTTATGGTGCACAGTACTTTTCGTCCATTGGCCTTTGGTACGGATATTGGCAGATTGCTGTGGATGACCTTGATCGTGAAAAGACTGCTTTTATAATGCCTGGGGGCCTTTACGAGTTCAAGGTTATGCTTTTGGTCTGTGTAACACTCTGATCACCTTTATGCGTATGACGGACTTATTGCTGCAAGGCTTTAAGGAGTCAACTTGTCTCTGCTATCTGGATGATATTGTGTTTTCGCCTAGGTTTAGCATACAGCTCGAGCGTCTTTCGTTGATTCTGCGTGTTTTTCACAAGGCTGACCTGCAGCTAAATTCGAAGAAGTGTAAGTTTGGACACCGCCATGTCATTGTGCTTGGATATTTCATCGACGCGTCGGGGATCCGACCAGACCTAGCGAAAATTCGCGCCGTGAAAGACTTCCTGTCCCAGTCTGCGAAAGGTGTCCGCAGCTGCATGGGCCTTTGCTCCTACTTCCGCCGTTTCGTCAAATATTTCGCCACCAAAGCACATCCACTACTGCCCTCTTGAAGAAAGGTGCGCCCTTTTCCTGGGGAACGTCTCAGGCTGCCGCTTTCTCTCGTCTCGCTATTCTCACCACCCCACTTATCCTCGGCCACTTTGACGCTTCAGCTCCTACACAGGTGTGCACCAGTGGTAGTGGCCACGGCATCGGTGTTGTCTTGGCACAAGTTCAACGTGGCCATGACCGTGTCATTTCCTACGCGAGCCGTCTTTTGTCATCTGCGGAGTGAAACTTCTGTATTACAGAATGAGAATGTCTCGCCCTTGTATGGGCAGTTGTGAAATTCCGAGCTTACTTATATGGAAGGTCTTTTTCTGTTGTTACCGACCACCAACACCTTCTGTTGGCTTTCGTCCTTAAAAGATCCCACAGGGAGTCTTGGGCGATGGGCTCTGTGATTGCACGAGTATGCCTATTCTGTAGTCCATAAATCAGGGTGCCTACATAGCGATGCTGACTGCTTGTCCCGTCCCGTTATCCTGTTGACAATCCTGACAACGGCAGTACTGACCCTTCAGCCTGTGTCCTCTCTGTCTTCCAACTCAACGACACAAGTAACGTCATGACGCTACCTTGCGGACCCTCATTGACAAACTCGAACACACTCCCACTGACCCGTTGTTATGGCAATTTTCCCTGAGGGACGGCATCTTGTACCGCCGTAATTTTCATCTTGATGGCTCACCCCTTTGTTACTCCTCGACACCTTCGCTCAACTGTTCTTCATCAGCTTCATGCGCACCACTGTGGGACACCTTGACGTTACTCCTACCTACGACCTCGTATGCCGTCCCTTTCATTGGCCTGGCCTTGCGTGCTCCGTACGACGATACGTTGCTGCTTGCAAGCCTTGCCAACTTCGGAAGGAGCCAGCGACGCTCCCCACCGGGTACCTACAGCCCCTCAACACTCCCGCTGAACCATTTTTTCACGTAGGCTTGGACCTTCTCTGGCCTTTTCTTAAGTCCACCTCCGGCAACAGGTGGACTGCTGTCGCTACGGATTATGCGACGCGTTATGCCGTCCGTCACCAGAGCTCTCCCGACTAGCTGTGTGACCGACGTCGCAGACTTCCTACTATGTGATGTCATATTAGTGCATGGTGCCCCCCGACAGCTCCTCCTCACCGATCGCAGTTGCACCTTTCTCTCTCAAGTCATCGCCGACATCCTCCACTCCTTCTCCACAAAGCACAAACTGACTACTGACGGTAATGGTCCGATTTACCGACATGCTATCAAAGTATGTTTCACCTGACCACCACGACTGCGACACCGCGCTACCCTACGTCACATTCGCACACAATTCGTTTTGACACGACAGTGCTAGATACCTGTTGTTCGGTCGCGACCTTGTGTTACCATTAGACGCCTTGCTTCCCTTTGTGCGGGATTTGAGAAGTGAATATGCCTGCGATGCCATCGTGTGTGCTGACCATGCGCAACAGCTGGCTCGTACTCGTCTCTGGGCATCCCAGAAAAATCAGAAGAGATTATTCTCATCGTGTATTTGGGATTCTGTAGTATGTGCCTGCCGTGTCGGACGCGAGGCAAAACCACAGATGTGATTGCGGGTTGGGGTGTAACAATGGCCTCCCGCCACTCCGCCGGTCCCTTTCTCTTCTTGCGCCTCTTTGTTTTCCCTCGGGGAAAGAGAAACACTCATCCCCATCGGACCCATGACACCATCCAGTGTGATACCCCCTGACGTTGTTTGCATAACATCTTGGTGGAGGTGCTGGGTACGACGCCCGAACACAGAAGCACTGTGACATTACGGTACGAGGCCAAAGTCGTTTGAGAGGTGACGTTTATTCAGGAGGCTCCGAGCAGAACAACCGGATGGAGCGAGGCCAGGGAATGAACTCTTCTTCCTCTTCTTCGCTATCCTCCACCTTGCTTTCCAGAAGCGCTGTGACACTGTGACAATATAAATTAAAAAAGCAACGGGCCAAGCACCAATCCCTGGGGAGCGCCCGAAAGAACAGATGCAAAATCCAAGTCAAAGTTGCCTATGTGAACGAACTGCTTTCATTGTGTAAGATACGAGTCGAGCCACTGTACTGTCTGAGGATTATCAAAAAGGCATTGGATCCTCCACATTAAATGTCCATGACACACAGTCGAAGGCTTTCTCAAAATCAACAAAAATCATGTCAACCTGCCTGCCTTTGTCAAGTACAACCATTAGGTCACTTACAGTGTGAATGAGCTGTGTCGTGGTGGACAAGCTGCGCCGAAAACTATGTTGGTTACTTGAAAAAAATTCATTTTCTCCTAAGAAAGAACACAGGGGCTTAAATATGAAGTGCTCTAAAACTTTGCTGCAACTGCACAGGAGCGAGATTGGTCTGTAGTTGTTTAAGTTTGTCACCATCCTTATAAATATGCAATACCTTTGCTGTTTTCCATTCCAAGGGTACTTCCGCTGTCCGTAAGCTTTCTTTGAAAATTATGTACAGGTACTTTTTGCACCATTCAGCATACCTGCATAGAAATGGATTTGGTATACCATCTGGACCAGTGGATTTTTTCGTGTCTAGCTCAAGCAGCGCGGAAAAAAGGCCGCTTTCGTTGATTTCCACGTCAGGGATAGCGAAACTAGTTTTCGGATATGATGAGGGCTGAGTGGTGGTGCGAGTTAACTTTTTATTCGCACATTCCTGAGAAATAATTTTCTCTGCATTGTTAAATTCCATACTGTTTTAAAATGTCTCTTAATTAAACTTAAGTGGTTTGTCAAAAATGTCAAAATTTGAAGATAGCTTACTTTTAGTAAGCTATCTACAAAAAAAAAAAAGGCCATTTTTAATTTTTTTTGCAGATCACCCCGGTTAATGTCAAGCACCTCTTTAACCATTTTCTGCAAAGAAAATTTGCATTATCTTAGTTCCTAACAAGTTGTAACGTGTCTAATGTGACTAACTCGATCTCGCCGGAGCGCCACTCATAATGAGCTGAAAATCGGTCGTACGTCATTAAAAAATGCTAGCATCCACCACAGAGAAACCTCTTAGAAAAAACAAATACTCTACCAGGTAGCATGACACGTCAGCTTTTTTCCTGTTATCGGGCCCTTAGCGAACACGAGCAGGCGCATGGTAGTGAGCAGGCTTCGCAAAGAAAATGCGCGGTGAATTGCCATGAAGGAAGAAGCATGGAACGAATGAACAAGGAGCGTGAGAAAAAATCCACGCATCTCCACGAAGTGAATCATGACGAATGAGCAAAGCACTGTGGATCATTCTTACCCTAAATCACCGGTGACATTGCCCACTCGCACATGTACTGTATTTACTCGATTCTAACGTGCCCTCGATTCTAACGCGCACCCATCTCCCGTGACCAAAAAAAAAAGTGAAACATTGATTGTAACGCGCTTACATTTTTCGCGACGCGGAAAAAAATGTCCTTAGTAATCAACCTTCTCACATTTATAAATACAAATGCATACTTGGGTAATTAACGCACTTTCACAATAAACGCACCGCCAATTTTGAACCCCTGCAGTCCGTCGAATGGCTGCACTATGGCTTTCCCGCTTCACTCGAACCGCGGTGCCTCGGCGATGTTCGGCATGCCGATTCATAACTCCTGCGTCCCGATAAAAGTGCCTCACATTGCCGGGCGTAGCCACGTGCAAGCGGCGATAACATCATTTACTCGCAGTGCTGCATTCCTCCGTGCTGTCGCAGCCCCCTCACACCCGCTGCCATGTGCTGCCATGCCTGCTGCGCAGGTTGGCGCAGATAAGCCTAAGCACGGTCGGGGCATGGTCTCAGAGATTGCCATGATGCACTCTTGGACGTCATGCAGCGCGCACGAGTGAGAGGCCCAGGTGGCTCAGGCTCAGCACATATATGAGGGAGAAATGCGATGATGAGCTGTTTTGCATGCGGTGATGGGAAACATCTCCCCTTACGGCTACCCGCGAACACTACCGAAAGCTGGTGCGGCTGGGTGTCTCAGAGGCTGCATCGGTGATGTAGCAACTTTCGTTGGCTGCAAGACGGCCAATCCGGTGCGGTGAGTATCAGCGGCCTTCGCATTTTGTGCGTCGTGCCGTCGTGTAGCGTGGGACCGGCGGCGACATAGAAACTACAGAAGCTATGCGCGCCAAAGACCGTCGCGCCGCTAGTTTGTTTTTTGGCCGGTGACTGTTTGACGGTGCTCGAACATCGTAGGAGGCGGCCGTTTTGATGCCAGCAATATGGTTACGGTGTCATTCGTTCGCACTCGATTCTAGCGCGCATACAATTTTTGGACCTGTTTTATCGGAAAAAAGGTGCGCGTTAGATTCACGTAAATATGGCAAATGAGTGAAAATGCATGTGTACAGCATATACAATGTTTTATCTGTTGTAACTCATATGTTATGTTGAGTTTTGGATTTTGTTCTCCCTTCATTATCACAGCTTTGCGGTCTGTCTAATGTAGAGCCAATGATTTTTCAATAGGATCTAGCCTGAAGTTGGCAAAGACAAGGTCAATGCACGTTCCCGTGGTTGTTGTCTGTTGTTTCCGGTCATACGAAATGCATTGTAGAGTGTATCGAGACGTCACATATTGCACAAGCCAGTCGTCGTCCGTGATGTCTACGTTGAAGTCTCCAACAAGTACAAAGAGGTTGTTCTTGTACTTTGTTTCATAATCGCGCATGGCTAGATCGATGTACTTTTGTACTTTGCCTCGGGAGAGGTTCGTGGCCAAGTACACTGTCATGACGATGGTTCCGTCGGATAGTTTTATTGCAGAGTGTTTGCCATTGTGAGATTGGCTCGTATATGGTAGGTAGAGATTCACCGTGGTCTGTGGCGATTTCACATACATCCTAACACCACCCGCCGATCGCTGTGCTTCTTGTTGCCAATCTTCTTAAGATTATGTGCTACACCATGAATGTACAGAATAACAGCAGTTATTTGCTGCTGCAGGGACCCTTCATCATTACAGGGATGATTTATTTTCCAAGTCTCTGTTGAGCTATTCAGCAACAGCCGTAGTGAGACCTATAGAGTAGCCTGCTGCCTGCAGCCATGAAACCTGCTGGCCGAAGCTTTTTTGCATTGAGTGAAACCATGACCTTTTTAATTAATTAAGAAGGCACATCCGTGCTACCTACCTTTTAACTGCTTTGTTATGTGCAGAGAATGGTAACAATGGTTTGCTGCTCCCAGGGTCATGAAACTAGCAGACATGCTTATCCTGAAAATGTAGTAAGGTAAGGTCAAGAAACTTGAGGGTGTCCCCAAATGGCATTTCATATGTTAGTGTGAAAGCCTGACATACAGTTTCAAAGACCTCAAAGACCAATCCGCCTTTTGCATGTCTGTGTGGCGCCCTCCCGCGGACACAGGCACGAAAGAAGGTGTACAGCATCATACTAAATCTGTCGTCTCCTACCGCATCGTTTCTCTATGGCATAACATGGTCAGGCTGCGACACACATAGTGAGCGTTGTGCTTATTTTCAGTTTGAAACGCTGTACCCACTTCTGTCAGGCCTCGCCGGCTATGTGAGTACCAGCAGCGAAAAAAAAGAGCCGCCTGTGAGAAAGCCTTTGGGTTCTAAAACGGGACAAAATGCTGCCCGAATGCGCAAGGCAAAGCAAACACCACTCGCTTCCCATATGGACATTCAGTTAAGGGGTTTGTTCGAGACGGCGTGCGTAAAGTGGAGAGGGTGTGCGAGTGGAGGTACATCGTGTAAAAGCATAAGCACCTGCATCTGACAGAGCCCGCGGGCCTGCCTCCCACAACACCAGAAACAATACGGCTTCCTCTCTCAGTGTTGTGGCTAAGCTCGTGCTTGCATGCACTGTAAAAGACAGAAGGCTCAGTTGATTCTTTATATTTGTGATGCTTTTTTTCTTACTTGCCTCACCTTTCTCCATCTCTCTGCAAAAATAAATGAGTCTTCTTGGTGCTCTGTAAGTTCATAGATGTCTAGCTGTTCTCTTTAATGTGCGGAAGTTGGTCTACGGGGAGCACGGGAACGCGGCATGAAAGCACCAGTGGTTGACGTCTGCAGAACATAGCCCACGGGTCAAGTAAGGCCCCTCAAAAGCAAGCTTGCGTGGCTGTGGCCAAGGTCATGCTGCCTTCCATTAGCATGCATAAGTGGGCTAGTTGGTAACGGTTCGTCGTTGAAGGAATTTGACACATGCAGACAAAGACACTAGCAGAAGAAGGGAACAAAGACAAGCACCGGCGTTTGTCTTGTTCTCTTCCTCTGCTATTGTTTGTGTCTGCGTACGCCCAATTTCTTTCATGATCACGCTGTCCGCTAACAGACGCGGGGATACCCTTTGCTGACTCTTTTTATTTGTGTTATTTGTTAATTTGTAGTTTTTCACTTGTCCCCCTTTCTGTTTCTTCCTTCAAAAATGAATCAGTCATCTTGGTACGCTGAAAGTTAATGGACGTGTCATGTCTTTTACAACATGGGAATGTTTCTCTCTGATTAAGCATACAGAGACATAGCTAGAGCTCAATCCATGTAAGGTTTCTGACATCTACGTTTGTTCAAGCCATGGAGCACCTTCATACCTATCTGGTCGCCGTCACGAACGGATGTACAATGAAACCAGGATCAATGAAAACGCCAAGCTAGAAGCAGCTGAAGGAATTCATTGCAGGAAGTGAATCGCGGCGTTATCTTACAACAGCGAACGACAAATAATTCGGGGATGACTTGACTTGTATTGTCCAGTAATTTTATGAACAAGAAGAAATGGTCTGAAAAGAAAGTCTCAGCTATGCTGTTGAATATATCAAGGTTTGACTGTGTGCCACATAGACACTTTCTGACAGTATGCACGTGCTTGCAAGAAGCATTGAGGTCACTAAGTTGTCAGAAGTTTACTGTAAAGATCACTGGTTTTTGCTACCTGAATGACATGTCATATGATGTCTTCCTGAAGGTAATTTCTAACAACAGCTAGTCTAAGACGGTCTAGAAACTCAAAAAATAATTTCCTACAAGGTGACCATTCATTGCGGAGATATGCTACCTAAGCGAGGTAGTCACTGGTGTGTGTGGATCATTAAAAATGGGGTCTACAAATACTGTTAGTTTGTTTCCTGCAACCGGCACGACACGAGTATGAGTAGAGAAATTCCTTGCAGAGTGGCTGCTCTTACCATGGGTAGACGACATGATGTGCAAGGACACATTTAGTGCGCATTTACCCTCCCGATTGGTGGAATGTAGCTTGCACAGTGCTGCAAGGAAGTACCGAAACAGAGCCGAGGGATTTCTGGCTACTTAGCTACCCTTAGCTACTCTTGCAGCCATGGTTGTGCAATGGTTCTGTGCAGGTGATGGAGTTGCTGGTGCACGTGAATAAGCGCCTCAAGTCGCGGCCACAGGTGCAGCTGCCCGTGGAAGCCCTGCTCACTCAGTATGCAGCCGCTGCTGGCCAGCAGCAGTCTGCGTTCTTTGTCAACTTTGCCCTGGTGTACCTGCGCATGGGTTTTCCTCGTCTGGCCTCGGGCCAACAGGTGCAACTGCTGCCTCGGCTCATGGAATGCGTCACTCTCAACAGGCAGCACCAAGACGAGTGAGTTATGCTGTGCCTTGATTGTGTCCTTGTAAAAGGTATTTGCATCATTGCTCTATTGCTAAGTTCATGCTCACAAATTAAGCATAAAACACTTGTTTTCCTGGTCATCCTCTTGCTTCATAGTCAAGCTAATCAGGAACACTTAATTTATTTTACTGTCGCATTTCAAGGTAGAGTATTCGCAGGGTGTGCACAGGTCCTTGAATACCCTAGAATATCGAAAGTCTGTTGTCAAGGCACTTAAGGACCTCGAATTTCACACCAGTCCTTGAAAAACATTGTGTTTAGGGCCTGGACAAGATAAGCCCAGGCTATTTTGACAAATACACAACACTGCATCATAGTTTTGCATACAGCTTGTGGCCATGCTGGAGCAGGGAAGTGCAAAAGACCACACATTCGTTTCCATTTGATTTTGATTTTTTTTCTGTTGGTCATTACCGAAATGATCGAGATGTCATGTGAGGATGCAGAAAAATATGCATTAATGTGCATTTTGGACCAATAGACATAGTTTCAGCACGATGCCTCCATAGAGGAAGTTGCTATAAACTGAGATTTATTGAGATTTTGACTTACATGGGCTCTGAAAGTATGAGAACGCAAGTTCTCATACTTTCAGAGCCCATGTTCTCATGTTCTCAAGTTCTCATGTTCTCATACTTCTCTGAAAGTATGAGAACATGAGAACGCAGTTTTCTCTTTGGATGCTTCCTCCATAGGTATTTGCCAGTACTCTTTTGAAAGGTCAAGTTTGGAGAAATATCTCTTCTTCGCCACCCTTGCTATGACCACGTCTATTCTGGGTATTGGTTGTGTGTCTGTTTTCAATACATTATTAAGATGCCTGAAATCTACGCATACCTTATTCGAACCATCTGCTTTATTTACCAGCACTAAGGGCACGTTATAGGGAGAATTAGCCCTCTCTATGATGCCTTGTTTCAACATTTCATTGAGCTCCCTTTCAATGGCTTCTTGCATTGCAAGGGGTAGTGGGTACCGTTCTACATGGACTGGTTCCTCTGTTAAACACTGTAGTCTACACTGCACTACTTCTGTCTGTTCGCGGAGATTTGAAAACACTTCCTCAAACTTGTGGATTACCCTTCTTCCCCCACTTCTGTTGCCTGTACGTCTTGGCTCCACTTAACGCTCTCTATGCCCATGGTATTCTTATCAATATAAGTTTGGACCTCCCCGTAACAGTTCTCTTCCGCTATCACCATACATACCCTAGGCCTCTCCTCATTGTTTCCTTCTATTTCCTTTCTTTCTTTGTACTTGTTTAACATATTGATGTGGAACACCTTCTTATGATCCTGGACTGTGATCTCATAGTCTAACTCGTTCTCTTTTGAGTCACCGTAAAAGGCCCCTTCCACTGCGTAAGCACCTTATTCTCTGTGAGTAGTAGCACCAGTACCTTGTCTCCTGTTTCTAGTTTCCGGGTCACTGTTTTACAGTCATAATATTTATTCTGCATCCGTATATTTATCCTGTATCTTAGCCTGTTCCAACTTCTCAGGAGCCAATTTACAGGTTTCCTCCGACTTGTTCTTAAGCTCTAGTACATAAGAGTACGTAGCTTTCCCTCACTGTACAATTCATCTCTGGACCACAGCTCCTTTAGGATGGTTAGTGGCCCTCTGACTGCTCCCTCATGTATTATCTCGAGTGGGGAAAATCCTGTGCTTCCTTGTGGCACCTCTCAGTACGCGAACAAGAGTGCTGGCAGGTACCTATCTCAGTCCTTAGGCCACTCTTGACACATCTTCCTCATCATTGTCTTCAATGTTCCATTAAAACTCTCTACCAACCCATTTGCCATCAGGTAATATGGGATGGTTAACTGTTGACTTACAGACAACAGCCTCTTCATTTCTTTCATAATGTCTGATGCAAAATTTGATCCCCTGTCACTGAAAATTTCTCTGGGTACACCATGTAGAACAAACATCTTTAACAATGGTTCTGCCATTTAAATGGTTTCCACCATCCTTAATGGCACCGCATCGGGGTACCTAGTGGCTACGTCCACCAACGTGAGTACATATCTGTTTCCCTTCCCTGACATGGGACTGATGGATCCCATAATGTCAATCGCTACTTGGTGAAATGGTAGCTTGACCATGGGCATCTTTCCTAGGCGTGCCTTTCCCACATGGACCTTGGCCACCGTTTTTGGCATACACCATGTGATCCAACATAGCTCCTGACATCACTTTGCACTCCAGTCCAAAAGAACTCTTTTTGTAATTCTTTCCAATGTATGCTTTATTCCTTGGTGCCCTATCTTTAGTACTGTCTCTCTCAGTTCCTTGGGAACCATCAATGGCTGCACTTCCCTTCCTGAACTAAACACGCACCTTTGGTACAATAGATTGTTCTTGATAAACTCTACTATAGTCCTGCTCCTTTTCCTTTGTGCTACTTCCCCTATTTTCTGTTCGTACCTCCATATTAATTCATCTTTGTCTTGTAATTCCTTGAATTCTGCTGCAGTTATACTCAATCCATTAATGGTCATGACCTGCAGTGCTGTCAAGGGTTTGGCAATCTTCCTACCCGCTCGTATTTGTACTGCAACCGCTACATCTGTCTCGGGTGCTCCCACTCTTTGCAGTTCTGAGTATTCCCTCTTTTCTGCCTTTTTCTATCCTCTTCCAGTTTGGGTCTGGGTGATCTGCTTTCCTCGCACCAGGTACATTTCCCAAAATCAAGTCATACGACGGATCTTCTACACACCTAGCTGTGACCAGTCCCGTAATAAAAAAGGGTGTCGATATTTGAATCTGTGCCTCTGGCAAATACAGCATAGACCGCTTATAACGTAAGTCGCCAGAATCACGGATACTCGCACTATAAGCGGTACCGCACTATAACCAAAACAAGATTTTTTCAATGTTTACACATGTGTAAAAGCTGTCGAGCAGGTAGCAGCGCGTGTTAGACATTCGAAGCGCGCGACCGGGCTGCTTTCACCCGCTTAGAAAAAAAAAAATGATATTTCAAAGATTTATGTCTGCGGCCGCGCTGTGCAAAAATGAAAAAGAAAAGAAAAAAAGCGCTATAGCGATGTCGCCGTTTATGCAGACTTCCCGCGGAACCGGACCGCGCAGAAACGGGAACTGATTGCTGCACGTGCTATATGCTTCGTTTTCTCTGACGCGTAAGCGATGTCAAAAACGTTGTGACCACAAACCACCATTCGAGTGGTGCACCTGCTATCCATGCCTTTGCTTCCATTGTTGAAGTGATTCGTCCGCGTTTTAAACACGGCCTCCATGAACCAGAGTCGCCTGCGGCCCTACCTGCAGCCAGCACCGAAAAGGTAGCGCTCGTTAGGCCTAGTTTGTGGGGTCGTGGGCGGCGCCCCGAACGGGAAGCTCACCCTTGACAACACAGGGACCGGGTGCACAAGAAATTGCGCTCGCAGGGTGACTCAAGGGCACTGCGCGTGAAGTGATCAAAAAAAAAAAAGAACTGGAGACAAACAGCGGTAACGCGGACATCAATGCGATCGCTGGTGTGCGTTCGGAGCTGACAAGCGGCCGTAGCAGCATTCTCTGTCGCCTTGGCAATCCTATCAATTCTATCCTCACAGGGCGTGCCCGCGACGCGCTGCTGCCGCGGCCTTTTTTTCTTCTTCCTTCCGCTGCTTGTTCATTCTTTCCGCGCTTTTTCCTCCTCCATGGTGATTCGTTGCGCTCCTCTCGGGCAGCGCACTTGCATTGTGAAGCCTGCTCGCTACCTCAATTGTCCGCTGATTTCCCGGCAGCCGCATTATAACCGGTCTTTCATCTCAGGAGCTGCACAATAAGCGGTATGCCTATACATTAAGTTCTATGGAAGGGTAAACAGGGGTCAGAAAAGACCGCATTACAGTAAAACCTCGTTATAACGAAGTTGAAGGGGTGCGGTAATTACTTCGTTATAACCATTAGTTCGTTATAACCAATATCAATTTCATCTATAAGTATTTCAAGGGGAATTGCAATTATTTCATTATATCTGATAGTTCGTTATATCCGAGTTCGTTATAACGAGGTTCTACTGTATAGCCGGTCCTGCACTGTGAGCAGTTACGTTATAAATGGTCTCTGCTGTATTAACAGACCTGGCTACCAAGATGACTGGTTTAAAGTAGCCAGTCATGTTCTCTGGCAGCACTGAACTCTCTCCGACTTATACAGTATTAGCTCCCATATCTCTCAATACCGCAACTGGGTGTCCTTGCACCTCTCCTTCTACCACGTGCGTATCTCGCTCTGTCTGTTCGTCTTCCTCAGACCTCACCATACATACCGTTTTGTCCATGGGGGATAGATCTACATTCATCCAACCCGGTGGCTACTCTTATGGCGCAACTCGCAGACCACCTGTGGCTTGTGGCAACTACCTTTCACTCGGCTGTTCATTGCTACATGCCCCAGCCGGTTACATAGAAGAAATCTCTGTGGTGTCCTTCGGCTACTAATGGGCCTTTGATTCTTCATCTCCCCTACTGCTGTCATGGGCACATCTTTGTCATTTTTCTCTGAATTTTTCAGCCCCTGCCCCTCTACAAACTGGTCTGATTGTTTGGCTGCCACATTCTTCATTGTTTGTAGTTCCCTCTCTGAAGAATATAGCCAAACTATTGCTACACCTAGCCAGATGTTGTTCAGCAATGACTTTGTCACGAACTCCCTCATACATCTTGTCTGTGTCGGACAACTCTGTCCACCTCTCAAAATAATTTGTGAGGCAATGTGTGAACTGCTTGCCTCTTTCGAAATCTTCTGGTTTACATGACCTAAACTTCTCCCGGAAACCTTCGGCGGTCAACCAGAACCTCTGTAATGAAGTTCTTGACCTTATCATAGTCTAAGGAGTCTTCTATGGTCATACAGCCAAACACTCAATGCTTCTCCCACTAAACACAGGCCCACTTGCTTTTTGCCCAGCACTGCCCGACTGCTATCCTCTTGAAGCGATGCAAATATGCATCCAAATCGTCCCTCCGCTCGTTGAAAGGAGCCATCAACTTCCTGGGGCAAATCTGTTTTGGCCTGGGTGAAGGAGAGTCAGATGATGCCGATCTGGGTGAACTTGAGTAGTGCAAGATCCCACGTCCATCTGAACTAACCTTATGTTTAGCTCCAGAATTTCTTTTTCATGCTCGTGATTTTCGCATGTCTGCTCATGTTTTTCATGCGCCCAGTGGTTGTAAAAGCAGGTGCAACAGCGGAAAGAATGTGTTTCACTTCTGCAAAGAAAGGTAAACACCATTCAGCAAGAATTGTGGCTCCAGTATGTTGGGAGGACAGTGCTGCACTCGCTTCGAGGCAACAGCAGTTAAGCCGGTGATGGTGGCCATTGGGGGCGGTTCCCGTGACAGCGAGCACGTGCAGTTTATGACCGGTCCTACTCCCTATCCGCCACTACACCTGCGGGTGCTGTTGGTGCACCCCGTGCTGCGTTGAGATGCGGCCACGTGGTTTCGTATAGACCTATTCTGCGTTAGTAAACAACGGTGGGTGCCAGCGATATATCTAGGCATTTGTAGCGATGTTGAAACACGGAGGCTCCGCCCTGCATGATTGTGCCACCGCTGCCAGCGTGTTTACAACAAAGTTTGTGTTGTAGCCACAAGGGATGAGGCAGGGCCAGGATGGCCACGAATGGCAAACAATGTAAATGGTTTATTAATGCATGAGTGCAGAGCCAGAGCGCCTGGCTCACAGCGCTTATAAGGCGATGTGCACCGCACACCAGCGGGACGGCACACAGGCTTCGCAGGACACCACACTCCTTCCCACTATGCAAGGAAATGGCGTGCAAAATATGCACAAAAGAGAAGCGGAGTGGTGGAAAACATGAACGCCGACTATCCTCTGAGGAAATGCACGGAGGAGGAGAAGACAGCAGACACATAACTTATCTGTGCGTGCTCAGGAATAGTAGCGCCACGTGTCAAACAAGCACACGTCAGCCTACATACAGACAACTGTTAAGACATTCTATCTCTTCTTCGTTTAAGTTAGTTGACGGCTAACTTACGCACATGCTTCCGCTGTTATTGATATGCCATGCCTCAACCATTAAACGCCTTTCTTCATTCTTATGTCTGTACAGAATCACGCATTGTTTGACTTGACTTGGGTGTGCGGTTACAGTCCCGGTAGTGTAACGACAGATTAGATGGCGTTCACCTGATAACAACCTTCTATGTTCTATTAATCTCTGGTTAATACAATGGTCTGTTGTCCTACGTTATTTGGGGTCTGCGATTGAACTGGGCACCGGTCCCTAGGGAGGCTCATTGGGGCTTTGTTCGTCACTCTAAAACAAATGCGGACGTAAATTTTCTACATGCATGAGCCTGTTTCCCGGTCCTACGTGCACAATGTATGTAACGACACTGCGTCTTTTTTCAATGACCCCTAGCATCCACTTGGGCTCACCTGGACAAAGGCCTTGGACGAGGAAGCTTTCGCACTCTTAATAAGCTTTCCATGACCCTCTTTTTTTGTTGAGCTGGCCCGTGTTTTTTTTTTTTTTGAGAAGCATTCTGTATGTTTCTCCAGGTCTGTCTCTATATCAGATAGTCAGGCGAGTGCGGGCCATCCAAGACAGGAACAATTCTGCTGGTGCATGCACCATGGTTGGTGTGTTCCGGTACCTTAACAGATATACCGTATTTACACGACTGTAAGTTGACTCGAATGTAGGCCGTTGCCCCCCTCCCCCCCCCCTCGAAATCGCATGTCTAAAGAGAAAAGATCAAAAGCGAGCGTCACACAAGGCAAATTTATTCACGTGGTTCCTGAAGACTACTGATCGTCGCTGGAGTCCGTGCTGGTGTTGCTGCCATCATAGCTGCTGTGGTCCCACGTCATGTCATCATCAAGTCCACACTTTGAGAATGACCGCACCATGACATCGCATGGTACAGCCGCCCTTGCAGAGAAGACCCACCCGTACACAGTAGCCAGCGATGGCAACAAAGCCATAAGAAGCAGCAGAAAAGGGCTGAGATACCACAAGTTTCAGTCTCCGGTGTACTGAACAACGCGGCATATGATGCTTACATGGATGTTGACAGAAGGTATTATATCATTTTGAATGTCCCCTATTAATACCTTCATCGCATTGGTGTGCTTTAAATGTATGCACCTATGAGCAGACATTGTCATAACCCGGGCCGGCCAATAACTTCAGGTATGAGCCACACATGAATGTATTTTCATCAGTCGTGACATATGTGATGAGTATATACATGTAATTTCAGTAATGTCTAGATCAGTCATTCATGTTTTTCATGAATTTGTAGACGGGCATCCCAATCTTGGTGTGTACGAAGTAAATGAGACGACCAGGAAAGTGCTGAGACATAGGTGGCAAGTTAGATAGAATGATCGTTGCTCCTTAAAGGGGCCCTGAAACCATATTTTACTCGCTGAGTTTTGCATCGAAACGGGTTCGTTGTATTGTTCTGAGGTAAATTCAAAAAGAATTTTCGAGATCGATGCAGGCAAACGCAAGTTATTCAACTTACAAATTCAAAATAAAAGCAGACGACAGATATCGGCATCCCAAGGCGTGCATGCTGCTTCCAATCAAAACGCAGCTTACATCTTGCAGAACCGGAACCGTGCTGCCCTCTGTGGCCTTCCTACCACAACCACCACGTGGGCCACACAGCGATCCTTGTGTCAGTTGCAAGCAAAATGAAGTTGTAATGCCCAAACTTGTACCTTTAGCAAGCATAAAACACGTTCTGAATTTGGAATTTCTTATATTTGGTGCATTATCGATATGTGCGATGTATATTTTTATTCCCTACTGTTCCCGGCCAATCATAACCTGCAGCAAAGCAGCATGGTGATGTCATATCCGCTCGGAGAAACTGTTGATGTATGGCGCTGCAGTCAGCGCGGAAACCGATTTCAGGTACAAATTAAAATATAATACTGTTCAATTTCGCCGCTTTCACTGGTGTTTCAGTCATCGTCAAGTCCCACACAAAGCAAATAATCAATAAAATCAGTGTGCGTAAAGTGCGTTTCAGGGCCCCTTTAACAGAATTATTAACTTTTGTGCTTAACTTTTAACTTTGATGGCTTACCGTAACTTTTATGCTTGAATAAGAATACGTGAAAGCATTCAACACTGCACCGGCTCAGGGAACAAACATGTTGGAGGATATGTGTGACGTACACACACACATAAAAGCGCAGTGGCTAGCAGACAATGCAAGGAGCTATCCACAATTGGGGGCTTTGTCCGCTCGCCGCTAGGTGCCGACTGTGTTCGATCTTGAGGCCAATAGTAGTTTCGTGTTCTCGAATCTGAATGTGATACGTTGAAATTTCAACTGTACGAGTTTCGGGGACCGTTTTCCTCGTCTAAAGCTTCATGATGAATTGCTGTTTAAGGTTAGCTTTGTGCTGTCACTAAGGCACATAACGTTTCTTTAATTACTGCTGACCACTTTGATCGTGGATGTCACCCTTTATCATCAGTTTTTCAAGCTACCGCCAAAGGAGGAGAATAGAAAAGAGGAACACATTATGTTAGTAATCAAAAGTAAGTGATTGCACTTGATGCATGACTGTGGAATAAAGAGTGCTCTGTTTCACTTGCACTTGCTTCTCGACTTGTGGCGGTCTCCTCGCAGTGTGAGCGAGCCCAAGGGGTTCACATGACGCAACCTGACAGCATCAGTGCTGTTGATTGATGTCCCAAGGAAGTAACGTCTGTGCCATTTTGCATTTAATATTCCCACATAATGATGCAGCTCGGAGATTTTAATTGCTGACCTTTTGGAAAGTTATCTGCTCAGTGAAAATAAAATTTTCAGTTTTCCAACAGGGACTCTATTATATCAAATGCGGCTATGCAAATGGGAGAGTGGGGTGCTTGTTGCCATACAATCTATACGACAACCTCATTTTCGTTTGCATCTCTGCACAAGAACACTGTTTCGCTATTCCGAAACAAACGTGTTTATTCTGGGCAGCTAGTCCCAGAGGTACTGTGCGATGGCGGCCTGTGCCTATTTGGTGGTTGATTCGAAGGTGAGGTGATGGGATAAAATCCGGGCTGCGGCTGCCGCATTTTGAAAGGGCAAAATGCTGGAGACCTATGCACTGTGGACGTCGGGGCTCGTTAAGGGTAGGAATTTCTGGAGCCCTCTGCTACGGTGCTTCTCATAATCATACCATGGTTTTGGAACGTAAAACACTAGAAATGAATTAATTAAGTGTGTGATGCTGTTATGCCTTGTATCATGTCAGTTCAATTTACTTATTTTCTGCCATTGTCTAATTGTGTGGTGTGACATCAGGCAACGGATTGTGAGTGTCTTGGATGGCGAGATACAACATACACTCTAAAAAATACGAGGGCTTCAGTGGTATTTTGTCAGACAACAGTAACTGTCACCTGCTTTGCTTGCGCTTCCTCTCTTGAAAACTCGGGGCTCAGAATGTTGCAGTCGAGAATGCCATGTTGTGTGATAGCATGCATGCTGTTAGTGTCCAGGAAATATAGGGCATGCTACTTACGCAATACGCTTGAAGTAGATGGTGATAATGGGTGTGGACCTAAGCAGGTCATGGAGGGTTTGCGTTTTAAAAGAAAATGGATGTTTCAAGCTTGTGTTGAAGGGGCGAGTGGTGTGTCCCGGAGGCGAAGCACTAATCGTTGCTGCTGAGGCTTGTACCAGGTTGTGATGTTGATTGAAAGCCACATTGGACATATCTTTTTAGCGCACGAGCGTCTGAGGCCCTATTGACAAATGGAGCACAGCGATTTGCAGGTTTTCTTTTTTGTTCGTTACAAGCATTTTTTCCGTTACAAAATTTTTCTCCTCCAAAAGCAGAAGTTCCTGCTTCAAACTCCTGTTTTTCCTGTTACAAATGCTGTGCCAGAACACCAAAAGCCACTTCCATCACTGCACATCCATGAGTGAAGTGTCACAGATAGGCCACTAACCGTATAATACTAGTGGCGATGTTGTAAGGTGCTGCAAGCTCATATGAGCATTTCTGCTTGCTTTAAAACCATATTAAGATATCTTAGAGGCAATGTTCACCACTAATACTTGGTCAGAATAGCCTTCGTATGCGGGACAACCAAATTACACAAGCACCTCATGTTTGACATTTTGGTGTCATGGTCCTGTGAAGTGCTATCAGCGGACAATCTTAGGTACTTCATCCAGGGAATGTAATCCCAGAAAAGGAGGCTTCCTAGTTGCTGAAAAATTCGTCATGGTCTGTCCGGGGTTCGAACCAGGGACCAACGCCTGTCCGGGCCGCTCACTCTGCCAATTGAGCTAACCAGGAGGCTAGTGATTGACAGCGTGAGGGTGAATCCGTCAAAAACTCGAAGCACAGGGGCATGCCGATGGATTCGCCCTCACACTGTCAGTTGCTAGCCTCCTGGTTAGCTCAATTGGCAGAGCGAGTGCCCTGGACAGGCGTTGATCCCGGGTTAGAATCCCGGAGCAGGACGAATTTTTCGGCAACTAGGAAGCTTTCATTTCTGAGAAATCTGTATGGATTCCCTTGTAGCCTTGTGCTACAAATGGGTGGATGCTAATTTTCCCTTCGTAAACATTACTCCACCTTGCAGGTTTCCACAGAACTTATTTGCCAGAATGTAATGTGTTCATAACTTGATATAATTATTCGTTGGCATCAGTAATCACCTGGAGATTTCGAGCCATTGTTTTGACCAGGCCACTACTCCAAAAGGTTGCTATAATTGTTTCCTTCTTGAAATTATGAAAGGAAATTTCATTGGCTTTCAAGCAGCTGTGATTTTGTTCAAGTAGGAAAGCATGGAAATTGCTTTGAGGCACCAAGAAGCTATGTGGCCTCTGAAGCCGCGCGGGAGCGCCTTTATAAACAACAGCATTTCTGTGGAAACATTGCACTAGATAAACTCTGCATTCAGTATAACTTGATTGGACTGAGGAATATACAAAATATAACATAAATGTTCTACTATTAAAACTGTGCACTATTAATACAACAGGTATTAAAATGCCAAAGCCTGTGTGTGTTATAATAGTGTACAGTTATTCACACCGCAGGCATTCACACTTAACGCTTTCATTGAGCAAACGTTAAAATGATTAAGCGGGCTCATGGTAGAGTGAAGCATGTCCCACCACTTGCTCATGTTTTTGTTCTGTCGTAGAATGCCAAAACGCATGTTAGTCTGGGCGTGCTTGTAAATGGCAGCCATCGCATAGGGCCAGCACCCATGTGGTGTCGTTCTCGTGCTGTGCGCAGTGTGTGCGGCCAGCTGGCAGAGGATACTGAGAAGGAAAGCATAGGAATGGAGGAGAGTTTCGTTACTGTCCATATTCGAGGCTTTCTATATACGTTACTTTCTATATACGGAGCTTTATACAAGTGCTGATCCTGCTGGCATTGTGTCGCTGCAGCCAAAGTGGGCGTAGCCATGATGACAAGCTGCATCTCTCTGTGGCAGAGAATGGTAAGGAGGCCAAACAAGAAGTGGAATGGGCTGAAACGACAGTGAAAAAGTTCCTTTGTAGCTTGTCTATTGCAGCACTCCTTCACAGAATTTTTGGGGCACTATTGTACAAGTGCACCCTTTCCTTCTGAAAACAAATTTTGCACTTTGGTGTTGTTTACTGGCCCTTTGAAGCAGAAACGCAAAAAAAAGAAAGGCTTTTCCTTCCCTGCCTCATAATTTTGACATTAGGAAGCCCAACAGTGCTGCATGTTTGCACAGCTCTTCTGACACCATTGGGGGCAGTCTGTGGGAGAAGGATGCGACCAACCTTGACTATTTTGCAGGCTGCTGCAGCTGGCCTTGGGCGCAATCCCCCACGTGGTGTCTGCCCAGCGTGCTATGGGGGACAAGGCTCCCCTTCCTCCTCCTGCAGGACAGGGTGAGGCCTGGGCTCTGCTCCGTGACCGGCTTCTGGACCTGCTGCTGCTGCCCTACAGCAGCTCGGCTGGCAATGCGGGACCTGCGCCCCCGGGGCTGAGTGTGGCTGCCCTGTCCTCCCTCCTGACATTGGGCCCCGAAGAGCTGGAGCAGCACAAGGTGGCTGCTGTGCAGCTGCTGGCTGAAGGGGGCCTCTACCCCGAGCACTCCATCATCCTCCACCTCCTCGTTGCTGCTGCTGACACACGGCACAGGTGCTCCTGATTAACTCTGACTAGATAGTGTGTCAAGACGTGCTCGTGCGGTTAGTGTCGATAGAGCCTTTAAACCGCGTTCACTGCAGATACCCTTCTGTCGTGCGAGCAATCACATCGCTAATGAACTGCAAGTGTTCACATTGGAGAACTTGCATTATGTGACGATATGCTTGTTTCACCTGCCCGCCTGCCTGAGTCGCGCGGTACTACTATCATAGATGTTGTGGCTTGCTAGCAGTGCTAGCATCGAGAATTTGAGAGTGGCTTTTCAAAACACTGCAGTCTGTTGCCGTCGAAGCACCAAAGCTGTCGATGCACCAAAGCAAACACAAGTGCCAACTTGGACGACTCGGTAAAATCAAGACATGAATGATGTTGCAAAGTAGATGCCGCCGCACGGATGAGTACGTAGTGTTATGTATGAAATGTTCTGTAAATGTTACGAGTGCAGCAGACAACTGTGCGCGGATGTATGGGTATGTGCCATAGTAGTAGTGGGGACGTGGGTGATCGAAGAAGGAGAGGAAGGGCTGCCAAATAATCTTGGTGGGTACTCAACACCGTCAAGGCTACCTGCACGTCACGTCTCATTTTATTTATTTATTTTATTTATTTACAATACTGCTAGCCCCAAGGTTAGGGGCCGTAGCAGGGTGGTATTGACATCAGTAGGAACAAAAATAACAATGCAGTAGAAGAAAACAAATCTTGAAAAAGACATCATTTGTAATAGAAGAATACAAGTACAAAGTGCATAACAAAGAAAGGATAAAACATAATCATAAAGATTATTCACAAACTTTTTCTATGAGCGCCTGAAATTCATCTACATCATCCACTTCAACCAATGTGCTATCCAGCATGTTCCACTCGAAGACCGTGCGAGGGAAAAAGGAGTACTTGAAAAAATTTTTTCTTGTTTGAAAAGGAACTAAAGTGAAAGGATTTCTGCGTCTTGGGGCGTAAGCTGAGGAAAACTTGACGTATTCATGAGTGTTGGTTTTCAATCTACCTTTGACAGCCTTAAACAGAAAATTTAGGCGGGCAATTTTATTTCGGTCAGATAATGTCCGCAAACCTGCTCTACCTTTCGGTTCAGTTACTGACATACAGTCGAACACGGATATATCGAATTTTCGGGTATATCGAACTCGTAAGTTATCCCCTTGAAAATCCTTTGTAAAAGTATAGAAATTCGCACGTTTACATCGAACGGTATTTTTACCCACCTTCGGATATATCGAACGCTGCGCGAGCTGGAAGGTGCGCTTCGGCACTCACCGCCCCCCGCGACCTCCGCGGAAGCGCAGCTCCACGTGCGAGTTAGAAGGTGCGCTTTGGCACTCACAGCGCCCGGCGACCTCCGCGTGGCACCACACCTCCGCCGACACCCGAAACGCTCGAAAAAACGTAAGGGCCAGAGGGCTCGGACTGCACGGTGTCCAACTTACGGAACGGCTTTCTTCTTTTTTTTTTCGTTTCTCTCTCTCTCTCTCACGCTTTCTCCGCGTAACCGTCGGCTCGGAGAGCAGGAACAAAGGAGCCGACGTCCTCCTCTTTTCGCCTTTTCTTTTATTTTTGTTGCTGTTTTGGGAGTTTTGATCAGCCAACCACAGCTCGCGCCTTTTGCTGTTGCCCTCGCAGGTGGCCATCGCCTCGCGAGCGCTTTGTTGGCAGAGTCCGCTTCCGTTGTCGCGTCGCCTACGTACCACTGCATGTGCAGCATTCCTCTTTTGCGTGCGTGGTGTGCAAAGCCGCTGCGGACTCCTTGAATTGTCGACTTCTCGTGTAGCTATGGCCAGCGTCGAGAAGCGCAAGACCCTTCACTTTACGACAAAGCCGAAGGCTATTCAGCGTGTTGAGGCGGGCGAGAAATGTTCGACCGCTGCAGACGACTTTGGGATACTACGGAGCACTCTGAGTACCTTGTTGAAGAACAAGGCAGATATCAAGGCTAAGGCGGCGGAACAGCGAACGTCGGGAGCCTGTCGTGTGTGCGCTCCTGCCCACGGGAATGTAGAAAAGGCACTCTATGCCTGGTTTTTAGAAGTACGCGCGAAGAACAGTTCCGGGTGGATGGCCCGATGCTGATGGCCAAGGCCAAATGGTTTGCCGCTGCACTCGGTGAAAACAACTTCGCCGACAACACCTGGTGGCTTCACTGATTTAAGCAGTGCTACATCGTTGGCAAAACCATTTCTGGTGAAAGCGAAGCCGTCAGCAGCCAGGACATACAGCAGTGGATGACGAAGGAGTGGCTGGAAATCTCCGCAAAGTTTTCTCCCGCGGAGATCTCCCGCGTAAGAAGGCGTGGATGACGCGTCAGCTGTTCACGGAATGCCTGCAAGCGCGGGACGTCGAGCTGGGCAAGTCGGGGCGTCACGCTTGCCTTGTGGACAACGGCTCGGCCCACCACACCACCTGCGAGCTCAAACACATCGAGCTGAAGTTTCTGCCGGCCAACGCGACAGCGAAGCTGCAAGCACTCGACCAGGGCATCATCAAATCCTTCAAGGTGGGCTACAGGAGGCGACTCCTTGATAGGCTGCTGGTCAACCTCCGCATGGGCACTGAGCTGAAGGTTGACCTTCTTGGTGCCATTCCAATGATGACGGGTGCCTGGCGAGACGTGAAGACGGACACAGTGGTCAACTGCTTCCACAAGGCAGGCTTCGAGACGGCGGAACTTGCGGAAACCGGTGAAGACGGCGATGACGAGCGCATAGACGACGCGTTTCGCGAGTTGTCGTCCCTCTTCCCGGCAGCCGTTCCACCCGAAGTGTCTGAGGACGATTTCGTGGAAGCGGACTGCAATGTTCAGACTGTTGCGAGCCTCGCCGACGAGTACATTGTAGCTGCGGTTGCTGGGACCCAGGATGCCCAGGCCGACACTCAAGTGACGAGGAGGATCGTCCGGACGAGGCGGTGGCTACATGCACGTACTCCACCGCTGAAGTGGCGGCAGCGTTCGGCGTCATTCGCCATTGTTGCGGCGACATGGAGGGAATCGGGCTGTCGCACCTGGACAGCCTTGATAAGATTGAGACTAGCACCTTCAACTTCATTTCGAAAACGAAGAAGCGCACCAAGATAAGCGATTTTTTTTGTTCAGGCAAATAAAACATTCTGTTGAGGTGTGTGTGCGGAATTAGTTGTCATTCTTGAATGCGCCTATTGTAGGTGATGGTCCACTACAGGTAAGCTCTCGGGGCCTGTATTTTTTTATATCGAATTTTTCATATATCGAACTAATTCGCGATCCCCCTCAAGTTCAATATATCTGTGTTCGACTGTAATACCATACCGATTGAAAACAAACCTGACTGCTTTATTTTGCACCCTTTCCAGTTTATTGATATCAACAGCGGTAAATGGGTCCCATATTATATTGCCATATTCAAGCAGGGGTAAAACCAAAGACTTGTACGCTAAAAGTTTAATATCTTTAGAAGAGTTATGAAGGCATCGCTTCAAATAATGTAATTTTGCCATGGCGATATTAGCAATGTGGTTGATATGATGACCCCAACGCAGATCATGACTTATGTGAAAACCTAGGTATTTGTATTCTGAAACACGTAAAAGTTGGTTACCGTCGGCTGAATAGTCAAAAATCATTGGGTGCTTCTTTTCTGTAATAGTCAAAACAGCACTTTTAGCATAATTCACACACATCGGCCACGTATCGCACCATTGCATTATGAGATTGAGGTCAGCATTCAGTTTGACTTGATCATCATGTGAATTTATGACAGAATATAATACACAATCATCCGCGTACAACTGAAGTCTGGAGTTGCACTCGTCACCAATGTCATTTATGAAAAGCAAGAAAAGCAAAGGTCCCAGTACGGAACCCTGGGGAACTCCCGATATGACCGGTAGAAGTTTACTTGGAAGTTCATTGTACACAACATACTGCTGCCGAGATGTCAGGTATGCTTGAAGCCAATTACAAAGCTGGTTGTTTTTCAGTATTCCTTGTAACTTAATTTGTAATTTCGTGTGGGAGATTTTATCAAATGCCTTGGCGAAGTCCAAGAACACTGTATCGATTTGACTTCGGTCGTTTATAGCGCAGGCGAAATCACGAACTGCTTCAACGGGTTGGGTTATGGTTGAAAAACCTCGCCTAAAGCCATGCTGACCGGGTGAGAGAATAGAATGAGTATCAAGAAAGGAAGTAATGTGTTTATGTATGATGTGCTCTAATAACTTACAGCAGCAACTGGTTAGAGTTATAGGTCGATAATTTGTAATAAGTTGTTTGTTTCCACTTTTAAATAAAGGCTTTATTTTGGACAGTTTCCAGTAGTCCGGCAGTGTACCTGATGACAGAGATGCATTGAATATGACTGTGAGAAATTTAGACGACCACTCAGCATACCTTTTTAAAAACACATTAGGTATTTCATCTGGTCCAGGGGACTTCTTCTCGTCTAACTTCAACAAAAGGTTAAACACTCCCACTTCATCAATGTTCAAATCATCAATGGCAGGCAAGTTTTCAAATCCAGCAAAATGAGGTGTGCATGCATTTTCGCATGTGAAGACGGACTTGAAATGTTCGCTAAAAGCGTCGGATATCTCTGTTTCATCAGACGTTAAGTGATCGTTTATCACAAAGGTGTTGGTACGAGATGTTTTTGGCGATATGTATCTCCAAAATTTAGCTGGTGATTCTTTTAATAGCGTACTTAAATGAACATTATAAAAAGCATTCCGCTCATGACGAATTTCACTTTTAAGCTTTGAGGACAAGAGCTTGATTTCATCACGTATGTTGTCAGTGCTACGTTTTTTCTTTTGCTTTTGAAGGCGGTTGATTTCTCCTTTTTAGGTGAATAATATTTCTCGTGATCCATGGATTAGACGCATTTGTTTTCCTAAGCTTAGACGGGACGAAGAGCTGAATACAAGCATGCACAGTGTTCTTGAACTTTAACCACATTGCATTTACATTATCGGAATCGATTATTGCACTTTCAAGAAGTTCACCGAAAGATAGTTCCAATCTATCTCTAATGCTAGTGTCATAGGCAGAAGAATAGACAGGCACGCGAGTTACATTAGTTGACCTTGTTTGTGTAATGAAACTGAATTGAACTAAGACAGCATTATGGTCTGAAATGCCGTTAACTACATCGCACTGAATTTCGCCAGGAATGTTGCTACGTACAAAGACAAGGTCTAGGATGGACATACTGTTACCTTGTATGCGCGTGGGCTCTTTGACTAATTGCTTTAAGTCAAAGCAAAAGGCAATGTCAATTAGCTCTTCACCATTAGCGACATCGCTGTTACCAGATGTAAAGGTAAACCAATCAATAGCCGGAAGATTGAAATCACCACACAAGACGATCTTGGTATTGCTGTTTGTGAACCCTCTCGTGGACGTAACAGAGTGGTGAAAGTGTTGGGTACACGATGCACACGTGCCATAGAGCTGCAACCTCTGGAGCTTCACTGGAACTGCTGTCTCACCGATCTCTTGCTGACCTTGTCGCAGAACGAAAGACAAGACTCGGCGCCTGTGGCAACAGCACAAAGGTCCACGATGGTCATCCCTAGGCAGCACTACATGGAGGCACGCTTGTTCACAGGAAAAGCAGGATGGGTGGCTTACATATTACAATTGAGCGAGCCAATATAACCGTTGGGACTCCATCACCAAGCTTGACGACATCGTGTTGTTTCTGACGCAAACTGCGCTGATGTGGTATGAGAACGATGAAGAGGCTTTAACAATGTGGGGATGATTTGTTGAGGAAATTGGAAAATGCTTTGGAGACTGTGACGAAAAAAAGAATTGTGCGGAGAGAATGCTTGCCCAGAGAGCCTTAACACCAGGAGAGACTTGTACCATGTACATAGAGGAAGTGCTTAAGCTGTGCAAGGTGATAAATCTACGAATGTCCAAGGAAGATCGAGCCGGTCATCTTAAGGGCACTGCAGGAGACGGCTAACATTTCCTTATACGCAAGGACGATCTCGCTTCCATCTCAGATGTGTTACGCCACTGCCATACATTTGAGACCTTGAAGGCGTGTCTAATTATGCCTAAATTGTGTATACTCTACAATTTGTTGCGCTAAGCATGGTGCTGCAGCTGTCAAGTGCCATGCCGGCATAGAAAGGCACCTCGAAGCGACATTGTGAAGGATGTCGCTTCGTGTGTGTTGTGTATGGAGCGACGTTGTGGCCCTGCCCCCGTGCCCGCGGCAACAGTAGCGGCAGTGTGCACGTGGCACACCCGGCACACTCCTTTGTCCCTTTCCCCCCCACACTGAACCGGTCGGCAAATGCCGCTGTCACGTGGACATTAAGAGGTGTGTGTGGATTGGGCCGAGAACATGACAATGGGGACACAATGCAGGATGGGTAGCGCTGGTGAGGATGAAGGAGCTTGGATGAACAACTAGCGATTGAGGCAGGATGGCCCGACGCGATGCTGCAGAAGAGCCCAGGTAGGCCTAGGCTTCACTTTGTGTGTCGTGACTACTGACCCATCGTCTGCGCAGTCCGGCAAATGTGTTGGGTCTCGGCACTTTCATCAAGGATTGTTAGCTACCCTGGCATGCGGCCGAGTAGCCACCACATCGCATGGCCCCAGTTTGTCAGTAACACAGGTAGAGGCCTGAATTGCCACTGCTCATCGAGCACGTGTACAAAGAACTCTTCAAATGTTGATCTACCGCACTGCAATAAATGTGATTTATGGAAAAGGTTTGTTATGTGTCATCGTGTTGCATTTCCCGCTGGCTTTGATGCAGCTGAGTAATGTCGTTGTGAGCGAGCAGATGCAGGAGCATGTGGTAGTTGTCTGGGCATCGCTAGGCAGAGAGCTTAGGTAGCTCAAAAGGACAGAAAGCTGAGTGAGTTGGCAAGGATTCGTAATGCAGTAATACAGGTAACACCTGTACAGAACTGGAAAACCTAGAAGTGGATATCCCAAAACATCAAAGCACAGTGTTTTGCAGGCACCCAACATGGTGCAAGCCACAATAGATTTGTCACAAGGACGACCCCTCGCATCACTGCAAGATTGCGTCGTCAAGGCAGAGGCACTGCACACTTGTTGTTCTACCCTGCACACTTCCATACAATACAAGCCAGCTGTTCCTCCAGGTCTCCCTTCTGTGACATTTCCAAACATGATCCCTACTCTGAAAAGAAAATGAGAAAGCGCAGTGGTTGAAAATTTTCTGGCCTTGAGAAACCCCAACTAGCTTTCTTAGAAGGGCTTCAGTGTTATCGCCTCCTGCCACTGAAGTAAAGATGGGATCAAAATAGCACTGTTGCAAGAAGTGACTAAAGGGAAGTTGGGGGGGGGGTGCATATTTTCTTGTGGCGGCTGCCAGGCTTACATCTCTACTACCTTTCTCATTTTTTGCAGTGTTACTAGTGCAGCTGAATTGAAGATGAAGACATTGTCAGCGTACGTATCCCTTTTGGTGCCATTTATTTTTTGATTTATTTTTTGTTGATTTCACAACGCTGCAGGCTAGAATAGGCCGAAGCAAAAGTGGATCGGGATCACAAAATGGTTAACACCACCAGCAGTCTCACTCGGTCTCATCACTGCATGTGTAACAGCTAGTTGGTAATGAAGTAGCCGATTTGCATTGCTGTAAAATTGGTTAGGGGTGCTATGAATGGCAGAGCTGCACCAGAAAGAGCATGGGTGAGTTGATGACTAGAGCAACATGGCACATTAGCGTTGTTCTTACATTGTTGAAAAACTGCCGCTATGACCCCAAATTTATCTCCTTCTCATGCATATGCTTTATCGTTAGAACCTCTGTCTCATCAGTGGGCCTTAGTGTATATGCTTAAGTAAAAATGGTACTGAAATTTTGTCTCATTAACCATTTAATTAGGGGGTGACTGTAAGGGTCCATAAAGTGGTGTAACTCAAGAACTATAACAAGTAGCTTAAAACTGATTTCACTCAAGATATCAGCATAACAAACTACATCAGTGTGCCAAATTTGATCAGTTTATACCCACAAATGACAAAGATAGTTTTCATTGCCACGTCCCCCCTTAAGGCCTGCATAGTCGTGTGCTGCTTTTGAAAAGATTCAATAGTCATCGTCGTCAGTCACAGTCATTGTCAGGGATGGCCACATTCAGAGATGGCTGGCCAAAACTGAATTATCCATTGCAGCCTAATTTAGGATCAAAATAATAAAACTTCAGCTCCATGCAAATGTGGGACATTTACGGTTGAGATTGAATTAACCGGAGTTGAGGTATAGCAAGTCTTGCTGCATCACTTAACAAAGCGTGCGTAAGCGCCCCTGAGAGAATGGTGTTGCATCCTTTCTTGCTTGCAGTGCCATTGACTGGAACAACGAGACCTTAGTGAAGGGCCTATATAATCTGTACCTCGGAAGCTGCGTTCCCACGGTAAGTAACATACATATCTTTGCTATCTAAAAATTGTTTAGCGCAGGCAAGGAACGGAGCACACAAGAGAGGTACACAAGGGACAAGCGCTCTTGTGTGCTCCGTTCTTTGCCTGTGCTAAACAATTTTTAGACAGTATGCACCAACTAGGCCCTCAAAAAGTCCTATTAATATCTTTGCTAATTGAGTAAAAGCTGCATCGTTGGGTTGCTTGTACAATTGAATCTCATTAAGTCGAACTGACGGTGTGGCTCCGGCAAAGTTATGTGTATTCCAATAAATGGGAACTATTCCTAATTTGAACATGCGAGCATTTGCAATGGTCAGTTCGAACATACCAAGCCTTTACAGTGCTCATAGCAGCGCACCAAATCACGTGGGGGCACTTCCAGCCTGCATTGCTCCGAGTGCACCATGGAGCTTAGAAGAGACCCCATCCTGCTCATAGTTAGCTTGGAAGCTTCACGTGATGTTTATGGAGTCATGGCTAGATTAAATATGTTCATGTGTGCATCATTTATTATCTAATGCACCTAAAACTCTCCTCAAGCCTAGACAAGTGCAATTTACCTTCATATCTGTAAAATTTATTCTCCTGGCAGTTTCTTTTCTTAGTGACCCACATTTAGTATGCCCTTTCTGTTACGCGCAGCGCAGGCTGCGTTTATCTTGCATGTCGCTTCGGGAACTGTGTCGGCCGTTCCTGAAACTTTGCATGCCTGACGCGCACATTTGAGTGTTTTCTATAATTCCAGAGATAATGCGAGAACGCGTTATGACGTGTGTATAAAAAGCCGGCGCATTTTGCCGCTGGTCGGTCTTTCCGTCGACCGACGACTGCTCACGCCGCTATTGCTGTGCATTGTGATTGTGGCAGTATTTTCACCTTCAGAACTTTAGGAGGTCACATATTGTCACCTTCATGACAATATATTATCTGTGATCTGCATCTTGAGATGCTCGGTAAGCAAGCTAAGAAGACATTTCATGCGCCACAGGGAAGCTTTATTGCCAAGGGCAAAGTGGAGATTAGAAGAAGGTAGTAGCCAGTTGTGAGCCGAATGCTTTCTCGCGAAGAAGCTTTCCTCTTGTGACATTTCATCAATTGTCAGATGGCAGAATGGTGTCTCAAAGCCTGCTTAGGGCACGGCTGACCAAAACAAGTGCTGTGTTGCAGGGCTCGTCGGCTGTGAGTAGTGACCAGAGCCGTACACCGGCTGACACCCGGCTCCGCCTCAAGATCCTCCCGTGCCTGACAAAGTCAAGTCGAGCTGCCTCCATGCTACCCCTTGCATTGATGGTAGGTACTGCCTGTGCTGAAGGACGGGAGGGTGTAGCCTTTAAATCTTGAACCATTAATACAGTAGAACCTCGTTATGATCAAGTGGGATATAACGAAAAAATCATAATTTTCCTTGAAATTCTCTGTGGATGATGTGGATATTGGCTGTAAAAACTAATGGTTATAACGATGTAGTTACATCTCCCCTTTCAACTTTATTATAACGAGGCTTCACTCTGTTGCACACTTTTACAGCATAAGTGGTCATGGGCACTATACAACTGCCTGTCTTGATGGTGTGAAAGAATTATTTCAGCACGAATACACGAAAATGAAGAAGGCACACGAATAAACAGGACAGGTGCTGACTTTTAACTCAGTTTATTGAGAGAAAAATGAGAAATATATATATAGTCAAATATATATACAGCATAGACCGCTTATAACGTAAGTCGCCGGAATCATGAATACCCGCACTATAAGCGGTACCGCACTATAACCGAAACAACATTTTTCAAAGTCTAGATGTGTGTAAAAACTGTCGAGCAGGTAGCGGCACGTGTTAGACATTCGAAGCGCACGACCGGGCTGCTTTCACCCGCTTAAAAAAAAAGAAAGAAATGGAAAAAAAAAAGGATATTTCAAAGATTTAAGTCTGTGGCCGCGCTGTGCAAAAAAGAAAAGAAAATGCACTATAGCGACGTCGCCGTTTATTATGCAGACTTCCCGCGGAACCGGACTGCGCAGAAACGGGAACCGATTACTGCACGCGCTATCCTTCGTTTTCTCTGACACGCGCGCGATGGCAAAAACATAGCGCCCGCAAACCGCCATTCGAGTGGTGCACCTGCCATCCATGCCTTCATTTCTGCTGTAGAAGTGATTCGTCCGCGTTTTAAACGCGGCCGTCATAAACCACAGTCGTCCGCGGCACCCTATCTGCAGCCAGCACCGAAAAACTAGCGCTCGTTAGGCCTAGCTTGTGGGGTCGCGGGCAGCGCGGCCCATGGGAAGCATGCTCCACGGGAAGCATGCCCTTGATAACACAGGGATCGGATGCACAAGAAATCGCGCTCGAGGGGTGATTCAAGGAAAATGTGCGTGAAATGATTAAAAATAAAAAGAACTGGAGACAAACAGCGGTAACGCGGACATCATGCGATCGCGGACGCGCATTTCGTGCGGAGCGCGCGTTAGGAGTTGACAAACGGCCGTCGCCTTGGCAATCCTATCGATCCTATCCTCACAGGGCATGCCCGCGACGCGTTGCTGCCACAGTCCTTTTTTCTTTCTTTTTTTCCCCTCCGCTCCTTGTTCATTCGCTCCCCGCTTTTTCCTCCTCCATGGCGATTCGTTGCGCTCTTCTCGGCCAGGGTAGTTCCATTGTGAAGCCTGCTCTCTACCTCAATTGTCCGCTGATTTCCCGGTAGCCGCATAGCAACCGGTCTTTCATCTCACGGAGCTGCACAATAAGCGGTGTGCATATATATTAAGATCTATGGAAGGGTAAACAGGAGTCAGAAAAAACCGCACTATAGCCAGTCCTGCACTATAGGCAGTTACGTTATAAATGGTCTCTGCTGTATAGTCAAATGTATATATAGTCAATGACTGACTATATATATAGCCAGTCAATTCCTTATATTCAGCTGAATATCCCAGAACATAAAGATAACTGTAAGTAAATATGGGGTAAATTTTTTAACGCTCCTTGCAAGGTTGTGTTTGTACCACGACTAGGAAAATCTTGCAAAAAGACGGCGATATCCAACACATTTTGCCATCCACTTTATGACTGTTAGCGAGTGTTAGCTCTGCTGCAGCACACGATGTGAGCTTTGCCGCAGCACACGGATGTTAGCTTCGCTGCATTACACGAGTATTAACTTTGCTGCATTGTGCGAGCGTTAGCTTCGCCACTGTACATGTGCTAGCTCCGCCGCCATGCACGAGTATTTCACTGCAGTACACGGTTGTTATGCGGCGAAGTGTACTACTTGCAGGAATGGGCCACTTGTCACAAGACATAGCATGTTTTTTCCTCATAATTAGCAACATCGAATAGTTTGAATAGTAAAAGTTAAGTGTGAATCGAATAATATTATTCAAAATTTTGAATATTTGCACACCTCTACTTCTTAGTGATTAAAGCAGTTTGTAGCCTTTGATTGACCATAGCTGTATTGTGACAAGCCTTTAGAAGTGCTGTGTGGTCAATAAGCCACATTGCAGCTGGGAAGTGCGCCCGGTAAGGCTGCTTCATGAACAGAGAAGACCACGTGGTCTTTATTCTTTTAGGCCCGATGCATTCTTGCCTTTGACCTACTGCAGTATGTGCAGCTGCGTAAGTGCATGTGTTGCTTGCCGCATGCATAATATACTCATGGTAGAATGCTATGTGAATCGCATAAAGAGCGAGTGCCTTAGACCTGTGCACCGATGAGGAAAAGCAAAGCCACGATTTACCATCAGTATAATATAGCATAATATAGTAGAAACGTGCTGTTATGTTCCTCAGTTCCTTGGCAGCTACATTGTTTTCCACCGTACCAGCCCAGCCTCTAGAGGATTTAATGGATGGAGAACACTGCTGTTAATGGTTGTGACTTCCTGCATGCTTCGTCACGAAGCATGTGCAAAACTGGCCAGAGCAGGCGTGAAAGAATGTGGCTATGTTGACCTTTCATGTTACTTGGCCTCGTTTTACCTTGGCAGTACCTGCAAGTGCAACCATTACAGGCTTCCACTTCCCATGACCAAATGCCTCGGCAGAAGACTTCAATAGATGGACGGTACTTACCCAGAAAAGCATCCCGTCATTCTGCCATGTAAGCACGAGTTTACACGATTGATTGTGACAGTTGCACACTGCTGTGTTTTACATGGTAATGTGTCAAGCAAGTGCGACAATGATTTTGGGTTATACGAGCTAGACAAGAGGCCAAAAAAAGTCATCAACGCCTGCTTTTTGTGCAAGAGATACCGTATAAGACCTACTGGTGTTAAGTATGTGCCTATACCCGTCGACAGAATCAGAATGTCTCGACCGTTTGAAATGGTGGGCGTAGATTTTGCACGTCCGCTTTATGTCAAGCAAAGGGAGCTTGAGTTTGG
Organism: Hyalomma asiaticum; assembly: GCA_013339685.2. Lineage (NCBI taxonomy): Eukaryota > Metazoa > Arthropoda > Arachnida > Ixodida > Ixodidae > Hyalomma > Hyalomma asiaticum. Next base: position 13,072,104 of record CM023482.1, read on the forward strand.
CACTGCGAAGACTTTCGTATTGCTTTTCACCAGAGCAGTACACCTTGAACTGACAAGTGGACTGTCATCAGTGGTTTTCCTCGCGTTTCACAGATTTCTGTCACGCAGAGGAAATTGAGTTCCTCTTACTATTTATTCTGACAACGCATTGGCATTCAAGAGAGCATCGCGAGACTTGCAAGAGATTTGGAGCGCCATGAATGGATCCCCCTTTGCCACTTTCCTTGCTTCCTATCGCATTGAATGGAAGTTTATTGTACCTAGTGCACCATGGTGGGGAGGATGGTGGGAGAGATTGATACAGTCAATGAGTTGGCGTCTCCACAAGACACTCGGAAAACCAACACTCAATAGCGAACAGCTAACAACACTGCTGGTGGAAGTGGAGGCCATAATTAATTCGAGGCCACTGACCTGTCCAGCCAATATTTTAGTTGGAAAATCTCTGTTGGCTGAACCGGCGGACGGCGGCGAGGAATACCAGAGCCGAATTTTGCAGACAAGTCAAGAAGACCTATTTAGGAGACCACGACATTGGAACAAGCTTATCAAGCACCTGTGGCTTCGTTGGAGGAAAGAATAGCTACTTGAGCTTCGTTTGCTTCATCACTACCCAACAGTGACCGATAAAGGCTCAAAGGTGGACGACATAGTGATCGTCTAGGAACCCAATGCCTCACAATGTGTTTGGCCGCTCGGAAGAATAACGGAGGTATATCCTGGACGCGACGGACTGGTAGTTGCATGCCGAGTTCAGACTCAAGGCGGGAAGATTACCAGGCCTGTGCAAAAACTGTACCCACTAGAGATACCATAAGTTTCGGCGGGCCGGGAGAATGTAGAAAAAGAAGTACTTTAATAAAGGAAGGGGGTTCGTAGAGAAAAGAAGAAGACGATGAGGTGGGAATGGGCCCTCGGTGTCTGCGTCAGTCGCTCGCGTTTTTAATAACCACAAAGAAAAGGGCAGAAAATTTCATGGAGACGTTATTTCAGAAACAAATGTTCAGTCTATGCTAAATGAGCATGATTTCGTTGACAAAGCCCTACAAGTACATAATATTTTTCGCTGCGGACACTAAATTAAGAACAGAGGATCATGCAGAAACACCGTTCTCAGAGCCATTTATCTCTCCCACCTCCGAGCACCTTTATCTTGTGATCGCTGAGGAAATCAGTTTTGCGTTTCCATTACCGCCATTTTGCACGTGCGCAAGCATTCTTTGAAGTGCCTACACTAACGGCTAATTGCACACTGCCACTGCTTTGGAATGCTTGCCTGCTAGTCTTTTCTGTCAAGATTTTTCGTCAGTCGACCACTTTGTTAATCACACCGTGTGCATCACCTACGATGCAAAGCAATGGTCAAATGCTGACATGCACACAGGAAGCAAAGTGCGAACGTTCTCTGCTTCGTACTCCGATAAATTGCTTATGGTTATTGCAAGGATCAGACAAGCTGTTGTTCACAGTCTAGCCCTCGTCCTCGCCGTGTTGGTGATAAAGTGACAGGGCAGCAAACCATTGTCTTTTGTCCATCAAGCCATTTACTATGCATCAGTGCTAGTGCAGTTTTACTTTGGAAACCGAAGATGTGTCCGAAATCTTTGTGAATGCGTATCGCGGTGACGCACTCAAGGAGCATCTTTGGAACCCGGCAAGCGATGGATGCGTGCACTGGTGATATGACAGTCACGCGATGCCATGCTTGCAAAGAGCGTATCGCTCATTGGGCTGCTTTCATCACTTTCTTGCGACAGTTGGGCTTCCAGAGGCTGGACATTGTGAAGTGGCCATGGTGGAGAGGAGGTATGGCAGCTGCGGATGGTGCTCAGCCTCTAAGCAGCCGCGCGGCTGCCCGTTTACTTTTTCGATGGTTTCCACATATCTGCCAAGTTTTCCGGATTACCCGGGAGACTGGATTTTGACCATTTCTCCTAGTTGTACGGGTTACAGGAAAATCTCCTGGAAATTCAGTTGTGCCCCGACGTCTGTCCAGATAGCATGCACAACCACCCCCCTTCCACCGGTGCCTCTTGTGGTCCTTCGCCTGATGAAAGAGGGACTGGGTGTTTCATCTTTGAGAAGCAAGCAACGACAGGACTTGCACGCGTAGCTACGTTATTGTATGTGCCCTTTGTGCAATGGAGACGGCCGTGTTGTTTCATCTCTGCTTCAGCCGCGCTCGTCCCTGACGCTGGCGTGTGTAAAACATGCGATGCATAAGCGATGATGTTATCAGTTTGGACTTTGCACAGAACAATGGCGACTGCGAAAACCTGCTGAGAGTGTCCATACAATTGCTATCGCATAACCCCCCCCCCCCCCCCCCATGCCCGTTGAACCAATCTCCCAGGTTCCGTTTCTCCAAACTTGGCAAGTATGTTTCTGCTTTCGTATCAGCCATGACTGATTAGTACAAGTGTGAACCTGTTCTGCATAATGTGTGCCATATAATGTGTTCTCTATAATGTCTGCAAGCCTGTTCTATATAATGTGTGCCACTCCAGACGTTTATAAAGTTAGCATTATCGCAAAATTCGAATAAAGTGTAATTGTATCTTTGATATTCTACTGTATGATTAAAAGGAACCCTTATATTGGACGTTTACTTACAATTTCTCTACCCAGCCAGGCATACTTCCGTGGTAGATGTTACGTAAATTTGTGTGTGGGTTGGTTGTATCCATTGAAGAGCATGCAAATTATGGAGAATGTGCTGGTACATTTATTCAGTTTCCCCCGAAGCCCAAAGTACCGTCGCTAGAATAAAAAGCATGCGAGTGGGGGCGAAGAAAACGGCCAAAGCAGAGATCAAACGAGCCCGGCCTATCTTGGTTCGGAGGGCGGATGTGATAACATCACCCCGATCGGGACACCTGCCATGAATGTGGGGAGGAAAGGCCCCGCCCGTCTTTAACAAGCATGAAAAGACGCGAGGCGGGGGGGGTGGGGGGTGTAGTGTCCCTCGGCTGTCGGCTGCCCAGATAGCGCTATCTCGGCAGCCATCAGCGGCTCGGCTCGTAAACACTTCTACGTGCTGCGCTCTCCCTGGAGCAGCAGTATTCTCTTAGACCAACGATTTGCAGTGTTACGTGAGATCGTATCCAAAAGAGTTACCGCGCTAGTTGCATTATATTACACGTTATTTCAAACGTGTTCGCGAAATATCCGCGTAATTTGCGCACCCCCTTTTCGGAGCTCGAAAATCGCGAAATAAAGTGCGCAAATTACGCGAGTAAATACGGTATTTCTTTGTTATCCTTTCTTTGTTGTTTGTCATCCAGAACAGCTTTTTAGTAGTGCCTTCTACCCACCAGTACATCTGGGATCCCTTGCTGCATCATCAATTAAGGAAACTGACCCCTAAGAGTTCTCCTAAACTAACCAACCCAGAAGGTTTTTTTTGAAAACCCAAGTATTTCTAGCTCATTACTGTAACGTTCTAGGCTGAGATTCTTTCCTTTTTTAAAATATTACTGCGCTAAGAAAAGTTTGCCTCATGGCCACAGCAGCCGTAATTCCATAGCCGTCAGTAGCCCACCAGTTGCTGACAGCCCTGTTTAATTGCCATACTGACACAGGCAAAATAGCATCACAACCATGCTGATACTAGAAAAATGGCATGATGGCATCGAAGGCTGACCATTAGGTGGCAAGCCAGAGTTTTACGTCTGCCCCTTACATGATTCAAGCATTACAGGGGGAAGGGGAGGAGGGGAGGGGGCTTGTAATGTAGCTGTTCTGTCTCCAAGGCAACCAAGTGCACATGCAGAGTGGTATGGTAGCAGTGTGGGGTATATTTATAATGTTGTCTCATAGTGTTAATTTGGTTATCCAGTGTATTGTTTTATGTCAAAAAAGTGGCTGAAGAGGTTATTCGACGATTGCCTTAATTTCTGCATTACTGTGTGAAATATATTTCAGTTCTCTTGTGGGATTTTTGTTCCTTGAGGCCTGCACTGGATGAAAATGTTCATGTAGCTATTCATAAGAGCTCAGGTGCTTGTATGTAACATGAAACATTCTTTTCTTAAGGTGCTGTGAAATGCAACATTATCTGCTCCAAAGTGCTTGAATATGCGAATTCGCCTGCTATGAAGCACCCCAAAATAAAAGTTACGCTGCTCCAAAATTTCCTCCATATGAGACATTCCCAGTAACATCACTGCATACATTTGTCCTCCCTTCTTTCATTGTTGTTTGTCCATGTGCTCTCAGCCTTTGGTTTTGTTTTTTTCAGTCTGTTTACAGTAAGTTCGTGCCATGCTAATTTTTTGAAAATTGCCATGAGCTTTTTTCCCTCCTACGGGGAAGACAATACATTTCTTTCGCTGAGTTAGAAAGTGGACATTATTCAGGAACTAGGTTTGAAAAAGCAAGCTGTCATGTTCAAGGATCAGGTGAAGTTCACTATGTGTGTACAGTCACTGACCGATTTGCCGGACCTGGCAGGGACGAAAAAATTGGCCGTAAAACAGAACAGTCTGAAAAATTTGTTCAGGAAATCTAATTTAATAGGCTTAGAGTGACCACTAAACAGGTCTCGGTCTCTGCTCTGCCTTATAATGTGCTTGGTAGCAATCAGACTTGCTTGTATTTCAGCTAGAGTGAGGTTTCCATGTAAAATGGACGAGAGTGGCACCGTGTTGGCGATCTGCGCCGCCAACAGCTGCCGGCGGTCATCATTACCTGTTATAGTCTAAGCAACTTTCCAGCTGTGGGATGACCCGGCATATGATTTCGTCATTCATGAGATCGGTGCGCAATATTATGATGTCGTCCACACGAGTGAAGTCTGAGATCACGCATTAGGTCCTTCATCTATTCGCTTCATCAGCACCATGAGTTGTGCTGTCAGAGTAATCTTCTGAGTTCTTCTGAGTTCTTCTGAAGTGCAGAAGCATGGGCTTGAAGTGCTGCATGAGGAGAAGCATGATCTGTGGCTTTACCGCCTTGCTAGTATTGAACACGTGTGCGCGCAAACGTATGCAACGTATCGATAACGTGCTCAATTCTGAGACAGCTGAGACGGGACGCCATGCGTGGAATGGCGACCGAAACCACTCCAAAAGCAAAAAACCCTACTCTGTACCAAGTGATTGACGATAAGGCTGACTGAAAATTAAACAGTGACCATTTTCATTTTTGACAGCTAAAGGAGAGCAGGCACAGCCTCCGAAGCTAAAATATGGTGTGCGCTTTCCACTCTTGGAGGCCGCAGAATGGGTCATCAGCTGTCAAGCCTGGCCAAGCCAGCAAGAAATTCAACATGGCAGTTCTCATAATGATGGCCCCTCCAAAAAAAGAAATTTAGTCCAGAAAATCGAACTTTAGGGCACAAATTTGTCCGAAAAGTCTGTTGCGAGAATGCATTAGCTCTATGGGAACCTTGATGGTTCATTTGTGAAATCCGGAATATCCATCAAGTCCGAATTTTCAGTCCGAAAAATCCGTAGGGGACTGTATGCACATGTTTAACCACTGCTATGACAATTTGTCCAGTGACTTCCTTTGTTGCCCTATAATGCGGACTCAATGCTAGCTCATGCTGCGGACTAAGAAGGTAAAACATGCGCATTCCCCTACTGCAGCGAGGTTTTGTATTGCCGAGTTGTGGATCATGTATGTCGGCAGTAATGATGCGGAAAAAACACTGGTTGCCTGCAGTTCTTTGCACTGGCTCTTGTCAACTGTGCCTTGTCTTGATATACGGCTCGTCCGTTTTCTTTAGAGAAACAATGCTAAATGGCGCACAGGAGTCGCGCTGTCGTTTGATGCACCATGGCAAAAGTTGGATGTTTTAGTCAATGAAATTTTGCTTGTTGTGGATAATTTCATGGTTTTCACTGTGCTACCACGATTTTGAAAATAACGAATGATTTTACTGCAATGTGTATTTTTTAATCTTTAAGGCTTGGACTGTGTGTCTCACTATTTGTATAGAAGGCTTTCCTTGTTTGTGAGCGCTTGATAGTGATGTTTTTCTGCAGGTGACCTTTGACACACTTAACACCAGCAATGCCAAGCTGAAGGGCATGGCACTGGAGTTTGTCCAGGCTATATGCAACAAGTGAGTCCGCAAAACAGATCGCCTGTTGATACAACCTACCATTGGTGTTTTGGGCTTGTACAGATGTTTTTATTAAAAGTGAATACTGATTTAGTGTAAAATGGTTTCGGAGCAAACAGGTCAAACATGTTGCTTCAAATATTCAGTGCTACTTGTAAGACGTAGACAGTACATTTAACACACAAGACGGGCGCTACTGTTTCTTCATATTCACTAAGGCATACCAAGGTTAACCAGTCTTGCAGAAGTCTTACTTGCCTCCACAACGTGTTTTGTTAAGTGAACTTTCTTCTACTGTGGGCCCTTCCTTTTGTGTTTCTACTGCCAAGCCCGATGCATTGAAGATCGTGAGCGCCATCACATTCACAACGAGCCGAGCAATGTTCATCGCCTTCAGCCTGAGGAAAGGACTTGTACCAGCTGAAGTGAGTGCCTTTCTTGGCCATGTAAAGCCCTCGTTAGGACACGCTAGACGTGTCAGCAAAGTATTAAGAGCAGAGTTGTGGAGGCAAGTAAGACTTCTGCAAGACAGGTCAAACAGCTTGTGAGAGTTGCATAAATGCATGAGATAGTTTATTCATCTGAAGTGACTACAGCACTCAAGACACAAGGGCAAGAGAAGAGGACACACACAGCGCTGACTTTCAACAACCTTTATTTGCGAAAACGCGGCCCATGTATCTAAGTAGTGAGGCGACATGTGTACAAGGGTTGATAGTAAACACGTGTTGGTAACAAAGGGATGACAGTTCATATTTATATGTTGGTACAGTGCAAGCAAAGACAACTTATTGATGATAACCATTCAAATATGATATTTATTTCTGTGATAGCGCTACTGAAGGGGAACTCACACACGAGCTCCCTATTTTGTTATGTGTTACGCTGCGATAATTTCGCGTGTCAGCTGCGATCGGTGCTTGCTCAGCACCGTGCAACGCCTGAAGAGAGGCACACATCCGCAGTCATGGCAATGGATCCCAAGGTGTCACTGAACTGTGCCATGGACATTATTATCGTGCTCCATTAACCTTTCGTTTAAGCAGCGTCCAGTTTGCCCTACGTATTTTTTCCCGCAAGATAGGAAAATCATATACACCACTTTGGTGGTGCAGGGCACAAAGGGGCCTCTGTGCTGAACTGGGCATTCAGGTCGACTTGAAGGAGGACCATTCATCAGCTTACAAAGCTTGGAAAGCTTCTCCGGAGCTGAAAAGACCACTTTGACGCCAGCGCGTTGCCCGATTTTTTTCAGCCTGTGAGACACGTTGTGCAAATAAGGGAGGACTGCAACACAGTTCCGAGAGAATGCTGCATCCTGGGGTTGGTCTTGCGCACCCTGCCTGAACTGCTTAAGAAGCTTTTCAGCTACAGCAGCTAACAGGGTAACCGGCGCTTAAGAGGCACTCGACCTGAGCTTGGAAACTCCTTTCTACCGAGTGCGGGCATGACCTCCTAAGGGCGTTGATGAGGCACATGTTAATAATTCCCCTTTTCACCAGTTTTTAATGTGCCGAATGAAAAGCCAGAAGCAGTTTCCCACCGCTGGCAATTCGCACCAAGAAGTGGGAAACCGCTTCTGCCTTTTCATGATCAAAGAGGGTCGAGGAGGATGGTTGTCGAGGTTGAGGCGAGCGAGATTGGCGGCGTTTGGGCGAAGGTGAGCAAGCATAGTGAGGCTGAGCATGGAGTTCTTGAGGGGCAACTTGTTCTGAGCTGGATGGATATGGACAAGGGCGGCGTGGTGGTGCAAAATAATTGGGAAAAGAGTTCCAGAATGGAGTCCAGTGGCTTTGGCAGTAGCAGGAAATGTGTCCGATGCGGTGATAGTGAAAGCAAATGGGTTTGTCATCAGCAGTTCACCATTCAGCTGGATCCCGAAACCAGGAATGGGTGAAGGTTGATACAAGATGGGATGGGGTCGCAAAGTTAGGGCGGACATCGGAGCATGGAGGCAAGGACACCTCATGAATGCCCATATTGGTAATCTCCTTGCGAACGACGGCTCTTATGAGCAAAACCGGAACTGCAGGTGGCAAGAAAGTCTTCACTTCGGCAGTATTAGGACAGGCGGCCTCTATGTCACGCCAGACAATGCATGTAATATTGTCTTAGTTGGTGGACGCGTGAGAAACGTCCTCACATGACGACGTCGCAGTAGTACTGGGCAAGCGGGCGAACTGATGGACGATTCGTTGGCTTTTAGCCTGTTCCAAGCGACAGCATTCTTTCATGACGTCGTCAACAGTGGTGACATTATTGAAGATGAGCAGGTTGAATGCGTCGTCAGCGATGCCTTTTAGAATGTGGGCTACCTTGTCTGTCTCGGACATCTTGACATCGGCTTTGTGATCAGCCGTCTTCTTTCTTCGTTTTGGCTGGCTCTAGTCTCCCACTCGACCCACTACATGCAGGTGGCAATATAGAGCCAAAATGTCCAGAATATAGGTGACGTAAGGTTCAGTGGATGTTTAGATGCACCCGGACAGTTCCTTCTTAGCAGCCAGCTGCCGACTGTATGGGTTCTCAAACACGTTGCACAGTTTCTGCTTGAAGCTGTCCGAGCTTGTGATGTCGGATTCATAAGTTTCGAACCATGCTCGCGGTGGTCCGTCGAGGAAGAACAGTACATTTGCAAGCTGGAGAGTGGGATTCCATCTGTTAGTGGTGCCTACACGTTCGTACCGTGTAAGCCAGTCCTCCACGTCTGCGCTTTCGCCGCCCGAAAACATGCAGGGATCTTGCGGTGTGGTAACGATGACGTACGTTGTCGCAGAGGGATTGTCGGGTGGTGGCGCCGGTTCGTCGGAAGCCATTGTGAGAGCTTCAAGAAAGCAGCCGTTGCGAAGCTCCGTAGTGACGTCAAGGATCGCACACCTCCACCGTGATGTCACACACAAACAAGACCATATACAACTGTATTTACAGGCTCCACCATAACCGTGTACAACAAGAACAGCCCGTGTTCTGTTATCACTTCGTCGTCTTGTTCTTTGGACCAATTATGAAACACAGCTTGTACTCGCTTATGTGCCGTAGCAATAGCCTTGGGTGAGCACAGCGGTCTTAGATATCTGGCGAGGCATTGAAAATGGTAAGCAAATAGGTCTACTTAGGCTAGGTCCCAATCATGCGATTCCAACCATGAGGCTGAGATAATCAGATGGATACGAAGAGGTGGAGTGGATTCGGCAGACATTCTTAGGTAATGAATGGTAGCTTGCTATTGTCCCTGAATGGGAAAGTGTATAAAAACTGCATTTTACAGGTACTCACCTAGGGGGCAGAAACTAGGAGGCTCACCAAAAGGGTTCAGCTTAAATTGAGGACGGCTTGGCGAGGGAATAGAATGGGAAATGATAGGTGTAACGTTAAGAGACAAGAGGAGAGCGGATGGGGTCAGGGAACAGATGCACGTTTAGGACATATTAGTAGAAATTAAGAAATGGGCGTGGGCAGGGCATGTAATGTGAAGACAAGATAATTGTTATTCATTACAGGTGACAGAGTGGATCCCTAGAGAAGGTAGGCATGTCAGGGGACGGTGGAAGGTTGGGTGTGTAGGTGTGATGAAGTTTGAAGGGATAAATCGGTCACACTTAGCACAGGACCGAGATAATTGGAGATCGATGGGAGAGGCCTTTGCCCTGCAGTGAGCGTAGACCGGCTGATGATGATGATATTGCAAAGAACGCACACAAGTTACTTGGACCAGTAGCCTAGGTGGCTAGTAGCTGGCCAAACATAGAAAGTACATTTAGCTTAATAACGCACTTGATTGGTAATGGAAATATATCAAAGGGCAGCTAGTTGTTCTTGTCGGAAGCAGCACGTCTGGCAATGAGAAACTTCCTTTTTTAGTAACACGGAAACCTGATGTGTTTGAAGGGGCAGTGCTGCCGTTGTCCTATAAAACCAACAAAAAAGCATGGGTAACGCAACGAAGAGTACGCCTGCAGGTTGGACAGAAGTTTTGAACTGCCGAGCAGGCGTGTTGTGCTGTTCGCTGGCGACTGTGCCGCTCATGGTCACATCTGAGGGCTATCCGGCTAGAATTCCTGCCGCGTAACACGACAATTGCAACGATCCAACCAATGAAACAAGCCACTGCAGCAGTAATACTGGCTGCTTTGATGGCACGTGCTGCTGGCAGCATCTTTTTTAATGGCTCTTTTCGAAGCCACCTTACTGATGCATCAGTGGAATTTATGAAGCATGATATGCCATGCTCAACCCTGCTTATTGAAAACATATCAGAAAATGGTGCAATTTTCGCATGCATTCGTTCTTCTTGGACGTCTTTATGTACTTGCTAGACAGTCATTGAGTGTAGCTACTTGGAAAATGTTAACTGATGCTAACAAATTACCTGTTATACAGCACATAGTTACATGCAATTTTTGCGTACGTGGCTTCGTGCTTGTCTTTGCAATTGCAGTAACCCTGAAGACAAGCTGAGTATGGTGGGGCGCCAGCTGATAGCCACTCTGCTGCAATTGGCATTGCCTGCCCAGGATATGGTGCGTTCACCTTGATGCTTGCTCAAGAAAGAAGGCTGCTGTTGTCTATGTAAACCCTAGATGAATGTGTCTTTGGACTCATTGTGGCATATGCAATGTCTAATCCACGCTGATTTTGGGCAAAACCTTTCATTCTGTTAGCGTGATTGGTAAAAAGCTCAAGATAGTTCAGCGCACAACCTCCTCTTAATCTTTCCTGCCCCTGTCACACCAGCCTGGTTTCATTGATTACGAGTAGACGAAACAGCACTGAGTTACAACAGGACGAAGGAAGAGCACAGATGCGTTCTTTGTCCTGTTGTAACTCAACGCTGTTTCATGTTTTCATAATCATGAACCAAACCAGCCCAAATTCAAGCCCTTCTGGTTTCAGTGCTCAAAGTGCCAGCTTTCCATTAGCTTTATGGTAGCGACATGAACAAAGCACATACACACACACACACAAAAAAAAAAAGATGCCCCAGTCCGACATCATCTGCAAGACGCGGTGTTCCTATTGGCTTAGCGTGCCTGCTCTTTGAGAGATATGGTCCAATTTTGTGGTGGGTACAGTACAATAACATTTGGCTCACGTGGTCATAGAGCCTCCATGACTGATTGGCACCGTTTTCTGGCTATGTTCTTTAAGGGTTGTGGAGCCCTCAATGCTATCCTTGCGTTGTCATGATGTGGAACCTGTGCAGTTCAGTACTATTCATTACCTAGCTAGTTGGTGCAAATCCATACTACTTTCATAGCACAAAACAACAACACTAGACAGATGACAGGGCCTTGTCCTGTCGTCTATCTTGTGTTGCCATTTTGTGCTAAAAAGCACTGTGGAATTAGCACGTTTAACCAGAAAAAAGTGACACAGAGAGTGATGAATTTCCCTGTGCAAATGTGTTCCCTTTGGCCCTATGCTCTGTTTGCAGGCTGTCACTAAACAATGCCCTGGCCTGAGCCAATTTACATAGTGTGCCAGATGTTTAGCTTTTTTCCTGGTGGCTGCATATGTCTCGCTATTGCTAGCCCGTAACGAAAGGGAAGGGGTCAAGGGCTCGTTCTTTATTTGTTAGAAACAAGTTAATGAGCAAACAGACAATGAAGCCTAGGAAAGCATAGGGGAAGTTACTTGTGGTATTTTAATTGTGGAGAAAGTAGAAAGGAATTAAAGTGGACGAAAAGACAAACCTGCCTTCGGTGGGACCCGAACCCACGACCTTCGGATGTCGCGTCCGATTCTCTACCAACTGAGCTACGAAGGCGGCCGTCCCCCCGTCCACTTTATTGTGTATTTATGTACATATCATCCTGGGAGTGTTAGGCAGCGCCACTCATGGCCAAGGCGGCGTGCGTGGAACGCACTTTCTTGCCAGGAGGCGTCACGTAGAACGTGAACTCAGCTGAGATGGCTGCTGCCCAATAAGCCCTCGCATGCTACCTAAGGCACCAAGTCTGCCGCAACGAGGCCCACGCTATGAAATAACGAAAGGGAAGGGGTCAAGGGCTCGTTCTTTATTTGTTAGAAACAAGTTAATGAGCAAACAGACAATGAAGCCTAGGAAAGCATAGGGGAAGTTACTTGTGGTATTTTAATTGTGGAGAAAGTAGAAAGGAATTAAAGTGGACGAAAAGACAAACCTGCCTTCGGTGGGACCCGAACCCACGACCTTCGGATGTCGCGTCCGATGCTCTACCAACTGAGCTACAAAGGCGGCCGTCCCCCCGTCCACTTTATTGTGTATTTATGTACATATCATCCTGGGAGTGTTAGGCAGCGCCTAACACTCCAATTAAAATACCACAAGTAACTTCCCCTATGCTTTCCTAGGCTTCATTGTCTGTTTGCTCATTAACTTGTTTCTAACAAATAAAGAACGAGCCCTTGACCCCTTCCCTTTCGTTATTTCATAGCGTGGGCCTCGTTGCGGCAGACTTGGTGCCTTAGGTAGCATGCGAGGGCTTATTGGGCAGCAGCCATCTCAGCTGAGTTCACGTTCTACGTGACGCCTCCTGGCAAGAAAGTGCGTTCCACGCACGCCGCCTTGGCCATGAGTGGCGCTGCCTAACACTCCCAGGATGATATGTACATAAATACACAATAAAGTGGACGGGGGGACGGCCGCCTTCGTAGCTCAGTTGGTAGAGCATCGGACGCTAGCCCGTGTTATGTAGGCATGTTTTTGTGCAGGAGGTCCGTCTGCGAGTGCTGGCGTGCTCTGCCATTGGCCACTTGAGCCGCAAGCTGCCCCGCCTGGTGGCCACCAACCTCAGCCTGGTGCAGGCACTCTTTGATGGTCTGGCCAAGGTAGGCTTACTCAGTCCACTTGCTCAGACTCAAACACGGTAGCACAAAAAAACATGGATGAAGAAAGGAAGGAACACAGCCAAGTACCCTCATTCATTGCTCCTCAGGGTCTGCGAGTCACTCTTGCAGAAGCTGAAAAGCACACGTGATACCAGCAATAGAGAGAAGGAAAGGAAATCAACCGTAGCAATTCCTTACATGCACTGCATTTGACATAATTTGAAGAAAGTGGTCTCCAAGTACCACGTGAATGTTGTATTTTGTGCCCCATGCAAGCTGCCAAAATTTGCTATTTGGCCAGAAAACAGAACCACAAGCAGTGTGATAACAACCATGTCAGCTCTGTGAAGCAGCAGAGGGCAGTAATAATCACTGGACCCGGACAGGCCGCCACTGGAAACTAAACATTGGAACGTTCAATGCGAGATCCCTCTCCAGCGAAGCTAGATTAGCGGAACTACTCGAAGAACTAGAGGGAGTTAGTTGGGACGTCATTGGCCTTAGCGAAGTTAGGAGAGCAGGTGAAGCTTACATAGTCTTAAACAATGGACATGTCTTCTGCTATAGAGGATTACCCGAAAAGAGAGAATATGGCGTTGGGTTCCTAATTCACAAAGATATAGCGAGCAACGTAGATGAATTCTACAGCATTAACGAAAGGGTAGCATGCGTTGTAGTAAAACTAAATAAGCGGTATAAACTTAAGATAATCCATGGTTATGCGCCAACAACGAGCTACGACGACGAACAAATGGAGCAGTTCTACGAGAAGATCGAATTAGCAATAAAGAAAGTACGGACACAATACACAGTAGTCATCGGGGATTTCAACATCAAAGTAGGGACAAAACAAAGTGGAGAGCAGGCGATTGGCAACTACGGCGTCGGCCATAGGAATGACCGTGGGGATATGCTAGTACGATTTGCCGAATGAAACCGGCTCTGAATAATGAACACGTTTTTCAAGAAACACAAGAATAGGAAGTGGACGTGGAAAAGCCCTAACGGGGAAACAAAGAATGAAATCGACTTTATAATGTGCGAACAACCAGGTATAATTCAAGACACAGAAGTGGTGGGGAAGATAAAATGCAGCGATCACAGATTAGTAAGAGCAAAGATTGTACTTAACCTAAAGAAAACAAGAACTATATTATTTACTAGAAAAAAATGTAATCTAGAGGTAATCAGATCGAAGAACGAAGAATTTAAAATCGCCCTAAGCAACAAGTTCGAGGCCTTAGGCGAAAATGGTGACGATGTAGAAGAAATAAATAAAAATCTAATGAAAACAATCCTTGAAACAGCGATAGAACTCGGGGGCGAAACAGCAAAGCAAACAACAAATAAGTTGTCCCAATCTACCAAAGACTTAATAAAAAAATGCCAACAAATGAAAGTAACTTCATAAGATAAGATAGAATTCGCAGAACTATCAAAATTGATCAGTAAAGCCAGGCAAAGAGATGTATGAAACTTTAACACAAGAGAAATAGAGAAAGCAGTAGAAAAAGGCACCAGCATTAAATCGGTCAAAAAGAAACTGCACTTAGGACAAAACAAAATGCATGTGCTAAAGGATAAACAAGGTAACGTTATCAACAGTTTCACCGAAATAGTAAAAGTAGCAGAAGATTTCTACTCTGAACTGTACAGTTCTCAGACAGACCATACAACCTTAATAGAAATAGAATCTGAGGAGGACAATGAAATTCCATGTATAACCACTGACGAAGTCAAAAAAGCTGCTAAAGGCATGGCCCGCGGTAAAGCAGCCGGTGAAGATGGTATAACAGCCGACTTGATCAAAGACGGAGGAGATGTTGTACTTGAAAAACTTGCATCGCTCTTCATGAAATGTGTCAAGACATGTAGTGTACTGCGCAGTTGGAAAAATGCTAATATAATCCTTATCCACAAGAAAGGTGGCATAAAGGAGTTAAAGAATTACAGACCAATTAGCCTACTCCCAGTAATATACAAGCTATTTACAAAAGTAATTTCTACGAGGATAAGAGAAACCCTCGACTTTAACCAACCGAGAGAACAAGCTGGTTTTAGGAAAGGTTACTCGACAATGGACCACAGCCACGCTATCAACCTAGTAATTGGGAAGTACGCGGAATATAACAAACCTCTTTATATGGCGTTTATCGACTACGAGAAAGCATTTGACTCCATAGAAATACAAGCAGTTCTAGAAGCTCTACGACAACAAGGGGTACCTGGCGTATACGTGAAAACCATAAACAACATATACAAAGATTGCACAGCCACACTACTCCTACATGAGAGAAGCAGAGAGATCCTGATCGGGAGAGGTGTGAGACAGGGAGATACGATATCCCCGATGCTATTCACTGCATGTTTAGAGGAAATCTTCAAACGTCTAGACTGAGAAGACAACGGGAATTTGAATAGACGGAGAATATCTCAGCAATTTAAGATTTGCAGACGACATTGTACTCTTAGCAATGACGGAGACGAACTACAAAACATGATGGATGACCTAAACAGGGAAAGTATGAAAATTGGGTTAAAAATGAATGGGCAGAAGACCAAAGTTATGCTCAATAGCCTAGCTAAGGAAGAGGAATTTAAAATCAACAATGAACCCTTACAATGTGTAAGCGAATACGCATACCTGGAACAGTTAATAACAGGAACTCCTAACCATGAAAAGGATGGCCTGGAGCGCATTCGGAAGGAATTACGAAATCATGACTGGAAACTTACCGCTCTCATTAAAGCGAAAAGTATTCAATCACTGCATTCTCCCAGTATTAACGTACGGTGCAGAAACATGGAAGATAATGAAAAAACTAGAGATGAAGCTAAGGAGCGCGCAATGTGCAATGGAAAGAAAAATGATAGGGGTAACGCTAAGAGATAAAAAGCGAGCGGAATGGATCAGAGAACAGACAGGAGTAGCCGATATTATCTTATCAATTAAAAGAAAGAAGTAGACCTGGGCAGGACATGTCTTGAGGAGGAAAGATAACAGATGGACTGTAAGAGCGACGGAATGGATACCAAGAGAGGAAAAACGCAACAGAGGCAGGCAAAAGGTTAGATGGAGGGATGAAATTAAAAAGTTTGCGGGCATAAAGTGGAACCAACTCACTCAGGATAGGGTGGAGTCGAAATCGTTGGGAGAGGCCTTCGTCCTGCAGTGGACCTAAGCAGGCTGATGATGATGATGATGGGTGTCAGGTATTCTTGATCATTCCTTTCCCTTTGGTACAGGTGTTGATTTTAGGGGCGTTTGCGCATGTGTTCCGTGGGGTGACTAAGATAGCAGCACGCGTTGCCTTTGTCCCTGGTATTATTTCTTTCCTTCTCTGTTGAGTTTGTGGCTGCTCTGGTGTGTAGACACGAGGTGGCAGTTCTGGTGATGTGGTGACTCTTCGTTTTCGGGTTATCGTTAACATGATTACCCATGATTGTTGTCTACAAATTTTTTGTGTTGCTTCAATAAAGCTCAGTTGAAAGTTGAGCGCCTGTCCTGTGTGTCTTCTTCTTGTCCCCGTCTTTTAGCGCTCCAAGGTGGCCATATCAAGGAACACAGGACGGGCACTTGTCCTGTGTTCCTTCCTTTCTTCGTCTGTGTTTTTTGTGCTACCGTGTTTGAGTCAAGAATGCACGAACTACCCCAAACAAGAGTGTATACTTTCTCAGGCTCAAGCTTCTGGTGTGACCAGCCAGTTCTTATGTGCTTAGAGTTTGGGCACTTGTACGCTTACTGGAAAGTTCATTTTGCATGTGCTGTGCATTGACATGTGTTTCCTTTGTTGCTTATTTCAAGATATGGCCGGCCAACAGTTTGTCATGTGCTGTAAACACCCATGCAGGAGGCGATTACAGCACATGAAAACAATAACCTGCAACTCAAGATATGGTAGAACAAAAGACTGGAATGATAAGGCAAAAATATGTGTATATTCTACTAGTGGCAGCAGCTTTTTAATATAAAGATGTGGGGCACAGGCTTAGAGGGAAACACATCAGAGGAAGACGTAGTGAGGATTGGAGCCAGCTCTGGAGGAGTTAAGACGTGTTCTGGATCTATGGTCATGGGTCCTCATTTTCTACATTGTTTAGTGCCATGAAACCTGGGAATCGTTCACTCTCAAAGTAGACTACTTCAGCTGAGCGTATTTGGAAGCTGTGCGGGACTGTTGAAGCCGTCGTCTCTCAGATTGTTACACTACTGACGGAACTGCTGCAGAACACCAATGCTGAGCTGTGCAAAGTTCATGGGCACGTCAGCTTTCTGAAGATGAAAGCTGAGCTCCGCCAGCTGGACATGGATATCCTCGATTTGTGTCGCCTGTGGCTTCGCGTTGCCTTCACAAATGCCTTCTCATTTTGTATTGGAATGCCAAATGACCCTATGTGTGAGAACTGTGGCTGTGAGAAAACGATATCTCGTCTTCTATGTGAGTGTCCCAATTTCAATGGCCCCAGGAGAGCTGCTCTAGACAGGCTTGACAGGTACCCTTTGTCCGAGCAACGAGTCTTGGGACACTGGCCTGGACCACTGCCGGCACGGAACGCATTGAACGCGTTCCTGTGATTTTTAAGGACGAGCGGTTTAAGGGACAGACTTTAAGCATTGTTGCATTTTTCTTTTCTTTTTTTTTCTCTTGTCTCCTTTCTGTTATCTTTCATTCCCCTCACCCCTTTTCCCCTGTGCAGGGTAGTCATCTGATCTCAGCCCTGGCTAACCTCCCTGTCTTTCCTCCCTCCTCCTCCTCCTCGATGTTGCTGAGGACGAGGAGGTTGATGATTAACTTGAGAGTGCTGCCGACTACAATAAGAAGCCCTCGTATGCAATCGCTGTTGCAGAGTTTGTCCTTTCTGAGCACCAAGAGCCTTGTCACCTTAGTGGTCTTTTTATGTGTGTACATTCCAATCACCAAGCCCTGGTGTTACCGGGCTTGATGATCACCAATGACAGTAAATCTGGTGACAAGGGGCCCTTTAAGACTTTTCTCGCACCCATTTTTCATGTGCTTGTTGCGTAGACTGAAGGGTGGACGAAAAAGATGCTACTAAAATGACAGCAATTGGAGCAGCAAGTTCGAAGTTATTAAGCAGACAAAGTTCAGTATACAAGCAAAAAAATGTGGACCCTCAACTTGAGTTTCGCGGGCACAGGTGACTGCATTTGACTGTATATGATTTGAGTCAGGTGACGGCATAACTTTCATTTTCTGCCTATTCGTCTTTAACCCTATTTTGATCTTTTCGCAGTTTAGGCTGATGGCTAAATGCTTTACAGGCAATATTGCAGAGCGCCGCCTTTAGAAGCAAGGAATATAAGCATGTGCGAGCTCTTCATGTTTTTCTTCTGCACAACCCCCTCCCCCTTGTGAATCTTTTCGAGGACCCCTGGTTGGCAGGCCTGATTGAGAGATACCAAGAACTGGAAAATGTGGCACAAGCAGGCAGCAGGTTAGATGAGGTGACCAAATCAAGAAATTTGCGGGTGTAAAGTGGAGTTCAGTACAGTATGAATTGGAAAGCAATTGGGAGAGGCCTTCGTCTTGCAATGGAATTAATATAGGCTGATGATGAAGGCAGATTGGTGTAGGTTAAGGTGGGACTAGGCATTATGGCAGATTACGACGGATTAGGGCACATTAGGGTGGATTAAGGAATATGACTTAAGAGGACATGTTTTTGGGCTAGTTGGTTCATATTTCATTCGGACAGCTTGGAGAGCTAAAAGGACAGGGACGAAAAAAAGACACACAGGACAAGCGCCTGTCCCGTGTGTCTTTTTCTTGTCCGCGTCTCTTTAGTGCTCTAAGTTGTCCATATCAAATGGATTAAGGAAGATTAGGGCAGATTAGAGTGGATTAGGCTGTAATAAGATGGGCTAAGGCGTCTAATGGTGGATAAAGATGGGTTAGAAAGAATTGGATTAGGGTGAACGTTGAGGTAAGGTTTATTCGCATTTTATTCCACATTAATGAGCCTCAATCTATTTTAGTACTCATTTAATCCATCTTAATCCACCCTAAGGCCGTTCAATATGCCCTTATGTATTTTAATATGTCTTCATCTACTTTATCCGCATTTTTCCATTCTAATCTATCTAAATTTATTATGATTGGTCTTAACCACCTTAATTTCCTTTGATCCATTTAATTCGTCGTAACCTAAATTAATCCACCTTTTTTCATTTTACTCCACCGTAATACTGTGCAGTCCACTTATAACAATACCACATATAACGATATATCCGTTATAACGATGGGTTGACTTAACAGTCTCATTTCACACATTGGGGCTATGGGGAAGAAGACCATATATAACGATTTGTTATCCACCGCATATCGGATACAACGATGAAAATTTTGCCGTCTGGACAACATGTTTCTTGCAGAATAATCATAACATTTACGTCGATAAGTTCCAATGAAACAAGCTATGCCACAACAAGACGAAAAGTTAGCGTAGGCGAGTTCGTATTCACCGCCATTGCAGCGCAGCACCGGCGGCGCGTCCCGCCCATTCTGAATGCCGAGGCCGAGGAGAGCATTGCGAGTTGACGCGGTGCGCTACTAGATGGCACCAGCTGAGTAACGTTTTCCGCCTCCCACGTCGAGCGCGGAGAGAGAGATAACAAGCAAAAAGTTCGAAAAGCAAAGTGGTGGGCGGTGCGTAGTTCTGCGGCTCCCCGTGTCAAAAGGGGAGAGAGAGAAAGAAAAAAAACGCGAAAAGCAAAGCTCCACGGTAGCAATCCCGCCCGCTCGGCGCCAGTCTCTCCTTCTCAGCAATCGCGTGAGCAACTAAAGAGCAGAGCAGATAAGCCTCAGCTAAGAGGCGCCGACGAAGCGCAAGGCCGTGTCGCTTGATGCGAAGTTGAAAATTTTGCAAGACTCGCGACAAGGTTTCAAGGTGAGCGCCCTTGTAAACAAATGTGTGCTCGCCCAGTCGACGATATCGACAATCCTAAAAGCCGGCAGCACTGCTCTTTTGAAGGCTGGAACTAGTGGCCACGGCGACAAGCGGAAGAGAGTTTGGGAGCCTTTGTACGCAGATGTCGAAGAGGCGCTCTACCATTGGTTCCTGACAATCCGCTCCTAGAATGTGCCGATCAGTGGGCCAATACTTGCCACAAAGGCAAAAAACCTAGCTTTTCTGCTTGGTCGGCCGAATTTCGAACCTGGAGGCGGCTGGATCTAAAGGTTCAAAGAGCGGCACAGAATTGTTTACGAAAACGTGGTGGGGCGAAGCGGCTTCTCTGAACTCGCAGGCAAAGCAGCATTGGCTGCAGACCAACCTGCCCGCACTTATGGAGCACTTTTTGGATAAGGATGTCTATAACTGTGACGAGATTGCCTTTTTTTTTACAAATGACACCATCGAAGACGCATGCTCTGAGAGGCGATCCGTGTCCCGGCGGGAAGCACTCCAGTGTTAGAGTGACTGTATTGCTTTGCGTCAATATGGACGGGAGCCATTGCCTCAAGCCCTTCGTAATTGGGCTATCAAAGAAGCCAGTCTGCTTCAGAAATCAGCGCATCCCCGTCCGCTATCACAGCAACAAGAAGGCCTGGATGACCCGCGACTTGTTTGAGGAGTGGCTGCTTGAGATGGACGGTGTCATCGAAAGCAAGGGGCGGAAGGTTGTTTCGTTGCTGGATAATTGCAGCGCATACACCATGAGCCCGAACCTGACGTCAATCGAATTGATGTTCTTGCCGCCGAACACGATGGCAGGCTTGCAACCGCTGGACGCTGGCATGATTGCAAATTTCAGAGTGTTGTACCGGCAGCGCATGCTCGAGTGGCTGGTGTTAACAATTGACCGCTCGGCTCCCGGTACGTCAGGCAATGCAGACTGGGCCCCCTGACTTGAAGATTAGCCTTCTAAAGGCCGTGCGCTTTGTTTACGGCGCGTGGTACGATGTGAAGCAGAGCACCATTCAAAACTGCTTCAAGAAGGCAGGCTTTGTGCGCCAGGACCAGCCTCCATCGCCTAATGACGGCGAGACTGGCGAGATGTGCACGGACGCCGCGGATATCGCTGATCTCTGGGAGCACGTTGCTACTGGTGACACAGATAGCAGGTGTGTCGTGTCGGTTGAGGACTTCCTGACAGCAGACAGTGCTGCTTCGTTCTGCGACGAACTCACCAACGAGGCAGTTGTTGTGGACGTGCTGTCGTGACAGATGCCAGCATTGTGAGACGGCAGCAGCGACAGCGACGATGAGGTTGACGGCGCTTCTCCGACCCCGTCGATGACCACGCAAAGTGCACTGATGTCAGTCGACTCTAGTTGACTTCATGCACACCAAAGGAATGCCGCCAGAGTATGCACAGGAGCTGGAAGCTATGCGAACCGCGCTTGTGAAACTCAAGTTTCCGTGGAAGCAACTGCGGATTTCGGACTTTTTCAGCGCGCCGAACCCGTAATACACAGTCTGAGTAAGAAATAGTTTTT
The DNA here is from genome assembly GCA_013339685.2 of Hyalomma asiaticum. Classification (NCBI taxonomy): domain Eukaryota; kingdom Metazoa; phylum Arthropoda; class Arachnida; order Ixodida; family Ixodidae; genus Hyalomma; species Hyalomma asiaticum. The sequence goes on from CM023482.1 coordinate 13,093,443, forward strand.
TTTTTTTAAAGCCGTTTGCCTACAACTTCTGTTCATTGATGGAAAAAGCTAATTCGAGCCTGGAGCTACGAAAGGCACGTCCGGCGACGATTTCTTTACGGCAGTCCAGATATAACGATTATCACTTATAACGTTAATATTTTCAGGTTTCCTCGATATCGTTATAAGTGGACTGCACACTGTATTCCTTAAACCATCTGAATTCCATATTTATTTCTTTAAGGACCTCCAGGGATGCTGTAGAATGTGAATGTCGCAGTGAACTATGATGAAGCTCTTTTAATACAGTATGGGCAAAGCTTGGTGGGCATGTGAGAGTGGGGATGTCATGGGAAAGGCCGTCCTTGTCTTTTGCTGCTTTCGGAAGGGGCGGGAACCACCATAAAGCAAAGGAAGCTTTAGTAGAGCCACGTGGATGAGAAACTTGTAGCGCAGTGTGATGTAGCGCGGTGTGATGAGATGTGGTGTGATGAGATGTGAGAACTTGTAGCGCGGTGTGATGAGATGTGTGAGCTGCAGGGGGGATATGAGGAGCGTGATTAAGTGGCGAGTGAAAGAACTTATGGAACTTACACTCAGCTTTTAGGCATGAAACACTGATGTCATATGGATAAGAAGTGTGAATGAACCTAGCCGCATGATTTTGAACTGATTCTAAGTCATTTGCATGACCTATCACTGGGTGAGTTCCATATAGGGGAGTTGTAACAGAATCATGGTGCAAAAATTCCAGCGGGAAACGACGCGAGCACAAAGAAGGAATGCACAGGACTGAGTCTGGACTTACAATGTCACAGGAGGCAACGTTTCGACAAGCGGACTTGTCTTCGTCAGGGCAGTGACTGCCTTCTCCAGCGTTCGTTTATGTCCGCCATTGCACACTCTCCCCCTTCCTCAGAAAGAGAGGAGAAGAGCAGCAGCACGTGCGAACACTAACAAAAAAAAATGATAAAAATGGGGGAGGGGGGGTAGGATGTAGGGGAAGTTGGGTGACAGGGTGTTAGCGTGACTAATATAAATGGCAAGAGCGAAAGCTTCCAAAGAATCCGCTCCTTGTACATATCTTGGAAATACATTGTGTGCGCAGCGTTAGAAAGCAGGATGAAAAAAATACCCGCATTTCCCCGAAGGGGAGTATGAGGAAGTGCGAAGCACGGGGTGATGCTATGAGGGGGCGCGCGCGAACTAAACTGCAGAGCCGAGCGAAGGAGACGGCAGCGAGAGAGCACGCGCCAGCCGACCCACGGAGGTCTGGCCGTTTTTAAGTGCAAAGCACTTTTACTGATGATGATGATTAAGTGTAATTAATGATTTAAAGTGTTGTTGTCATGATGCATTTGTACACACACACACACACATTTATATATGAAGTATTATTTATTTATTTTACACTTCACACTTTTCGTATGATGCATTAATGCACCTCTCGAGTGCGTCACACACACACACATACACGCACTACACACGTCACTACAGATCAGCACCTATTCGGCGGCCGAGGGTGAGTGCAAACCTAACGGGGGGAGAGGCACACCAGCTGCGCGGAGAGGGTGCGAGGAGCTGGCGCGGCACGCGCAGCCACGGCGCGCAGGCGCCAGCTGCACAACGCGCCGTGACGTCACGGCGCGGAGAGCGGTGCAGAGCTGGCGCGGGGCACGGAGCGGAGGGCGGAGCGCGCGCAGTCACGTGGGGCGTGACGTCGCTGCGCCGTTGCTACAGACGCTCCTCTCCGCTCCTCGCGCCGTTGCTAGGGGAAGGAGGAGGAGCGCGGATGCCGGCGGAGTTTTCGGGGTCGCTTAAGAAGTGCATTCGCACTTAAAAAGAAACACGCTCGGAACAGGGTTCGCTCCTATGGCATGTGTCCCCCTCTCCACCGCGCACCACCTGCGCCACACCCGCATTGCATTTCACCGAAACCTTGTTGCTAAAAATGTAACTGCACTGCTTAATGCTGTTGTTCTCGTCGAACTGGATGGGGGATCCGCACCTGAAAGTACACTTTCGGGAAGAAACATTGTTAGCTTGTTCATACCTTAACCTTTTGTCATCTGTTAACCCCCCACAAGTAGCTACAGTAAAACCTCGTTGTAATGAAGTTGAAGGGGGAGCCATGGTTACTTCGTTATAACCATTAGTTCGTTATAGCCAATATTCATTTAATCTATGGGAATTTCAAGGGGAATTGCGATTGCTTCGTTATATCGAATAATTCGTTATATCTGGGTTCATTATAACGAGGTTCTACTTTAGGCGGTATTTATAAGTAGCTACCGATTCGAAAGGTGTTTGGATATGTTATGAGGGATATCAAAGAGATTTTGACAATTAGTGAAAGAAATTAGCTTGCATTTAGTCGGGTTTAGGGCCTCGGCAAATCATTGCAAAGAAATTAGCTTGCATTTAGTCGGGTTTAGGGCCTCGGCAAATCATTGCACCATTTCACGACAGGTCTTGTAGCAGTATTATGTAGTCAAATGGGCTTGTAATGGTTCAGTACACAGTGCAATCATCGGCAAGCATGCGGATTTTAGAAGATATCATGCAGTCCCACAAACCTGTCTACAAACACTAAGCAACCATCAACTAACCTTGGATTAGGTGGAATAATGTAGATTAGCTTTGGTAATTGCTAAGTTTCTCTTGATGCTGTCGTGTGTGCAACATCAAAGACAAACAGTGCACTGAGGACGTATGGAGGCGCATGCACCTCTGGAACCTGAGTCTGTGTGATGAAGGGAAACAAAAAATGCTTCAGAGGACCAAAACAGTTGTCATGAGTAAAGGGGCCTGAGGCATGCGCCACATTATGAAAATGAGAGATTGCGCCGTGGACACGTCCATGTTCGTAATTGGTGGATGGCTGGCTCGTGGTGCGCAAACTGAGCCGTGATCGAAGATGGACACTGCTGAGCTGGTGATCTGCTGCGTGGCTGCGGTCGAAGAAGGTTGTATCGGCAGCTTCGTACTGCCAACAGGAGCAGCAGGTGTTCGGTTTGAGAGGTTAAGTTTGAGAGGCAATGACGAGTTGAGAGGCAATGACACCACTGCGTGGTGTGGCCGTAGACCTCGACGATGTTTGGGTGAGGCTCTTCAAAGGTGCAGCAGCCTCTTGCGGCAGTTTTGGATGCACCCGCAGCAGTCTCCCTTCAAAGGTCGGCCAGCAACAATCCCCCGGTACACTGCGTCAGCACTTCGAGCAGGGGCCAAGCTCGTACTTAGTACTAACCAACGAAGACGCCCTGCCATGTCAGCAATGGCGACTGGGCTAAGGGCTACAGCAGCTTGACTGGCTGTTACGCACTGAAACAAAGATAACTGCAGGATCATGGGTAATCTCAGTCATGCATGCAGTACGGTTGAGTTTGGACTTGAAGAAGACGGGCCCAAGCAAGAATGTTCCATTCCGGCTATGATGCGACTGTCAGGCAAAGTGGCCAGACTAGTTAAGGACTACAGGTAGACGTAGTGTGGACTGAGAAATGTGTTAGTTTATTTTCATATATTTGTTTGGTGGGGTTCTGAGGTGTTCGCTGCTAGTTGTTCTTATTTAGTGTTGAGTGTTTTTTCTTCTTTATTTCTGGGTTGCTTTTAAATCCTGTGTGCTATGCCTCCCAGCGTCCTCCCATTCTCTCGCTAAAACACACACCTCTGAGATCTGTGATAACAATGCAGTGATCGTGCAAACACATGGCGAAGCCCTGGCATGGAACGAGCATGTAGCCGCAAGTGTATGCCACCAACAGCCCCCAGAAGCTGTGCCAATTTGCACGTTCAATCACTTACTTTGGTATGATGTTGAAGCCAGGTGACGTGAGGTGGTGGGTGCAGCACCTCCTTGCACCACCAGGCTTCAGTGTCATGAGTACAAGGCATGCAGTTGTGCATGCTTTGCACACAGTTTAAGGCCACGATAAAGTAGATTTGGTTCTGTGATGTTTTCATGAAAGAGCTCCTTCTGTTCCATAGGAATAGGGTATGGCATGTTGCACTCACAAAATACTGGTTGCTGCATTTCGCTTGTAAGTCCAGCACTTGCCCTGTGCCAGTTAATAATGACCCAAAGTCTTTTACGATTCACTTGCTCAACAGGAGGAAAGCAGTGAGGCCCGCCTGGCCCTGCAGGAGGCACTGGTGGCAGTGGCTCCAGCATATGCTTGCTCGGCTGACGATGCCACACGACAGCTGCTACTGGCCTTAGTGTCGGTGCATGCAGCCTCTCCGAATGCTGCTTCTCGCCGGGCAGCTCTGGGCTATGCGGCGACTGTTTACCCAGCCGACAATGCAGCTGCTCGTTACCTGCTTGTTGTGGCCGCAGGTGACAGGTGAGCCGCTTATGATCCCTTAGCAGATGCTTGGTAAGCGAAGCTGAAGTGAGGCTTTTGCCTCCTCCTATGAATAGCTATGTGGTTGAGCTGTGTCCAGTGAAAAGGGTACCCTGGGTGCTGAGCTGATGCAGTGTATGGCAGCACACTCTTATGGCCCCTCCTCCATCACACAAGTGGCACCTCTCGGCTTCCTCTAAAATCTTGTTTTTCTTTTCCAGGATCCTTTTATGTCTACTCCTCTTACTTCTTTCCTAGGTCAACTTGTTGTGGCACGTGACCAGCCTCAGTTATGTATGGCTTGTATGTGACGTCACGACTGCCCCGCAGTTGAAGCGGCGCACGTGATGGGGGACCATGGTGACTACTTACTGCTTCTTAATCTGCAGGGCTGTTTGTACATTTGTTGACTCGATTGTGTTATGTATTTTCTAACTTTTTAGGCGCAGTGTCACTGCCATGAGTGTGAAGGGAGATCTCGGGAGCGCTTGCTCCGATGGATTGAAAGAGATACGAGGCTTAAAGCATTGATAGAACAAGCGTTATCTTTATGCACGGGAACACCGAAACATGTACAACACTGGCAAACAAACAATTCACACATAAAAAGAAAAAAAATTAAGTAAACAAGCCGAATAGCCAAATTCATAAGAACTCTGGCGGACTCTCGTTAGGCGTAGTCCTAATGGGAGTCCGCCAACAGTGAACTTCGCGTTCACGTCCGCGGTAGCTGCTCAAAAGCTCAAATTCGATGTTCTTACATTGGGTGCAGTGCGGGTTCAGAAATGGTGTCCTCTCGGCGGTGTCGCGTCCACGTAGCCGTCGTCAACAAACGGTGCTTGTGGTAGCCGCCGCTTACGCAGAGTCTGCCAGCCTCCGCTGCCTTGCTTCTTGCATGACGTGGCAATCACCGGCTCCCTGCTAGGCCTAGCCGCTGCAGCCTCAGCCTTTCCTTTGAAGTGATGCCTGGTCTCCAAAGTGACCTGGCCCTCTGCTGTGATTGCTCTGCTGGTCGTCCTGTTGTGCCGGCGAAGGTGGAGCGCTGCGGGTACACCAGGAACTGCTGCAGTTCGGCCGCTGCCACTCCGAAGCTCACGCTCGATCGTAAGCCTGGTCGATGGCCCCCAGAGCCCGGTGCCCTCGTCTCCTCCTTGCCAGTCCGTAGCTGGCAGGACAACTTTCGTTGACCGGTGCCACGCAGAGAATATCAGCTCAACCTTTTCCAACGCCGATCGCTGCTCAGGTCGCGTGCCACGAGCCCGCTGTCCACCAATGCTTCGACATGTCTGTGCGTGCTTTTCCACGCCACTTCGCCAATCGCTCTTTTCCGCCGTGTGTCCTGTGTTTTGCACCCCTTTACTCATGACAATGGCCTCCCTTTTAAGAGTTTCAAGACGTTCAAGAGTTTAAGACTCTTCAAGACACGTTGACTCAAGCTCGCCAACATGAAGACGCTGAAAAGGAGAAACAAGCCCGGATTTCGCAAGCAAACCCTCTCAACATAGACGCTCTTGGAAAAAAGCAAGCCAGTGCCCGCAGCTCAGACGCGTCTCAACGCTCGTCTAGTCCAGAGGCCAATCAGCATCGTGTCTCATCAAATGCTACGTGCGACTTCTGTGGTTACTCGGCACACTCTCGCCAAGATTGCCCTTCCAAGAAGGCTACATGCAACCTTTGTCACAAGAGAGGACATTTTGCTGCAGTTTGTCGTTCCAGGAAGAAGCGTCTCAGCCACATTCAGCTGCTCGCAGTAAACGCCTCCCGCGAACTTGATCGGTTCGTTAGCGTTGAAGTCAATGGACGTGCTCTTCGCTTCAAAGTGGACTCGGGTGCTGACGTGTCTGTGGTCCCTATAACGTTCCAGGGATGCCCATCTTCGCTTGACCCGCCAGGAGGCGAGCAACTTCTTGGGCCGGGACGCAACAGACTGGACCTTATCGGTACGTTTTACACAACTTTGTCCTGGCATTCTCGCACCATACAACAGAAACTCTATGTGGTGCAAGGCATCGACACACGTCTCCTTGGTTACGAGGCGATTGTTGGTCTCGGCGTAATCCGGCCTGGTATCACTAGCCAACTCAAGACAGCCATATCTAACTGTTGCTCTTGTGCTACTACTAGAATCCAGCCGGCTGAGCCTCTAATCAACACCATGACTCCCTCCTCACCTTGGGAGCAAGTCGCCATCGATTTATTCCATTTGGATGGTCAAGATTTCTTGCTGGTAGTGAACTACCGCTCTAGATATCCGGAAGTTATTTCCCTGCGCTCCACGTCGGCTGATGCAGTCATCCTCGCAATGAAAAGCATTTTTGCACGACACAGCATTCCAGATACCGTGATCAGCGACAATGGGCCACAGTTTGCTTGTACAGCATTTCAGAACTTTGCCGAGGTGTATGGATTCCGGCATATTACAAGTAGTCCCCGTTATCCGCAATCGAACGGGGAGGTTGAATGCATGGTTTGCACCATTAAGGACATGTTTAAAAAGCCAATGATCCCTACTTAGCGTTACTCGCTTACCATAACACCCCAGGCATCTGTGGTTATAGTCCAGCTGAGCTCCTGATGGGACGCTCCCTTCGAACGCGAATCCCAGTTCCAAGAACGAAGCTCAGGCCGGACTGGCCGTCGACCAAGGACTTCGAAGACAGGGACAGAAGACAACGACACGCGCAAGCAAGGAACTTCGATACTCGCCACGCGGCAAAGCATCTCTGTGCCCTGAAAGGAGGGGAAGTGTGGGTACAAGACGCCAAAGTGTGGGCTACAGTTCTGAGTCCTGCTCAAAGGCCACGCTCTTATGTGGTACAGACATCCAACGGTGTCCTAGTCAGGAATCGTCGATTTCTTGTTCCAAGCGTCAGTTCCCCGTCTGCATTATGCACTCCACCATCTGCTTCTTCGAGGAATTCATTCAAGACACCCTCGCCCAAACAACAGGCAACAGATTGCGTGAATGTTCAGGAACGTACTTCTGAATCTCCAGGCCTGGTGTCGGATGCTCCAGTCGGCGGTGACCATAGCAAGGATGGCTTAACTGGCCAGTCTGAGAAGGACAACGAGCTGCATGAAGGTATCCCAGTTCCTGGGTCCCCCGGTGCTCGATATTCACGTTTTGGAAGGCGTTTGAAAACTCCACGCAGACTGAGGTTCTGACCTTGTGACTGATGTGTGCTGGTTATTGCTCGACTGTGTAAACATAATACATTCCTGCTTCGGAAGGAGGGATGTAGAGGGCGCGTATAAATGATAACTGACTACTCGCGCCCTCATGGTGATGTAAGCAGTAGAGTAAAATAAAGAGGGGCTTTGGGAACGCGACTCCGGAGCGTGCCGGTGCCTCTGACGAAGTGCTGCGCTAACGGCACGTTCTAGGGCATTGCCCCTCACAGCATAGCGTCTCGACATAGACGACACTTTTTCATAAAAGTGTCTCCCCTGACAGCCATGTTGAACAAGTGAGACATGGTGTTAAGATCACGAATTCTATCAGGCACCCTTGAAGTGTGGACGACGACAGTGTCGCTGCAATTTCTTACAGGAGTAACAGTGTGTCATGAGTAAAAGGGGCCCAAAAACACAGGCCACTAGGCGAAACGGGAGATCGGCGAAGTGGCGCGGGAAAGCACGCGCCGTAGACACGTTGATGTTCGTAATTGGTTGACAGCGGGCTCGCAGCACGCGACCCGAGCAGCGATCGGGGATGGAGGAGGCTGAGCTGGCATTCTCTGCGTGGCACCGGTCGACGAAGGGTGTCTTGCCAGCTACGGACTGGTGACAAGGAGACGAGGGCACCGGGCTCTGGGGGACCATCGATCTGGCTTACGATCGAGCACGGACTTCGGAGTGGCAGCGGCTGAACTGTAGCAGTTCCCGGTGTACCCTCAGCGCTCCACCTTCGCTGGCAGAACGGGACGACCAGCAGAAGAATCGTTGCAGAGGGCCAGGTCTTTGTTGGAGACCGAGCATCACGTATGAGGAGGCCTAGGCTAGGCCTAAGCGGTGATTCGCCACGTCACATGAGAAGCAAGGTGGCAGACATGGACGGACTTGGCGTGAGCGGCGGCCACCACTAGCAGCATCTGTCGACGACGGCTACGAGGACACGACACACCGAGAGAGCACCGACTCTGAACCGCACCGCGCCGAATGCAATGTAAGAGCGTCCAACTACAGTTTGAGCGGCGGGCAGCTACCGCAGACATAAACGCGAGGCCCAGGGTTGAGTGACTCCCGTTGGAACTGCGCCCAACGCGGAGGGGCTGTAGACTTGCTAGTTAGTTTGTGCACCTAGCTTAGCTTTTTTTAGTTTTCTTTTGTGTGCGAATTGATGTTTGTTCATCTTTTTCATGTCTTTGTGCTCAGTTGCATAAAGTAACGTCTTTCGTTAACGCCTTACGCCTTTTCACTCTCTCTCAATCCATCGGAGCAAGCGCTCCCGAGATCCCCTCACACTCGTGACACAGTGCCTAACAGCAGAACTGGTCTCTTTTCATTCCACTTGTCAAAAGTTCTAGTACACCCCGACATGGTTTACGGGTTCAATGGCATAAAACAGTTCCTAGGATCCAATGAAGTTCTTACCGATATTGGCAAAAGGAAACCTCTGATCCTTACACGGGATGCATCTGCATGGAGCCATGCTCAGCCATCCATCAGTTCATTACCCTGGAACTTTGAAGCATTGTTGTACACCTAGGCAGCAGTCATGTGGGCGCTCCACAGACTTGTTACAGCTTTGTACAGTGTTTCAAGGTGCGCATGCAGTGTTCAATTTTGGGAGGCAAATTGGCAGTTGCCTGCAGGACAGTTTTCTTGGAAAACCATATCATCAGTCTGTCTGGGCCTAACAGATAAACGGAGTGCATGGCTAGACTACGTCTTCGACACTGGCCACGTTACAGGCAAGAGAGATTCACAGATCACAATGACTTTTGGATCATTGAGAACACCATCCGCAGGCATGGCAAGACCAGGATCCAACTTTGGGATCGAGCCAGCACAAGACCATAAGGCTTCGTTGAAGCACTGACTGAGACAGCAGCATGGCCAGACTGCCCGGACTAAAGGACTGAGATTGCTGGAGTGAACATTGTCGCAAATCAGTATGATCAGGAGTGGCTATAAAAACATTGTTGCACCAAACTATCCACAGTTTTTAAGGAACCAGCTCAAAACCTGCGATGTGAGTCAAGTTAACATCTATGAACACTTGTGTCAGTGCTGCTCATGAGGCCTGCTATACTCTCCAAGAAAACCTTATCGATAACTGACGAGCGAGCCAACAGGTGACATTTCATCTAATTATTTGAATGAAGCTTGGATAATTGCAGTCACAAGAACTTTCGTTCCTTTTTCAGTATGGGCGCAACCTGTGATGCTCTAAGTACCGTATAAACCGGACTATAGGTCGAGTGGGAATATAGGTCGACCCCCCAAGTTTAGGTGACCAAAGAAGAGAAAAAAATAAAACAACCCAAAACTGCCGAAACACATTTATTTGCGAATAGGGCGCACCGCCCACCCATCGTCGGAGCTCCCCTCAACCACCATCGCAGCTGTTCCTATTCGTCAGACGAAGCATCACTGCCTTCTGAAGACGACAGTTTGTCACTGGCTGCCTCCCACAGAGCGTCGTCTTCCATGCCATCCAGCGAGTTGCTGATACAACACTTCTTAAAAGCATATTCCACCATGGAATCTGGCAAGGAACGCCAGGCGGAAAGTACCCAGCTGCAGACAGTCGCAAGCGAAGGCCTCTGTACGCGGCCCGTCGGCGTCTTCATGTTGTCACCGGATATATACTCCTGATACCCCAGCCACACTCTGTCCTTGAATGGCTTGTTCAGCACAACGTCAAGCAGCTGGAGGGTGGACGTCATACCACCCGGTATCACGACGAGGTCCGTTTTTTCGATCGCCGAGTGCGCGTTTCACAACGTCGGTCAGGTGACCACGAAACGCATCCAACACAACATGCTGCGAGGACGCAGCAACTTTTGGCAGATGGATGTGCGCCGGCGGAGAGAAAATCCTTTGCGTCTCATGAATCGACGCACCCACGAGTTATGTGCACGGAACTGTTCTCTTGTGAGCCCAGCTTCTCGAGCGAGCTCCACGGCTTTGTTGCGAATGGTATCCACGATCACTGGCAGCGAGCGCGCACGAACTTCCCGCACAAAGTCCGCGAGCGTATCCTCCAGCTGTGGATGAACCGCACTTCGCCCACGAAACGACGTTTTCCGAGGGTTCGACTTCTGCAGCTTCCCTTTCTGTTCACGCTTTTTTCCAAAACCCCAAAGCGGTGCTGAGCGGCCGTGTTGCCGTTCGCTTCATCGAACTCAACAACATTTAGTTAAAATTCAGCTGAGAACTGCCTCCTTTGCCGCTGCTCATATTCAGTGAACGAAAAAAAAAAACACTAAACATCATACGCGACGTCAATCGGAGCCGAACAGATCGGAAGCACAGCAAGAACACAAAGAAAACAGGGAGACTAAAAAAAAAAAACGCCTGCTATTGGATTTGGTTGTGGATACTGCCGTGTGTGGCTCATGTACGCCACATGTTGCCAGACGGTGACGCACTGTCGGCTAAACACCGCTGTATAAAACGAGGGGTGTCTTTAGCTCGTTGTTTTTTTGAAAATATCTCGACTTATATTCCGGTTTATACGGTAGCTGTGCAGGGTCATGAAATAGTGTATGTGTGCCTTTATTCGCATTCTTTTGGCTTTGTTTTCTACAGCATTCTTAATGCTTGCTGTTTTTTTGCATGGTGGCAGTCAATGTACTGGTGGCTTTGTTGGATGATGCTCTTTCGGGGATGTGTTACAAACTGGAAGCTGATCCACTTTGTCTTGCAGCATAGGCCGGAGTGATCTCCAAAAGGCACGGTTTCTCTGCTCCCACTGCTCTTTCTCATGACCGCCACTTTCTGAAACCGGCATTTTAGTAACTGATTTCGCACTTGCAGCCAAGAGGGGATCCGGCGAGAGGCACTCAAGGTACTCTACCCAGCTGAGGGCACGCTGTTTCCATCGTTCTCGAACATGCTGGAGCTGGTCATCAACAAGGTGTGACTTGTTTTATGCCCATGCATATCTTCTAGATAAACTGCAGTATTCATAAGAACATGGTGCTGGGATACTCTCATTAATTCAAACATGCTTAATTGGAACTCCCAGTTTATTCACTGACCAAAATATTGTGTATTCTGATGGTCAAAAACTCTATGTAATTCAAACACACAGACATTTGCTACAGTTAATTTGAACATACCGTGCCCCGACAATGTTTGTGCCAGTACCAAATCGTGTCGTGGCACTTCCAACCACTGTTTCTGTCCACATCATGGTGAAAAGCTTAGAAGAGAATCTTCTGTCCTACTCAAAGCTACTTTGCAGTGATGTTTTTGGATCGCTGCTGGACTAAATGTGTTTAGGCGTCATGACAAAGAAAAACAAGCCCTAAAGGCAGCATTATCTGTTTACTGCTTGTGCACATATTTTAGCTGTCCAGTCGGAGCTGCCCATTTGTAACGTTTCACTGCTTCAACAAGAATTGAACATAATGATTCCAAAGTACTTTGGCACAATGCTTGGTGAATATTGAAGGACGCTTTTTTGAAATCCCAGCACTACTGTGCTCCCATAACAGCCATACGACACCACAGGTCGGCATAGGCACTGTTGAGTGATGTCACCCTAAGGCATTTAGAAATGTAAACATGTTAACTTTCGTTTGCAGTAAAATAATAGACTTGTATGAAACCTAGAAAGTAAGAAAATACTTGGGCCCATGTGGTGCCACTGTATAGAAGCAATGCTGGAGCATGATTTTGTTTTTCCATGGCCTCCGAGAGAGTGCCAATTTTGGAAGCCATGGTGATGACTTAGGTGACGTCAACTGCATGTTTGAAAGGAATAGAACCATGTTTTCATCGCTGCAAATAAACACAGAAAATGCAACAAAGCAATGTGTTCTGTAGGATAGAGGACCACTTTCTAGTCTGAATACACACATAGTACAGTCTATGCTTGTTACAACCGACCCTGATAATCCGGCAAGTCCTAATATCCATTCTTTAGACTTCAGTCCAGAGTGCAGGGATCGTCTGCGTTGCCGTGCGACCGGTATTATGGACTTCAGTTCGGTAGCGTGTGGCAGGCTATTTCTGTAACTATCTGCCGGGTGTGGATTGCATGGTGTGATTATAAATGACTGCGAGTCACCAACAGTGGTCATTTACAACTGCAGCACATGTTCTACTACAATGAGTGAGTGCCATTATGGGTACAGCGAGCCCACTGGTACTCTGAATTAGCTCAAACATATTCGTACAACCACACCTCTCACAGCAACTTATTCTAATTCGCTTGTGAAACTCGCCGGGACATGGGCTTGGAGCATAGGGACACCTCACTTCCGAAACTTTGGCTGTGATACTAACGCCTTTTCAAAATTGCAGATTAAGTGACGAATGTAGAAAGTAAAAAAAAAAAAGCAAGCATACAAAAGCTTCTTATTCGCATTTAGCTCACGTGCTTAAGGTTAATTTTGCCCAACACTTGCTACAGTCTACGCTCGTTACAACAGATTCGCCAACAACAGATTTCTGGTTCCAATGGACCATATCCATAGGTTTGTTTAGTCACCGCGCATTTTAAATGGAATGCACTCCACTCACATCGGACCCTGCTATAGCTGACTGTTGGCTCGAACAGACTAAATTTCAGGCAAAAATTGTTTGGACTGAGCATATATAGCGGAATTACATGGGACCGACACCCGATATGTGTTTTCTTTTTTTTAACTTAGTTGGGAAACAACCGGTATGTCTGGCAACAGTGTCGGCGTCAAACAGGTTGCTGGCGCAGTCGAGCCATTCCAGTGGCGCGGCCACTGTGGCTTGCTGCGTCCATTTTCTTCTCTGTGTTTGTGTAACCAGCAACGGGGCTCGGCTGCACGCTTGTGTGCAATGGCTGGATGCAAGAGGAAGCAGATTCCACTGTCAGAAAAACTAAGCATAATTAACGCTGTCGACAATGGCGAAAAACAGGTGGACATCGCCAGAAGAATGGGCCTAAGCAGACTGTTAACTCTATCTTGAAAAACAAGGATGTCGCTGAAAAACATGACTCTGGCGAGGTCCAGAAAAAGTGCTCTTGAATGCGCAAAGCGCCGCACCCAGACATCGAGTCTGCTCTTCTGATGTGGCTACGGGACGCACGTTCTCGTGAAATTCCAGTCAATGGACTTTTGCTCAGGAGCAGAGCTGAGCAACTTGCTGTGACTTTGGGACATATAACGATGTCATCTTCTGCGAGGACTGGCTGAGCCAGTTTAAGGCACGGCGTGGTGTTGTGTTGAGTGCAATAGACGGAGAGCGTGATAGCGTCAATGAGAGCGTTGTCTCGCATTGGCAGACAAATTGGCTGCCTACACTTCTCGTGAAATATTAGGAGAGAAATATCTTTAATGCGGATGAGAGTGGACTTGTGTATAAAGCCAGGCCAAGCAAGGTGTACACTTTTGTCCGGCAAGAAGTGTCACGGGGTCAGTGCTCCAAAGAGCACTAATCTGTCCTTTTTTGCTGTAACATGGATGGCTTAGATAGGGTCAGACTTCTTCTCATTGGAAAGTAAAAATGGCCTCGTGCCTTACGTCACATGCAAAGCCTCTTGGTCGATTGGGAGGCTAATAAAAAAAGCATGGATGATGAAACACTTGTTCAATGCTTGGCTGCTCAAGTTTGATAGGAGGATGGTAAAAGAGAAAAGGAAAGTTCTTCTCTTTCTAGATAACTGTTCATCACTGTTGTGTATAGGGGATGTTGTTAACGATAGCACCTGTGTATAAGCGATTGTCATCAGAATAAAAGGCAGTTTTACATGGTTCCCCGTCAATGCATAGTCTTGTATTGGTACTTTGCGGTGCTTTGCGTCACCACAATCTGGCGCAGTCAACGAAGCTAGCGAGCTAGCAACGAACTGTTTTCCCTTACCTCACCTCCTGCTGTTCCAAGGGGCGTCACCTACGAGATGGCAGCGTACGAACTACCGCCATTACCACCTTTCGTGGAGGCTCCTGGAGATGCGACAGTTTCATGGGAGCAGTGGCGCGATGATTTCACGAATTTCCTTGAAGCAACAGAGGTGGACGCGCAACCGCCACTGCGAAAAAAGGCCATTCTGCTGCAATGTCTTGGGGTCAAGGGTTGCCGTGTTTTTCGCACATTGGGCCCAGAGCCGACACGGATGCCAGACATGACAAAAGACAAGACGCAGGCAAGTGAAGGGGATAGTTACACCGAGGTGTTGGGCCTAATGGAGCGTCAGTTCTCAAGCACCGTCAACGTACTGGTCAAGCGACATCGATCCACGTTACATCGGCAAGTGCCGAATGAGCTGATACAAGAGTACGTCAGTGCCCTCCGACAGCTAGCGAAGACGTGTGAATTTGGGGATTTCTTGGAGGTGGCTCTACGGGACAAGGTTGTTGACGGGAGTATGGAGCACCGAGTTGCGACAGAAATTGCTCGTGGAGGGATCACAACTTACGCTGGCAGAGGCTGTAGAAAAGCTGCAGACGTACAAGCAGACATCGGAGGGTGCTGCGGCTTATGACCAAGGGTCGCCACAAACGGACATAGGGCAGCACATATCTCAAGGCAGAAGCCCAGACAGTGACTCAGCAATGGCGCCGGTATGCAGGTGTTACTGGTGCAACTCAACAAGGCACCTAACTAATTCATGGGAATGTAAAGCACGGGGGAAGCATTGCTTCAAGTGCCACAGGATGGGACATTTTCAAGTGGCCTGTGGCAAGTTGGCAGAGCAGGACATATGGATGGTCTGAAACGACGGCGCTAGCGAAGAAGACGTGTTCACTGTGCTGGCGGTCAGACAAGTAGAACGAAGGACTGTGGTCTTTGACGTCGTTATTGAGAAGAAGCCACTTCAGTTGAGGGTGGGTACTGGGTTGTCGGTGTCTATTTTACCAGACCACGTTTATCGAGCTAAGTTCGCCAGCAGCTTTCCTTTGACTGCGGTTACAGCTACGCTGCGGGATTTTTCACAGAAGAAAATTCCAGTCTTGGGATGGTTCATAGCCAGAGTTGTACGTGGGAACAACTCGGCCTTCCTTCGCTTTTACGTTTTTCCCCAAGACATGGCATTACTGGAACTGGATGCGGTGCACCAGCTACAGTTGCTCATCATCGGTTCTACACTGGAGTGCCTACAAGTCATGGTCAGCCCCTAGTTGCCTCCTCCTGAATTGTGTGAGTTTTCCTTTCTTTTCGCTAATAAGTTGGGCGTAGTGAAAAACTTTGGAGACCAGGCATCACTTCAAAGGAGAGGCCGAGGCTGCAGCTAGGCCTAGCAGGGAGCCGGGGACTACCACTTCCGAAACTTAATTAGAGCACAACCACACGACACATTCACCCACACACACACCCACACACCCAGGCATCAACCACGGTTGCGCTCTAATTAAGTTTCGGAAATGATCTACCAACTAGCCCAACAACAAGTTCTTTTAGGGGACTGCCACGTCAGCCGGGAGGGCAGGCGGCAGAGACTCAAGGACTCCACATGAGCGGCAGCTACCACAGGTCCCGTTCGTCGACAACGGCAACTTGCACGCGACACCACTGAGGGGACTCGGTCTTCGAACCTGCACTGCTACGAAAGTAAGAACATTCAACAGCTACTGCGGACGTGAACGCGAGGCCTATTGTTGGCGGACTCCCGTTGGGACTGCACCTAACGCGGAGGAACGTTTAGGTGTTGGACAAATTAGGTTGTTTGGCTTTTCTACTTGTATTTTTTCCTTTTTGTGTGTGAATTGTTTGTTTTCCTTTGTTTTACATGTTTGCTGTGTTACCATGTATAAGGTAACGTTCGTCCCTCCAACGCCATCGTCAACCGCGCCTCAAACCACCTGAGCAAGCGCTCCCGAGATCGCTCTCACTCGTGACACACGTTGGCCGCTATAAGCATTTCCGTGAGCACTTCTATGCAGTTTTCAGCGTTCATATTTCGGAATCAGATAAAGAAAGACTTGTAGAAACTGAATGTGTCTTTGCAAAAAATCAATTTTTTTTGGTCAATTTCGGCGATACGAAAGCCACGTCCTCCCTTAAGAACTATCCCACTCCACTACAGCCATTGGTCCTTCCTGACCAGCCATGGCAAGATAGCTATTGATGTTGTTGGCCAATTTGAGCATGTGTCACCTGACTGTCAATTTGTTATATCATTAGTTGATTACTTTTCCAAGTGGCCAGAAATAGCTTTCTGTCGGGAAGTGTCCTCCCGTACAGTACTTGATTTCCACTTGTCGGTGTTATCACTGTAAGGCTGCTCGGTTGAACTCGTCTCGGATCACAGATCATAGATTACGTCCCAAGAATTGGAGTCCTTTCTTCAAGAAAGAGGAAGCAAGCACAGCTTTTTCAACTTTATATCACCCCCAAACGAATGGACAGGTTGAAAGGTTTAACCGTCTCCTCAAATCATACATTCAGTTGGCCATACTGGAGCAGCGCTCAATAAAGAACATTCTCACCGAGTACTTGGGGATCTACAGAGCCACCCCTCACAGTACCACTGGACTCTCTCCGGCAGTGCTTCTGCATGGCCGCAACATGAGGACATCTTGGACGTCATTGGCTATCCCACTGGAAACTTCTTCGCAGACCCTGCTAAGGAGATGTGCTCACTTCGGGAGAGGGTGAAAGAGCGCCAATTTAAAAGCACGGATCATGTTTACCGACGGAGAGAAGCTCGGGTACCAAAGTTCCAAGTTCGAAAGTATGTGAGGGTCAAGAAGCCTGTTCCTGGTCTGAAAGGCACTCCCATTTTTGGACTTCCTTTGAAAATCCTCAAGCAAATGGTCTCACGTGGAATGCCTCTCAATTGACTGCAGTTCCCGAGGAAGTATTGCCACAGCATGCACTTATAGGGGAGGACTCCCTGCAGCGTTCACAAGCCTCTTCGCCGCGAAGTCCACCGGCACACGGTGTACTGTCTACGCCATCAGCCCTATTACAATCACAGGGTCCACGACATCCTAGGCTCACGTGGAGCCCTGCTTCAGGTGACGATCGTGATGACGGTGCTGATGGTGCTCCGGTGGATGTTGGTGGTGACGGTGCTCCTGTTCATGGTGGTGATGCTCCCGTTGTTGGCACCAAACAGGCTGGCGAGCCACCACCTCTTCATTGGCCCACAAGAAACCGAAGATAGCCGACAAGGTTTCAGGACTATATATAATGTACCGTGATCTTAACCATGACTGTTTTTGTAATTGTGTGTAAATATGTATATATTTAGGGAGGGATAGACGTAGTGTGTAAGGTCGGCGCTAGGTTACTTTAGTTATGTCCATCTGTAATCGAGCGATGGCGCCACCTCTTATTGCATATATTTTTAAGTGCATGCTGGAATAAAGGAGTTCTTGCAAGGCATGGGTTGACTGTCTGGTGTCCTCAGTCACACTGTGTTCCTACACTACAATGCCAGTGGGGCAGTTTTGTCCTCACTGCACTTGAAGCACACTCTGAGCAACTGCTTTTCTTGCAGGCAGGTGTCACGTCATCTGGCCTCCCCTCTCATGTTTCAAAGCTTCCCTGGAGCCAACTGCAGTACTCAGAGGTAAGCCGCCTTAGTTGATTATGGGTATATTGAGATGTAGGGTGAGTGAGAGGGGTGAGCTGAGTGTAAATTAAAGGGTTAAAAATGTAGAAAACTGCAAACTGTGGTGGCTTCAAAATTGGTGGGATGCCGGTTCCCTCTTGTTTGTACAGTAAGCCGGCGGCGTGTACAGTAATCCTTTGCTTTTGGCCTCAAGGGTCACTACTGGATAGACCGGCACTGCTGTCACTGTGACGTAGTAAATGGCATCACGCGACTCACCCTTGCTGCTGCCAGCATAGCTTGCTGGCTTTCTGCCCTAAGCTGGTCAGTCTGCCTCTTCCTCTTCACTTGTATCCCAGAACGAAGCGTCTTGGCTGAAAAAGCTCTGAATGACCAAGTGCTCATTTTCAGGTGTGCAGGAAGCGTTCCGACGTTGTAGGTTTTTATATACAGATCTGGAGCTAAAACGTTCACTGAGTGAAATTTCTTGGAATGTAGGCATTTGAAATTGCGAAGCCTATTTGCTCTTGTAAAAGAAGGGTGTTTTGTTCATGGAGTAGTACCATCACAGAATGTAGCTGCATGTTTTGAGTTTGCTCCGACTTAGCATTCGAAATTGTGAAGCTTATTCGTACCTGTAAATGAATGGTGTCGTCTCCGGGGCTCTTTCTGGATGGATGTAGCCCATGCTACAAACGCACGCACGCCTTACGACAAAACAAATCATCTTGCACGATTTCACACGGCATATGCAAGGCGCTGCCACGCCCTGCATGCCGTGTGAAAATGAAATTGTGCCACAGAGAAACGTGGATGACACGACACAGTAGCGGGACTGGGTAACTTAATATTTCACCATGTTTAGGGTGGTGCAAAAGATTTATATCACAGACTGAATTTGCGGCACCAAGACATTTGGATAGAACGCGTTTCACAAAAGAAGTTAGAAAATTGCTTGCGCGTTATGATTGAACATGAAACCAACACCATGTTTGCTGCATGGGAAACAAGAGACTGTCAAAGTGGCAGAGGTGGTGGCATCGCCATCACAAAATGGTGACAGACTGCATTTTGTACCATGATGGTTCGAACAGGCTCAACTTATGCTCTACTATGACACGTCTGCATCCTCTTTGTCCCTATTGATGTGCAAATGGTGATGCACACTTTTCATTGTAAAAACACATGGCAAAGGAAAGTTATTTTTCATGACAGAGGTAGTGACATTGCATCCTTTTTGCGTGCCTGAAACCTGTGTCCGTGTGTGATGCAAACTAAAGATCTTCAGTGACGTGTCAAGGAAGTGTTTTTGCAGTCCAAAATGGGGAAAATATCCGGACCCCGACGGCAAGCTTGTCAATATCCTTAAGCAGCTTCGTATAAGCAGACGTTGTCAAGGTGACGGTTTTTGAATCAGGACACATTGAAAAGGTCTGTCAAGAAGTGGTGTTAAAGCCAATAAAATTGGATCACAGAAAAAGAACAGCCAGAAAAATAAATTTATATTCTCAGAGGATGCATTTTGCTTCTGTTTTTTTCCTGGTCATCAGCATAGAGGCATGTGATAGTTTAAAAAAAGAAATCTTATGACATTATGTTCAGGTGCATTTTTATTTTGGAACTCTCGAAAATGGCACTCTATTCCATTAAATACGGTATGAAGGTGGTGCGCTTCGTAGTTTCACACCACACTTTTTATAGTCCAAGTGCTCATCAAGCTCCCTTGTCTAAAATAGCATAATGGTACGATATTTTGTGACTCGGAACAGTTATACTCACGCTTGGGAACTTTGACGAATAGTCTTAATAGTAAAACTTTAGTGCAAATCCAGTCGAATGGCAAACACTTTTTGAAAATTATTGGAAACTGAATATTTGCACACCCCTAGTCGTAGTAACACTCGGCTGAATGCCAAACAGTTCGCCATAGGCAAATTTCGGGCTGATTGTTTCGCAGGACGTTGATTCCCACAATGCATGGAATCCGCTGAGTTTTGTATTCTCATAGTTGAAAAAGTCAAAATGTTCGTGTTCAGGTAGCCAGCTCTCACCGTAGCCCATGTTTTCACATTAAAAAAAAAAAAGAAAGAAATGCAGGGGGCTAATCACAGCTACACTTGCTCCTGTGAAAGCAGAACAATGGTTGCTTATGAGGCAGGCTGTCGGCACCTTGATCACTTCTGAACATTGCTAGAGAATGAACTTGACCTTTTACAGAGGCTTCTGAGATAAAACAGTTCTCCTTGCAAAATATCCATGCGTCTTTGACAGCAGCCTCTGCACATGTGAACAGGACTGAGAATGAGCTTTTTGTTGTACAATAAAAAATACAGCACCTTTAAAAATTGGCAACTCTGAGAGTGAGCGTTCATTGCAGATGTCTGAGAAAGTGGCACCTGGCTTCTTCTTCACCATCGCCAAGCCTGCTCACACATTGATAGTAGTTTGTTCCATGCACATCGCAACGCTACTTTCGTGTCCACGTGACGTAACTTACTCAGAGCTTTAGTTGTTCCCTGAACGGAGCATCAGCTTTGCTCCATTGGAGGGACCGAACTCAAAATCTCAGGTTGTCCTCAACTCGCACTCACTTGCAGACTTGAACAAGTTCTTGAAATTGTGGTACAAACACACGCATGAGTGTAGACATTCTCACGGTGACTAATTTGAAGGAGACAGTGCTGATGATTTGTGGTGAGCAGATATTTTTTACAACTGAATTTCTAGAACTTTTGGGTAGCACCTTGTAAGCGCCCTTTTTGGAGTGATCTATGCACTGACAAGTACACAGCGCTTTGCCAGGTTTAATGGCTATAACTTAGCATTGAAGGGAATTGCAGTCGGATGAGACATCAGAGGCCAGCGATCATGCACATTGGGAGATTGTGTGTTAAAACATGTTTTAACAGTAACAAACAAAACTTGTATGAAGTAGGATGGCAGGAGAGGGTGCTGAGAAAAGGGTGCTAGTTTGATGTTGCCATAAACCAGGATGGGAGGATGCGCTTGCATGAGGAAAAAGTTGAGCTTCATCCTGCGTCGGTCGTTACTCTTCAGAAAAGAGGTGTAATTGCTGCACAAGCACGTACTGTCTCCACCAATGACTGCCCACTTGTCTGATCGAGTATAGTACTGCGCAAGTAGAAAAGAAGCAAAGAAGACAGGAAAGAGCACAGTCTGCTCTTTCTTTTTGATAGCTGTGTACCAGGCACATTGTAACCAGCATGTTGGCAACATTATTATGGTACAGTCGATGCTGGATATATCAAACTTCAAGGGAATCACGAAATAGTTTGATATATCGATAATTTTAAATACCAAATATGCCTATTGGAAGCTCATATTAAAACAGGGAACGTCTCAAATTTGTTTCCCGAGATCGTTACAAACATTACCTTACTGATATCCTCACAATATGCAACATGTGGGCAAATTCGATATAGCAAATGCGGTGGTCCACAGGTGTTCGATATACGTGCGTGCCATCCCTATACTTTTGCATTGGATTTTGAAAGATATTTTTCAACTGTTCGATGTAGCCGATAATTCGATATAACCAAGTTTGATATATCTGGGATCAACTGTAATCAGAGCTTTCGATCTGGGAGTGTAATCCTGGTGCACACGACTTGGTGTTACTGCTTTGTGTGCTGTACGATGTGTGATGCAGTCGTGGCGTTCTTACTTTGCAGGTGCTGCGATACCTGCGTCGATGCTTGCATGCAAGTGCGGGCGTGACTGAGGCACCTGATGAGCGGTCAATCCGGGAGCCCGTGGGAGCACCTCGTGTGTGCCGCTTCCTACACTCACTGGCTGCGCAAGGGGACAAGGCACCACAGCTGTATGCACAGCTTCTGGTTCGATTCCTGCCTCTGGCTACAGGTACTATAGGGCTTGAGACGCTCTTGTGGCAGTGGCAAGAAGGAGCTCCTTCTCTGTGCAGATGAAGCTCCTCTGGTGTCTCTTGTGGAGCTGGTTGCATCAGCAGCACCTGACCAGTCAGCCAGCCTCTTGGAGGCGGAGACGAGTGCCCTTAGGGTAGGTGTGGCACATAATTGAATTGAAATCCAAACTAGGAGAGAAGTTCAGTGGAAGGTGGAGGCTTGAATCGATGAACAGATCGCTAAAAACGATGGAGAGCAGGGGATGTCGCTGGAGTCAATGTTTCGACAAGTGGACTTGTCTTCTCCAGGACGGCAACTGCCTTCTTAAGTATTCGTTTCTGTAAGCTTTGGACACTCTCCCCCAATCCACAGAAGGATAGGAAAAAAGCAGTACATGCGAAAAGAAAGAAAAAGGGCGGGTGGGGGGGAGGAGTTGGGTGACAGGTGTTAGCGTGACTAATGTGAATGGAAAGAACGAAAGCTTGGCATGTTGCTAAAAAAAGTGACTACACTGTTTAGCGCTGTTGTTCTCGTCGAACTGTATGGGGGATCAGCACCTGAAAAGAAACTTTCGGGAAGAGATATTGTTAGCTTATATGGGAGAGACATTTTAACCTGTAGGCGTCTTTGTTAACCCCCACCTTATATAATGGACTCAAGGGTTCCCTTTTTAACATTTATGCCTGTAGGCTGGATGGTATTGAACTGAAGCGTTGAATTGAATTGAAGGGCTTGGTGGAATCCCATCTGGTTTGGAGCAGGCAATCACAAACGAACTCTTTGTTTCAATTTTAACCTGCAACCTGTAGTGCTGAGTGCACTTTGGGGCTCAATGCGAAGCACTTTTTTGACTCGTGACTGTGGCAGACAGTTCCTGTGTGTTCATCATCATCAACAGGAGCCGCCCATTTTATTCTAAAGAAGTAGTGCAGAGGAATGAAGTCGTAAAGAAGAAGAAGAATATACTGTATGTCCTGTCTTTCTCTTTCTAAAAGACCAGCGCACAAGAACGAAGACAGCCTTGTTCCTGTGCACTGGCGTTTTAAAATGAATGCACGTCATCTAGCCCAACTTGCTATTTTGGTAGCTTATTTTGATAATTCGTCTGCGAACGAAGGCCTCTCCCAATGATTTCTAATTCATCTTGTCAGGGCGAGTTGATTGCACATTACGCTGGTGAATTTCTTGACTTCATCGCCCCATCTAACCTTGTGCTTGCCTCTTGTGTGTTTTCCATCTCATGATATTTATTCTGTGGTTTTGATTTTCCAACAGCTGTCAATTAGCGTTACGTGTCCTGTCCAGGTCCACTTTGGTGACTAATTGACCTAAGGACATCAGTTATTCCTCTCTGCTCCCTGGTCCATTCCGCTTGCTTTCTGTCTCTTATTAAAGTCACTCCTATCATTTCTTTCTCCACTGCATGCTGCATGCTTCCTAATTTCATCTTGAGTTTTTTTGTTATCCTCCATGTTTCTGCATGATATGTTAGTACGAGGAAAATGGGCAGTGGTTGTACACCTTAATTTTAAAGACGGCGCTAAGTTTACGCTCATGATTTGGGAAAGCCTGTCGTATGTGCTCCAGCTTAATCTTATTCTTAGAAGAATCTTTTTTGTGAGTAGATTCTGCTGTTATCAATTCTTCCAGATATGGCAAATCAGTTCTATGGAAACCCATACGGTGCAGTAACATTTATATAAGAGAAAATTAGCATCCACTCGTTTTTAAGCACCAAGCTACAAGGAAATCCATACGGATTCCTCATAAGGACATGGTGAGCTAGCTGGTTGATTTCTTGAAGGAATGATTTAGCGCCATACCTATTCCTTCAAGAATTTCTCATAGCTGCCGAAAAATTTGTCCTGATCTGTGGTTTCAACCTGGGACCAACACCTGTCTGGGACACTTGCTCTGCCAAGTGAGCTAACCAGGAGGCCAGCGATGGACAGCGCGAGGGCGAATCCACCGACAACTCAAAGCCTATGAGGCTTTCATTTCTGAGAAAGCCATATGATTTCCTTGTAGCTTTGTGCTACAAAATGGCTGGATGCTAATTTTCCCTTTCAGAAAAGTTATTCCACCTTGTGGGTTTCCGAAGAACTCATTTGCAATATTCATGTTCACGTGCTTCGAGTTTTCGATGGATTCGTCCTCGCACTGTCAGTCACTGGCCTCCTAATTATGCTGGATGCTAATTTTCCCTTTCTCCCAGATATATGTACTCTTGTACACATTCCAGAATATGGTTGTCAGTTTTAGACTCTTGCACTTTACCAAGGCTGTTGAGCTTTATTTTGGTTTTATACCTTATTCCTACTAGCAATTATATGGACGGTCTCAATGGTTTTTTGCCATCTCCGTCGCCAGCGTTTCCCATATAAAGTCCAAATTGATACCCCCCCCACGCATCGCACTTTCTACCTACGGGTAAAAGCATGTGAGCGGCGGCAACGAACGCGTCTCAAACAGTGATAAAATGAGCCTGGCTTATTTCCGTCACTCGGACAGCAAGGCGCATTCGATAACATCAGCTGCTTGGGAGCCCTGAATCAAAGCATGAAAGCCATGAAAACAAGCATGAAAAGCCATGAGGGGGCGGACGTGGGGGCGGGGTTTCGCTCGAATGGCAACTGTGGACTTCGCGCGGTCGCCATCGTTGGCATGCGCTCTATCTCCGCAGCCATCCGATGTGCTGCATACTACGTAGCAGTGCCTTCGTCATCTCCTCTGTTCCAGGCGCCTCATATGTAGCAGCAACGCTGGAAATGCCCTCGTCACATAGCGCTCGCGCGAATGCATCTACGAGTGCTGGAAGGAGCACGCTCGCTTAATGCTGCTATGCTGGACCAAGTTTCCCGATGGTGCAAAGTGCACACTGCTTAGCGCGCTCGCACTGCGTGAAGCACGTGCCAGAAGACATTAAAACAACATGACTTAGCTCGCTGGTCTGCTGGGCTGTTTTCTCTGCCGCTCGACTCTCACATGCTACTTTACACACCTGCATGCTTACTTAATCAGCCCACGTTCACTACAATTCAGATTGTAGGGAATTTGATGTGTGGAGTGAACGTGTAGAAATCCCTTAACCCATTGTGGGCCAATGGGACACATACATCCCACTTCTTCTTCCTCACAAAAGCCTTCGACTTCGGTGGCCCATAGCAGTCATTAAAGCATGGTTTTTCTGATATCTAACATAAATCTTTAGGAATGCAAGAAGAAATAATTCGAATGTCTGCGACACGTAAAGCCGATTTTACATTGAGTTGAAATTTCATTTCTTTTGCGTGGTATATTTTGAATTTTTGTCCCATTGCATGGAAGGCAGCTGAATTTCAAGATATTTAAAAATTTTCTCCTTTTATGCTCTTTCAGAGAGGAAGTTCTAGCACGGAACTATTCGTTTGATTTTTAAATCGGAGCACTGCTTTCGAACATATTCGTGTTTCAGTATACTGAAGGTAAAAATGCTGCATTTTTTCACTAAGCCTAACTCTTAACAGGCATTGCGAGATATTTTTCTCAGTTCTATTTGTACTATTAATCACAACTGAGACTTTTAAGTGCCACCGGAGGCCTATAATTATTTCTTTGTCACTATTACAACGCCTAGACCTGTGGCGATGTGACAAAACACTGACAGGCCGTTATAGCTGAAATTGGGTGTGCTCTTAGGTGTGCGACTAAAACGATGAAGTAGGCATTTAGAAAATGGAAGAAATCATGAGTTTAAAACGTTATAAATATAATCTGACAGGCGAGACCTGAATGAACTTATGAAGTTGAAGCAGTTCAACATGGATCTAGAGAACTCGATCAGTTCAAATTGGCCTCACATATATGTGATTTCGCTTGCTTCATGGTTGCAATTTCATATATGGGCAGAAAATAACAAAGGGGCTATAGAAGTTCCTTATATATGGAAGGGGGTTTATGGGTTTTAGATAGCGTATGGACAGGCGGTGCGACAATGGCAGCAGCCGTAGTTCTTGACAGCGTCGTCAGCTCGAGATCGCTGCCTCTTCCTCAGGCCGTGTCCCACTGCACTGCGGAGGTTCGTGCTTCCCCACTACATATAGAACGAATTAAGCAGCAGAAAGTGGACAAAAGAGTCATTGTATGCGAAGATGTCAAGACGTATGGTCAGACTCGAAATTTTGGCACAGTACATCATTCCCAGGAGCAAATTGCGTAACACAGCTCAAAATTTGGTCAACCAGAAGTTTTTATGCATAGTTTCTGAAGTGGTCTTACGGACCACTTGCTGGAGAAATTTTCACCCAAAACACTCATAGAAAGATCATGCGTTGGCATGATCTCATGAGGCAATGGGCCAGTGTCGTCCCACTTTTCAGAAAGCACATTATTGGTCAATGGGGCACATACATCCCACATTTTTTCAGCAAACTAATGGGTGTATTGTGAAAAAATGGTTTCATACTATTTCTGTGTACATTATTTATGCATTCCAAGCTACTATATTTGGTTATCGTTCGAAAAATTTAGCGGAACCCATAAAGGGTTAAAGCTGGTAGACTTAATTCATATATTATATCATGCATTGTTATAGCATTCATTGCTTCACCCTTCTGGTGAAACTGTGATATTTTTCTCTGAGTCATCAATCACTTGTACTTCAGTCGCCATAAGTGCTGAAGAGCATCATATCATCTGTGAACTTCAAATTACTGATGCATTTTCCATCACCTGTCTTCCCAGTCTTGGGGAGATTCCAAGCATTGGGGCAGATTGCATAACCTTATCTGACCCCTTGACCGAAATTTTTTCACTTTTCTCATCGAGGAGAGAAGTAGCTGTGCAATCTCTGCTAGATGTTAGTTATAATATCTTTGCACCTCCTGTCTTTTAATGGCTTCAGAAACTGCTTGTATTTCTATTGAGTCAAATGCTTTTTCGTAGCCTATTAAGGCCATATAAAGGGGCTTGTTGTACTCAGCAGCTTTCTCAATTATTTGATTGATAGTGTGGTTGTGTTCTGTTGTCGAACATTCCTTCCTGAAGCCAGCTTGCTGCCTGGGTTGGTTAAAGGGGCACTGGCACAAAGTTACTTTTATGATGTTTCTTTGCTGCAATATGTAGTGGGGGACATTTTTAGTCATAACAGGGCACCTCAGTTGCTCCAGCGTGCGACACATAATTGTTTAGAGCCTGTTTATTGCCGATTTGTTAAAGCTTTTGTTTGGAAGAGCTCCAAAAACAACAAGCCAGGCCGCAAATGGCACCACCTAGCATTTGCAGTCGCGTAAACAAATTTCAGCACGTGAGCGCACAGTACTGTAACGCACTTCTGCATGACCTGCAACACGTGCTTGAGTACCTGTCGCTTGTCCTACACGTTGTTGTTGTCATGCTATCATTATTTTGTTTCAAGTGTTGTATTTATTCAATACTCCTCTTTTTCAATGAGAAAATAAAATAAAAGTTGATTGATTGATTGATTGATTGATCTTTGGGTGACAAGGATTTTCTTGAGGCCTGGTATCACTGGGAGTCAGCTAATGCAAACGCGGCTAGCAGGCAATGGTGACTATGACGTCATCATTGCTAGTTGAACTGCACGGAGCTCGGCTGCCGTGGTGGTGTCGTGGAAGGTGGGGGGTCCTCTTGGAGTCACCTTTGCTATTGTTGATGCCATGAGGTGTGGTGTGTAGCGCTTGATTGTGCATGGGACTTGAACATTCACTTAAATTACCTTCCGAGCTATATTTGCTGTTGAAATATGGGCGGTGATATGTGCATGTCCATGAAAATCATTCCTACAGGCTATCCCAGCAGTGAAATCTTGATATCAGTGTGCATTAGCATTTTTCCGCTCAGCTGGAAAAATGATAATATATTCCTAACACACAAGAAAGGTAACATTAAAGAGCTAAAGAATTACAGAAGAATTAGCCTGCTCCCAGTAATGACAGATTATTTACGAAAGTAATCTCTGCTAGGATATAAGAAACACTCGACTTTATCCAACCTAGAGAGCAAGGTGGTTTCAGGAAATGGTACTCCGTAATATACCACAGGTGTGCTACCAATGTAATAATTGATCAGTTTGCTGAATATAGCAAACCTCTTTATATGGCATTTATAGACTACGAGAAAGCATTTGACTCCATAGAAATACAAGCAGTTCTAGAAGCTCTACGTCGACAAGGGGTACCTGACGTATACGTACAAACCATGAATAACATCTACAAAGATTGCACAGCCACACTACTCCTACATGAGAGAAGCAGAGAAATCCCGATCGGGAGAAGGGTCAGACAAGGAGATACAATCTCCCTGATGTTATTCACTGCATGTTTAGAGCAAGTGTTCAGGCGTGTAGACTAGAAAGTAAAAAGAATTAGAATAGACGGTGAATATCTCAGCAATTTAAGGTTTGCAGAGGACATTGTGCTCTTCAGCAATAATGGTGACGTATTGCGTCCATATTCTTTGCACTGTGAAATCAATATATAGTGGAACCACGGTTTTACATCCCCCGGTTTTACGATGACCCGCATTTTACGATGTATTAGTGCCATCCTGGCAAAAGCCTCATAGACACAATGCATTAAGAACCGCAATTATACGATGCGATCTTACACTCGAACCCTCGTTACACGACGATCCACGCGAAGCGGGATGACGGCGAAGAAAGGGAAGTGCCGCGGCCTTCTTTTGCTGCACCAGCTCTTTCAGTAGTGTCACCCCTCCGTATCCCAAGCGCTCGGGAAACCGGTTCGTTTCGGCTTTCCGCAGCCGTTTGTTTGTCTTCCCCTGGCCCTCCCAGCGGCCGCCGGCGCCGCGAGTGGCATCATAGAGTGATGCGGTTGTGGTCTTCCCCCATTCTTTCTTTGCCTCGCCACTGCAGTCTAGTGCTTATGGCACTCGGCCGCTGATCTGAAGGTCGCAGGATTGAATCCCGGCCGCCGCGGTAGTATTTCGATGGAGGTGAAATGTTGAGGCCTTGTGTGCTGTGCGATGTCTGTGCATGTTAAAGAACCCCAGGTGGTCGAAATTTCCGGAGAGCTCCACTACGGCGTCTCTCATAATCAGAGCTGGTTTTGGGATGTTAAACCCCACAAATCAATCAGTTCCCCCATTCTTTTCACCCTTTCTGACCAAACATGTCTCTCCCGCTCTCCTGCGATCTCTCTCCTGTGATAATGAAAAGTGATGTGGCACACACAAAGGCAGACATCGCGATGACAACCACGAAGCAGGCGCTAACCCCACCCGTAGAAGACGATGCACGTAGCACGTGCCGGAGAAGGCCACCACGTCATCACGCGCAGCAGCCAGTAACGGCCGCATGTTCCCCCGTCTCTCAAGGAGCATGCGGTTGGCCCAATTGCAGCTTCGCATCCAAGCGTGGAATACTCGAATGCCCCCCGCGAGCCCCCCAATCCATGCGTGAACCATGCTTCCACCACGCCACTGCCGCTTCAGCCGACCCGTCACGAACAAAACAAAACCTAAATGGCGCCGGTCAGTTGAATGGCACATGAACGGCGCTCGCTTGAAGCTTTGCTGTTTCGGAGCGCGTTTCGGCGGCACAGCAGCTGCTGTTGCTCGTAATATATTTCATATAAAGTAGTTTTAGGACGAATTAGGTGCTGAAAATTTCATTACAGGAGAGGTAGTTTATGACACATACAGTGCAAATATGCTGTTTTCCGAAAAGTGTGCTTTTCGCGATTTTTCGACTTTCAAAGGCAACATCCCCCCTTAAATGTGTGCCATGTTTCGCTACAGCTGTTGGGAATCACACCAGCGGATTGCGGAGCATTCAAAGGCATAAAATTTTCTGTTCAGATTTTGTGACGCCCGCATTTTACAACGCCTTTTTGCGGTCCAGAGAACGTCGTATAATCGGGGTTTCACTGTAAAAGAGTGGCATGTTCAGACTTGCTCCTACTTGATCCATCAATTGCACCTGCTGTGAACGCACCTGGATAACCGTATCTGTGTTCTCTTGAACCAGGCGCACCGCTTTCAGCAGCATCCATTTTCGCTTCCTACTTGACCATAGTGAAACCCGTGGAGCGGAACATACACTGATCACCGTGGAACATACACTGAACAAGGAAAGCAAGTATAGTACTTCTACTTCACTTAGATGGTGCAGCATGTGTCCGTGTGCAGAGTTGAAGCTCTCGAAAGCGGCGATTCAAACCATCGATAGCAGGCTAACAATGCTCAGTGGATGTGGTGGTACCCCTTAAGCTTCGCCTTTAAGATTTTGTTTAAGATTATCTTGTACATTAAAATTATAGTCCGAGATATTATGCGTGTAAGTGTTAAATCGTAGTTCACGATTTTTCTGATAATTTAACCTTGAGAAGCTGAATATTGTTCACTAATGCACCTGTGCCATACCAGATGACTTGTGTAGTCAGACTTCGCATAAAAAGCATAATTTCAGTTTAACAAGGTTTTGTTGTAGCAAAGTAAATTGCCAAGCCAATTTTGAAAAGCTTTAACCAGTTCGCTTCCAAAGCCGGCAAACCGCCAGCCACCTCCTCCTAGGCCAAAGTGCGATAAGCCGGCGATTCGCCGGCCTCCGGGTAATGCATTGTTCGTAGAAGATCCCTGTAGAAGGCGCGTTTCTCAACACTCTTGTCGGATGGTTTCTTCTTCTTTACACCAGATGGACATAGTCGCCCGCTGTTTATGAACTCAGTTGTCAAAAAAAAAAAAAAAGGTGTCCGGCTCCGCTTTCACTGCAACGTCATCCGCTGTGCCTGAAACGTGGCTTTCCGAAAGAAGAACGGTCTCACGTGTGAGGAAATTTTCGAACTCATCTTTCAAAGTGATTACTATACTGATAAATCCGGAACATATCTCATACCAAGGAAGTAGCGGGATGAGAGTGATGGTGAGAGGAGCAGTGATTGTGAAAGCAGTGTGTGTACAGTCGAATTCGGATATATCGAACCCGAAGGGGATCGTAAATTAGTTCCATATATGAAAAATTCGATATAATAAATACAGGCCCGGAGACCTTACCAGTGGTGGACGATCACCTACAATGGGCGCATTCAAGAATGAAAACCAATTCCGCACACACGATGCAACAGAATGTTTTATTTGCGTGAAAAAAAAATCGCTTATCTTGGCCTGCTTCTTCATCTTCGAAATGAAGTTGACGCTGGCCTCGATCTTATCGAGGCTGTCCAGGTGCGACAGTCCAGTTCCCTCCATGTCGCCGCAACAACATCGAATCAAGCCGAACGCTGCCGTTACTTCAGTGGTGGAGTACGCGCGTGTAGCTGCCGCCTCATCCTGACGATCTGCGTCGCCACTGGAGCTGTCGGCCTGGGCATCCTGGGTCCCTGTGACTGCAGCTACAATGTCCTCGTCAGCGAGGCTCACAACAGCCTGAGCATTGCAGTCTGCTTCCACAAAATCGTCCGCAGACACTTTGGGTGGAATGGCTGCTGGGAAGAGGGACGAAAACTCGCGAAACGCGTCGTCTATACACTCGTCGTCGCCATCTTCACCGGTTTCCGCAAGTTCCGCCGTCTCGAAGCCTGCCTTGCGGAAGCAGTTGACCACTGTGTCCGTCTTCACGTCTCGCCAGGCACCCATCATCATTTGTATGGCACCAAGAAGGTCAACCTTCAGCTTAGTGCCCATGCGGAGGTTGACCAGCAGCCTATCAAGGAGTCGCCTCCTGTAGCCCACCTCGAAGGACTTGATGATGCCCTAGTCGAGCGGTTGCAGCTTCGCTGTTGCGTTGGCCGGCAGAAACTTCAGCTCGATGTTTTTGAGCTCGCAGGTGGTGTGGTGGGCCGAGCAGTTGTCCACAAGAAGGCAAGCGCGATGCCCGGACTTGCCCAGCTCGACGTCCCACACTTGCAGCCATTCTGCGAACAGCTGACGCGTCATCCACGCCTTCTTGTTCGAGGCGTAGCGAACGGGGAGCTGCTTAGTGTTCTTGAATCAGCGCGGTGCCCTTGCTTTCCCGATCACAAAGGGCTGCAGCTTTCGAGACCCATCCATGTTGGCTGCCAGCAGAACGCTCATGCGTACTTTACTCATTTTGCTGCCGTGACACGCGCTACCCCAGACGTCGAGAGTCTTGCTCTGCAGAATTTCCCAAAATAGACCGGTGTCATCGGCGTTGAAGATTTCGACGGGTGAAAACTTCGCTGAGATTTCCGGCCACTCCTTCGTCATCCACTGCTAGATGTCTTGGCTGCTTATGGCTTCGCTTTCGCCAGAAATGGCTTTGCCGATGATGTTGTAGCGTTGCTTAAACTGGTGAAGCCACCCGGTGTTGTCGGCGAAATAGTCTTCGCCGAGTGCAGTGGCAAACCATTTGGCCTTAGCCATCAGCATTGGGCCATCCACAGGGATGTTCTTTGCGCGCACTTCTAAGGACCAGGCATAGAGTGCCTTTTCTACTTTCCCGTGGGTAGGAGTGCGCACACGACAGGCTCCTGACGTTCGCTGCTCCGCCACCTTTTCCTTGATATCCACCTTGTTCTTCAACAAGGTGTTCAGAGTGCTCCGTGGTATCCTGATGTCCACCACCGTCGAACTTTTTTCGCCCACCTCAACACGCTGTATGGCTTTCACTTCGTCGCAAAGTCAAGGGTCTTGCACCTCTTGACACTGGCCATTGCTACACGAGAAGTCGACAATTCAGGCAGTCCGCAGCACCTTTGCACAGCACGCACGCAAAAGAGGAATGCGATGTGGTATGCGAGAACTCACGGTAGTGAACTCCGCCAACAAAGCGCTTGCAATCAGTCGCGATGGCTGCGATGGCTACCCGAGCTACCTGCGAGGGCAGCAGCGATGTACGAAAGGCGCGAGCTATGGTTGGCTGGGCAAATGAGAAAGGCACGTGCTGTGGTTGGCTGATCGAAACTCGCAAAACAACAACCAAAAGAAAAAAAGTATGAAAAGGCGAAAGGAGGAGGCCGCCGGCTCCTTCGTTCCTGCTCTAAAAAAAGAAAAGGCGAAAAGAAAGGCCTCCGGCTTCTCCGTTCCTGCTCTTCGAGCCGATGGTAACGCTTATAAAGCATGAGAAAGAGAGAGAGAGAGGAAAAAAAAAGAAAAATGAAAGCCTTTCCGCAAGTTGGAGGACACGCCAGCAGGAGTACAGCCCGAGCCCTCTCGCCCTTACGTTTTTCGAGCGTTTCGGGTGTCGATGGAGGCGCGGTGCCGCAAAGGTGGCGAAGGTCACGGGGCGCAGCGAGTGCCGAAGTGCACGTTCCAGCTCCCTCGGCGTTCGATATGTCCGATATGGGTAAAAATACCGTTTGATATAAACTTGCAAATTTCTATACTTTTACAAAGGATTTTCAAGGGGATAATTTACGAGTTCGATATAGCCAAAAATTCGATATATGTGGGTTTGATATATCCGTGTTCGACTGTATATACCAAGACCGTCTGCTTCAAGAGCTTCATCATTCACAAGACAATCGAGTGCAGTGCTTACAGGAGACATTCCCAAAGAAAATAAAACAAAGAGTGTTAAAATCGGAACGTAATAACATGAGTTATGCAGGTTTCTATACGACGCTGTACACGCCAGTTTGTCGTGGCTAAAAATGCGCGGTACAGCTCGCGGGAACGGTGGCCGAAGCCTGTGGAAGCGAATGGATTAATATACATAGAGGTTTCCTGTAGATTCATTATCGAACATATTTGTGCTTGGCATTGTGGCTAGAGATTAGGAAGAGATGCGTTATGCAAGAACGCAGCATGGCAGCACATTTTCCCTGCCCGACAGAT
The DNA here is from genome assembly GCA_013339685.2 of Hyalomma asiaticum. Classification (NCBI taxonomy): domain Eukaryota; kingdom Metazoa; phylum Arthropoda; class Arachnida; order Ixodida; family Ixodidae; genus Hyalomma; species Hyalomma asiaticum. The sequence goes on from CM023482.1 coordinate 13,127,054, forward strand.
GATGGATCTGGGACACAGCTTTTGCTGGAGCCACACAACAACATGGCAAATCCATTGCTATGACTATACTGTGGTGTTTCCGTCAGGTTGGCTGCCACTGATTTTCTGAGTGTCAGTGTGGTCAGTAGGCCGGTGTAGATTCCGTTAAGTGCAATATGCAAGCGCTGTTGGTTCTGCCATGCAGGGACTCCTGTTGTCAGGCAGGGAAGCAGTGCGCGAGTGTGCTGCTCAGCTGGTGGGCCTGCTTGTTGGCATGCACCCTCCCGACATCTTTCGTGCAGACCTACAGGCGCTTTGTGAGGACATCAAGGGTGAGGTGAGTGCCACTGCCAAGGTATTGTAGGGTTGCTTCCGTGCCCACAAGTGTTTTGTTCAACAGTGCGCAGTTGTTTTTCAATGATGTTCTTACTTCTGGGGTGTGGCGATATCGAACTAAATCCAGGGCCCGACACGCGGTCTAAGGGAACCGTCGCTATCGACTCTTTAGCTGAAAATCCTTCCGAGCAAATGAATGCTATTCTTTCAATTTTAAAAGACCTACAGGCACGTATTACACACTCTCCTGAATGCCAGACCGAGCTGGCTTCTGATATACGGTCAATTAAGAATTTCCAGAAAAGCATAGACGGAAAGATTAGCGTCATTAATACCAGACTAGACGAGCTGGAAGCAAAAACAAGATCTGTCGAAGAACTTCGGCAGTCTACGTGCAGCATTCAAAGCTCGCTTCAGGTGGTTGATGCTCGGCTTCACTCTGTAGATTCTTGACTTGATGAAATAGAGGACCGATCACGGCGCTGCAACCTGCTGTTACGTGGAATCCCTGATGCCAGAGAAACATGGCAACAATCAGAGGCCCTAGTTAAGCAACGACTGGGCACGGTGTTGCGCGGTCTGCCTGAAGGTTCAGTTGAACGCGCGCACCGTCTCGGTGCTTATGCTACTAACAAATGCCGCCCCATAATTGTCAAGTTTTCTAACCTTGGTGCTAAAAATGCAGTGCTTTCAGCTCGCAAAAAACTGAAAGAACAAAACGTTACTGTCAGTGAGGACTTCTCGCCTGCCACACGGCAGGTTCGCAAGAAGCTTACTATCTTTGCTAAAAGCCAACCCGGTGAACCAAGCTATCAGTTGCGCTACAAAAAACTTGTGATCAACAAAAAGCAGTACGTATGCGATCCGGTAACTGATGCAATAAAACAGCTTCCTACGGAACCCGTATCTGACACTCAATCACATCAAGGGCGCCCGCGTGCGCCACCTACAACCAACACTAATCAGCCAGCTGCTTCACAATCTGCTACATAGGAATCGGCGAGGGGAGGCGGGCCCGCGCAACGAAAAGTGTCCTTTCTTTTTTGTAACATTCGCAGCATTCTCAACAAAGGTGAACTTTTATCATCTGCGATTGACACATATAATGCTGATATCATAGCATTAACTGAAACATGGCTTCATCCTGAAATTGAAGACGGGGAAACATTTTCCGCAGCTCGATACTTTTCAATATATCGTCATAATCGTAGTGAACATCAAGGTGGCGGTGTCTTATTAGGCATACGCAGAGACCTACCGTCTCACACAATCAAAGTAATCAGCACTCTAGAGACAGTCTCGGTGGTAACCCAAGTAGCCTATCAAAAAATCGTTCTAGGTGTTTGCTATCGTCCTCCTAATCTAACGGAGTCTTTCACCAGTGAATTACACGATGTATTGAATTCTGTCACTTCCAACCACAACCATCTTCCCATTCTCTTGCTTGGCGACTTTAACATACCAAACATAAGGTGGTCCTGCGATCCTCCCATTATTCATCCATCTTGCTCTCTGGCTAAAGATTTTCTTGATTTATGTTCCATTTTCTCATTAACCCAGCTTGTTAAGCAGCCAACTCTAATAACGCAGTCAGTGTCAAACATTCTGGACCTCGTTCTTACGTCTCATGCCGACCTTGTTTCCCGCATTACACATTTGCCGGGTCGTAGCGATCATTCTCTACTCATTCGAAATGAACACAGTTCGACCTACGCTTCCTAAACAAAAGAAAAAGATTAAAGATTACAAAAATGCGAACTATGATGCTATAAACGAAGAGCTCGCAGCCTTTCTTGATCATTTCGTGACCGGGTTTGACAGTCGTAATGTAGAAACAAATTGGAATGTGTTTGTAGCAAAAATTAATGAATTAGCAGATAAATACGTGCCTGTTATCACCATAGCACAGACTTGAATGCTCCGTGGTACAACAAACACCTAAAGTGCTTATCGAACAGGAAGAAGCGTCTTTTTAGGTCTGCTAAGAATTCGCCTACGAATGATCGCTGGACAGATTATACGACAGCAGCTAACCAATACGTAAACGCAGTAAAGGAAGCTAAAGAATATTTTTTAAGCAACACTCTACCATCTGCGCTCGCAAGTGAACCAAAGAAATTCTGGCGCATGATAAAGCCAAGCAAAGATCACTGCATCACCCTAACTGATAGTTCAGGCAATGCAATCTCCGACTATGCATGCTGTCAAGTTCTTAACGAGGTATTTTCAAATAATTTTTCTTCCAACATAAACACATCACTGCCGCCCTCCCATACTTACAGCTACACAGCAATGTTTCTTGTAGAAATAAACTTCGACGGTGTCACAAAACTTATCAGGTCATTGAAATCATTTTCCGCACCAGGATCCGATCAAATTGAAACAAAGATTTTAAAAAATACAACAACCTATTCGTCTGTTCTGTTAACTATGATCTTTCAACAGACTCTTGACACTGGTTCTCTTCCATCAAGCTGGAAAATTGGGAAGGTAATTCCACTCTATAAGTCAGGTAACAAACATTCTCCACTTAACTACCGGCCCATCTCCCTTACTAGCATACCGTGTAAAATTCTCGAACATATCCTGTTTTCGCATATTACAAACTTCCTTGAATCCAATTCATTTTTTTCATCATCACAACACGGCTTTCGTAAAACCTACTCCTGTGAAATACAACTGACGACTTTTGTGCACAAGTTACATATTGTTTTGGATAACTCTACACTCGCCGCTTGTATTTTCCTCGATTTCTCAGAAGCATTCGACAAAGTTTGCCATCAGCTACTTCTATATAAGCTTAGTCTACTTAACATTGATTCCAAACTTCTGACCTGGATTGGATGTTTTCTGCACAACCGTTCCCAATTCGTGTCAGCAAACAATACTCAGAACTCAGCGCTGTAAAATCTGGAGTTCCTCAAGGTTCAGTACTTGGTCCCCTTCTTTTTTTAATATACAGAAATGACCTACCCTCCTGTGTTTCCTCAGATATTCACCTTTTTGCAGACGATTGTGTAATCTTCAAAAAAATATCCAGTGATAACGACGTAACTGTTCTTCAGTCGGACCTCAACGCAGTCTGTTCATGGTGCAAGGTGTGGCAAATGGAATTAAACATGGCTAAATGCAAATTTATGCGAGTAACCCGATCGAAAACAGCTCTACCTGTCTATAGACTCAATAGCGAACCATTAGAATCTGTTTCATCATACAAATACCTTGGTGTACATATAACGTGCAACCTAACCTGGAATGATCACATCACATATATTATAAATAAGGCAAACAGCATGCTCGGGTACATTCGTCGAAATTTTTCAAGATCCCCTTCTTCCTTAAAGCTTGACTTATACAAATCGCTAATTAGATCCAAACTTGAATATGCCGCATCAGTATGGGATCCCGCTCAGGAAAATCTGCCGCACGCACTCGAAATGATTCAGAACAATTCCATTCGTTTCATTTGTTCTGAATACAACCGCACCGCCAGCATAACAGCAATGAGAAACAATCTTAATTTACCTTCTCTCGCATGTCGATGTAAAATGCATCGCCTAGTTCTTTTTCATAAACTTTATTACCATCCACACCTGCATAGTGAATTAATTACTCCTCCGCAATATGTCTCCAATAGACTAGACCACATACATAAAGTCGGAATTCCATCATGTAGAACTCACGCATTCCTCAATTCATTCATACCGCGTACATCGAAAGAGTGGAATTGCCTTCCCGCGCTAACGGCTGAAATAAAAGACTGTGAATTGTTCATGCGCGCTTTACCGGTGACTTCATAACTCCTTTTTCTTTCTGTATTTAGTGTACACAACGTAACTGGTATGTTTAAATTTGTGTACACAACGTAACTGGTATGTTTAATTTCGTGTACACAACATAACTGTTATGTTTCATTTTGCATGATGTACGGCGTTATTTTATTTATTTTTTTGTTTTGGCCTTTCTTGCTTTTTTTTCACTGCTTTATGTATTACTTTTTTTCCTTACTCTTCAGTTATTATTGTAGAACATTACTGGTTTGCTTATTGTGTTATTTGTAGCATATGTATGCTGTGCAACCCTATATTAACTATTATTGTATAAATAGGAAAAATCACTAGTTTTGTACATTTAACCACTCCCCTCTGTAATGTCTTTTGACCCTGAGGGTAAATAAATAAATGAATGAATGAATGAATGAATGAATGAATGAGTGAGTGAGTGAGTGAGTGAGTGAGTGAGTGAGTGAGTGAGTGAGTGAGTGAGTGAGTGAGTGAGTGAGTGAGTCTGTGGACAGTGCATTCTAGTTTTGTAACCAAAATTTAGGGGACTGCTGTGATTGACCAGATAAACTACTAGCCCATTGGCCCAGCTGCCTTCCTTCCTGTCAGAGGTATGATGAAACTTCAGGATACAGTAGGTTTCCTCTCACATTGCAACTCCCCATTCGTGTAGCGACAGGAGGTCCCCTTGTCAGTTTCTCCAAAACTTGGACACCAACGGCAATGATGGTGCCTCTTGCAACACCTTGGCTCTTCACGTCAGCACCGAACGCCAGTAAATAAGTGCTGGACCGTTCATTTACTCACGCTAGAGTTGTAGACACTTAAGACAGAGATTGTATAGAGTTAGACCATTAGAATACTTTGTTGTATGCTTAGCGTCTGTGTGAAAATGCTTCTTGTTTGCTTTGTTGCTTTTTTCTTTTTAATTTGTGTACGTGATCCCGCTGGCATCTCGTCATCTCGGCCAAGCAGTTGTCATGAGAACCGCAACGAAAAATAAGTGGCTAGCGATCCTTTTTCTTATTTTGTGTAGGATCTCATGGATTTCTTGCTGGCAGAGGGAATGGACTTTGCGGAAACGCTAGAGCTGGCCCTGAAGCTTGGTCTATTAAAGAAAGAGGCCGTGAATCTTTATGATCACGAGGATAAGAGGCAGAGAGATGAAAGAGTGCAGGCCCGTGATTAGAGGCAGTGAGGCTGAGGAGCACAAGGAAAGAAGGTTGCATGAGGTTGAGGAACGCGAAGAAGGAAAGGCACATAGGGAGGTGGAATGTGACATAAGAAGAATTGAGCGGAAGAAGGAGTTTCTTTTATAGAAACAGCAGAATTCGTCGGGAGATAGTGTGATTAGTTAGTTTAGATGATGATCGAAGCTCCATCCGAGAGACAAGATCCCCGAGACTGACGAGGGTCTGTCCTTGAAAGTTGATGGCTTCTTTTGATGATAAGATAGATGACCTGGATGCACATTTGCAATGAATTGAGGGGATAGTGTTACAAGAAGGTTGGGAGCGCAGTGAATTGTCAACATCAAGCATGTGTCTGGTTGGTGAGGCCTTGAATGCATTTGGCAGGATTCCTGCTAGTGATTCCATGGACTACGACAAAGTCAAAAGGGCTCTGCTACAAAGATTCAAATTAAGCACGGAAGGTTTCAGGAAAGATTTCGTGGCACGAAACCAGAGGATTCTGGAGATGGCCAAGCAGTTTTCTTGCCAGTTGGCTAATTATTTTGACAGATGGCTGGATATGTTGAATACAGGGAAGAGTTTTGAAGAGGTAGGTGACAGGATAGCCATGGAGCAGTTCTTGGCCTCCTGTGCGCTAAAACTGGTTATATTTTTTAAAGAAAGGAAGCTGAATTTCTTAGCTGAAGTGGCTGATGCCGCAGATCAGTTTTTAGAAGCCCAAGGGCTTAGAAACCTAAGTAAGCTAAAGGAAAAAGCAGACATGGTTGGCAAAATTGCGAACAGGGCCAAAGGCCTACGGTGGCGTGCCTAAAGTGTCCATATGGTGTTTTCTCTACAACAAAGAAACCTAAGTAAACTAAAGGAAAAAAAAAATCCACACATATCCATGGAATGAAGGATGATGAGTGGGCGAAGCTCCGGAGGTCCATCGTAGATCGTGCCGAGTTCCGGATTAATTTAGTTAACGCACACGCTACGAATCCTTATGGTTCAACTACGCACAAGTGAAATCTCCCACCGGCACTTCATTGCAAGTCAAGATCCAGTGCCTATATATATATATATATATATATATATATATATATATATATATATATATATGGGTGGCCGGTGAACGGTTCTCCAGCGCAAGCAGTCGGGTATTTTTCAATCAAGAAACTCGCTAGAAGACGCTGCCTGCGTCAACGTTGTCTCTCGTGGGTGAGGGCGCATTCTCCTTCTTTGCGAGCTGGTAGAGCGTTCATCGAAGAAAGAGCGTTTCCATAGTCAACGCGCGCCTTTCGCTCTCACTCTCTCTCTCTCACAAGACAGCAGATGGAAGAGTGAGAGAGCTCGCGCGCCGGGAGGCACACGCCGAGGGCGAGCGCGAGCGTGGCTACGACGCGACAATGAAACAGCGAGCACCGCAGCGCCATCTATTCATCAATTCACGTACTAGCTAAGCAGCACCGCAGCGCCATCTTGTGATCATTCTGAGATCATTCAAGAGCGAGCGCATTTTATAGCTCTCACCCCTAGCGGTCTCCCACCGCACTGCATTGAAACATCTCGAATGATCGCCTCCATCCCATGAGAGGCGTGCTCACGTGCGCCATCTAGTGATCGCTCATCACACTATGCGCTCCCATACATCTGAATGAAACGAGCGCCGCAGCGCCATCTCGTATTTTAATTCGTCAACTATGCTGCACTAGCGCCACCTACTGGTATCCCGTCACATTAGCCTTTACCATGTATCTCTATGGAGCGAGCGCCACCAACACCATCTAGTGATCACGAACTAGACAAGATGGCTACGACGGACAACTACGGCAGACAAGCCTACGCCTTAAGGAGCTTCGCCCTTAAATGCAGACATGGTCGTCGAAAGTGCGAACAGGGCCAAAGGCCTATGGTGGTACACATAAAGTGTCCGTACAGTGTTTTCTCTACAACAAAGTCGGGCACCATGCAGCGGACTGCCCGACGAATAGCGGAGTTCGAAAGACGAAGGTCGATTTCCACGGTCGCAAGAAAACAGCATACGTCAGAAGGATGCCCGTATCGAACAGAGGACACGGTGGCATGTGTTGTTGACTTGGAAGAACAGCATACATCCCCAGAGAGAGTAAGGTGACATGTGAAACACGCGACTCTAAATCAAAGATGCCAGTTGCTGTTGAGCAAATATGCAACCAGCATATCTCGGTCTTGAGAGATAACGGGGCGAACACAGTTCTTGTTCGTAGAAGCCTTGTAAGGGATGAGGAACTGACAGGAGCGACATCCTCTGTGACGCTAGTAGACGGCATGGTTAGGCATTTTCACGAAGCTAGGATCGGTGTTTCTACACCTACACCGTATTACAGTGGACAGGTATTGGCAAAAGGTATGGAACGCCCTATTTATGACCTTGTTTTAGGCACTATACTGGTAGTAAGGAATGCCAGTGACCCTGGTATGGACTGGAGAATGCGCAGCGTCGAGAGGTGCCAACATGAGGAAAGGCACGAGTGAGTGCCAGAGAAGGGACGTGCGGCCAGTTTTTCAGCGGAAGTAGAGACGAGGGCCGGAGCTAAACGTGACATATTGAAGCAACATCCGTTCCATGAAGCAGCTAGGTTGCTGAATATAATGTTAGAGGAGATTGCGAATGAGCAGAAACGAGACCCTAGCCTGCAGGCCTGCTTTGAGAAAGTTGGTCAAATGCTAAAAAGGAGACACAGTCGCACATCGTTCACATTTCAACTATTAGATGTGCTTCTTTTTAGGAAATGCATGTTTGGCTTCAGTAAGGAAGTCCTGCACCTAGCAGCACCAAAGTGTCTTCGTGAGAAGGTGTTAAGATTGGGACATGATGGTATTAGACACAAGGGTGTACAGAAAACTGTGTCCCGAATCTCAGCACAATTCTGTTGGCCAGGTATTCAGACTGACCTAAAGTGCTATGTTAGATCGTATGATGCGTGTCAGTGCACATCACACAATTACACAAAGGGTAGGATTAGCCCTACACAGTTCGGTGAGATGCAAACCAGTGAGAACCTGCTTCAGAAAGGAACTAGTGCCATTGGTTCCCCAAACTGTCGAGGCACCTCTGAAGGCAAGAACGACTGTTCCTCTGGACTCATTCCTAAACATTAGTGTTTTGTACCGTGATGCAGTGTTGTGGTTAGCTTTCTCTGTGATAATTTGAAGGGCGAGTGTAGGATTTTGGATAGGAGTGTTCTCAGCGATGAACTGTGTATGAATTTAAGACTATTCTGATGTTGTGAGAGAAATGCACTGATGTTTGAGTGCTGGGTGTGGATTAGACGGCGAAGATATTGTGATCGTTGTTTGTGGAAGTCAGCGGGTGGTATGAGCAGCTTTCTTTAAAAAAAAAATTACACCATCTCCCGCTAAAGGGGACCATGAGGCGATGCGAAGCAGCACGGGAGGTGCACACCGCATTTGCATCGGTCTGACGCTAACAGATGCTGCCTGCATCAGCATTGTCTCTCGCGGGCGAGGGCGCATTCTCGTTCCTTGTGTGCTGGTAAAGCGTACATCGAAGAAAGAGCGTTTCCATAGCCAACGTGCGCCGTTCGGAGAGGAGAGGAGGGGGAGGATGCACAGTGCGGGTGTGGACCCCGCACGGCGGATGGATGGAGGGAGGGAGTGACACAGCCCCGACCATAAGCTGAGGAAGGGAGCCATCATCACATATAAGAGGTCCAGAGGAAGCGGACCAAAGAAAAGAATGATCAAGTGTGGTGACGTGGCCGGGAAGTTGGTAAACGTGATGCAGTACCGGGGATGGAAGTACAACAGAAAGAAGCGAGGGGTATATGAGAGGAGGTTCTCCAGATGGAGAGAAGCCTTGGCATTCGACTCTAAGCAAGACCAAAGGAGGAGCATCATTGGCTGTTGCCTTGGGACAGCGTTTCTGACATTCTACGGCACCGCACCATAGTCCTTGGCTCTTCCAGAGGTCTAGAAACAGCCACCGAGGTTTGCCACAACAACCTGCAACTTGCAGGGAATATCGCCGGCTTCTGTTCTGGGCATGCAGTCTGGGGTGTGCTACGGCGTCTCCACCATAGTCACCAGCTAGGCTTGAGACGGAGATCACCATAATCATCAGCGAGACCTGAGGTGCACAGGTCACTGAACACCAGGCCCTCTGAGCGTCAATGACGACTTTACGCATTCCACAAGCTAGCTTGCCTGAGGGACAGACTTGTACGCCAACGCCAACGCTGGTGCCTTTTGCAACACCTTGGCTTTTCGCGTCAGCACCGAACGCCGATAGATAAGTGCCGGACCATTCATTTACTCATGCTAAAGTTGCAGATGCTTAAGACAGACATTGTGTTGAGTTAGACCATTAGAGTACTTTGTTATATGCTTAGCATCTGTGTGAAAATGCTTCTTGTTTGTTTTGTTGCTTTTGTTTTAAGTGTGTGTGCGGGATACGTCTGGCATCTCGTCCCTTCCCTCTGCCGAGCGGTTGTCCTGAGAACTGTAACAGCCACATCCATTGAAGAGCACGTAAATGTGAAGAATGTGCTGGTAGATTTATTTGGTTATTCTTTCTTTGCTGTTCGTGATCCAGAATAGCTCTTCAGTAGCACCTTCCATCCACCAGTACATGTGGGATTCCTTGCGGCATCGTCGATTAGGGAATTGACCCTTGAGAGGCCCCGTAAAATTAGTAACCCCTAGGAGGTTTCTTAAAGAAAAGCCAAAATTCCTAGCTCATTACTGAGAAGCTCTGGTTTAAATTTTTTTCTTTTGAAAACGTTGCTGTACCAAGAAAACATATCTTCGTGGCTGCAGCAGCCATAATTTTATAGCTGTCAGTAGCTCACCAATATGTAATAGCTCTGTTCATTTGCCATACTGACACTGGCAAAATAGCTTAACGATCATGGTGATACTGGGAAAATAGCATGACAGCATCGAAGGCTCGCGAGGTGGCTACCCAAGCTTATATGTCTGCCTCTCATGTGGCTGTACTACCACAGCACAAAAAAAAAAAAGGGAAATAGAAGAAATGCGGCTATTCGATCTCCAAGACAGCCAAGTGCATGTGCAGAGTGGTCTGGAAGCATTGTGAGATATACTTGCCACGTTGTTTCGTAACTTGTTTATCCTGTGTATTGTGTTTGTTTCCTTATGTTGAAAAAAATGGCCTTATGATGAAAAATGGCCTTTATTTCTGCATTTTTGCTTGAAATATTGTTGGGTCCTCCTGTTTGCTTTTTTTTCTCCATGAGCTCTACAATGGATGGAAATGTTCCTGTAGCCATTCATAAGAGCTGTGTGAATATGATGATGAAGATGAAGTGCCCTTCTTTCAAGTGTACCAGAATGCGAAATCAGGTGCTCCAAGGTGCTCCGGAAGGTAAAATTATCTGTTCCATAGGGTTCCAATATACATAATTGCCTGCTGCAAAGTACTCCAAAATAAAATTGCAGCGGCTCCAAAATTTGCTCCAAAGCAGAAATCCCCAGTAACATCACTGAATTATGCAGGTGTTCTATGATAAAGGCGACTTGCAATATCTGTTGTGGCAATGCACAGCGGTGGTTCAAATTTGTGGCACCGTGCTGGGTCTTGCTAAATTCTTCGTACATACATGCGTGCAATGTTGCGAAATGAAAAATGTGGCCACTGTGAACTGAGGAGCTGTAATCCAGTTTCGTGCAGTGGTTGTCTGAAGCTTTCTTTGTTTCTTTGGCATGCTGCGGTTTTTGATGTCATATTTTCATCGTATTAAAAGGGAACTCTGGCAGTTCTTCCACCATATTCTGATATTCCATTTCATTCGTTGTTGTGTGTTATCATTGTTGTCCAATAGTAATGATAGCCCTGAAGCAGCCAAGGTCATTCAATTTGCACAGAAACTCACCAATAATTTAAAATAATCGAATGAACGATATGTTCAAACCGAAACCGAAATGTGTAGATGCTTCATGCAGGTGTATGCGATGACATCACAGCCTTCCCGCCATCAGAAATATCAAGCTGGTGCCGGAAAATTGAAAGTGGCGGTGTCATCCAACAATGTATTGAGCTCTTCTGAACTTGAAAGCGACGATTTGAGCACTGAAGTATCACCGTTTTGCTCAGGACAGCCCGCCTGCTCGGGTAGGCAGCGTTGCAGGCAATGACGTCAAAAACACAGGGTGGCTCGCATGGAAATCCGCTTAAAATTTTAAAAATGCATTTTATGTGAAAACTAAATGACTTGCAACCACCTGGCTTTGCATAAATTATTGCACTACCAAGGAGAAAATATACAGTTAAACCTGGATATAACGAATTTGAGAAATTCCCGGAAAACTTCGTTATAAAGAGGATTTTGTTATATGCAGGTTCGGCATGAAAATTCTAAAAATAAATGCTTAAGTAAGCAAAACGGTTACAGACTGCAGAGCTGACCCAAAACAATTATTTTGAGCGAGAAAACATTTACAGCTGAGAACACTTATGTGAGGACCGCTTATAGTACAGGACCGGCAATAATGCGGTTTTTTCTAACCCCCCCCCCCCTCCCGCATACCACTTAATGTGCAGCCTCCCTCACCCCCCTTTCCCGATATGAAGGACCGGTTATAATGCGGCTGCCCGGAAATCGCGGACAATCGAGGTAGGGAGCAGGCTTCACAAAGGAAGTGCGCCACCCGCAAAAAACCACGGCGAATCACCATGGAGGAGGAAGGAGGGCGGAACGAATTAACAATGAGCGGAGGGAAGAAAAAAAAAAGGCCGCGGCAGCAACGCGTCGCGTGTGTGCCCTCTGAGGATAGGATTTCCAAGGCGACGGAGAATGCTACTAGGGCCGTTTGTCAGCCACGAACACTACGCACGGAACGCGCGCCCATGTCCTCCAGTTTACCGCTGTTCGTCTCCAGTTCTTTTTTTTTTACCATTTCACGCGCGCTGCCCTTGAATCACCCCGCGATTTCCTGTGCACCCGATCCCTTGTGTTGTCAAGGGCAAACTTCCCTTGAGGCACGACACCCGTGACCCCGTGAGCTAGGCCTAACAAGCGCTCTCACCTACTGTCAGGTTAGCGAAGTGCAGACTCGCGCAACTCCAACCAAACAGTCGCGCTGCTAGCAGGTTGAAAAAAAAAAAAAGATAGTTTTTTTTTTCTTTCTCTCTTAAACCAGCGCGACTCGGTAACATGCAACTGGAAAAGGAGGGTGGCGGCTTGGCAGGCTAGGCCAGCTGCAGAAAGCGGCGGGAGCAGGTTTGAAGTGAGGGGGAAAGGACACGCCCGCGGCAGGATTATCGCGGGGTCGAGAGATGCAGGCCCTCCTCACGCACGCCCACGTGCACTCGCTCTCGCCTCGCAGTCGCCGTGTCTTTGAGCGCGCCGAGCGCGGCACCGCCGCTTCGCATTCCGTTGCGGCAGAGGAGGTGCTTCCGGTTGTTGCTCGCTCAAAAGTGACAAAATTTAGGGCAAAATCTCAGGCTGTCGGCGGAGAAAATTCGTTATTTCGAGGGGTTCTCCCGCTGCCACTTCGTTACATAGAGGTTTCAAATACATGCACTTCTATGGAGTAACGGCGGGGAATAGAAAAACTTCGTTATATCCAGAAATTCATTATATGGAGGTTCGTTATAAGCAGGTTTAACTGTAGTGAAATTTTCACTGAGATCAGCAGACAATGAAAAATCGCCGAAGTTGCCCTTTAAGTTGATAGCTAACGGTTCAGTGTTGCCCTCTCAATTTAGAAAATACCGAGGTTTTGCTAGCAAGCCCCGGTGGCAGAATGGGCTTCATAGCCTTGCTTATCTCTTATTATCACAGTGCATTGTGTCTGCATTCTATTGTTTTCATGCATGACATACAGCCTCTGTGATGAGGGCTTTGAAGGCACGCTATTACATCGTCGTCGCCAGATCTCCGGTTCAACATAAAACATTTTGTAAACGTTAAAGTGCTAGTTTTCGCACTGCTCTGTTATTTGCACATTGTTACAGCATTTCTGTGTGAAAATTTATCTTTTAGCGGCTACAGTTTCTATAAAAAAAGCCCGAATTTCGATTGAATGTAGTTTCCTTATGATCAAGAAAGGTGCATATTTTAATGACTTAATTAGGTTTAAGTGTATTACTTTTTGGGCTGGGTATGTTTGACCCATTTTCATGTAAATAGTTTGGCAGTGGCAATGTTCATTGCTAAAGCATTGCTGCTGGCAGTGCTGCCTAATTGTGTGCAAGGCAGCATGAATACTGTGCCAAAAACTTGTCACAGGGTCCATCCGAGTTGAAGCAGTCATCGCTCTTGGTGGTGGCTCATGCCCTCTGCCGCCGCTACCGAGCCGGCCTGGGCCTCGAGGGAGCCACGGAGGCTGTGACTCTGCTGGCTGACACCTTTTGTGAGTAGCTGCAGCCTTGCGTGATCCAATTAGGCAATGGGCCTGATAGCCTGTATTTTGTTCTATGTCTTGCTAGGTAATAGACTTGAGAGGCTCCGTTGGTTTATTAGGCCATAACCCAATCTGTCACTAATAAGTCCAAAAGGACTAGGTTATCAAATGCATGTTCTCCAACACTGATGCTTGTACCAGTGCACAAATAGACATATATACGGTTATGAACTGCACGTGGGCCTGCACATGACATTTTGCATTGGGCTTACAGAACATCTTTGTCATGCATGTAAGCAGGGTGCTTAATGTCATTGTTATAGGTGTGCTGCATCTCGGCTGTCACACCAACGGGCCAAGTTCACCCGTTGATGTGACTGTTATCTCTATAGGCTGGACCTGTCGGGAGTGTGCATTTGGTGCACACGTCACAGCTGGCTAATGTGCACCTTTAATAGTTTCAGTCAGCATCTTGACTGTGAAAAAGGGTAAAGGTGCATGACCTCATGTGCACTGCGATGAGGTTATGCTGGAACAATTGCTGTTTTAAGCGTCTGGAGATCCTAGAAAGGTAGCGACAATCAGAATTTGCACTGAAGTGCCAAGCCAACCACTAAAGCAACACAGCTAACTGGCCTAGTTGGAAACGATCTATGCTTAGGAAGCACGAAACACACTGGGACAAAGCAGAGAAATACACATGACAAGCGCATTCTAACAACTGGGATTGTCAGAAAGCGCTTGTCCTGTGCGTTTCTCTGCTTTATCCCAGTGTTTTTCACGCTTCACAAGCATGAATCACTCACTGAAGACTGTGCGGTTTTTTACTTCCCTAGCAAAAATTCCCAATAGAGAAACCAATAGCCTATCAGATTATTGACACCTATAGGCCTATTAGTCTATTGGTTCTGTATTCACCTATTGGAGCTACTGTATTGGTGTATTGGCTCTGTATTTGCCTATTGGAGCTATATTGGTGTATCGGCTCTGTATATTGTAGGCACTGATTCGGACTTCGTCTTCATCACCTGTACATCACCTGTAGTGCGACAGAGGGCGCGCTGGTGGCCACCCGAGTTATTCTCGATAGACAAGGAATGCTCATTCGCCCAAACATTGAAACACCTAGCTGAACACTGCAAAAGGTGCGGGTGCATCCCAGAATTCGTGCGTACCACATTCCTTAAGCGCTCAGGAGACCGTTATGAAAGGGAAATAGTTGAAGCGTACCACATTCTTAAGTTTGCGGACAAGTGTGTCAGCGTGCCCTCTGTCGCACTTACTGAGAAGGAAGTAGCTTTTTTGGAAGGTTATGTGTAGTGTCTTTTTATAATCTTAGTGTTTTTCTAGTATTTTTAGCTTTTAGTTTTTAATGGTTTTATCTTGACGAGGCTTTTCGCTCTCCTTCCATTGTTTCTCATTGTTGCTCATCTTGTTCTTCACACTTCATTTGTTTCTTGTTTTTGACGCTGCGCTTTGCCGTTTAAGCATTGTTATTATTTTTTATTGTTTGGTTTTAATTTTGTTTTTTGATGCAGCTTCTTTGCTGTTTAAGAAATTTTAGCGGTTTATTTGTCCTTTTTTTCGACAATTCAGGATTGTTCGTACGTGATAGTTTTATTATCCATTACAAAACATGTGATTGTGAAATGTGGTTGCGCGAGGTTCTGGCTGTCTCCCTCGCCTTCTGTGGCATTGCTACTTGTATATGCCCGGGCACATGGGCATGATGCGGAGATTATAGGGGTGGTGTGGCGGTTTGTTTTCAGAAGGTTCTATCTTGACAGAGATTATCTTTGGTGGCTGTGTGCATAAATTTGATGTTGGCAAATGAGTTCTGCGGAAACTCGCAAGGTGGAGTAACGTCTATGAAAGGGAAAATTAGCATCCACCCGTTTTGTAGCACAAGGCTACAAGGAAATCCATACAGATTTCTCAGAAATGAAAGTTTCCTAGTTGCCGAAAAATTCATCCTCCGGGACCAACGCCTAACTGGGGCGCTCGCTCTGCCAATTGAGCTAACCAGGAGGCTAGCGATTGACAGCACGAGGGCGAATCCATCGGCAACTCAAAGCAATTGGGCGTTGGTCCTGGGTTCGAACCCCGGACCAGGAAGAATTTTTCGGCAACTAGGAAGCTTTCATTTCTGAGAAATCCATATGGATTTCCTTGTAGCCTTGTGCTACAAAACGGGTGGATGCTAATTTTCCCTTTCAAATTCGATGTTGCTTCAATAAACGTTAGTTGAAAGTTGTGCGCCAGTCCTGTGTGTAGCTATGCAGAACTTGTTGCTGGGCGAGTTGGTTGAGATTCTGAGAACACATGGTAGCGCAACAAACCGAAAAAAAGACTTAGGAAGAAGGGGAGAAGAAACAACAGGTCGAGCGCTAAACGGGCCTCCTTCTTTGTGTGTCGTTTTTTTAGCGCTCCGTTTTTTCCTTTTGAAGCATGAACCAACTTGCCCAACGACAAGTTCTACTAAGCCACATAACTGGCAACGTCGAGGTCTTCTTCATCGGTCACAACCTGTAGCATGGCTTCAAGCATCATTGCTGGGCTCTGTCCATAGACAAGTTTGTATGGTGCCACACGCATCATTTCTTGCACGTTCGTGTTGTATGTGAAAGTCACATACGGAAGTATGGCATCCCACATCTTGTGCACGATGTCGACATACATGGCCAGCATGTCGGCGATGGTCTTATTTTGATGCTCGGCAAGACCGTTCATCTGTGGGTGGTAGGCAGTGGTTCAGGAGTGGCTTGTCTGACTGTACCTCAAGATCGCCTGAGTTAAGTCAGCCGTAAATGCCGTACCTCTGTCGGTGATGACCTCTGGGGCTCCATGACGCAGGATGATGAAAAACTTGGCCACCTCAGAGGCACTGCCTTTAGGCAGGTCCCTTGTTTCAGTGTAGTGGCTGAGGCAGTCAGTCGCTATGACTGTCCATTTATTGCTGGAGGTCGAAGCTGGGAATGGCCCCAGTGAGCCCATATCGATTTGCTGGAAAGGTTGTTCAACAGGCTGCAGAAGTCCGGCTAGCCTAATCTGCGGTGCCTTTCGTTGTTGACGCTTGCTTGCAGAAGGGAGCGCTAAAAATTTCGGAGAATAAGCTCAGTTGCAAGTGAGCGTCTTTCCTGTCGACACTTACCCCTCTGAAATTTTTAGCACTCTCTTCCGCAAGTATGACTTACTAACTAGCCCAATACTTCACTGTACCGTTGTTGACAGTTGCAACATGTGCTTACATAGTGGGTTTTTCTTGTAGTACGCAGCTAGTAGAATTCACCCACGATTTGGCTTTAGCAATAGACGAAAGACGGGTAATCAATTGCGTCTTCCTCGACTTTTGTAAAGTGTTTGACGTTGTGACACATGACCTACTTATTAGCAAACTACATGCCTATAAATTGTACAAAAAAGTAATTGCATGGATATCGGAATACCTTTCTCATAGACAACAGTCTGTAGTTCTCAACGGTATCTCCTCTGAAATTGCTGCAGTGACCTCTGGAGTACCTCAAGGCTCTATCTTGGGGTCTCTCTTATTTTTATTGTATATAAATGATATCACTATATTGGCATTACGTCGTCTTTCAGGATGTTTGCAGACGACTGTGTGGTGTATGGAGTTATTGATAGCGATTCTGATTGTCATGCCCTTCAGAGTGATTTAGAGCCCCACCACGGTGGTCTAGTGGCTATGGTACTCGGCTGCTGATCCGAGGGTCGCGGGATCGAATATCGGCCGCGGTGGCTGCATTTCGATGGAGGCGAAATGTTGAGGCCTGTGTGCTGTGCGATGTCAGTGCACGTTAAAGAACCCCAAGTGGTCGAAATTTCTAAAGCCCTCCACTACGGCGTCCCTCATAATCAGAACTGGTTTTGGGACGGTAAACCCCACAAAACAACAAGAGTTATTTAGATAGTTTCAACCTGGTGCATGAAATGGGAAATGTCATTAAATGTTTCAAAGTGTTTAAACATCACCTTTACAAGGAAACACGTATATGAGGCATATGAGTACAAATTAAAAAACGTTACTTTACACAAGGTTAGAGAATGCAAATACTTAGGTGTTTTACTTACCTCGGATTTAAGATGGAACAGGCATGTGCAGGAGATAAGGAAAAAGGCAGCACGCAAATTGGGCTTCCTACGATGAACTTTTGGGCAATTACCTAGTCATTTGAAGGAATGACTGTATTTCACTCGCGTACGTTCAATACTTGAGTATGCGTGTATCAGCTGGGATCTCCATACTCATCAGTTAGTTGACCTGCTAGAAAAAATTCAGGTTAAGGCTGTATGATTTGTCTTGGGAAATTACGACAGCAGCCTCAGTATCACTGAAAGTAAGCGCGCACTTCAGTGGCAGGATCTAAAAGACAGAAGAAAGGCCCTGAGGCTCAAATTCTTTCACAGCGTTTATTATTCAAAAACAGGCATAGACAGAAACAAATACATCTCATTGCCATCATATATTTCACGTAGAAGGGACCATGCCTTGAAAGTTAGCAAATTATCTTTTAAGGGTGACACTTTGCGTTATTCATTTTTTTGTAGGACGACGAGCGAGTGGAATTCTCTTCCGTCAAACATTGTTGAAATACAAAGTAATGATTACTTTTACCGTGCTTTGTGTGCAGAAATGAATGACTGATGATTTAGTGATGTATATACACCCCTGCTTTATGCCTGCAAAAAAAAAAAAAAAAGGGTGATGCAGGTACCCATTAAATAAATAAATAAATAAATAAATAAATAAATAAATAAATAAACAAACGTTGGCAGTGAGGTGAGGCCAGTAATACTTCTTTGGTATCCTGGCGAGTATGTGGGAAAAACCGAAGTAACCAGCTGTCGGGTCGTCGTGGAAACCTTGCAGAACCTCCAGATGTATCGCTGAAGGCACCACATGGAGGTGTTCGGCTCAGAGTGTTGAGATGTTCTTCACGAGAATGTCATTTCACAGAAAAAAAACGAAGCCAGTCCTCGTCCCAATACCTTGGCACAGCGATGGTCTTGCCTTCCAGGTAGTCTATGAGGCTCTTGAGCTCTCGGTCAGCTCATTGTCTTCGAAGTGCTTGACGAAGTGCCTGTAATAAGCGCAGAGCCCAAGAAATCTGCGTACTGCCTTTTTGTTGGAGTGTGGAGGAATGTTGGCAATTGCAGCTGTTTTCTGCAGATCAGGGCATGCTCCAGACTTGCTAATAACATGGCCCAGAAACAAGAGCTCCTCGTATGCCAAGTGGCACTTTTCTGGCTTCAAGGTAAGCCCAGGGGCCTTGATTGCTTGAAGAACAGCTTCTGGGTGCCGGAGTGTTCATCGGAGCTTGAGCCAAATAATGTCGTCCAAGTAAATTAGGCAAGTCTGCCACTTCAAGCCTGCCAGTACTGTATCCATAACGCGTTGGGATGTCGCAGGTACTGGTCAAAGACCAAAGGGCATGACTTGAAACTTGAACAGGCCCTCTGCTGTTACGAAAAGTCTTCTGTCTGTGTCTCTTGTCGACTTCAATTTGCCAGTAGCTGGTCTTGAGGTTCATCAACGAAAAAAATTTAGCGTTGTAGAGTCGATCCAAGGCATCGTCTACCCGTGGGGGAGGATACACATCTTTCTTTGCGATCTTGTTCAGGCAATGATAATCGATGCAGAAATGTAGAGATCCATTCTTCTTCCCGACTAACACCCCCAGAGACATCCACGGACTCTTAGATGGCTGGATGATTTCGTGGAAGGGGATGCACGTCTTTCTTCGTGATTTTGTTCTGGCCATGATAATCGACACAAAAACGTAGGGTTCCATCCTTCTTCTTCACTAACACCATGAGTGATGCCCACGGGCTCGTAGACAGCTGAATGATGTCGTCACGCAGCATTCTGTCGACTTGTTGCTTGATGGCCTCGCGTTCCCGTGCTAAAACTATGTAGTGGGCTCTGACGGAGATGACGCACATATTCGTCAGATATGATGCGATGTTTGGCGAGAGGGGTCTGACAAAGCCTCGATGATGATGAGAAACAGTCCCTGTGCTGCTGGGGCAGGGCTCGTCTTGTTGTCGCCTGGAAAGACCTTGATTTCGAAGGCTGGTTCAAACATTGCGGTGGTCATTGTAGGTCCCCGAGAACATGTCAGTGCGAAGGTATCCAAAAATTCATCTATGTGCATGACTGTCGTACCCTTATTCACGCGCCTGTACTCATTGCTAAAGTTTGTCATCGTTACCTCGTTTTGCTATTATGCAGTTTCGCTATCGCTCCTGCGACGCACATCTTCTGGCTTAGGAGCAAGTGCTGGTCGCCCTCAATGACGCCTTGTAGGTTGGTAGGTGCTTTGGTGCTGACAGGAATGATGGCACTGGACAGCGGCAGAACAGTAACTTGCTCTTCTGTCACATTTAAGGCATGGCAACTGACATTGCTATGTGGCGCTGTTGTGTTATCCTTGGAGAGAGTTATTGACCTTGATGTATAGGTCGATAAGTCTGCTGTGTTGGTCCAGGCATTCCATGCCTAGGATAATGTCCCTCGAACACTGCTGTATGAACACTAAGCTCGCTGAATAGGTCCGACTGTGAATCTTGACTCTCGCCTTGCAAGTTCCAATCGGTATTATAAGGTTTGCCTTGCTGTTCGGATATCTGGTCCTTCCCAAGTGTCACGTATGATGAGAGATCTCGGGAGCGTTTGCTCTGATGGATTGAGGCACGCTGGAACGATGACGTTGATGGAATGAACGTTACTCTGTACATGTCAAAAATGAGTTAAACACCCCGAGACCTGAGAGAAAAAAAAATACATTCACACAAAAAAGGACAACTCATCTAAAACTAATAGAACAACCTAATCTGCCCGCAACGCTAAACGTTCCTTCACATTAGGCGTATTCATAATGGGAGTTTGTCCACCATAGGTCTCGCACTCTCGTACATGGTAGCTTCCTGAGTAGAACGCCGTTACTTTGCAGTGCAGGTTCGACGACCGAGTCCCCTCGGTAGTGTTGCGTCCAAGCTGCCGGTGTCGACGAACTGTACTTATAGTAGCCGTCGCTCAGGTAGAGCCTAGTTAACTCGTCAGTCTCCGCTGCCTGCTCTCCTGGCCGACGTGGCAGTCACTGGTTCCATGTTAGGCCCAGTTACAGCCTCGTCCTCTTCATCCAAGTTGTGCGCAGCCTTCAAGGTGACTTCGCTCTCTGCTGTTGACTACTCTGCTGGTCGTCCTGTCCTGACGTCAGAGGTGGATCATATCGGGTGCACCAGGAACCGCTGCAGTTCAGCCGCTGCCTCTACGAGGGATCTTGCTCGACCGCAAGCCTGGTCAACGGCCACTCCGGTGCCTCGCGCCCACAGCCTCTTGTCACCAGTCAGTAGCTGGCTGGACAACCTTCGTTGACCGGTGCCACACAGAGAATGCCAGCTCAGTGTCCTTCATCTTCGATCGCAGCTCGGGTCGTGCACGACGAGCCCGCTATCCACCAATTACGTCCACGGACGTGTTCGTGACGCGTGCTTTCTCGCGCTTCATGCCTCATCGCTCCTTTTCACTATGTGGCCCGTGCCTCAGGCCCGTTATGACACCAAGCATGCTTTACTTTCCTTAACTTGGTGCCGAAAAGACCACTGATAACAAAGTAGTCGGCTCCTGTGTCGACTAAGTCGCTGACGCTGTGGCCGTCGATAATTACCTACGTCGAGGTCGATGCTTCATCATCTGGCATTGTGGTTAGGTCAGGGTGTTGGATCACACTGCGTCAGCTTTCTCCGCTGCTGCTATGTTGCATTGGCAAATCTTTCGCTGAGTGTTGTCGTTGTGGCGAGTGGCGGCCCCAAAAGGCATCCGACTTAGAAGGAGAGGAAGAAGACGTGTAGTTGCGTGTGGTGGCACCACTCGTGAAGGCGCGAGACCCGCGAAGTGCGAGAGGGTGAGACAGGCCAGCCAGCTTGCAGCGAAGACGTGCTGTTCTCGGGGAGCGACCGTCGCGGCTACCGACCCGTGCGGCTCCTCACTGGTCGGGCAACCACTAGCGGAGCCTGTGCTTGTGGCCACAGGCTAGGCCATGCAGCGAACTGGCGACTGTTTGGTCCGCTGGTCGCAGCCGTCCACGTGGTCTCGCCTAACATCCAGGACGAGGCCCACCTGGCCCATCGACGGAGACCGATTTGGCGCTACAGCCACGGCGGCATCGTAGCTCTCCCGCACCGACGTCGCACAATCATACCAGGGAACACCGTGAGTGGTGCGCGTGCACACGTGAATGTAGTGCGGGCGATCGGGGACGGGAAATAACTGTTTGTACGCCACGAACAGTTTAGCCTTGAAGGTTCCGATCAAGTACTTGCTTATTTGGGTCACCGTGTTATTATAATTGTTTTGTCCTTGTATATGCCTCGTCCCCGTCTGTTTGAGTTCCTGGGCCCACGAACCTCTTACATTGGCGAGCCTGCCAGGATTGGCTTTTAACATCTAAAGCCAACGCTCAGACACAGGGGTGAGACATGGACTTGGGCAACTTGATCAGCATAAGCAGAGAGCTAGACTTGGAGGATGCGGAGCTGAGAGCATGGGTGGAGCAAGAACGCGTAAGGCTGCGCGATGAGCGAACAGAGGAGCGGAATGCAATCAAGAAGGAAATGGCCATGAAACTACAATTTGTTGAACAAGAGCGCGAGGCGGTACGCGAAAAAGCGGTGCAGCAACAAATCTGCTCGTACAGGAGCAAAAGATTCTTGAACTGAAGCTCCGGCTGCAAGAAAATGCTGCTCATAGCCCAGCTGCTAGCAGTAGGAATGCATCCGCTGCTTCAAACGTTTGCAGCCCCCATAAGCTAATACCACCATTTAATGACGAGAGAGATGATTTAGACGCATACCTGCAATGCTTCGAACGCGTCGCCATCTGCCAAGAATGGCCACGAGAGAAGTGGGCGCTCTCATTAAGTCTGTGCATGACGGAGGAGGCCTTAACTGTCATTGGGCACGTGGATCCATCGGCCGCCTTAGACTACGAGACCCTCAAGTGGGCACCCCTGCAGCGGTTCCTATACACGGCGGAAGGGTACTGGGATAAATTCCATGGTGGGGGGCAAGACCTGAAGATAGGGAAACCGCTAAACAATACGCTTCAAGGCTCGTGGGTTATTTCGACCATTGGCTGGAGCTTTCAGATCTTTTGGGAAATTACGACAGCAGCCTCAGTATCACTGAAAGTAAGCGCACACTTCAGTGGCAGGATCTAAAAGACAGAAGAAAGGCCCTGAGGCTCAAATTCTTTCACAGCGTTTATTATTCAAAAACAGGCATAGACAGAAACAAATACATCTCATTGCCATCATATATTTCACGTAGAAGGGACCATGCCTTGAAAGTTAGCAAATTATCTTTTAAGGGTGACACTTTGCGTTATTCATTTTTTTGTAGGACCACGAGCGAGTGGAATTCTCTTCCGTCAAACATTGTTGAAATACAAAGTAATGATTACTTTTACCGCGCTTTGTGTGCAGAAATGAATGACTGATGATTTAGTGATGTATATACACCCCTGCTTTATGCCTGCAAAAAAAAAAAAAAAAAGGGGTGATGCAGGTACCCATTAAATAAATAAATAAATAAATAAATAAATAAATAAACAAACGTTGGCAGTGAGGTGAGGCCAGTAATACTTCTTTGGTATCCTGGCGAGTATGTGGGAAAAACCGAAGTAACCAGCTGTCGGGTCGTCGTGGAAACCTTGCAGAACCTCCAGACGTATCGCTGAAGGCACCACGTGGAGGTGTTCGGCTCAGAGTGTTGAGATGTTCTTCACGAGAATGTCATTTCACAGAAAAAAACGAAGCCAGTCCTCGTCCCAATACCTTTGGCACAGCGATGGTCTTGCCTTCCAGGTAGTCTATGAGGCTCTTGAGCTCTCGGTCAGCTCATTGTCTTCGAAGTGCTTGACGAAGTGCCTGTAATAAGCGCAGAGCCCAAGAAATCTGCGTACTGCCTTTTTGTTGGAGTGTGGAGGAATGTTGGCAATTGCAGCTGTTTTCTGCAGATCAGGGCATGCTCCAGACTTGCTAATAACATGGCCCAGAAACAAGAGCTCCTCGTATGCCAAGTGGCACTTTTCTGGCTTCAAGGTAAGCCCGGGGTCCTTGATTGCTTGAAGAACAGCTTCTGGGTGCCGGAGTGTTCATCGGAGCTTGAGCCAAATAATGTCGTCCAAATAAATTAGGCAACTCTGCCACTTCAAGCCTGCCAGTACTGTATCCATAACGCGTTGGGGTGTCGCAGGCACTGATCAAAGACCAAAGGGTATGACTTGAAACTTGAACAGGCCCTCTGCTGTTACGAAAAGTCTTCTGTCTGTGTCTCTTGTCGACTTCAATTTGCCAGTAGCTGGTCTTGAGGTTCATCAACGAAAAATATTTAGCGTTGTAGAGTCGATCCAAGGCATCGTCTACCCGTGGGGGAGGATACACATCTTTCTTTGCGATCTTGTTCAGGCAATGATAATCGATGCAGAAATGTAGAGATCCATTCTTCTTCCCGACTAACACCCCCAGAGACATCCACGGACTCTTAGATGGCTGGATGATTTCGTGGAAGGGGATGCACGTCTTTCTTCGTGATTTTGTTCTGGCCATGATAATCGACACAAAACGTAGGGTTCCATCCTTCTTCTTCACTAACACCATGAGTGATGCCCACGGGCTCGTAGACAGCTGAATGATGTCACGCAGCATTCTGTCGACTTGTTGCTTGATGGCCTCGCGTTCCCGTGCTAAAACTATGTATGGGCTCTGACGGAGATGACGCACATATTCGTCAGATATGATGCGATGTTTGGTGAGAGGGGTCTGACAAAGCCTCGATGATGATGAGAAACAGTCCCTGTGCTGCTGGGCCAGGGCTCGTCTTGTTGTCGCCTGGAAAGACCTTGATTTCGAAGGCTGGTTCAAACATTGCGGTGGTCATTGTAGGTCCCCGAGAACATGTCAGTGCGAAGGCATTGTGGGTATCCAAAAATTCATCTATGTGCATGACTGTCGTACCCTTATTCACGCGCCTGTACTCATTGCTAAAGTTTGTCATCGTTACCTCGTTTTGCTATTATGCAGTTTCGCTATCGCTCCTGCGACGCACATCTTCTGGCTTAGGAGCAAGTGCTGGTCGCCCTCAATGACGCCTTGTAGGTTGGTAGGTGCTTTGGTGCTGACAGGAATGATGACGCTGGACAGCGGCAGAACAGTAACTTGCTCTTCTGTCACATTTAAGGCATGGCAACTGACATTGCTATGTGGCGCTGTTGTGTTATCCTTGGAGAGAGTTATTGACCTTGATCTATAGGTCGATAAGTCTGCTGTGTTGGTCCAGGCATTCCATGCCTAGGATAATGTCCCTCGAACACTGCTGTATGAACACTAAGCTCGCTGAATAGGTCCGACTGTGAATCTTGACTCTCGCCTTGCAAGTTCCAATCGGTATTATAAGGTTTGCCTTGCTGTTCGGATATCTGGTCCTTCCCAAGTGTCACGTATGATGAGAGATCTCGGGAGCGTTTGCTCTGATGGATTGAGGCACGCTGGAACGATGACGTTGATGGAATGAACGTTACTCTGTACATGTCAAAAATGAGTTAAACACCCCGAGACCTGAGAGAAAAAAAAATACATTCACACAAAAAAGGACAACTCATCTAAAACTAATAGAACAACCTAATCTGCCCGCGACGCTAAACGTTCCTTCACATTAGGCGTATTCCTAATGGGAGTTTGTCCACCATAGGTCTCGCACTCTCGTACATGGTAGCTTCCTGAGTAGAACGCCGTTACTTTGCAGTGCAGGTTCGACGACCGAGTCCCCTCGGTAGTGTTGCGTCCAAGCTGCCGGTGTCGACGAACTGTACTTATAGTAGCCGTCGCTCAGGTAGAGCCTAGTTAACTCGTCAGTCTCCGCTGCCTGCTCTCCTGGCCGACGTGGCAGTTACTGGTTCCATGTTAGGCCCAGTTACAGCCTCGTCCTCTTCATCCAAGTTGTGCGCAGCCTTCAAGGTGACTTCGCTCTCTGCTGTTGACTACTCTGCTGGTCGTCCTGTCCTGACGTCAGAGGTGGATCATATCGGGTGCACCAGGAACCGCTGCAGTTCAGCCGCTGCCTCTACGAGGGATCTTGCTCGACCGCAAGCCTGGTCAACGGCCACTCCGGTGCCTCGCGCCCACAGCCTCTTGTCACCAGTCAGTAGCTGGCTGGACAACCTTCGTTGACCGGTGCCACACAGAGAATGCCAGCTCAGTGTCCTTCATCTTCGATCGCAGCTCGGGTCGTGCACGACGAGCCCGCTATCCACCAATTACGTCCACGGACGTGTTCGTGACACGTGCTTTCTCGCGCTTCATGCCTCATCGCTCCTTTTCACTATGTGGCCCGTGCCTCGGGCCCGTTATGACACCAAGCATGCTTTACTTTCCTTAACTTGGTGCCGAAAAGACCACTGATAACAAAGTAGTCGGCTCCTGTGTCGACTAAGTCGCTGACGCTGTGGCCGTCGATAATTACCTACGTCGAGGTCGATGCTTCATCATCTGGCATTGTGGTTAGGTCAGGGTGTTGGATCACACTGCGTCAGCTTTCTCCGCTGCTGCTATGTTGCATTGGCAAATCTTTCGCTGAGTGCTTGTCGTGTGGCGAGTGGCGGCCCCAAAAGGCATCTGACTTAGAAGGAGAGGAAGAAGACGTGTAGTTGCGTGCGGTGGCACCACTCGTGAAGGCGCGAGACCCGCGAAGTGCGAGAGGGTGAGACAGTCCAGCCAGCTAGCAGCGAAGACGTGCTGTTCTCGGGGAGCGACCGTCGCGGCTACCGACCTGTGCGGCTCCTCACTGGTCGGGCAACCACTAGCGGAGCCTGTGCTTGTGGCCACAGGCTAGGCCGTGCAGCGAACTGGCGACTGTTTGGTCCGCTGGTCGCAGCCGTCCACGTGGTCTTGCCTAACATCCAGGACGAGGCCCACCCGGCCCATCGACGGAGACCGATTTGGCACTACAGCCGCGGCGGCATTGTAGCTCTCCCGCACCGACGTCGCACAATCATACCAGGGAACACCGTGAGTGGTGCGCGTGCACACATGAATGTAGTGCGGGCGATCGGGGACGGGAAATAACTGTTTGTACGCCATGAACAGTTTCGCCTTGAAGGACGCGATCAAGTACTTGCTTATTTGGGTCACCATGTTATTATTATTGTTTTGTCCTTGTGTATGCCTCGTCCCCATCTGTGTGAGTTCCTGGGCCCACGAACCTCTTACAGTCGTGAAGGTTCTGGCCAGGCTGTGAGCTGAGGCTACCTCGGGAGGATTCACGCATCGCGGTCGGCGGTGGCGGTAGAAGATCTTCAGCATCGCGTTGTACAGTAACTGCACCTTCATCCGTTGCTGCCTTTAGTTTCCCAGATAGGAGCTGGGAGATTGACCCCGGGTTGGGCAGCGTACTGACAGCGATCCGGTGAGATGCAGTGGCCGGGTTAAGGTGAACGGGATGTCTGTCATCGGGATGTCTGCCCTCCGGCAATGTAATTAGCGATGTTGTGAAGTTGTTTACCTGGCCGCGGAGGTGGCACATCCACGCCGCAGCCATGCAGCCCCATCTCACGGTATTGGCAATAGCGGTAGGTGTGGCGTGCCTTGTGCATTGGTAGCATAATGGGTGGTGGTTGCGGGTGCGCCAAACGTCAGTCTTTCTTGGTCAGTAGCGCTGTTACGACGTCTGTGGTGGTGGTGGCGGCGTCTGGCGTCGGTATTGCAATGGTACGGCGTCACGGCACGGGGACGGCATAGGTTATTGCCTCTGGCTGAGGCTGTGGTGGCTCAGGAAGTCTTAGTGCCTGCTGGATTTCAGCGTGTACATTTGCGAGAGAATCCACTGGAGTTTGGGAGTACGAGAACATTCGATGGAGCTCTTCATGCAAGACAGTCCTTGTTTCAGCGTAGTGTGGCATTGAATGGCAGTTGTATTCACGGTTGCGCAGAATTCACATTTGCGCCTCAGAAAGAAATTCTTGGACTGTTTTCATGGGTTCCTTATCAGCCCAGCAGAGGTACGGGGTTTCTTGCATTCATATTTTGCTAGTGCGGAATAACAAACACGGACATGGGCAGACACAAATAGACTGGACGGGCGCTAGGAGGTACTGGGATCAGTACCCAGCGCCTGGTCATGACGACGAAGGATGCAGCAGAACTCGAGACAACATCAGGCGAACAGTTTGTTGGGTAATTGGGTGAGCTTGTGCCGAGCAAAACAAAGCAAATCACACTGGATCGGTCGACAGAAAAACTGACTAGTGGCAAAATGTGTCGGCTTTTATACACACATCATAGCGTGTTCTGGTATTATTGCTGAGATTCGAGAAGGCGCTCAAATCTGCATGTCGGACATGCAAAGTTTCTACAATGGCCGACACGGTTCCCGAAGCGACTTGCAAGATAAGCGCGGCCTGCGCTACTCGTCACAGGAAGGTGATAACGGCACTCCCTGTAAAGAGACCAAACAAGCGTCAATGTGTCAATGTGTCAATGTGATTTTATTGTGTGTCGCTGTAAATAAGAGCCCACATGTGCGTGTTTCATCAATAACGGAGCATGATTTCTCCATGATGCCTGGGTGTTGTGTGGTCGCAGCGCACTGGTTATGCACACCCTTTAGCCTACCTTCATCTCTGCCTGAGAGCTGTGTTCAAACTAAACGGTCACTAGGTGTGAGGCATGAATTGTGCTGGCAGTCCACCAGAGCACAATGAATGCTCAAAGGGTCGTATTCACTGCAATCAGTTTTCCTATCCTTCAAACAGCATTACACTCCATTTCAGGTTTCCAGTTGTTGGAACGTATGCCACTGTGGGGAACTGTAATAACTGAAAGTTCTCAACGGCATAAAAGTGATCCTCTATAATAAGTATTGTGCTGTAAGAGTCGGTTAGGGTGT
Organism: Hyalomma asiaticum; assembly: GCA_013339685.2. Classification (NCBI taxonomy): domain Eukaryota; kingdom Metazoa; phylum Arthropoda; class Arachnida; order Ixodida; family Ixodidae; genus Hyalomma; species Hyalomma asiaticum. Next base: position 13,155,654 of record CM023482.1, read on the forward strand.
AGTGGGACGACTCCCGTTGAGCTGGGTTCAAATCCGTACAAGCATGGAGCTTTTTTCTTCCACTATTTATTTATTTATTTACAATACCTACAGTGCCCACGTGGGGCATTAGTGTAGGGGGGAGATAATTACATTGAAGATACATATACAAAAAAGTAATACATTTCAGAAAAATGCAGAATGGCGACAAATCACCAACACTGCGGTGTACATAAAAGAAATAGAGCTACATAATAAAGCAACGAAGGGTGACACGTAATTAACATTGGCGTGTTTGAAAATAAAACACCAAAATATGTGTATATACATATAATGAATACAAGTACACAATTACATACACATATACACACACGCCACCATTTCCGGCCATATAGTCGCCACCATTTCCGGCCATTTTAACAAGCACATATCACAGTTCACGTTGTAAAAAAAAGGCCTGGGACGATTCGAACCCACTTCAATTTGAGTGCTGCCTACAGCCCTGACAGACCCTCACCACTTGTTTGGGCATGTTGCACTCTCAGGCACGGCTGTGCCTTTGGGTCTCATAGCTTGGTTGGGTGCTTCATGTTCTTAGCCACAACTCTGATCTGCAATAGGGGTCTTTCAAGACATTATAGGTTGCCAGCCACCAGCTCTGACTTCGTCAAAGAGGACGAGGAAAAAGATGACGATGATGCAGAAGACAAGGAAGAAGAAGGGAGTGACAACCAAGACAAATAGAAAGTAGGTAATGACAATAAAGAAGAGCAGGAAGCAGGAAAAGCAGGCAGTGGATGAGGAAGAAGCAAAGTAAGACTGCTAAGAAAGAATGACAGAGCATGCCGCAAAATCTGATACCACCGCTGTGCCACATCCATTGCGCAGGGCTGGGGAGTTTTTCTTGTTATGGCATCATGCCGCAGCTTCTCGTCGTCTTCCTCTTTTCTCCACTCTTGAACATGAGACTGCTCAGTCACTGCTGCACTCTCATTGCTTTCTTTGTCAGGACAACATGTGCAACTATCGTGTACTTCTCGCGTCCTGCAAGTGCCAAAAATGTAGGGGATGACACATTTTCTTTGTTTTATTCCATTTTTTTTTTTCAGATACAGTAAACTCCTCTCAATACAAACCCTGATAAGACAAATTCTTGGGTATAGCAAACAATGTGGGAACATTTGGTTGATTTTCCATGGACTCAATGTAAAAGAAGTCTGCTTAATAAGAATGAAACCTGATGCTTTGGGGTTAAGACGAACTTCTGTAGTGACCATCAACAATGACCCTTTTCTTAGCTTTTCCCTTCTTACAGCTGGATGGGGGAGCCAGCTAATTCTGGTCATGGTAGAGAATTGTGTCGGGGCAGCATGATAAGTTCCTGATAAATAAGGGCCCTAGTTTTCCATGGAAAATCGTGGAATTCATATTTTTTCTTGGAAATAATAAAAAAACATTAAAAGCCCCGCTTGTGGTAACCACGGAGGAATGGTTTTTCTCCCACTCACTGGCACAGGTTTCGCGCATGCACAGGAGAGTTGAAGAAGCTATCTTCCTTGTGTAAAATACCAGCGTCCCGGGCTCCCAAGTTGAACATCCGCCGTTCCCGTCAAAAGAGCGGAGCTGCCGATGCGTTCTTCTTCGGCCGTAGCCATGCAGACAACCCCCTTGCTCAGCGCTGCTGTGCCTTTTTCAAATTCATGGCAGTGAATAAATGTCCTTACAAGTGATGTTGTTGAGTCATTGGTAGTCCACACAAAACCGTACAGAATCGTCCTTCGCAACAAGAACAACAGGAGATGCCCAGGGGCTGTTTGTCGAATAACATAGCGTCAAAGCATGTCGTCGACTTGCTCGTTGATTACTGGACGTTCTGCGGAAGATGCATGGTATGGACGTTCCCACAATGGCGATTGGGCATCAGTGTCGATGCATTGTGTAACAGTGGACGTGCGGCAGAGAGAAGTTTGTACGACATCGAAAGAAGGATGAAATTCTTCTGGCAGGCACAGAAGCTGGGAACACTGGACCGGCGTAAGGTTTTCAGCAATGGAAGAACCAAATGAATTAGTGTGTGACGAATCAGATGCGGAGAAAGCACAGAATGCACTGGGACATGAGTGTGTTGATAGCTTGTGCGTCTTTGAGGGGTTTCACTCTGCCAAGACATTATCCTCGTATCAACGCAACTATGTACGGGGCTGGGTTGGTTACGATGACAGCGGTGCTGCCCCAGAAAGTTGTATGGTCACAAAAGGCACCGGCAAGCCTTTCATAGTGCAGGCATGGTCAGATGGCGAAAGGAGTGCGACGGTGTCGGCGAGAGCGACGCAGTAGACTGACACAGCCGTTAACGAGTTCGGAAGCACTCTGGTATCTTCTCGGATGAGTAGCTTGTTCAAAGCCAATGATTCGCTTGCTGGCGTGAAATCTGAGAATGGTGAGAGTTCTGTTTCGCCTGGTGGGCAATAAGTTATAACGTCCCATCCCAGGATGATGTCATGACAGCATGCAGAAATTATGATGAATTCGATGGCATACATGGTGTCCTGAATGACGACACAGGCAGTGCATACCACTGTAGGACAAATAGTTTGGATGCTAGCTGTATGGAGGGACAGCCAAGAAAGTGGTGTCATCACTTCTCCTACTAAATGGCCAAGTTTTGCGTGCATAACTGAAACAACGCCTCCACAAGGGCAGACGTGCTAACACCGTTGACGAACATGTCTATTACATTCGATGGGCTTTGCTGAGGGCTTGCACGGTTCGATACCATTGCAGCCCTTGCCTCGTGGACTGCAATGACTAGCTTTCCTGGTTGCGTGCGACCGCAGGTGGCCGCATGGGTGACGGTGAGCGTTGTCTTAGAGATGGTGAACGGCCGGTAGACGGATCTGGCTTTAACGACAGTGACATAGGCAGAGGTGGGTTCGTATTACGAGCAGCTGGGCCTGCTAGTGGCAGGTGATGCGACTCGACGTGGCTGCACGCGATCGCTATAACATGCGAAGTGACCGGCTTAACTGCACGCAAAGCAGATGGGGCTGCTGCTGATATGACTGCATGGCGGGCTGCAGCCGGCCTGTCAGGATGACATTGGCGTAGCGACAACTTTGGAGTAACTAAGTGGAGCAGCCGCTGGAATTGGCTGTGGTCGCGTGGCTACTACTGGAGCATAAGTCAGTGTTGCAGGTGCCGTAGGATGCTGGTGGTATTCAGGAATGACCTCCGTGATTTCCTTCTCAGTCACTCTGCGGAGGGGAGGCAGAGTTGTGGTTGACGGCTGTTGAACATGCTGCGCTTGAGCAGGCCAGCAGGGAGAACTGGTGTGCAACGTCGTCGCGCACGAATCTCTTGACTTCCGCGAGCAATGCGAAGTGCTCAGAAACGGCTGACAAGCCAGCGAGATCTGCGTCGCGTGATGGAAGGCGACAGGTAATTGACTGCTGTCAGCACAATGCCTCTTAGCTTTGCCACAACATTATGACGTCGGCCACAGTGCGAGGGTGTTTGGTGAGCAGCATGGTGAAGGTATCATTGTCGATGCCTTTCGTCACATTCCTGATCTTCTCGGACTGCGACATGGTCGCACTGGCTTTTTTACAGAAGTTGGATGTCTTCGATGAAACTTGTGCAACATTCACCGGCTTGCTGAGATTGTTTGCGTAAGCGCTGTTCTGCTTGCAACTTACAAGCGGCAGGGTAAACAAGCACATTGATATTTGTGGTTTTTGAAGTCTGACCGTGTCAGAAATTCTGATGCATGGTTGTCGTACCAGAGGCTCGGCATACCCGCAAAGTAGAACACCGAGTTGCTCAGCTTGGCTGCCTCATAATAGATAAGCTATTAGGTACGCTTACGCGCTCGTAAACCGTGAGCTAGTCCTCCATGTCTGTGCCATATGCGCCAGTGAAGACTGGTGGGTCACGGACACATGGGTCACTGAGATAGACGGTCGGTGCGAATAGAGCCGTTTGCTTGGCGGCGCTTTCAGGCATAGTAGGTGGCACTGTACAGGATCGAAGTTCCAGGGCCATCGAAGGGGACCAAATTTGTTTTGAGGGAACAGCACTCTCCACCAATTGTAAAGGCGTTTCTTCAATGCTGGCGTTACGACCGACCAGTAGCTTAGTCAATGGCCCAAATCACGAACCCCGAGAGCGCGCGGTGACCACGAGCATAGTGTAGTAGGGCCAGACCCACTGGAAGACACTGGAGAGGATGCCCCACTGTAGAGTTTGTTACTTTTTGCTACAATACATGCATAAAATTTAAAGATACTGGAGTGGAACCCCCCCCTTTGGCAACACCATTGCTTGTTAGTGCAGGAATATCCCACCTTGTTGATCTACTTTCATTCAAGTTCATGGTGCTTTACAGCATATCATAATGAAATTTATTACTTTGGCATCGCTTGTTTGCAGGGTGCCATGATTTGTGATTGAAAGTGATCTATCTTATTTAGGTTTCTAGGTAGAAATCTTATTTAGGCATGACAGGGGGAGACAACTTTACAGGTTAGAGTTGAGTGATGTTGGCAGGCTGCCTAATCCAGCTACACACTGCATGCCAACATCCTGTGGATGGCTGTGTGTGACGAGATGAATCTGCATGTCTGAACGAAAAATATACAGAAGGAAGCTTTTCCTGTGTGCCTTTATGCATTCTTTCCAATGTCAGCTTTCTGCCTTCATACGAGACAGACATTTGGCTTGTGAATGTTGGTTAGTGTTTACACATTGATGAAGTGTATTTGTAAACATTAGATGGCCACCATGACTTGTGCATATCAGCTGCTTCTTTCAGGCAGTGTCTTCAGAAAGTGCCTTGTTTGAGAACCCAAGAGTACGTAGTACTGTTGCCGTGGAGGGCTTCTTTCAGTGCACCGTTCATCTGAGCTCAACAGTTCTGCTTTGTGAGAACATGGCACAATGAGTAAGAGGCCACTGCTAGCATTGTTGGCTCTCAGTTGATTGTGATAAGTTGATGGGTGCTGTCATCATTTTATTGTGCAAGATTCTCACAGTCACAAAAATGCCACCCAGTGCAAGCCCAGTGCACAAGCTCTTGGCCACTGGTGCTGCCCTCGTGTGTGGCCCTTGGACAGCTGGGTGCTGCACTGGCATTGCCCTTGCCCTCAGGTCAAGTGCAGAGTGGTCCACCAGCCACTCTAGGAGCACTGGTACATGCGCTGATCTCCCTGCTGCACAATGCCAAGGCAACTGCCAAGGTAGGATGTTACCTTGTAGGGTGCCTACAAACAGTTACCACAGAAAATAGAAGTAGTGGAGGATATAACGTTTACAGATGTGCTTTGGTATATACAGGTATGATAAATAAGTTGCAATTTACTAGTGCACAGCCCTCGGTGTGATAGAGGGGTTTGCACATTGTGATTGATTGATATGGATTGATTGATACAAAGCATTGGGTTGAAACTTCACGCAGTACTAGCTGTATCTGTGCACACTGTGATTGTAATCTTGAAAAGTGCCCCACACATATAGAAGCTGTCGATTGTAATATTAGAAATCCCAATCGTGCATACTGGCAAGGTCATGTGAACATTTGTGGCAAACGTCGAGAAGATGACCTCGGAAAGCAGCTTAGAGTCTCCACTCTAAGGTGCTTTCTGAGGGGGCCCAGTTATTTGAGCAATGAAACCGTCCCTGGTGCGATATGGAGTGCTCAGTGAAAAGTTTCGTGGCATGCAGGCTCAGACAGTGTAAGATTTCAGTAAGCATGGCAGTTTGCCCAAGTTGGTTAAGTAGAACATAATTTATCTACAGTTAAACCTGGATATAACGAAATTGACAAATTCCCGCAAAACTTCGTTATAAAGAGGATTTCGTTATATGCAGGTTCGACACAAAAATTCGAAAAAGAAAAGCTTAAGTAAGCAGAAAGGTAACATCGACTGCAGAGCTCACCGAAAACATTTATTTTGGGTGAGAGAACATTTACAGTTGAGACCACTTACCGTATTTACTCGCGTAATTTGCGCACTTTTTTTCACGATTTTAGAGCTCCGAAAAGGGGGTGTGCAAATTACGCGGATAATTCTCAAACACGTTTGAAATAACGTGTAATATAATGCAACTGGCGCGGTAACTCTTTTGGATACAATCTAACGCGTAACACTGCAAAACGTACGGCTGCTCCAGGGGAGGCGCAGCACATAGAAGTGTTTACAAGCCGCTGATGGCTGCCAAGATAGCGCTATCTCGGCAGCGACAGCCGAGCGACACTACCCCCCCCCCGCCTCGCGTCTTTTCATGCTCGTTAAAGACGGGGCCTTTCCTCCCCGCATCGACGGCAGGTGTCCCGATCGGGGTGATGTTATCACATCGGGCCTGGAAGCGACGGAGATAGGCCGGGCTCGTTTGATCTCCGCTTCAGCGGTTTTCTTCGCCCCCACTCGCATGCTTTTATTCTAGCGACCGTACTCTGGGCTTCCGGGGCTTCCGGAGAAAAGAATCGGAAAAAGGGGCATCGCACACCCAGGCCCTTTTGCGTATGACTGCGCTCACCTGCGCAGCGCGGGGTGCAGCCGCGCAGCTGTTGGTCCGTGCATGCGCACCGGCGAGCTGGGAACGGGGAGCGCAAAATATGCGAGGTTTCTTTTCCTTTTTTTTTTTTTGCGAAGCTGGCTAATTATTAGGGGTGCGCAAATTATGCGGGTAGATACGGTATGTGACAGCTTATAGTGAAGGACCGGCTATAATGCTGCTTTTTCTGACCCCCGTTTGCCCTCCCATGAAAAATGTATGTGCATCCCGCTCATTGTGCAGACCCCCCCCCCCCGGTTATAATGCGGCTGCCAGGAAATCCCGCGGACCAACGAGGTAGGGAGCAGGCTTCAGGAAGGAAGTGCGCTGCTCAAAAAGAGCGCAGCGAATCGCCGTGGAGGGGGAAGGAGCGCGGAACGAATGAACAATCAGCGGAGGGAAGAAAAAAAAAGGCCACGGCAGCTGCGGGGCGCGCGCGCTCCCTCTGAGGATAGAATTTCCAAGGCGACGGAGAATGCTGCTATGGCCATTTGTCAGCTGCGAACGCTCTGCACGGAACGCGCGCCTGTGACCTCCAATTTACCGCTGTTTGTCTCCAGTTCTTTTTTTAATCATTTCACGAGTGCTGCCCTTGAATCGCCCCGTGGGCGCGATTTCCTGTGCACCCCATCCCCGTATTGTCAAGGGCAAGCTTCCCGTGAGGCGCGCCGCCTGCGACCATGCGAGCTAGGCCTAACAAGCGCTGTCACGGAGTGTCAGGTTAGCGAAGTGGCAGTGACCAAAGAGCGGCGCTGCCAGCACGTTGAAAAAAAAAAAAGACTCGTTTTTTCCCTTTCTCTCTTAAGCCGGCGCGGCTCGGCAACATCAACGTGAAATGGAGGGTGCCGGCTTGGCGCGCAGGCCAGCTGCAGCAAGCGGCTGGGTCGGGTTTGAAGTGAGGGGGAAAGGACACGCCCGCGGCGGCAAGATTGCAGAGTAGAGGGATGCAGGCCCGCCTCGCACACGCTCGCACGCACACACACGTGCGCTCTCTCTCGCTTCGCAGTCGCCATGCCTTCGAGTGCGCCAAGCGCGACGCCGTTGCTTCGCATTCCGCCGCGGCGGAGAAGGTGCTTCCGGTTGTTGCTCGCGCAAAAGTGACAAAATTTGGGGCAAAATGTCTAGGTCGTCGGCGGAGAAAATTCGTTATTTCGAGGGGGTCTCTCGCGGGCACTTCGTTACATAGAGGTCTCAAATACATGTGCTTATATGGAGTAATGGTGGGGAATAGAAAAACTTCGTTATATCGAGGAATTCGTTATATGGAGGTTCGTTATAAGCAGGTTTAACTGTAGTAGTTTTACGGTGCTACATTGGATTACGCTTCAGGCAATGAATGCTGTGCGTCACCGTTTATGCTTAACTGTGAACAGATTTGATGCACACACAGCTTGTAGTCGAGCGTGAAACAAGCATAGTATGTATACAGCCTCACCCTGTTGCCATCTTGTGAAGACACTGACGCTATATCTGACCTTTATGGCAGGAGGCTGTTACTAATATTGGAATGTGGCTTTGACTCCGTTTTTCTAATCCTTTATTTTTTTAATCCATATTCACAATAAGTGTGCAGACAGGAGGCTCTGGATCAATGGTATGATGCAACATCCTCAGTTATTACGTTGAGGTTTGAAATGATGTCGAATGGCTTTTTTTTTTTTGCTGCCAGTGGCCTATCTTATTCCAGTGCAAATGTGTCCTAGCAATACAGCTAAGTATTAGATAATGTAGCATTTTTATGCAAAATGACAATAACATGCTTTTACCTCTGTACTGAAGCGACATTCGGAACTCTTCATCCTGAATATGAAAGCGGGGTGGACCTTGACGCCATGTTTCTTGGAGAAAAAAGAAACCTCGCTTTACATTTGAATAATTATGTGATGCTGTGCAGTTAAATCACAGCATAACGAGTTTCAGTATAATGAACTTCTCAGTATAACGAAGTACTTAACTTTTCACAGGCTAATGTCTGTGGAATACCATATGTGTTTCTACCCACATATGTATTCCACATGTCTATCCGTGGTTTAAATTTAGAGAAGTTTCGCTGTTGCCGCAGAGGTAGATCGAGCTGTTAATTGATACTTCTGCTGCTGCCAGGGGTAAATGGGCAAGTCGCATGCAGTTATTGTGGATGCATTTTTTAAAAGTGTGTGGTGCCCTCATGGAGTAGACCCATGGCACCTCTCCTGTCCTAGGAATGCTTGCCTCCTCTGCACCAGAGTTAGGCCAGAGCATACATGCAAATGGGCTTGTGAATCATATTGCATACTTTGTTGTGGCTCCGTGTTTCGCGTTGTCAAGGGGTAAAAGTGCCGACCACACATTAAAAAACAAAACAATACGTAATTCGCGTTGCACATGGGGTGTCTCAGTGCCCCTGCCACTGGATGCTCCTAAACTCGCGCCATGAATGCTCGCGCTTACTCTTCCGGTGGCTTCCCTAATTCTCTTTCACAGTCTCCACCCCCCCCCCCAATTTCACTGAGCAATGTCGCAGCAGTGGCCAGTTAGAGCACCCTCTATCAATGCTGGTGGTGCTGGATTAAAAGCGGAATACCACCAGGAACCCACCCATTTTATAAAATGGTGTGCCGGTACTCTGTCCCGGCGCTCGTTGAAGGTGTTAGTAACGATGTCTTGGGTGAGGGAAGCCCCACCGCAGCACTTGCTGGAAAAGGGACCACAAATGGAACAGAGGAAAATAAGGAAACTTGCTGTATGAGCATCAGCGGAAAACGCACGCATGCATATGCATGCTCATACCACATGCACAGAAGGAAGAAAGAAAAGAACCTAGCCTCTCCACACATTGCAATGCAACAAGCGGAGGAGGACAGCAAGGGCAGTGTGGCGGCGTTGCTCGGAACCCACGGGGAGCGGGAAGAAATCGTGAAGCAAAGCTCTCAGGGCTGCTCCATCCATCTGTTGTTGCTGCTACTGCTGAGGCACACATGACGTCACGGCCTCAGCGCTCATGCGGTTGTGCAGCTGCCGTTCACTCACAATGCCAGTTATACAAATGTCCGATCAAAAATACACGAAATGAACACTGCATACAGGATTGAAGGCAATCGTTGAGTCAAATTTCAAGGCTTCCGTGATATTTGCAGATTTTTGTTCAGTATCCCTTAAAAACTAGCTGACCTTTTTTGTTTTGCTTTTCTTTTTGGCTTCTCGCACCTGCCCATTGGAGAGCTAACAGCTTTATGATGTTGTGGGGTGGCTCTGTGATTGTGGGGTTCACATGACTTCTGTTGAACCAATGCACGTTGCCAAATGAAATTAATGGCACCGTACTGAATCTTCGCTGTTTATTTGGACACACATGCATGATGTCACAAAAAAGAAAATGCAGCCACAGTAAACTCAATGAAGGAGCCTGCAGTGCCTGTGGTGTAGGATAGTGACGTGGTGGTGTCTGTGAAGTGTGGTGGCACCGTGGTGTTAGGTACAACGTGCTCGGAGGCGACGGCAGCGGTGTTTCTCGATTGAGCGGCGGAGAGACGATGATGACGTCGGCACAAAACGTCACGCATGAAACTGCGGCCCGAAAAAAGGAAGAGAAAGTTTGCGCGAAAGGTTGCGCGGCCAAGGCGCGAGGGAGAAGAAGAAGAGGACAGTCGAAGACGAGTCGAGGGCAGAACGAGATCGAGCAGGCTAGAGTGAAGATCCTGGGTGTCGCGCGACTGCGGTGTCGGGTTCCGGACCCGAACGCGTGAAGTCAGGCAAGGCCAGGACGCTCCAGCTGCCCATGGTGTACTCGGAGGTACGCGGCCTTCCAAGGTTCCGGCCGTGACTGTTCAAGGTCACGTCCCAGGTGTCCATTCCGGCCGTGACTGTTCAAGGTCACGTCCCAGGTGTCCGGGCTCCGACTCCGGTCCCGAACCGCCCGTGGAGGGCGGAACCTTCCGGGTGGTGATCACCTCCTCGGAACGAGCCAGCGTCGGTAAGCAGCCGCACTTCTTGCGAGGCCAAGAACTACCGCGTCTTCCGCCAAGCGTCGACGTGCTGGTAAGCGCGTGACTCCAGCTGCTGAGACATCGCCAGCGTCAGCCGCCTCAACCCACCGTCAGCCGCCTCAACCAAGCCACCGCCACCATCAGCGCCACCGGTGACTGTTGATTTTCACAAACATTATAGCTGGACAATTTATAGGACATGTTTTAGTTTGTCAGCTTAGACTCGGGGTGTACATTGCAACTTTATCATTTTTTCCTTAATTATGCTTAAAGTTTCTACTTTTCTTGTCTTACTTTAAATGGCTTCGTAATTTCTTAGCTCTGAGGCTTTCTCTCCGAGCAACAATTGATTCAACCGTAAACCTGCATCACAAATTGGCGTCCGCTACGACAGGACAGGACAAAGCCGTTTATTTTTTGCGGATATTGTATCTTCCACAATGACTTCAGAATTAAGGGAAGTGTTAGAGACACAGGCACGGCGCATGGGTCTTGAGGGCAATGAATTAAAGGCGTGGTGTGACGAACGCGAAGCAGCAGAACTAGAGGAGGAAAGAGTGCAGATGGAGTTTGAAAGGGAAATGGAAAAGAAGGAAAGGGAAATTGAAGAATTGAAGTTAGGAACGCTTCAGTTGCGGCTTCAGCTGGCAGAGCAGACGAGGCTCTTGAGAGAGAGGCGCGAGCGGGCGTTAGGCGGGTGCTCCAGCGAGCCAGCGTTCCACGTGTTCTCCAGGAGCTTTGGTCAGGAGAGTGAACCTCTCGTGGGAGGCGATTATGATCATCGCTATGGAATTTCGCCAGATTTGCAGCTGAGTGCTGGTATAAAGCATGGTAGCGCGATAGGCAGCCGAGAAACTAACTTTACCTTATGTGAGTGTGATGAAGCGAAGTGCAAGTTCGCAAATGAGGAACATGGAAGTTCCACAGAGGATGAGTTCTCTTATAAAGCCTCTAGGAGGCCAAGCTCATTTAAGGAGGTCAGAGAACCTCAAGAACATGACGGCCAATGCCGTACAGAAACTTCCGAGGCATTTGATGCCCACAGTTTAGGTGTGCCGCTAGCTGTGGGCACACATGACACAGTCATGGTCCAGGACCATATGAGTGACCCTGTTGTGAATGGAGGGAGGATTGGTTCTGAGGACAGCAAAGCTGTGGTTTATGCTAATGTAGTCGGAGACATTCAGCAAGGGCTGATCAATGCGGGCACGATAGAGTCCCAAATTCAGACAACATTATGGAATGGTGTTAGCTGCCACGATTATCTTGAAGAGGTCGACAGAGTGCAAGAATGCACTATAAAATCTGCGGAACGTGAACTGGAACTGGTTAGCGTTCTAGCTGAAGAGAAAGAGACGATAATTCCAAAACTCTCTAGAGAGAATGAACGTCTACATGCAAAGACGCCGGAGTTGGGTCCGTTCAATGAAACCCCAAACGATGCCGCAATATTTATACAGGGCTCTATCAGCAAGAACGCTGATGCACCTTTTGGGGCGTCCATGAATTCAAAAGGTATTCCGTCTGTGGGTTCACGAGAGCTCGCAGTTGATAGATATAGCCTATGCGTTGACGTGGCAGAAGGGACCTTTCGAACGCGTCTGGCGCAGTGCGCGTGGAGGGAATGTAGGCAGTTGTGTCATTGCTGGGTTCTGACTACTAGCTCGACAGAGCGTCCGAGTCTTCTCCTCTGGAGCAAGAGAAGACACGCGTCTCAGTGGGATCATCTACCAGCGTTTGCTGTGCTTTTATTTAAGTGTGTGAAATGTGCCATGCGTCTTGTTTGGGACGCAATAACGTAGGGGCACTCTGACAACCGGAGGCTCTCTTGTTTTTGAATTTTGGACTGGTGATGGACATTTCTTTGTGTATGGTCCTGTCGCTATTTTTGAACTCTGTAGAATCACCATAACTTCTCTTAAGTGTGAAAGTGGACAAGGTACATTGTAGTGTGAAGGTACACCTAGTGGTTTTTGTGTGAACTCTATCTGTTGAACTAAGCTTTAAGCTTTTTGTTAATGGGTGATGTATATGTCAGTATACAGTGTGTGCTTAGATTGGGTGCGGACTGTGAAACTATGTGGAATGTGTCACTTATACCATAGTGTGAATGTACATTAAGTGTATCTGTGTAAACTCTCGGTGTGTGGTGGACATGTGCGTGACGTGACGCGCACTTCCCTGCAGGTTTTTTTACTAAAAAAAACTGAATCGAAAGGGGGCTCCTTGTGATGTGTGAAGTGTGCGAGCAGAGAGTGATTTTGAAAAGTGCGCGCGAAAAGCAAAAGTGATGCAATGAAAAAGAAGACGACGTGAGAAGACGCTCGCGGACCGGGAGGACGGCACAAGAAAAACGTCGACGAAGGAGAAAGAAAGGCGTGGCGTTGCATAAATAAGAGAAGAAAAACAAAGCAGCCAACCACAAACATCCACGGAATTCCTAGCGGCCACTGGCTGAATAACACGGGGCACAGCGGTGGCCAATCAGAGAGGAACAAGTAAGCAGAAAGAGAAGAAAAGCTTGCAGCAACGAGTTCCAGGGGGTCCACGAAAGAGAGTTCCAGGAAGGAGAGTTCGAGGAAGGCAGCGGATCGTCCACCAGGCCGGGCGTTGAAGACGGCAGTCGGGTTCCGGACCCGAGCCACCAGGGCTTCACCCGACCGGGACCTCCTGTTGACCAGACCTCAGCCTTCGGAACCCCAGCGGCTCGCAAGCGCCAGCCGAGGACTTGCTGAATCCTGTGTCCGTAGGCACAGCGGGAACAGTCGGGCTGCGGGTCCGAGTTCCACGCTGAGATGCCCGACCAGGATGCCGCTATCACCTCATCGAGTCGCCTAACCGCCCACGTCCTCCGTCGCTATCAAAAATCTGGCATCTGACATCTGGCTCACTTGTTCACTCAAGCTCATCGGTGATTTGGTGAGCCGTCCGATTCTCCCGCGTCGCCTTCACGCATGACTGACGGGCCATTAGAGATTAAACTGCCAGGACTCTCGTAGCACCCATAGAGACGCTATTAGAGCGTGCTACTTTCTTAATGGTGTGATGTTTTTTTTTCTCTTTCAAGTGCTTCTTTCATTATGCTCTTTCTTATCAGTTTAAATTAAAACCCTTGTGTTTTGTTGTGTTGTGTGAAGAACGGCTTTGTCCTCGATTAGACTCTCGGAGGCTTCGCCTGAGAGAGTCGTCCGAAAACAAATCTATAAAAGAACCTGCTTAAAATATCATCACAGTGCCCCTTCTCAGATAGCTGTCAGTCAATGTTCCACCACAGTTTTTGCGGCTTGCTTTGGTCTTCAAGTTGATCAGGGTAAATTGATTGCTAGCAGTTTGGTCGACATAACATTGGCCTCTCAATGGAAGACAGCTGAGGTTTTGATAACAAGCTGTGGCGGTAGAGTCGGCCAGGTAGCTTTGCTTGTCACTTATTGCCAAAGACGCTGTACCTGCATTTCTTTTGGCTTTAGCATGGCGTATGGCTACTGTGACACAGGCCTCAATAGCACATTATCAAGTTGTGGTTGCTGGGTGTCCGGCTCAACAAAAACTTTTTGTGAACATTCTTGAAAATTCGCTTATTGGGCTGCTCCGCTATTCAAACACCCTTGCGACATCGCCCTGTAAAACAGAACCCTCTGGTGACTGTACTTTGCATAAAGGCCAAATTGCAATTTAGCAATGTTTCAATATAACAACATGAATTTCCATGCAGTGTCGGGAAGAGGCAGCCCGGACCCTGGGCCTGCTGTGTCTGGGACAGCCGGACTTTCCACATGTGCACAATGTGATCATGGGGCTGCTGGAGTGCGGCCTGGTGGAGGTGAGTCCTCACCTGCGACAAATGCGGCAGCACCTGTTCAACAACAACACTGAACAGTTTTCTGTGGTGAAGATCCAGCATATGAGGTGTAGATGAAACAGGAGCCACTCCACTGTGTGGAGGCAGGCATGCAGCAGAATGCCTGAAGCTTTCTGCACAGTGTGGCTCAACCTCTGAGATTGGCCCACAGTTTTACGTCTACATATTCAGCCAACACATGCAGTGATCTGCGGGAAACTAGAGTATAACAGCTTCACTGCAATTAGAATTCAGCGTTAGTAAAATTGGCAATTTACTTTGTTATATCATAACTTTAGTACATTGAAATTTGTGCTTTTGTGCAAGGCAAAGTTGCTGAAAGATTGTGATTTGCACGGAAATGCTGCAAGAATGTTTGCATAATAGAACCGTGCCAAAAAAGGATGCTACATCAACGACATTTTCAGAAAGTTTGTGTGAAACTGGAGATCTACATCTTGATGATGCGCCATCGCAGCCGACGTCACAGTGTTCGTATGTCGTGTAAGAAAAGATAAATGCAGATGCAGCACACTGTGATAGTAAGTGATAAGCAAGGGTATTGCATCCATTCAATGAGCTTGTTATCAGTACCTTGGGTATTTTATAGATCTTTAGGGTGATGTTGATGTTATGCTCACTGAACTGCTAGCCATCGACAAATTTCGATGCGTGCTTAACTTCTGAAACTCTAGGCCCAGCATAAAAGCAAAAACTTGAGCAAATAATTACATTAACACAAGAAAACCTGAGTTATGGCCTCTCAGTTCACTGTGGCCACTTGCGACAATGTGCTTGCATGTAAGAAAAATTGATGAATATGTGACACGGCGTAGGAAATTATTGCCACCACTATGCATTGGTTCAACAGGTATTGTTGAAGCCAGCTTTATAAGAGAAAACCTGCATAATATTGTAGAGTTGTAGATGTGCAGCAGGTAAATGCGAGCAGCTGAAAAAGACAAAAAACTGGTGTCAGCTACTTAGACCTTGTTGCAGCAGTGCACTCAGTGAATAAACTTTATTTGCAGTGAAAATACCCTTTAGTTATGAGTGGTTTTTCTGAGACTGTATTCTGTTTTTCCAAGAAAGCTTCTTTCACGTTAGAAATTGCGAAAAGTGAGCCATGTTGTATCCATAAAGAAGCAGCGACACCTTTTCTCTCGCCAGTCAGGTTAATTTGTGAGGCCTCGTTAGCAACATCGGTACAACCACTATCTCTTTCAAGTCTGTTTACCTCGTTCTGTGGCCACACGTGCATGTTGCAGTCAACAACAACAAAAACGCCAAATCGGCCTCTGACACACAACACAGCTGACACCATGCTGTTTAAAAGAGCTCGCAAAGGTGTACAGTACTACTGCGCATGGTGACGCCCTAGGCTATTCACATGCATGTTCTGTCTCTGCTCGTGCTCTGCTGGCGAGGAGGCAAGCATTCAGGTTGTCTCTTGCCACCGAACCACTGCTCTGCATCAGAGGGCACGATGCACAGTTTGGAAAATGCTTTCGTAAAAGCCACATGTGATTAGCCCATTTTTCAATTTATCGGCCAGAATTTTGTCTGTGGCAGCACTGAAACTTCATCATATTGAAATCGCAGATAAACTTGCCGGCTGGGTGGACATCACCTTATAAAAATCAAAAGCTTTGTATCATCGAGAATGTTGTACACTTAAAACTCGACATAACAAATTGGTAAACTGGGCAGTTTACATCATTATATTGAAACTTTGTTGAATTGAAATTTGGACTTTTAAGCGAAGGGGTATAATCATTGCAGGATTCTTTTTTGCACAGAAATGCCACAAGAATGTTCAAATGTTAGAGCAGCATAAAATATAACTTAGTAGCATTCTAAAAAGTTTCATGTTGAACCGGAGACCTGAGCAAACACCAGGACAGTATCACGCGCCGTTGAAGTCGTCATTACAGCAGCTATATGCCACACGTAAACACTAGAAAAACACAAGCGCAACTCACTGTGATAAGTAGAGCTGTGCAAATGGCAAAATTGTGAGTGTGAAACGACTTCGAATTGAGCAAGAATTGGAAATTTTTTGAATAACTGTCGGATATACTTGAATAATATTGTCATGGTGCAAGAATAGCGACGAAGACGATCGCGAGGGGAACGGAGGAGATGCTGCAGTGGGGCAGAGGCTGACTGTCCTGCATTGGGGCTGCACCGGCTACTCTCCTCGCAGTAAAATGCCCTCCCATTAGAAGCGTGTCTCTATGCCTGTTTCATTTTGGTGGGAGGTGCGGGGTAGCGCACTAGATGGCACTTCGCAGTGGACTTGTCATCAACCGCTCTACAATGCCCACCGACGAATAGGCTTCCGCGTCAAACATGGCGCCAGCACTGGCGCCGTCAGCACCCCCTACACCGCAATACTGAGTTGTCCTGACCCACCCTCGTGACCCTGGAACTTTTTCCGGCAAGTCCAATGAAAAAGTCGAGTGGCTTGGCCTCTATGAACGAGTTGCAGCACACAACTGATGGGACCCCACTGTGATTCTCGAAAATGTTCTCATCTATCTCAAGGGACCAGCACGCATTTGGTTTGACACGCATGAATAAGAGGTGACTAGTTGGGACTTATGTAAGCAAGAGTTGCGTAATCTCCTTGGCCCGCCCGTCGGTAGCAAGTCCACTGCCATGGAAGACTCGTCTTGTCGGGCTCAAACAGCCACAGAGTCATACGTTGCTTACATCCTTGATGTTCTAGCTCTTTGCCGCCACGTTGACTCCAGCATGACCGAGATTGACAAAGCAGGCCATATTCTTAAGGGCATCGCCGATGATGCGTTCAACTTGCTCGTTTTTAGAGACTGCTCAAAGGTGGATGAAATTATGAATGAGTGCTGCTGTTTCGAAGGCGCCAAGAGCCGTCGCTTCAATCAACAGTTCACGCGGCTTCCAAACACCGCTGCTACGTCGTCATGCGAAGACGCTCATCAGTGCCTTGAGTCGCTCACTACGGACAGTGCTGTGTGAATTGTGGGGTGGGAAATCGAGGCTGCGGCACCCATCTTTCGTGCACATGTGAGAGAATGCACAGGTGACGGTTTCACTCATTGAGGCAGTTGTCCACAAAGAACTTGTGAACACAAACATTCAACTGGTGTTTTCCATTACCCAGCTTCCAGTCACACCTGCTGGTGCGCTTCGTCGACCTTCACAGATGTTTCCACGCTACCGAGACCCGCCCTAGTGACGAACACATGACGACGGGCCCATATGCTTCCAATCTAGTGGCATGGGTCACATTTACCGCTATTGCCCTTGCTGTCAGCCCACGTTTTCACTATCTACGTTTTACTACCACTGAAATGGCAACCGACATCCACCGTTTAGTGCCGCTCTGCGTGATTCGTTGTACAGTGACCCTATGTACCGTGACCAGGCCTATAGTGACCTGTTCTACCATGGCCCACCTGCATCAGTCAGACGCTCGAGCTGTTTGCCGTAGCCACATTATCGTTGGTCCTGCTCGCCTCTAAGACGTCGTCCTTCATCCCCGCATCGTTCTGTACAATCATAGTTGGAAAACTGACAAATGCAGCTCCTGGAGGTCATGCTGCATTGGAATCCCAACCTGCAAATCATCTGATTACTTTGCCGACCGACCAGAACCAAATTGCTGGGGAACTTGATGCCCTACCAGCAACTGCCTTGATTGACACTGGTGCACACATCTCAGTCATGTGTGCTGACCTCCGGAAGCGGCTGAAGAAAGTTCTCACACCTGCCAAGTCCTGCAATGTAAAAGTCTCTGATGGAGGGACGCCCGCTGTGCTGGGAATGTGTGCTGCTCATGTAAGTGTAGAAGGTCGTCACACGTCCTCTTTGACCATTGTCCTTACGGTGTGATCCTTGGCCTGGATTTTTTTATTGGCTCACTCAGCTGTAATTGACTGCTTGGCTGTTGCAGCGCAACTTCATTTGTTTGATGCTCCCAAACTTCCCAACACAGCACAGGTCGGTCTCTGTTCTGCTGATTTTGTTTGTCTACAGCTGTAGGGACTGATGTGTATTAGTGCTGTGCCCAATTTCTGTGTGCCGGATGTGGTCACTCCTGATGTGAGCGCCTTACTCCCGCACAGCGTGTCTTTCCCTCACACCGTAGTGCCGATATCAGATCACTAAACTTATCTGCCGTTCCTGAATTTTGGATTCCGCCCTCAGGTACTTTCCAAGAGCATATCTCTCGCCACGCTGTCACCGTCGCACGAATACCAGCTTTTGTCCCTCTCGTCGCATCAGTCTTCAACCAGCCGTTCGGCCACTTGCACTTTGCCTGCGGCATCATCATCTCCAGTGCACGACGACATCACGAAAATG
Organism: Hyalomma asiaticum; assembly: GCA_013339685.2. Classification (NCBI taxonomy): domain Eukaryota; kingdom Metazoa; phylum Arthropoda; class Arachnida; order Ixodida; family Ixodidae; genus Hyalomma; species Hyalomma asiaticum. The sequence continues at coordinate 13,174,335 of CM023482.1, forward strand.
ATGGCCCTGGACCTTTAAACATCGCAAGCTAACGACCTCCGGCATCTGCTGACCCTGTATTCCGATATTTTTGACATCGGCAGTCGGTCTTTTGGTCAAACCTCACTGGTGCAGCATCGCATATGTACAGGTGATGCACCACCCATTCACAGATGGCCCTTCGCGTCTCACATTCTGCGCCGAGTAATTCAGAAAGAGGTTCATAAGGTGCTCAGCAAAGGCACTATTGAACCATCAAGCAGTCCGTGGGCTTCTGTTGTTTTGGTAACATAGAGGGACAACACATGGAGATTCTGCGTGGGCTATTGACATCTCAACAAGATTACAAAAAAAGATTTATATCCCCTGCCGTGCATTGACGGTGCATTGCATTGCGTGCACAGTGCGACGTAGTTTTCATCAATAGATTTCCACTCAGGTTACTGGCAAATCGCCATCGACGACATGGACCGCGAGAAGACCGCCTTTGTTACGCTAGGTGGCCTTCACCAGTCCCAGGTCATGCCATTGGGCTTGTGCAATGCTCACGCCCTCTTTGAGCGCATGATGGATGCGCTCTTGCACAGCTTTAAATGCTCCATCTGCCTGTGTTCCTTAGACATTGTTATCGTGTTGTCTCCGACCTTCGAAACACACCTTGAACGTCTTTCATCAATTCTTTCAGTGTTCCGTGCCGCTGGCCTACAGTTAAATTCGTCAAAGTGTCACTTTGGTCGCCACCAAATTACTATCCTCGGTCATCTTGTCGATTCATCTGGCATCTGCCCGGACCTCGCAAAAATTTGCACTGTCCTCAATTTTCCTGTCCCAACCTGTGCTAAAGATGTCCGCAGTTTTGTAGGCTTATGCTCTCCGTTGATTCGTTGGAAACATTGTGAACAATGCTCGGCCTCTGAAGGACCTACTCAGGAAAGGCATGCCCTTCTCATGGGGCCCTGATCAAGCTGCTGCTTTCACATGCCTTATCACTTTGCTCACCACTCCACCAATTCTCGCTCACTTTGACCCACCTGCCCCAACAGAACTCAGTACAGATGCTAGCAGCTATGGCATTGGTGCTGTTTTAGCCCAGCGTCAATGAGGGCATGACAGAGTTGTTGTGTACACCAGTCGCCTGCTTTCCACTGCTGAACGCAATTACTCAATCTGTCGCTTGCTTAGCAAACTTAGTGCTGACCAGAAGAATGTAACAATTATGGGTGACATAAATTTTAATTTGCTTGGTTCCTCTAGCCTGACCACCCTTGAGTATTTGACTTGTATTTATACAGTATAACCTCGTTATAACAAACCCAGATATAACGAACTATCAGATATAACGAAGTAATCGCAATTCCCCTTGAAATTCCTATAGATGAAATTGATATTGGTTATAACAAACTAATGGTTATAACAAAGTAATTACCACTCCCCCTTCAACTTCATTATAACGAGGTTTTACTGTAGCTACGGGTTTCAGTTAATAATATCTGCACCCACACGCTGCGCAGATGATGGGCCCCAGTCATTAATTAATCACATAATCACGAGCATAGGTGACGCCAGTCATGCTGGCATAATCGAGAGTGACATAACCGATCACTTTCCTGTGTTCTTGTATTTTGAAAAGCCAATCATCCATAGTAGTGTAACACGTCGTAGGAACCTGTTTAAGCCGGGCAAATACTGCAAGCTCATTGAATGTGTAGACTGGTCCAGTGCATATGCTTCAAATGATCCTGAAGAGGCATTGATCAGGTTCGATGATGCTATTTACTCGGCATTTGAGCATTCAACCACATTGCAATCATCTAACAGATGCTACTTTACCTCACGTTGCCCTTGGCTGTCCGATTCACTCCTACGATCTCTCCGCAAGAAAGATAACTTATATAAAGAAACAAAACATCAACCGTTTTATCTGCGCTTAAAAGTGCGCTGTAATAGATACTCCAGCACATCAGCTTCGCTTTTAAAGAATGTAAAAAAAAATATGAACATGAACTACTGCATTGCAAAAATGACACACGGAAAAATTGGCAGCTCCTATGTCACGGGTTTGTGTGTGAGGATCTCGGGAGCGCTTGCTCCGATGGATTGAGAGAGAGTGACGGAGGCGAGAGGCGTTAAGCGTTAATAAAAAACAGACGTTACTTTATACAACTGCACACCAAGACATACAAAGGACGAAAAAACATCAATACGCACACAAAAGAAAACTAACAAACCAACCTAAACGGCCTAACTACAAATCCTCCGCGTAGGGCGCAGTTCCCACGGGAGTCCCTCAACCTTGGGCCTCGCGTTCAAGTCCGCGTCAGCTGCCTGCCGGTCAAGGTGCAGTTAGACGCTCTTACTTTGCCTTCGACGCGGTGCGTTTCAGAGTCGGTGATCTCTAGATGGGTCGTGTCCCGTCGCTGTCGTTGACAGACGCTGCTGGTGGTGACCGCCGCTCACGCAAGGTCCGTTCTCGTCCTTCGCCTTGCTTCGCCTGCGACGTGGCGACTCACCGCTTAGGCCTAGCCCAGCCTAGGCCTCCTCACATGTGATGTTCGGTCTCCGACCAAGACCGGCCCTCTGCAGCGATTCTTCTGCCGGTCGTCCCGTTCTGCCGGCGAAGGTGGAGCGCATCGGGTACGCCGGGAACTGCTGAAGTTCGGCCGCTGCCACTCCGAAGTCCGTGCTCGATCGTAAGCCAGATCGACGGCACCCCGGAGCCCGACGCCCTCGTCTCCTCGTCACCAGACCGTAGCTGGCCAGACACCCTTCGTCGACCGGTGCCGCGCAGAGAATGCCAGCTCAGCCTTCTCGATCACCGATCTCTACTCGGGTCGCGTGCCGCGAGCCCGCTGACATCCAATTACGAACACCGACGTGTCCACTGCGCGTGCTTTGCCGCGCCACTTCGCCGATCTCTCCGTTTGGCCTAGTGGCCTGTGTTTGTGGGCCCCTCTTACTCATGACATTGGCCCCCCTTTTAAGAGTTTTTTCCTAAAAAACTGCTTCCTCCTCCTCTCCTGAATTCTTCGGTACCTTGCCAAATCTTCTCTTTCTTGTAAATAAACTTATGATGCCTTTAATTTTGGGCCCACCGTAGCACTGGTCACCACCACACTCTTCACGCCTACACTGACACACCTTCATACAACTTTTGGTCTCTGGTTGTCACCACACACAACACTAACAGTAATCACTCCACACAATGTTCACACGCACAAAAGGTAATGTTTGTTCAGTCCGAGTTTGTGTCCACTGAACAGCGCACTATGATACACTACATCAATACACTAAATCAGTATTTCACAATATCAACACACTGTAACACTATGTCACTATCACTGCCCTATACCCTATCACTATCATACAGTATATCAATACACAAGGCCCCTACCAACACACAACTATACATGCGGTACACTCCACCACGGAAGCACACTTTGCTCTCCAGACATACCACACAGCAATCCTTCTCGCAACACTAGCTAAGAACACATGTAATTTTTCTTTCCTCTCTCTATCGTTCCGATCTATGCGAACTTCCTCACTACTCTATTAACCTTTGCTATTTTGCCTTCTCCACTACCTCTATATACAAGCTTGGCAAGCAACACGTTCTCTTTCACTTCCCCTTTAGCTGGTTAAATATACAATCTGCTCTCATTTCTCTATGTCCATCCAAATGTCTCCACGTTCTTTTCCTTTTGAAAACCTATATTTCATAAGACCTCGTGCTTCCACTTTCTTTTCCCTTACTCCTATGTCACTTTTTGCTGTTGATCCTTTCTCTTTAAACTATGACCTGCTCTATTGTGCACTTTGTCCAGCTCCACTATCGTACTTGTGTCTCTTCTAACTTTCCAGTCCATTTTCTTTCCTGTCTAACTACTTGATTTTATTGCCGAATTTCTTTTCCGTGAAAGGCCATCCTGTTTATAAACCAATAATCTCTTTTCTTCAATGGCCACAAAAAGAATCTTTCTGCCTTAATTTTGTGCCTCCTCTTGATCAGCAATCCGAGCAAGACACTCGTATGTCTCCTTGCTCGTGCATGTAGCTTCAAACGCTCGCTACAACTGCTGCGTTTGTTCCCCCTGTCAAACATTCTCAAGCGTTTCTTCACTTTGCCCTTTAGACTCGTGCGCGAACGGCTGGTGCGGCCGCTGCCTTGGTCTTCTTGTAATGTCAAACGCGCCCTCCAAACTATCTTTCCCCTGCGTCCGTCTCCTGCACTCGGCCGCAAACGCTTAGCCAGCCCGCGGCGTTTCCTTATCCTATCATTCATGAAACGCTTCTTCAACCCAACCAATCCCTTGCGCTTATCGGCCAGACGGGGTCGCAAACGCCTCCAACATCCGCCGCGCTTGTTCTTCCCACGTGTTCGATGCTTCCTGAAACTACATTTTGTCGTGCATCTCTGCCGTCGCGAACTCCCTCCGCGGGTGCTGCGTTTGTGCTCTTTCTGTCTCAAACGCGTCTTCCGAACTCTCTCTCGCTGTCGCGCTCGCAGTCCCCTGCGCCTTCGCATGTCAATACTCATTGAACGCTTGCTGCGAACTTCTCTACGGCGTCTACATGATCGACTCTCCTTAACCCCGCCGTGTTCGCTCACTTTCCGCTTCCCTTGGACTCGCGCTCTTTGACGCGTCTTAGCGTCAAGTCCTTCGTTGGCAGCGTCCGCGTCTGCCTTTTCCTCAAGTTTGACTTCCTCACTCCCACTTGTACCGCTACGATCGCGGACTTCACCTTCACTGTGCTCGCTCTCGAGCACGGCACAATTTTCGCACGGATCGTGACTCGATGTCACGTCCTTCACTGTGGCACACACATCGGAACAAACCCCGTCAAAACTCCATTTGCAGCAACCTGCAATACGCCCTCCGTCAAGTATGTGCTTGCAGCGACCTGCAATGCACTCTACGTTGTCCTCCTGCACCAGCAGTGGGTGCGCTTTCTCCTCCGCTGCGCTCAACAGCTCTTGGGCGCCTACGCCCGCATCCTCAATAAACTCTTGGGCGCCTACGCCCGCATCCTCAATAAACTCTTGGGCGCCTACGCCCGCATCCTCAACCTCCGACTCGAGCTCCTCTAGACTTGCGGTAACCGCGCCGCACTCCTCCGACTCCACCGAGACGATCTCCTGACTCGCCTGAATTTCCGGAATTTCGATAACTTCCGCCTCATGTTCACCGATTTCGACTGATTGCACTACTGGCAAAATTAAACATAGGGTGTGTTCCAATACTCACGGTAGACGGCTAAATAGACGGCTGCGTAACAGCGGCCATCTTAAGTCCCATTCCATTTCTCACGTAGACGGCAAAATAGACAGCTTCGCGAAGACGGCATACGAAGACAAAAACGATGCAGGCTACTTTGCTGTCCAAACAAGATGGCGGCTGCGAGGATTGCTTGAATATCCACAAACCTCGCCGGAACGGTCGTCTGCTCGCAAATAGGCGCTTTCTTACGCAATTTACGTGAGCTGCATTGAGTTTTTCGTAGATTGTAACACGAAATAAGCAAACTGAACGAAAATTGGGAGCGTTTTTTTCAGCTTTCTTTTGTCGACACGAGATGGCGGCTCGTCGTGCATACGTCATCTGGGCGCGTTCCATTACTCGGACGGCAAGCACGCGAAGCTGTCCTTGAAGCTGTCAAGGTAGGCTGTCTACGATGCTGTCCAGAATTGGAACACAGCCATAATGTCTCCTCCTTACTCTGATACTTGAACTTTCTTTCAACCTCCTCTATTTGTTGCTTTAGCATAGCTACGGTTCTTTCATGCTCTAGTTCGCGCTCCCGTTCACGTTGGAGCTGGCATTCTTCAAAAAACCTCAACGCGTCTTTGCCACGTAAGTTCCTGCTCTTCGCTATCTCTGCCAAACGTTCCCAATCCATCTTCGCAACCCCCGACGATCATTCGTGACTGGGCCTGGAGATGTTAATCCTGGCAGAGGCTCGCCAATTATTGTCACGAGTTTGTGTGTGCGGATCTCGGGAGCGCTTGCTCCGATGGATTGAGAGAGAGTGACGGAGGCGAGAGGCGTTAAGCGTTAATAAAAAACAGACGTTACTTTATACAACTGCACACCAAGACATACAAAGGACGAAAAAACATCAATACGCACACAAAAGAAAACTAACAAACCAACCTAAACGGCCTAACTACAAATCCTCCGCGTAGGGCGCAGTTCCCACGGGAGTCCCTCAACCTTGGGCCTCGCGTTCAAGTCCGCGTCAGCTGCCTGCCGGTCAAGGTGCAGTTAGACGCTCTTACTTTGCCTTCGACGCGGTGCGTTTCAGAGTCGGTGATCTCTAGATGGGTCGTGTCCCGTCGCTGTCGTTGACAGACGCTGCTGGTGGTGACCGCCGCTCACGCAAGGTCCGTTCTCGTCCTTCGCCTTGCTTCGCCTGCGACGTGGCGACTCACCGCTTAGGCCTAGCCCAGCCTAGGCCTCCTCACATGTGATGTTCGGTCTCCGACCAAGACCGGCCCTCTGCAGCGATTCTTCTGCCGGTCGTCCCGTTCTGCCGGCGAAGGTGGAGCGCTTCGGGTACGCCGGGAACTGCTGAAGTTCGGCCGCTGCCACTCCGAAGTCCGTGCTCGATCGTAAGCCAGATCGACGGCACCCCGGAGCCCGACGCCCTCGTCTCCTCGTCACCAGACCGTAGCTGGCCAGACACCCTTCGTCGACCGGTGCCGCGCAGAGAATGCCAGCTCAGCCTTCTCGATCACCGATCTCTACTCGGGTCGCGTGCCGCGAGCCCGCTGACATCCAATTACGAACACCGACGTGTCCACTGCGCGTGCTTTGCCGCGCCACTTCGCCGATCTCTCCGTTTGGCCTAGTGGCCTGTGTTTGTGGGCCCCTCTTACTCATGACATAGTCATGCAGTGACCTCTATTCGTGTCATCGATGCTATCCTCACCATGGCCAGTGATGTTGCCGATGCTTTTAATGTTCGCTTTTCTACTAGTGTTACTGTCGCACCCTCCTCATGCTCTGCACCTCCTTTTTCTCGCAGTCTATTTTGGCAAATGCTGCCCAGAAAGACTCGACATCCGGGGTAGTACGTGTCACGGTGGAAAAATGGGTAAAGTCTACGTGAGCGTTCTGCTGGCAGCCAACATAGATGGGTCTCGGAAGCTCCAGCCCTTTGTGATCGGGAAAGCAAGGGCACTGCGGTGTTTCAAGAACTCTAAGCAGCTCCTTGTTCACTGCCTCGAACAAGAAGGCGTGGATGACGTGTCAGCTGTTCACAGAATGGCTGCAAGCATGGGACGTCGAGCTGGGCAAGTCGGGATGTCGCGCTTGCCTTCTTGTGGAAAACTGCTCGGCCTGCCACACCACCTGCGAGCTCAAAAACATTGAGCTGAAGTTTCTGCCGGCCAACACGACAGCAAAGCTGCAAGTGCTCAACCAGGACATCATCAAGTCCTTCAAGGTGGGCTACAGGAGGCAACTCCTTGATAGATTGCTGGTTAACCTCCGCATGGGCACCGAGCTGAATGTTGACCTGCTTGGTGCCATTCAAATGATGATGGGTGCCTGGCGAGACATGAAGACGGACACAGTGGCCAACTGCTTCCAGAAGGTGGGCTTCGTGACGGCGGAACATGCGGAAGCCGGTGAAGACAGCGACGAAGAGTGCATAGATGCGTTTCGCGAGTTGTCATCCCTCTTCCCGGCTGCTGTTCCACCCGGAGTGTCTGCGGACGATTTCGTGGAAGTGGACTGCAATGTTCAGGCTGTTGCGAGCCTCACTGACGAGGACATTGTAGGGACCCAGGATGCCCAGGCCAATAGCTCAAGTGGCGACGAAGATCGTCCGGACGAGGCGGCGGCTTCAAGCACGTACTCCGCCGCTGAAGTGGCAGCAGCGTTCGGCTTGGTTCGCCGTTGTTGCGGCGACGTGGAGGGAACCAGGCTGTTGCACCTGTACAGCCTCAATAAGATCGAGGCCAGCATCTTCAACTTCATTTCCAAGACAGAGAAACAGGACAAAATTACCGATTTTTTTTTCACGCAAATAAAACATTCTGTTGCATCATGTGTGCAGAATTGGTTGTCATTCTTGAATTCGCCAGTTGTAGGTGATCGTTTACCACTGGTAATTTCTCGGGGCCTGTATTTCCTTATATCAAATTTTTCATATATCGAACTAATTCGCAATCCCCTTCGAGTTTGATATATGAAATTGACTGACTGTTGGTTTGACTCTATTAGTATGAGCAATGCTTCCCAGTGGTTGCACTGAATTAGCAAAGTGCTCACTGAAGTGCTCAGCTAAAGGCACACCGGAAAGTTTGTTTCCGCTAATGGTTATTTCCATTTGACTATTCTGACCCGCTTTGCAGTTCAGTGCCTGATTGATGGCTTTCCATACTTGGTTTGGGCGCCGTCGATTGATGTCAGAAAACACGTGGTTATAGTAGGAAGTGTTCGCCTTTTTCAACGCGGCAGTTAGTTTGTTCCTTATTATTTTGATATGTTCCCACCCTACCCAAGGTTTTCTTCTTTTCCTGTTAGCGTAAGGAAACGTAAGGAAAAGACTTGTTGTAATGACTAGTGAATATAGATAAGAAGTTATGATAGCTCTTATTTGGGTCTAGCTTATCATAAACAGAAGACCAATCACCCCTGAGCATACGCATGCAGAATGAGGTCATATTTTTGTTAGACATACATCTGTGTTTAACAATATCATGGCAAGTTATTTCTTTTTCAGTAGTTTTAGGAAAAGCAATAAAGACAGGACAGTGGTCACTTACGCATGTGCATGCCGTACCGGCTGCGCCTACATCAGTGTCTATGCTGACGATAAACAAGTCCAAGTGTGGACTGGCAAGTTGTCGTTATGCATGTCGGAGTATTAATGACATTATTGTAGCCACAAGCATAAAGTGGTATGGCACAAAATTATACTTAGTGCTGTGGATTTCTGGTTTGCAGAGTGCAGACGTGGAAGTGCATTTCACTGTGGGAGAGTCCCTGTGCTGCACCGTGCTGGGGAAGACATCACCCCTCTGCCGAGACCCATGGACCACTGAGGAGGCAGAGTACCAGGTTAGCTGTGCATTTTCCCTGTCTCGTGCGCACCACAGAAGAAAGTAGAGCCTCAAAGTGTGCTCTGCATGCACTGAGGAGCATAAGCTTGCGCAGGGGTCTCAATTAGGTGGAGGGGCAGACGTGAGTTATTCACTGCAGTGCCTCTGCCATCCTCCTATCTCTCTGCCACTGAGGCCATTTCGGTGAATATACACAGCAATGTAGAGGTATTGGGGCAGATGATTCCCTGCTGTGTACATGCGTATACTGAAGAGCTGTAGTAAGCTACATGCTCTGTAGAGGGCCATTGTAGTGCACGCAGCTCAGAAAAATGTTTGAAACAGCTTCACTGACTTAACGTCGTGAAGACTGATTAAACAGCCGAACTGGTTGCATCGAATTGCCAAACTTTCTTGGCCCTGAGCCCCATGCCGGCATTCCTCCTGTTTTGTACAGCCTGTCAAATCCTGAAATTTTCAGAAGAACTTTTCATTCTCTTCCTTTCTTTCTTTTCTAGTTGCTAGCAACTACTTACATCTACTCTGTTTCATACATCAGCTGCTACGCTCGAGGTTATGTAAGGGGGAGGTTATGTAAGAAGTTTGGTCAGCAGCATTTATAGCTCTGCGCATCTTATAGCCACCTTGCCGAGTAGCACCACGATGCTGTTGATGCCATGCTTTTTCTTTTTTGGAAGAAAGCTGCTTCTTTGTCCTAGCTATGGGGATAGTGCACTTGTGACTCTTCAGTGCTGGGAGCGCCTCTCACGGTGGCGTGCCCATCTGTGGAGTGTTAAAAGCTTCAGCCACCCTTGCGAGCGGCAGCTTTCTGCCCTGTTTATTTGTGTTTTTCTTCGGTTTTCTACAAACGTGTGTTGTTTGGTGGTTGCACTGTGGCTCGGTGTTCTGCAACAGGAACTGTTTTTTCGGATGAAACAATACTTCAGCAATTCACCTGGGGCAAAGCCTTACCACTTCCTGAAAGTGCGATGGGGGAAGAGGCATGGGGAGCTGGCATGCTCATTCCATTGACGCTTTCGTGTCATGTGGCATGGAGTGCTAAATTTCTATGTACAGTTAAACCTGGATATAACGAAATTGACAAATTCCCGAAAAACTTCGTTATAAAGAGGATTTTGTTATATGCAGGTTCGGCATGAAAATTCAAAAAAGAAACGCTTAAGTAAGCAAAAAGGTAAAAGATGGCAGACCTCACCGAAAACATTTAATTTGGGTGAGAAAGCATTTACAGCTGAGACCACTTGTAACTTAACCGCTTATAGTGAAGGGCCGGCTATAATGCGGCTGCCGGGAAATCCCGTGGACAATCGAGGTAGCGAGCAGTCTTCACAAAGGAAGTGCGCCGCCCGAAAAGAGCACAGCGAATTGCCACGAAGGAGGAAGGAGTGCAGAACGAATTAACACTGAGAGGAGGGAAGAAAAAGAAAAGAAAAGGCCGCAGCAGCAGCACGTCGCGTGCGCCCCCTCTGGGATAGGATTTCCAAGGCGACAGAGAATGCTGCTGCGGCCGTTTGTCAGCTGCAAACACCCCGCACGTAATGCGCACCTGTGTCCACTTTACCGCATTCCTCTTTTTAATTATTTCACGCGCATTGCCCTTCAGTCACCTCGTGAGCGCGATTTACTGTGTACCCGATCCCTGTGTTGTCAAGGTCGAACTTCCCGTAAGGCGCACCGCCCGCGACCCTGCGAGCTAATCCTAACAAGTGCTGCCACATAGTGTCAGGTTAGCACAGACTTGCAGTGAAGTGAAGTGCAGACTTGCGCAGTAACCAAAGAGTGATGCTGCCAGCACGTTGACAAAAACAAACAAAAACTCTTTTTTTTCTCTTTCTCTCTTAAGCCAGCACGGCTCGACATCAACTGGAAAACGAGGGTGCCAGCTTGGCAAGCTAGCCCAGCTGCGGCAAGCAGCGGGATCAGGTTCGAAGTGAGGGGGACACTCCTGCGGCAGCAAGATCGCCGGGTCGTGGGATGCAGGCCCGCCTCGCGCACGCTCGCACACACACACACACACGTGTGCTCGCTCTTGATTTGCAGTCGCCGTGCCTTCGAGCGCGCCAAGCGCACTGCCGCTGCTTCGCATTCTGTCGCGGCAAAGAAGGTGCTTCCGGTTGCTGCTGCAAAAGTGACAAAATTTGGGGCAAAATCGATAGGTTGTCGGTGGAGAAAATTCATGATTTCGAGGGGGTCTCCCGCTGCCACTTCATTTAGAAGAGGTTTCAAACACATGTACTTCTGTGGAGTAACGGCGGGGAATAAAAAAACTTTGTTATTTCAAGGAATTCGTTACATGGAGTTTCTTTATAAGCAGGTTTAACTGTATCATGCTGTTTAAAAAAAAGGAACAAAAATGGCTGCAGCTTAGCTCAGCTGGGGCTGGTTGTTGAAGCGGAAGCTTGTTGTGCTTAGTTGCTAGGCTTGGTTGGACTCACCAGACAACCACGCTTTGCATTGTTTGCATGGTTTCTTCATGGGGTTTGGTTTCACGGCAGGAAGTAGTGTTCTATGGATGGTGAAGTAGTCTGCTGCCATTTCAATTTTGGCCACAGAGTAAGTCGAGGCTATCAACTCTCTTAGAAACACCATGTCTATTACACCAGGATGGTTACATCCGCAGGGTGGTCTGTCGCAGCTTGCCATTTTTGCCGCTACGAACAGGCACACAACTTTAGCACAGATGGACCAGCGTTTTCACTCACTACTTCCATCGCATGATCATGCCACAACGGCTGAACAGAAGCAACTGAAGTGCTAACCCACTAACCGACGTGTGCAGAGAGAGCTTGGAGAGAGCGGTGGGTCACATGGATGCAGCTAGTGAACTAGCGGCAGCCGTCGGGGCAGCAGCAGCGATGGAGCATGGCCAGTCAAGCACACACGCACACATACATCTATGTACGCACAGTGGCGCAGTGTGCCTAATCACACGGTATCTGTAAAAAAGTAGAGCTGTGTGAATAGCAAAATTTTGAGTGTGAAGCGAATTCCAATATTCATGTTCAAGTGCGAATAAAATCGAATATTTTTTCGGGCAAAGAATTTATTGCATGACTAGTGTATTCCCAAAGAGTCATTCCAAAATCCTGAAGAACGCTGCACCAGAGAAGTGTGCAACAGAAAGCTGAGCTAACTTCGCCGCAGTATGCAGGCATTAGCTTTGCTGCAGTACAGGGGTGTGCTTCGCCGTAGTAGCAGGTGTTATGCGACGAAGCGAACTACATGCGGGAATGGGCCACTTGTCATGAGACATAGCATATTCTTTTCCCTTAATTACCAACTTCGGATAGTTCAAATAGTAAAATTTAAGTGCGAATCAAATCGAATAGTAAATGCTATTAGAAAATTATTTGAAATTTTGAATTTAGGGACATTACCACCCCATTGAGGCAAGAGAGCTCACGTTTGTGGGGAACACAGGGGCCATGGTGGAGCCACCAGTCCTTGTGCACATTTGTGTCATCACTTCTCTCTCAAGTTCCATGGCCTCAACTACTGCTTGGCATGCACACTGCCTGGATTTCTGCTGCTACGTCAGCGTTGCCCTCTGTTTAGCTTCATCCAGCTGCTGCTCTGCGTGGGTCTTCTTCCTCTCTCACCTGTCCCACACTCCAAACACCTGCGCTTCTTATTTGCTCGCCTCTTCCTTAGCTCTGCCCACACCATTTGCACCACCGCTCCTCACAGAAACACGTTTGAGTGCAGCATGAAAAAAAAAGAAAAAATAGTCACGATGGAAGAAATAGAAAGCGAAAGGCCGAGTGCTAAACCTTTTGCTTAGCTTGTTCTTGCTTGGAGAGGGTTGAGGAGTGGAACTTGTTGCTCAGCTCTGCCTAGCAGCAGGTTTCGCTCCTCAACCTCTCCATGGCTTCACTCTCCTCGCTTAAAGGGCAGCTCTCATTTTTATTGTCCACTGATCTCAGCGAAATTTTCAGTATATTGTCACGCACCAAAGCAAGAGCCGCTGAAAAGACCAGACTGGGACGTCGATACCAAGGGAGAAACGGCGTTGAACTGGCGTAGAACTGGTGTGAGGTCTTCTTCTTCCTTAACTTCTTCTTTACCGCTTTGCTGGCCACGCGCTGGCTCACACACGCGGTGGCATTATTCCTCCTCTCAATGGAGCATCGCCTCGATGCTCATACACATAACTTACGCGGGAGGTATGCGAATTAGGGAAAAATAAAAGACAGCAAAATAAACAAGTTAAAACACACGGGAAGATGCCGACACAAAGAAAGAAAATCTGCGGTTTGAAGTAGGGAACAAAGAAACAAACAAAAAAAATGACAAAAACATAGTTCGCAGTTCTTTCGAGGATTGTGCGACACCAACAGAAAGAATGAAGGCCTCCTTCATCAACATGCAATTCAACGTCACCGCGTGAAATATGGTTTAAGACAGACGACATGCACAATCTCTGCATGGGGTGATCGACGGTGGTGCGATGGCGTGTCTATATCTGGGATCACTTTATAGTTCACCGCACTTACACGCCTCAGTACTTTGTATGGCCCGTAGTACTTGTGCAGGAATTTCTCGCTGAGGCCCTGCCGTTGGATGGGGGTCCAAACCCAAACTTTGTCACCAGGTTGATAGGTGACTTCTCGGTGGTAACGATTGTACCTTGTTGCATCTAAGCACTGCTGCTGTCTTATGTTTTTCGATAAGTATCTTCTAATAAACTTTTAGTTGTGAGCCAGCGGCTGTGTCGTGTTCTTTCTGTATCCTGTCTTGTTCTGCTGTTTTTCCTGGAAATTGAGGCGTTTGACATCCTCATCATCAGCCTGTCTAAACCCACTGCAGGGCAAAGGCTTCTCCCATAGACCTCCAATAATCCCGCTCCTGTGCTAACTGCAACCACTTTATCCCCGCAGACTTCTTGATCTCATCTGCCCATCTTACCATACACGTCACCACACACATAAAAAACAACTGTGTGAGATCTTTTTATTCATGAGACATGTAAGGCTTTACAATAATGAATCAGTATTTTCTGCAGGCAAAATGTGCTGTTTTATTTATTGCAGCAAAACATTAATAATTGCAATGCTGTGGTTTGTTCTGTGCAGCCACCTGCGGGTGCAGCAGCCAACCTGTCTGAAATGGAGTGGTTGGTGTCAAAGTTGCTGGACACGTACCTCTGTCACCCACGGCCTGCTGCACGCCAGGTGAGGGGTCATGCTCTTATACCATGCTTGAAATGGAGTGTTCCTCAAATTCTTAAATCATTCTAATTAAAGGTAGGATCCTTCCCAGCTAGCCCACTTATCATGCTTGCAGGGAATGCCCTTATTCGTGTTTAAACCTATTTCTGTTCACATTTCCATTGGAACAACCACAGTGCTGCGTTTTGAGCAAAGCGGGTATACTCTGCATGCGTTGTTAATACAGTAGACAGCTGTTAAGATGAACTTGGTTAAGGCCTAGGAGCATGGAAATATCAAATTTTTCAAATATGCATTCAATAAAAATATGCAGCTTCAAATATCCAACCGAATATTGAATAAGAGAGCACAGAGTCACCTTTAGTGTTCCTATTTTGTTTAGTATGTAATTATATTACGAAAGGACACCAATAAACTATCAACACAAAACATAGCACCACCAGGAACACACTGTACTGCCTAGACTCTCAGATTGTAACTGTACTGACAAGATATCACAGTGTAATGCAAATGATAATGAATACAGTAGTCCCTGAAATAACGAAGTCTCTTCACTCAAAACATCAATATTGCTTTATTTGAATTTTTTTTCGGTCCGGACCCAAACATATGCATTTTAACTTGCATTGCTCGAAGTGTGTCAGTAGCTCGCTCCACTTGATCACAGCTGATGAATCAGTCGATCTCAGCTGGTGCCATTTGAAACCAACCAGTTAGATTCCCAGTTGCACTTTTTCACTAGGGAAATCGTGAGGAAAGCCCAACTAACAAAAAAGAAGGTAGCCCGATCTGGAGCCGACGCCCACCTCTATCATCCCGGCCGCGGCGGCTGCATTTCGATGGAGGCGAAATGTTGAGGCCCATGTGCTGTGCGATGTCAGTGCACGTTAAAGAACCCCAGGTTCTTTCCGGAGACCTCCACTAAATTTCCGGAGACCTCCACTACAGCGTCTCTCATAATCATAACTGGTTTTGGGACGTAAAACCCCACAAAACAACAACAACAACAAGCCCACCTCTATCGTTCCAGCCTCCGGCCACTCTCCGGCAGATGCGGCGCTATCTGTCCCTGAACAGTGGCGCCTTAGCGGCTGCAACTGTCCACTCGGCCAAGGCGCACTTTTTCATTGATGGCAGTGCGATGCAGCGAGCCACACCTGGTGTATTCTGGATAGTGGCCGTGCCATAGCAGTGGATGAGCCGAACTATTGATACGCGTGGTTATTTTGGTTTCTTTAAGGGGAATGCCGTTATCACTTTCCTGTGACGCGCGCTTGTTTTGATTGTTTGCAGGGAGCACCGTTACCACTTTCTGTTACATGCAGCGTAGGCCACATTTATCTTGCATGTAACTTTGGAAACCGTGTCAACCATTCTTGAAACCTTGCATGCCTGATGCGCACCGATACTTGAAGACCCGCAATGACTGAAGTGTCCACGCCTGTTTTTGATGTCAATCAACGTCTTTCCACACAACAACAAGAGGAGCTAAATGCACTACTCCAGCAATACAAGGACAGCTTCTCGTCATCATCGAGGATTCTTCAGACCCCTTTTGCCAAACACCACATCATAACCAATGAATATGCCCTTCCTCTCCATCAGAGCCCCTAACAAGTCTCGGCATGGGAATGCAAGGCCGTCAAGCAACAGGTCGACGAAATGCTGCGCGACAACATCATTCAGCCGTCTGCAAGTCCATTGGCATAACCCCGTGGTGTTTGTGAAGAAGAAGAAGGTTGGAACCCTACGTTTTTGCATCGATTACCGTCGCCTGAACAAAATCAGTAAGAAAGACGTGTATCCTGTCCCACTGATAGACGATGCCTTGGATCGAATCTACAACTCAAAGTATTTTTCATTGATGGACCTCAAAACTGCTTTACTGGCGAATCGAAGTAGATGAGAGAGATCGAGAGGAGGCTGCCTTCATAACACCTGACGGGCTGTTCGAGCTTAAGGTCATGCTCTTTGGTCTTTGCTTGGTGCCTGTGACGTTCCAACGGGTTATGGACACAGTACTGGCAGGCTTGAAGTTGCAGACATCGTTGTATTTGCTTCCGCCTTCGACGAACACCTTCAGCACCTTGAAGCTGTTCTTCAGACAAACAAGGCCTCCAGACTTACCTTGAAGCCAGAAAAGTGCCAATTCACATACAAGGAGCTCTCGTTTCTGGGCCATGTTATTAGCAAGTCTGGAGTATGCCCTGATCAGCAGAAAACAGCTGCAAAACAGCTCAAGAGACTTATGGACTACCTGGAAGGCACGACCGTCGTCGTGCCGAAAGTATTCCGGCGAGGACTAGCTTCGTTTTTACTGTGAAACTTTCTCCCGAACAACTTCTTACCGCTTCGAGCCAACCAACTCCTCGTAGTGCCTTCAGCATTACGTCCGGAGGTTCTGGAAGCTTGACACGATGACCCGGCAGCCGGACACCTTGGTTTTTTTCCGCACACTATCAGGAATACAAGAGAAATACATTTGGCCTCGCCTCACTGCTGACGTCACCCATTACGTAAGGACATGCAGGGACTGTCAGCGACGTAAGATGCAGACAACTAGGCCAGTCGGACTTCTGCAACCCATCGAACCACCTTGATGGCCATTCCAGCAAATAATCATGGACTCACTGAGGCCGTTCCCGATGTCGACTTCCGGCAATAAATGGATTGCTGTAGCAACTGACTACCTCACCTGCTATGCCAAAACAATGGCCCTGCCCAAAGGAAGTGCCGCCGAGGTTGCCATGCTCTTCATTGAGAACGTCATCCTGTGTCACGGAGCTCCAGAGGTCCTCATCACCGACAGGTATGGCCTTTACGGCTGACCTAACTTGGGTGATCTTGAGGTGCAGTCAGACAAGCCACCGTCGAACCACCGCCTATCACCCGCAGACGAATGGCCTCACCGAGCGTCTAAATAAGACCATCGCCGACATGCTGGCCATGTACGTCGATGTTGAACACAAGACGTGCGACGCCATACTTCCGTATGTGACCTTCGCGTACAACACGGCCATGCAAGAAAAGACGCAGTTCGCTCCATACAAGCTTGTCTACGGACGGCGCCCAACAACAATGCTTGACGCCATGCTACCGGTCGGCACCAATGAAGAAGACCTCGACGTTGCCAGCTACTTGGAGTGTGCCGAAGGAGCTCGGCAGTTCGCCCGCCTGTGTATCAAGAACAAGCAAACAGTCTACAGGCGCCACTACAACCTTCGACAACGGCACACCGAATATCAACCCGGAAACTGTGTCTGGGTCTGGACGCCAATATGACGACGCAGACTGTGCAAGAAGCTCTAGCGGCACTACTTTGGACAAGGTACTTCGATGTTGTGGTGCACCGGACTGTAAGGTTGCGCCCGATGGCTTAACGTCATCCCACCGGTGCTGTGCATGACCCAAAGTTGGACACGTGATCCGACTTAAGCCTTATTACGCACGCTGATTAACTGTGACGTATTGTTAACTTAATTTATTGCATGTACTCTCACTTTCATGTTCTGTTTTTAGTATCGGGACGATGTTTTTTTAAGAGGTGGGTAGTGAGACGTGCGGTTATTTTGGTTTGTTTAAGGAGGATGCCATTATCACTTTCCTGTGAGATGCACAAGTGGTTTGAATGTTTGTGGGGAATGCCGTTGTCACATTCTGTTTTGCTCAGCGCAGGCCGTGTTTATTTTGCATGTCACTTCGCGAACTGTGTCGACCATTCTTGAAACAACTTTGCATGCCCGACACGCACATATGGTTGACTTTTGGAATTTCAGAGATAATCTGACAGACCATTATGACGTGTGTATAAAAGCTGACGCATTTCGCCACTTGTCAGTCTTTCCGTCGACCGACGACTGTTCATGCCACTGTTGCTGTGCATTATGATTGGCTTTGTTTTTCTGGGCACAAGTTTGCCCAATAAACAGTTCACCTGACATCATCTTGAGTTCTGCTGCTTCCAAATCCTCACAATCTCATGATACTATAGTCGAACTGAGTGAGTTGGGGGTGGGGGGGTGGCTGGGTGGGCTGGCTGGTTGTCTGCTTCACAAGTGCCGTTTGCGAGTGCACCTCCACCATTCCCTTCCGCCACTGATAGGCTGGTCCCACCTACTGATGCCGTCTTTCTCAACCTTACTAGCTTGTTTTAGTAATGTTGGTCTTTCTCTGTCTTTAGCAAACAAGAAAAAAATAGGTAGCGCTCATGGCAGAAGAAAGAAAAAGACCATGCCCTTGCAAGCATGTGAGGCAATGTCGAATCAACATTGTACGCTGTTAGGCTCTAGTCGAGGGACGAGGCGGACTACTGGCAAGCGCAAACCAAAACAAACTTTATTCCCTCTCCCCAAAGCCCCCATATATATACAGTGCTTTCAGAGGATTGTAGCACCATCTTATGGCCACTTGCTGCAAGGCGTACAGGTGGCGCCTTCTATATCCCTCCTTTTCACCTACAAGTCCAACCGTCGCGGTGGTCTCACTATACGGCCGCTGCGAGTCTGTGTCACCATTTCCTCTGGCGTTACTTCTGGCTGTATTGGATCTTCAGGAGGTGCTGCATGCTGTAAGATCTCGGGAGGTACAGGCGGAGAAGCTACCAGTTGATCTGGGGTCGGTTCCGATGAATGAAGCACCAGGTGTCGATGGTTCCGCTGAAGGACGCCTCTGGGGGTCTGAATAAGGTAGGACCGTGGACGCTGAGCCTGTGAGAGTACCTCACCATTGCAGCAGGTGTCAGTGACCCATACGTAGTCTCCAGGACTCAGAGGGGCCAAGTGACTTGAAGCATGACGGCGATTATAGTTCCTCGCTTGCCGTGCCTTGTTCCACGAGTCCTTTTCCCTGAACCTCGTATGGCATGGTAATGACGGTATCTGTTGTTCCGGTAGTTTCGGGAGACGAGTTTGTAATTTCCTTCCCATGAGGGCTGGAGCCGGGGAAATGCCGTTGGGACCGGGCGTGTCTCAGTACGACAGCAGGGCAAGGTAGGGATCAGGACCTTTGAAGAGCAAGTTTTTCACCGTGCGCACCATGTGCTCTGCCTCTCCATTGCTCTGGGGGTACCTCGGGCTGCTGGTCTCGTGACGGAAGCCGTATGACCGCGCAAATTCGGCGAACTCATTGCACGCAAACTGCGGTCTGTTGTCGGTCCGGACAACATCCGGTATGCCAAAACAGGCAGCGCAGCTCTTGATTGCTGAGATGACTGCTGATGCCGTGGTGGACACCACGGAGACTACTTTGGGAAACCTGGAGTAATAATCAACAATCAGGACCTAATCGCACCCGCTAAGTTGAAACAGATCGATACCAAGGTGTTGCCATGGCCTGTCGGGCGTAACCGTAGGCAACACAGGCTCCGAACGCTGAACACGAGTCTCGGCGCATATGGCACATTGGGTCACCATATGTTCAACATGACTGTTACAATTAGGCCACCAAACTGACTCCCTGGCCCGTTCTTGACAGCCGCGCCCTGATGCCCTTCGTGTGGGAGAGCGAGAATGTCCTGGCGCAAGGCTGAAGGGATGACAAGTCGCCGGTCCAGCAGAAGGATGCCGTCATATATGCTCAGTCTGTCCCTCTCCTTCCAAAATGGGGTGATATGCAGAGGCACCTTCTTTTTGTCAGGCCATCCTTTCATGCAGTACGTCATGACTGCAGAGCAGACTCCATCTTGGGCTTGATGTATGTGGACATCCTCTAGCCGTCTTGCTACGAGATGCGGTAATTCCTTTAACACTTCATTGACAAACAACTCCAGGGTGTCTACTATGTGAGTAGCTGGCAAATCGGAGGGAGCTCGGGACAAAGTGTCCGCTGTAGCTAAGTGCTTTCCAGGCACATATTTTACCACGTACTGATAACGCATCAGTTTTATCCGCATTCGTTGTATGCAAGGTGTCACGAGTTCTAGGTCCTTGTTACTCAAAAGGGTGACCAGAGGAAGGTGATCTGTCTCTACTTCGAAGCTTAGGCCGCAAAGGAACTGGTCGAACCATGAAATGGCCCAAGTCACTGCAAGACCTTCCTTTTCTGTTTGACTATAACGCGCTTCTGTCGGAGTAAGCGCCCTTGAAGCATATGCTACAGGCCTTCGAGTACCTTCAGGCTGGTCCTGTAGCAGTACCGCTCCCAGACCGTAGGAGTTGGCATCCGCGGATATTACAGTGTGGTAGCACGAATCGTATTTGGCCATGCACGTATCGGAGCTCAACAGCAGCTTGAGGAGTGAGAAGGCCTTTTCTTGACTGGGTCCCCAACTCCAGGTGCTGTTCTTGTTTAGGAGGAAACGAATGGGCTCCGTAATGTCGGATAAGTGAGGTATAAACCGCGCGACGTGATTGGTCATTCCCAGCAATCTCCTTACTCCACTGACGTCGGTCGGTGGCGGCAGATCCCTGACAGCCTTCGCCTTGTCCGGGTCTGGCAAGATCCCGTTCGCCCCAATCACTACTCCGAGGAACTTGACCGAGCTGACCCAAAATGCGCACTTCTTTTCGTTAAGGGTGACACCCTCCTCCTCAAGGCGAGCTAGGACTGCAGCCAGACGCTCGTCGTGCTCATGACGATCTTTCCCAAAGATTAGAATGTCGTCAATCAAGTTCACGACCCCAGGCAAGCGCTCAAGAATCCTCGACATTAACTGCTGGAAATACTCTGGTGCTGTGGCGATGCCAAAAGGGAGTCTCTTGTAACAGTACCGGCTGAACGGTGTTATAAATGTCGTGAGTTCCTGGCTGTCAGCTGACAGCTTCACCTGATGGAAACTAGACCGCGCATCCAACTTGGAGAATACTCGCGCTCCACCCAATTGGCCGAAGATCTGTTCCACTGTGGGCAAGACGAAGCGTTCCTTTTCAATTACTTCGTTCAGCTTCGCCAGATCGACACAGATTCTGTAGCCACCTGATGACTTGGGGACCACTACAAGCCCGAAGCACCAGTCAGTTGGCGTCTCTACCTTCCTTATGACGTCCTGCGACTCCAAGTCGTCCAGCTCTTTCTTGACAGTGTCGTTTAAATGAATTGGAATCCGCCTTGGGGCGCTCAAGGAAAATGGACAAGCGCCGGGTTTAAAGGGACTGTCTACCGCTCAGAAAATTTTTTAAGATTGTGGTAAAATTGGGCAGATCGTGCGTCACATTTACGGGAACGAGCATGTTTTCACCCCACAAAAAAGGAATTGTGTTTTTAATTTCGCTTGAAAGTGGTGCAAAAAACGCTGCTAGCGACACCCAACAGCGTGTTCGTCATTTTCCAAGTGTACGAGAACCAGCCCACGCAGGTATGCATACTCTGCTGAAAAACTATTATGTATGTCTTACATGCGTACTTCACCCTGTGAGACACCTTGTTATAGCGTGCAAGAGCAATTTGTTCTTTTTTTCGCTGCTTTCGGGGTGGCGCATGTGGCGCTGCCTTCGAATTCGTCTGCCTGCGGAGGCGTGTAGTACTGCGCTTGTCATGCATGCGGCGCTGCATGTCCGAGACGCACCCCCGCGCGCCGACTTTCCCTCGCCTCTCCTCCTCGTTGTCGCCTCTGGAATGTCGACCTTGACGCCGGTTCGAGTTGAGATGCCTCCCGCGCCCGAAAGGGTTTCCAGGGAGACGACGACGCATCATGCGCGGTACCCAGTGTTGCTGGCATGCCTACACTAGGATGGGAGCGACTTCGTGGATGAAAAAAATTGTGTTTTAATAATTTATATTGAGATTCTGGAGAAACCACTGCACGCTGGGACACTTCGAAAGGTACGCTTTCTGTTGAGCCAAAAAACGGGAGAGCGATGAAGGGCGGTAGACAGTCCCTTTAATGCGAATGCGATATTCGGCTTGCCGAAATTTACCCAACCCTTGGAAAATTTTGGCTGTGGGAGAACGAACGCACTCGGCAGAACCCAGGAAGTGAACAACATCAAGGGCTTCAATTGCAGGGAGCCCAAGCAAGTGAGTGTGCTGATGTTCAACGACGTACAAGGTCTGCACTGTGGACTTATCACCCCACTGTAAGGTTGCCTTAAAGGTACCAAGGACGTGCAGTCTCTGTTCGCCAGGGCCCAAGACTTCCCCTTCAACATCATCCAGCACCCGCGGTTGGCCTGGGAAAGACGGCGAGACAACAGAGACTTCCGCGCCAGAGTCTATCTTAAACTCGGCCGGGTGCCCATTCACGAGTAGGTCTATGTATCTGGCCCATCGTGAATCCACGTTGTGCAGTACGATGGAACCCAGTAGCTCACTTCTATTCTTCTTCATGCACACTTCAGAAAAATGTCCTAGCTTTTTACAGTAGTGGCAAACTGATTTTCTGGCTGGGCAGTCTTTTTGAGAGTGATGCTGTCGTCCACAAAAGCCACATGATAACCTAGCTGGGTGCTCATACTGGTCGCGAAAACGTGGCGAAGGGGTGGGCGTATCGTTTCACCGAGCCGAGTCAATGTTTAGCGTTTCGGCGAGAGCGTTATCCATAGTCAGTGTAGCGCGTGATAATCGCTCGTTTTCTGTGTCTTCGTGTATGCGGGCTTGGCACAGCGCTTCGTCAGCGGCAAGTTTTGTGCATCGGCACAATTGATCTGACAGTTTCTCGTCACAGATGCCTACGACGAATCTGTCGCGAGCAAGACGGTCCTCGACGAGCGGGCTGTTATAGCCACGGCGCTTTACCAGGTTGTGTAATGCCGTAAAAAGTCATCCACAGATTCGCCTGGCTGCTGAGAGCGGCGGTGGAAACGACGACTTTCATATATCTCATTTACGGGATGCACGAAGTGCGAATCCGACTTTTCTTTAACGGCAGCGAAAGAGAGTGCCTCCGGTGTAGACACCCCCAAGGACGAAAGAATGGTTCTGGCTTGCGATCCCATACAGTAAAGAAGCGTCCGTACCTGGGCCTCGTCGCTGGCTTTGTGGAGGCAGGCCACGAAAGCACGGAACAAGGCACGGCAAGTGTAATCCACGAACGTCGAAATCCACGTTGGCCATTCTGATGGGTTTGAAAACGTGAAGTTCTCCGGTGGGCGTAGGCCAGATGTGCCAGCGTGAACGATGTGCACCTTTGGTTCGGTGGCCTCGGCGGGGATGGATGTGTCAGGCATGTCAGCGTTAACGGTGGGATCCCACTTCTGACACCATGTTCGGCGTAGGCGCCAGCCGAGGGACGTGGCGGACTACTGGCAAGTGCAAACCAAAACAAACTTTATTCCCTCTCCCCAAAGCCCCCATATGTATACAGTGCTTTCAGAGGATTGTAGCGCCATCTTATGGCCACTTGCTGCAAGGCGTACAGGTGGCGCCCTCTACATACGCGTTTCGAGCGCTGGCTACACGTTCGTAAAGCTGTGGTGGTTTGTGGTGCATTTAGCCTTGTCTTGCTTGTATTTGCACGAAAAGTAGTCTGTGCGGACAGACAGTTTTGTTCGAATTAACAGTGGCATGTGTTCCAGGTTCAAATTAGTGAGTTTTCTCCCATTCAAATACATATCACCTTGCCGGGACCAATGGACCATCAAATCATCCAGCAGTTCAAATTATGCGACTTTGAATTAACGAGGTTCGACTGTATTATCTGACTACTCCACACTGTCATACATTGGAGTTAGCACTTGTCATAAGTAAAGGGGCCTACAGCAAGCGCCACAGGGCAAAGAAAGAGAGATGGCGTGCAAAGTAACCAAGAGGCGCCAGAATGCACGCACCGGTGACACGTTGGTGTTGATGGTTGGTTGACGGCGGGCTTCGTGGCACGTGACCCGCGCCACGATCGGAAATGGTAAAGCGCTGAGCTGGCAATTGTCTGAGTGGCAACCGCCGAGGAAGGACACATCGGCAGCTACGCTCTGCTGACGGGACGAGGTGTTCGGTTCGGGAGCCGGGACGCTGGTACCCCATCGTGTGACTGTGGACCTCGATTACGTTCGGGCGAGGCTCTTTGGAGGTCCTGCAGCGGATTGTTCCTGACACACCGTCAACAATCCCCCTTCAAGGGTCGGCCAGCAGCAATTCACCGGGCCGTCACATCTCTACGTCAAGCGGAGGACCGTACTCGTACGTGGGCCTCCGAGTAGTCCTAACTTGGGGAGACACCACGTAGCGACTTGAGACCGGGCGTCAGCTACGGCAGCAGGCGGTACCCTCTGGACGACGTAAGGGAGGCCGGCGACAACCGGGAGTCAGCAAGGCTAGGTCCAGACTGGCAACGGACTTCGCCGTGAAGAAAAATAGCTCCAACCACGTAAGAGCGTTCCATGTGCTATTCGCGACAGCGTCGGCAAAGCCAACGTGGCCAGACTTACGACTAAGCGCTGTGCCACATTGAGACTTTAAAGAGTATTGTTAACCCAACCAGTCAATTTGGATTAGTAGGAATTTCTGTGTTTTATTTTTTCTGCTTGTATATATTCTGTTCATTTTTTTTTACTTGCTGTGCTGTGTCATGATGGTTTGGTTTGCCATGCTCAAATGCTGTCGTTGCCAAACATCTCTCTCTCCCTCTCCCACGCTCGGTATTAGCCCTCTGAGATCCGTGTATACGTGACAGCACTACTGACGCGGTCACAAAATGAGGCAGAAAACACTGCTGAAGCGCCTTCTACAGGAGTCTGTGTGTGGCGTCCATAGCTCCACCACTCTCGCAGAACTTGACACCACCTTTAATTCGAGTTTTGCTTCCAGCCGCATGTTGGTGCTTGAAGTGTAAACAAGTAAAACTGAAAATGAAAGAGGAGCATTCAAAGAGTATGCCAGATAGTGTAGTTGTTTTAAAGGCATCAGTTTTGAATTTCACAAGTGGCTTGAATTTAACAGAACCGGGTGTCTGTTGGGCATGTCTCCATAACGAACGAGTTAAGATTAACTTGGCTAAGAGGAATCCTCAGATATGCCCAGCAACATAGGTTTTGGTGTATTTGTTTTGGAATCTATTGGTTCAGTGCTACAAAATTCCACTTAAAAGGAACGGAGCTACTCTTCCGTTAGCAGCTTTGTTTACGCCCACCACTTGCTTTGGTTTGGGGCCCCGGGCACTGTCTCCCTTCGTTCAGTTCACCAGACGCCCCAGGATGAAGAGGACAAAAGAACATAGGCAAAGCAACTTAATGGCATTTCACTCAATTAGTTGGTTCATTTCACTCATGTAACAGCACAAAAGCTCGAAGAAGGGACAACAGAAGGACACAAAGTAAAAAGTGTGGACCCTTTATGGTGCTAGTGATACAGAGCGCACATGTAGTGCCTGGAGGGAAAGACATTGCTATGGTCACGAACATTCCGAAAACTTTGTGCATGTTTCTCTTGCTCGCTGAAATTGATAGATGTTGACACACCTCACCCCAACATGAGCACTCTCAACAGCCTCAGATGCTGTGGAGATTGCTCGTGCTGGGACGTTATTTGCTTTTATACGCATTGCTTATTAGCTTATACGCTCCTTCTTAACCGCTCATAGTTATTCACCACAGTGCTACCAAATGTGTCCATGTTCGAATTAAGGCGACGTAAAGGTGACTTTTGTTGAACCAGTGCATAGCAGGCTCTGACGTCAGTGATGCCATAGTAGCTTATGCTAGACTCTTCACAGGTAGTACCTGCACGAATGCACATAGCAAGAATTGTGAGGCCACCGTGAAATGGCGTGCCATTGTCTGGGCTTTTGCTCTCACATGATTTGAGGCCAAAGCTTCTTTTTCTTATTTTTGTGGCATGCGCCTGTTTTCAGTTTTCTATGTTTATCACTGTTGCACATGAAGCTGGTGGTTTGGTGTACATAACATTGGCATCGGCTCTCGATCTGGCAAGCACCCGGGGTGGCAGAATTAGCATGATAGCATTTCTTATCACTCACTACCACAGTCCATTACACCGTCATTTCTTTTGACTTAATAGATTCGGTATAGCTGCTGTGATGAAGACTTTGATGGTGCATTATCTAGCTGTTTGCCAAATGTCCGGCTCAACAAAATTTCGTTGGTTTCAAACATTCCTGACATAAGCATTTTTTTTTTTTGCACTGCACTATTATTTAAATGTTCTTACTGTAGCTTCAAGTAATAAAGTAATTGTTTGGCAAAGACACTTTCTGCAAAAGGCAAACTTTGTTAGAATTCCATCCCAACAAAGCTTTTGTTTTGTAACCCTGTTACTAGGGTCGTATGCAAGGGGGACTGATGTGTGCAGGCAGCCTGCGTGTGGACGCTGAGCCTCTTGAGGCGTTGCAGTCAGCAAGCACCCGTGCTGTCGCAGCTGCATCGCATCCAGGCAGCGCTGCTCAACCTACTGGCGGACCGCAGTGGTGAGTAATCTAGGGTATGAATACATGCGGTTATACAGCTTCAAGTTTCTTTTGCAAGTTTCAAGTTCATTGTTAAAGTAGCGGTACATAAATGTCAGAATCATTGTACAAACTAGGATCCCATATTTGGAAGACTGTAGGGAGACCCTCGATAAAAAGTGCAAGGATTAATAAGAACATAGGCAAAATGGCACGAAATAATTTTTTTTCTTGCATTTTCCCAATAAGTATTTAAATAAATAAATTGAGCTAATGAGTATTAAAAAACAACTACAACAAAAGCTAAACTCCTGTAAGGGAGGACAATCTTTCGTGACATAAGCCTGCACTTCAGTAGCGGCATTGTGTGAACACTGTCCAGTAGAACAGGAGTGTGTTGCAGAATGCTTCTTCGGCATGCTTGTGTGCGATTAGGGCAGTGGGCCTTTGCGTCTGCCATCTGCGTGATAATCAATAAAAAAGGCAAGAGAAATCATGCCAACTAGGGTTGGCTTCGGCGAACGCACCGTTTTTTTTTTCTTCTTCTTCATTTTGTCTCTCTCAAGGAAATGGTGATGTAGATGCGCCAGATGACCATGCAAGTCAGTCCATCAGTCAGTCGTGACTTGGTCAGCGTGCCATTGAAGCAGATAATCAAGTGTCCCGTTTAGAAATTTTTGTTGACTTTGTATTGGCTGGCCATCTAAACTTAGCCATCCATCTGGAGATCGTCTGTGATGGTTTATGGGCCCACGCACTCGGACAAAACGGGACGAGGCGTAGACCAGGACACAACATTTATGACAGCAGGTTAAGCTACATGGAAACAAGTACTAGGATTGCGCCAGTCACATTTAAATTGTTTGTGGTGTACAAAGTGTTTCTTAAACGTTCAGTGTTCCCGCACTATGTCCACGCACGCACGCCATTGATGCTGTTTCACTTGCTTGCTGTCGGTTGTATGGCCGTGCGGCGTCGGTACGGTGTTGCTATGGCGCCGCCGGGGCCGCAGCACCAACCGACCCTGACTCCGTCGACGGGCCGGACGGGCGCCGCTCTGGATGTAAGGCCAGGCCACATGGACTAAGGCCTATTCTGTGGCCACGAGCACAGGCTCCGCTAGTAGCTGTTTGAGCTCATCGAATAACAGTGTTGAGCCGGAACGGACAGGGAGCCATGATGGTTGCTCCCCGAGAGCAAGACATCTGACCCGAGAACAGACGGCAGCCGCAGCGGACGGGCAGCCGTAACGGTTGCTCCCCGAGAACGGGATGTCTTGGCTTCCTGACCTGCCTCGCTGTCTCGTGCTTCACGGGCTCGAATCTTGTTCCTAGCGCCTTCCACAAGCAGCGCCACCGCACACAACACACACGTATTTTTCTTCTGCTTCTAAGTCCGATGTACTTTTCTGTCCACCACTCGTCACAGCGTCCTACCATCTGCAACACATTCATCGGCACTTCAATCTGAAGTTAGCTCAACCTGCTTGAGATCGCCTTCAAGAACTGACTCCCGGAAACATCACCTTTGAAAAACTCTGCTGGCATCTCATTCATGCCAGAACTCTCCATGGCCTCTCACTCCGATTGTCAGGGGCTCGACACTTCCAGTAATCTCATGTTTGCCTTCATTTGTTTCTACCTTGAAACTTTCACATTGTTAAGCACTGGTAATTAGATTCCTGTAAGTATTAGATTTCATTTACTGTCTGCTGTAATTTCTTGCTTGTTTGTTATTTTGAGATACTTGCCTTTTGTAATCTGATTGATTAATATTTTGTGCATGTGTGATGTTTGTAGGTGTTGCACTGCTTGAGTGCATTTTGCCACATTATCACTAACTACATTGAAGTCTGATGTTTTGTTTTCAAACACGTCTCTGATCCCTTCACTGCGCCTGCTTTCATACTGAATGTCTACCTTCCTGTCCTGTCCTTCGCCGTCTTCTCACTGGTGACGCTAGCGTGGCAGCTTGTAAAAACTGCAAGTTTTTGGTGAGTGCGCCACTGCAACAAGTTTCATCGTAGGCCACCTTTTTCTTTTTTTTAAAGTTGGGAGCAGTTGCTTTGCGCGCAGTGTCGCAAAGTGGTCCACGCAGGCACTGTCATCTGATGTGCCATAATTCAGGTTGTCACCACACTGTCTTGCAGCTTCAGATCTGAGCTTCTTTTGTTTGTTTTCATGGTATGCTACGGTTTTCGGTCTTGCCCGTTATTCTCCCATTACAGTGAACTCCCGATAATTCGAAGTTGCTTAATTGGAATTTTCAGTTAATTGGAAGTGAAGTTGGGGTCCCGTCAGTTTTGCATGCAAACCAATAGAAAAAAATGCTCGGTAATTCAAAGTCAGAAGTCTAAGGTGTCGGTTAATTAGAAGTTATTTCTCAATCTTATAGCTCAAGATAATCATAATGTTTGAGAAATTCCATATTATTAAAGTGAAAAATAGCTTTGCATGCTGAATTTACATCGTTAGCATCGCAGCTGACTACAGCGCCACAGCTCATGAAGCGTCAATGTTAGGTACTGGCGGCATCGGCATCGCTGACGACAGAGCCGAAAATGATGAGGCTGCAGGGTTAGCCCTTCTGCCCAGTGCGATCACAGCCTCGCATGGTCGCGTTAATGTGCTAGGCCTCTCTGTTTGTTTCCTATGAGTGTTAGTGAATCGGCCCGCCGGCATCGTTGCACAGTCGCGGCAATGGCAGCTCGCGGACCTTATTGCACGCTTGACTTGACGATGAAATTAAAGATTTTTTAAGAAGTTGAGGAAGGAGGTGACGCCAAGCAGGACATTGCACAGAAGTACGGCATCAAGCCTAACACTCTTTCGAACTTAAACAAGCGCTCGATACTTGAAGCACTTGAGAACGATCAATTTAAAATGTTACACAAGGGAACGCGCACCGGTGCCCACCCGGAGTTAGAGTAAGCGTTGCTCATTTGAATTAGGGAGGCCTGGAGGAACGAACTTCCGCTCAGTGGCGATATTGTAGCAGCAAAAGCCTTATCGCTTGCGGCGAGGTTAGGTGCTGTAAACTTTACTTTTCTTCGTCCAATGGATGGCTATACCGAAAGCACCTTCTCGAGCGGATGCTTTTGTGCATGGATAACTCCATGCAGTGCGAGGTGAGCCTTGTCTCCTCAGCTTGGGCATGGGGTCACGTTAAAGAGGAGACGATTGTGAACTGCTTCAGGGCCTGCGGTTTTAGTGCAAGTGCCTCGAGAGATGGAGGTGGTTAGTCTTCTCCAGCGTGGGAAGCGCACACAACCGAACTTGATGACGATAGTCTTCAACCAGCTCTCGGTGCACGTCCCTTTCGGAGAATACGTTGCCGTTGACGGTGTGGGAAAAGAGAGGGCGCCCCTTTGTGCCTCGTCCCACAAGCTAGCCTGTGGCATCTGCCCTGTGCCATCTCGGATGTCAGGAGCCGCCAGGAGACGGCGTGTGATTCAAGGTTAGCGCTCTCTTAGTGCGCCGGTCCGCCATTCCTGTGCAGCATTCTCTCAGGTGCTCTTACTCCTGGCTCCGTGTCTTCACGCTAGCTAACGTCATCGGGACGAGCCCTGATTGGCCCCCGGCGGCGGCCCCTCTTCACGTGAGCTATCCCGCGCTTCGCGCCCCTCGCGAGCGCCTGCTTGTGCCAGATGATGCTCACGATACCCGCGACGAGGTGGTTAAGCGAAGCCTCTGGCACGCTGCATCTCGTTCGTGCGCTTGGCGGTCCCTTGCCCACGGGCACCTTTGGTTAGCCGTAAGCGCTACGGGCACGCGTACTCGATCAGCACTGCGGTGAGCCCCCTTTGCCCGCAAGCCGTGACTGTCGCACCGTGTTGCATCGGGGTCAATAAAGCCCTCATTCGCTGACGAGCCTTGCTGGTGCCTTTTCTGCGCCGTGCCGGTGAATCATCGAACCCGGTGGAGGAGCGTCGCGTCTCGGACCACGCTCGCAGGGTAAGCCGTGGGGGCAAACCCATCTCCACGACGGTGCACTTGTAACGTGTGGTGTGCTGACGGACACCGAAATACTTGGGATCGTTCGGCCTAACAAGGCTCCTGACGAAAGTGATTTGGACGACGACGTTTCAAGCGAGAGCCGCAACCTACGGCTGCTGTTGTAGCTGCAGGCCTTGCCCTCGCGCAGCAGTTTTTTTGCTGCAGAGAGCAACGCCTAGGAAGTACTCGGCCACGTCTACAGCCTGCAGAACTGCTCTCCGCGGCAAGATGCCGCAAGCAGAAGCAAACGTCAATAACCGATTTCTTTTCCAAATGAATTAATAAAAATGTCCATTTTTGCCCCCCTGTGGTTAATTGGAAGTTCGTTTAATTTAATGTTTCTCGCGGTCCATGTCAACTTCGTATTAATGGGAGTCGACTGTAAACTAAGTTGATAGCGAGCTGTTTGTTGAACATGATAACATTGGCATCACTCTATCTGGGAAACAACCAATGTTTTTGTGACCCGTGGGGGCAGAATAGGCGCAGTAGCTTTGCTTATCACTGTTTACCACAATTCATCACACTTGTGTTTATTTTCGGACCTGTGTGTGAAGTGCAGCTGCCGTGGTAAGTCTTATTGAAACTGTTTTTTTTGCTAATGCTGCATTATTTGAACATTCTTGTGGCATTTCCATGTAAGAAGGAATTATTCGGGAAATAAACTTTGCATGGAAGGCCAAATTTCAGTTTAATAAAGTTTCAGTGTAACAAAGTAAATTTCTACTTTTCGTGACTTCATTGTTGCTTTTTTTTTTCTACTGCTGTATTATTTGTACATTCTTGTGACAGGCTGCTCCCATGTAGGGACAGGGAGGCCTAGCCTCACCACTGCATTGTGGGCCTTCTGGACAACCTTGATTTGTTGTAGTGGGTCCGGACTCTTGATTATCCCCTTACGAAAGGAAAGTGGATTCCTTTAGGACCTCAGTAATGTTTTTTATCTATCTATCTATATCTATCTATCTATCTATCTATCTATCTATCTATCTATCTATCTATCTATCTATCTATCTATCTATCTATCTATCTATCTATCTATTATCTATCTATCTATCTATCTATCTATCTATCTATCTATCTATCTATCTATCTATCTATCTATCTATCTATCTATCTATCTATCTATCTATCTATCTATCTATCTATCTATCTATCTATCTATCTATCTATCTATCTATCTATCTATCTATCTATCTATC
Organism: Hyalomma asiaticum; assembly: GCA_013339685.2. Taxonomy (NCBI): domain Eukaryota; kingdom Metazoa; phylum Arthropoda; class Arachnida; order Ixodida; family Ixodidae; genus Hyalomma; species Hyalomma asiaticum. The sequence continues at coordinate 13,206,020 of CM023482.1, forward strand.
TATCTATCTATCTATCTATCTATCTATCTATCTATCATCTATCTATCTATCTATCTATCTATCTATCTATCTATCTATCTATCTATCTATCTATCTATCTATCTATCTATCTATCTATCTATCTATCTATCTATCTATCTATCTATCTATCTATCTATCTATCTATCTATCTATCTATCTATCTATCTATCTATCTATCTATCTATCTATCTATCTATCTATCTATCTATCTATCTATCTATCTATCTATCTATCTATCTATCTATCTATCTATCTATCTATCTATCTATCTATCTATCTATCTATCTATCTATCTATCTATCTATCTATCTATCTATCTATCTATCTATCTATCTATCTATCTATCTATCTATCTATCTATCTATCTATCTTCTATCTATCTATCTATCTATCTATCTATCTATCTATCTATCTATCTATCTATCTATCTATCTATCTATCTATCTATCTACTATCTATCTATCGATCTATCGATCTATATGTCCGTCGTCCATCCATCCATCCATCCGTCCGTCCGTCCGTCCGTCCATCCATCCATGTAAAAATGAATCATTTGGAAAATTGGAGCTTTGTATGGATGGCCAGATTTCAATTTAATGATGCTTTAGTGTAGCAAAGCAAATTTCCAGTTTTACTTTATTGTTTGGAGGTTAAACTGCTTCTCACAGTCTGCTCGTCTCTGCACAACATGATGAAATAAGCAAAAGATGACTGTTTTGTACAAAGTAGCTTTTATGGTCTGACGATGAATTCGAAAAACAAGATATCCCATGCACATCTTAACAAAACATGTTGCGGGGCTAGTTGGTCAAACATGTTGCTTCAAATGTTCAGCGCTACTTGTTAGACGTGGACAGTACAAGTTAAACACACAGGACGGGCGCTGCATCAGGCTTGGCGGTTGAAACACAAAAGGAAAGGCCCACAGTAGAAGAAAGTTCGCTTAACAAAACAGACCCCATGCCTGATGCAGTGCCCGTCCTGTGTGTTTAACTGTACTGTCCGCGTCTAACAAGTAGCGCTGAACATTTGAAGCCCATGCACGTCTTGCGGCAATTGTAACAATATTCCTCTGTGACATTTCGTGGCACTGGATGAAAGGAAAATAGTTGGACCATTTTGCTGCATTCTTTGCGACTGGGCTACTATAGTTGGATGTCAATGTATTAAATACAGGTGTGATGAAATGAATGTGTAACGGAGTCATTAAAACACTGCGAGGAATATGGTCCATTCAAAATGCATTATAGGGTATGACGAAACTGTTTTCTTCACATGGTTTGACTGCAGTGGAACCATTCTTTCTGGACTAAGCACCAAATTTTCTGCAGACCTGACACAAAGCGTGGCATCCAAGGGCCTCAGCCTCCTGTATGAACTGAGTGACCAGGCAAGCCGACAGCAGCTGGTGGCGCAGTTGCTGGACACACTCACCTCGGGTCGCAAGTGAGCACCACCGCATCTTGTGCATGCATTTATGAAGTAGCAGCTTTCACAAAGATAACCAAATTCGCATGTTTTAAACAGGTTTTGCAGAACTGGGTATTCAGAATTCGATTTCATTTTTGCCCAACTGATGGCGGAATCTCAGCAATGAGTGCCATGTGGCAACCTCCAAGTTAAGGTGAATTGTTTAAAAAATAACAGACTTGCCTGCAAAACAAACTCGCTGGTGTGTATCTGTCATAAAAATAGTGTGAATGAGGTGCTTGGCAAACAACATTTGAGTTTTAGTACAAGAGTATTAGGTCTAGCACAGGCACCTCTTTCTGAAAGAAAAACATGTATGGCAGTATTGCTGGTGCCTACCTGTTAAAGAAATCTTGCATGTACGTGAACCACAAGCATCTAGTAGTTGATAAGAAGCAAGTCCAAGGTGCACAGTGCAGACACCAGGTCATGACTTAACAGTGTGAGGCAGGAATGGGGAACCAGCGCTGGAGTTTCCACGGACGTGCAGTGCCACCCTTTTATGCACTTTCAGAGCGACATTTTGCGATAAACACAAATGGCTACTCATGGGAACCATGCCTCCACACTTGGTAGTGAAACGAGTAAAAAGAAGCTTCAAGACCGCCGGTATAGTGTTGCTAATATGTGCCACAGCCAAGAACACATAATCTGTGGGAAAGGATCCCGAAGACAGGACGTTGACTCTTCTCAGGGTTGCTTCCTGCCAATGCACAGACACTGGTACCCTGCAAAACACCACAAACAATACCATATTTACTCGCATAATGAATGCACTCTCATAATAAGCGCACCGCCCAACTTTATTAGTCAGATTCCGGATTCTTTTTTCTCCTGCTTAATAAATGCACCCCCAACTTTGAACTCCTGCAGTGTCCAGTGTAGGCAATTCATAATTCCCTCATCCCAATAAAACTGGCGCATGTAGCCAGGCTTAGCCGGGCGTAGCCACGTGCGAGCAGCAGTAACATCATTTACTCGCAATACTTCATTCCTCCATGCTGTCACAGTTCCCTCCCGCTCGCCGCGGCGTGCCGCCATGCATGCTGTGCAGGCTAGTGCAGCTAAGCCTAAGCGGTCAGGGCATCATCTCTGAGTTGCATTGCGGCAATGCAACTCGGAGATGATGCCCTGGACATCGTGCTTAACACACTCAACTGTTAAGCTCTACACAGATATGAAAATTGTGCCATTTTGCATGCGGTTACGGAAAACACATATTCTCCCATTAAGGCCGCTTGCGAACGTTGATGCGGTTGGCCGTCTCCGAGAATTCATCGGCGATAGAGCGACCTTGGTTGGCCAAAAGCCTGTATGGCGACGTCATTGGCCTTTGCATCGTGTGCATCGAGCGGTGTCGTTATGGGCGGGACCTGTGGCAACATAGAAACTATAGAAACACTATGCATGATGAACACCGCCGCCATTTTTCCGGTTTCACGGTGCTGTGGGCAAGCCCCACATTAAACAGAAGTGAAAGGCTATCACACTGGATCAAAATGCAGCCACCATAAGGCTGTCACAGCGAGCACCGAGCCCTGCGGTACCGATGCCATATGCCTGTTTTTTACTGTTTTGAAAATAAAATTTTATTGCGCGCGTCGCTGTAAACATTACTGCAGGCCGCAGCGCCGCCTTGCTTGCGCATCAAAAGGTTTTGTTCAACCCGAAAATGTTTTCGTAAAATTTACCCTGCGTAATAAATGCACCCCCCACTTTCCTTCTGTCTATCAGAAAAAATTTGCTTTCATTACACGAGTAAATACAGTACTTTACTTCAAGCTGGTGTTGCAAAACATTAAAAGCAGCATTCTAAGTTGCATAAAAGTCATGCTGGACATTGCACATTTTATTCAACATTGTTATGAATGTTCTAGGCATGTTACAGAAGGATGACTACTGCAAAAATCATGTTGGCAACGCATATTCCTCCACAGGTTAACAGTGCACAGGAGAGCCAGCTATTATGTTTGTATCCCCAGTAACTAAGAAGCTCTTTTCTTGATGTACCAGACTCAGATGACTGCCTACACCATGTTTGTAAACATTTTTGTTTGATCAGAAGAAAAACAGCGTGACAGGAATGGGGACAACAAAAGAAACGAACACCACTGGACAATTATGAACCAACTAGCCCTCATCAAGTTGTTACTAGTGGTTGTTTCATGATGCCTATGCCCCATTTCATACATCAAGTGTAATGCGGTGTAGGCTGGTGAGACTTATTTCTGTGGATGTGTTCGCACGAGGAAATACAGTAGAACCCCGCTGTTGCGTTCCTGGCTGCTGCGTTTTCCTGGCTGTTGCGTTGTTTTGGGCCAGTCCCAGCATAGCTCCGATAGGATTCAATGCATTAGGGACCCCGCTGTTACGTCGCAGTGTGGGAACATTCCCGTATGTTACGTTGCGAATCGACACTCCAAGCGGCCACTGCCGACGGCAATGATAACTTTTCACGTGGCTTGACTTGGTTTGACTGTATTAGCTGCACTATGGGTGATGCCCATTACGTTTCCGGCTTCCGCCAGCAAAATTATGGCACAGCTGTGCAAACTGTTTGTGACGGAATCGCGTACAGTGATTACGTTTCCATCGGTGATGCCGTTGTCACCTCCAAGGTTTTCTCTGTCGGCGAAATCATAGCCGAGTGTGCCGATGCATTCACTGAAAGCGCTGGCACTGAAATAAAATTTTGTGCCGATCACCACTTCTCTCATTTTCCCATTTTTCCCGTTTCTCGGCTCTTACGTTTATTTTCTACGGTCCTGTGAAAAACGTATCAGCGGGGTTCTACTGTAGTGCACCTTTTTTTTAGTATGCGCTGTGTGACTTTTTCTCTATTATACTGCATATAAAACTAAAATATTTTGTGCCTTGGAAATGAACAATTCCATGATACAGCTGTGAATATGTTGCTCTATATCTCACAGCGTCTTCTTGCCATTGATTTTTCGTCTTTTTAGTTGTAGTCAGTCATGACGATTGACATGCGTGCACTTGCTATGCTTGAACTCACACTCACAAGGATTAAACGCAGTAATGAGACACGTGGAGTTATATACTTTACTGGCGGAACTTCTTGCATAACTTCCGCAGAGTTGCACCTGATGTATGAAACGAAGTGTTACATGTGAACCTAATAAAGTCTGCTATCACTGTTTGTGAAGGTGATGGTGAAGCATGCGGTGGCCAAGGCATCCTGCATATCAAGGCCGGCAAATCGAAAATTGCCATCGTTACATGTTGAATGACCTCTATTTGTCATGAAGACGAAGAAAAGTCTAGCAGTTATGCATGTATTAAAGGGCAGCTGAAGCGGTTTCCAAAAAAGAAATCGAGTTAAAACACCGTTCTGTACTTTCGAACCCATTGAACACAAAAAATGACATGAAATTTAACACAGCTCGATGAAAAATGCGTTATTAGCGAGAAACACCGAGCGCATGCCCCACCTCCCTGTCGTGGCACGCGGCAATCTCATCATTGGCGGAGCACGCGCTGACGTCAGCAACATAGGAAAGCCGCAGCTGCCTACGCAAGACAGCGACAAGACACTAGTGCCGAGAAGCAGCAGCTGTGCGACGAACCCATCTACAGCCATGGCACATAGGCTACCGGACTTTTACCAAGAAACAGATAAGTGGCACGCTTATCTGGTAAAGGTTGAGACGTATTTTGAAGCAAGCGAAGTCATTGATGACGCCAAAAAGAGAATTTTGGTGGTCGCGGCGTTGGGGTCTAAGACGATAAAGTCTTGTGCGGAAGGGTAGCACCGCGTCAGCCGAACTCGCTCAGCTACAACGAAGTTGTATGTATGTTAAATGAGTTTTATGACCCAACGCCTAATGAGATTTCGGAGAGCTTCAAGTTTTTCCATCGCAACCAACAAGAAGGGGAGTCTGTGTAGACATTCATTGTCGAGATAAAGAAGATTGTCCAGAACTGCAATTTTTCGTCGACATTAGACAGGATGCTGAGAGATCGTATTGTATGCGGTGTCCGTTCGAAAAATTTGCAGAAGCAGCTACTGGCGAAAAAAGATCTAACACTCAAAGAAGCAGAAGCTCTTGCCCTGGCTGCGGAAACCGCAGAACACGGTTCAGAGCAGATAGGTAAGCAGAGTGATGCTATGAATGTGCTGAAGGTTAGTCAGCAATACGCGCCAACGACCACAAGGAACGAGCAAAGGAGCGATCCTCAACAATGCAAGTTCTGCGGCCAGCATGGTCGCAAAGCTTCGACATGCTTTCAAAAAAACCGCCGATGCTTCAAATGTGGGCGGCAGGGGCATTTGGCTCGTATGTGTGGGAGCACAGGCGGTGCAAACAGAATGCTAGCGCTAACAGCAGAAAACTCAAAACAGACTGACGATAGCAGTACGTTACAAATCTGGTCCGTCACGGAAGCTGAGCCTTTGGTACCACCCATTCGAAAGTTTATTGCATGGGATGGCATCACCATACGGGTGGACGTTGATACTGGCTCGCCTGTTTGTATCATTCCAAGAGCAGCGTATGAAGCACATTGCAACCGTTGGCCCCGGCTACAAAACGCAAAGTTAGCTTTCGTGCTATCTAGAAAAGCTCCCAGTACTGGGCGTTTTGGCTATGAAGGCTTCTTACATGTCGGTGGAAGTGGATTGCACGCTGACGGTATTGGATTGTGAAGGCCCCAGCCTGTGTGGCTGGGACAGCAAATAGTCATGGACTTACTGGAGCCATTCCCGACGTCCACTTCCGGCAATAAATTGATCGTCGTAGTGACTGACTACCTCACCCGCTATGCCGAAACAAGGGCCCTGCCCGAGGGAAGTGCCGCCGAGGTCACCAAGTTCTTCATTGAGAACGTCGTCCTGCGTCACGGAGCTCCAGAGGTCCTCATCACCGACAGGTATGGCCTTTATGGCTGACCTAACTCAGGCGATCTTGAGGTATAGTCAGACAAGCCACCGTCGAACCACAGCCTACCACCCGCAGATGAATGGCCTCACTGAATGTCTAAATAAGGCCACCACCGTTATGCTGGCCATGCATGTTGACGTCGAACACAAGACGTGGGATGCCATACTTCTGTATGTGACCTTCATGTACAACACGGCCGTGCAAGAAACGACGCAGCTTACTCCATAGAAGCTTGTCTATGGACAGAGCCCAGCTACGACGCTTGACGCTATGCTACCGGTCATCACCGATTAAGAAGACCTCGACGTTGCTATCTACTTAGAGCGTGCTGAAGAAGCTCGATAGCTCGCCCACCTGCGTATCAAGAATCAGCAGACAGTCGACAGTCACCAGTACAACCTTTGACGACGCCACACCGAATACCAACCCTGCGACCATGTCTGGGTCTGGATACTGATACGATGACGCGGACTGTGTGAGAAGCTCTTGCGGTCCTACTTTGCACCCCACAAGGTACTCCCACGTTGTGGTGCACTGGACTATGAGGTCGTGCCCAATGGCTTAAAGTCATCCCAGCGACTTTACTAAAACTTTTAGTAAAGTTGATTTGCAGCAGTCACATATCATCAAATGGACAGTAAGGAAAGCAATAAGAAAATGCACTGCCTACAGTTTTATATTTTGTGCTTACAAATGTTAACCTTGTTTTGCAGTAAGGTCATTTTGGAGCAATCACATATGAAGTAGGGAGTAGGGGAACGAGTCATAAAATGCAAACTTCATGATTAAGTCAAAGTCAAACCCTGTTCTAATGAACTGAATAGGATGGCAAGAAGACTGTTCCACGGTGTTGTTTTGTCTGTGCCAGTCTGCTGCGAAACTCGCTCCGAAATTGCTTGTAGCAGTCCTACTCTTGAAAAAGGAAAATAGAAGAGCATAAAAAACATACTGCACATTTTTTTATGTTCAACACATGAAACATGACTCTAAACACATGGGAGAATACCAACCAATCAATAATGCCAACAAATTTGGTGCGGCTAATGCTAATGTGGTTGTCTTAGCTGTGAGCACTGTGGATGAATTCAGCTTAGTACTCTGTCTGTATCTTATTGTTATCCTGTCCTTTGGAGGCCAACATGCAGTAGTGCAGACGCACGCGTCTTCGCAACTGCCTACTTTGCGAGGTGTCATTGCTGTCTTATTGCTCCACAAACACAGGTCTACCGTGGCAGTAACTGAGGACACCCGGCTCTTTGACGAAGGCACTTTAGGGAGCACACCGATGGGGTGAGTGGCCTTTGTCTTTATAGGTTACGTCGCTCGTCTGGGATGTATCTCGTGGAATATTAACGGGACATTTAAGCAATTTTAAATCCTTGCACTTTGAAAATTCTGAATCTGTGGCCTCGTACTATAGGTCTATCGTCTTTTTGTTTTGTTTTTTCTAATATTTAATTGAAGAACGGCATTATTGGTGTGCAAACTTGGGCCAGGGAAATACCTCCATGGCACGTGTGGAGTGTAGGTAAGGTGCATGAAAGAGATTGAAATGTCAAGAAGTGACGTCGTCCAGAGGACGAGCCAGAAATAGCTGTGTTTGTTTTTGTCTTTCGTTTGTTCACAACTCGGCATTCGTAGTGGTACCTGCACGGGTTTCTCAGCGCCGCACTGCTTTGTTCTCATACTTGAAATTTCTGTGATAACAAGTTCACTTATTATGTTACTGCACTACCTTTGCTGCACCCTATGTGCTGATTTGAAGTGGACTCGCCATACCGAGGTTCTGTGCGGCCGTCAGCTGCAATAGCATGTACGTTTGCGGGGCCACTCGATTGTACATCCTTGAAGGTTAGAAAATGTTTACTGATTGGTCATGGCTGTTAAGAGAGAGAGAGAAGCTTCAGTCTTACAAGGTGCTACAATTGTACTATGCTCGAGACACTTCCAAGGCAGTGCCTGTGTACTAAAGCATCTCCAATACAATCGGCAGGCTCGTTGACGAAGGCTGTCCACTACTGGACTGCAGCGTGGTGCTCTTTCTATGTTTGCATATAGAGGGTCCCACTGCCAGCAAAACAGCGCGGCAAATGCCTGACAATTTCACACAGACGGTACTGCCGGCCCGACCGATTAGTAGGCTCGCAACAGTAAAAGTGACTAAAGTATTAAGAGGATACAATGGTTGGATATTTGGTAAAACATGGACGATGAAGGAGCAAGACTGGACACAGTGCTACTAGCAATTATAGTACTCATATATATATATATTATTGTGGGCATTTATTAGGATTGCCTTTGCCATCTGATGAAAGTGTAAGGCATTTCCTTTTACTGACGCCTCTGCAAAATCTTAAAGGGACCGACAACCAATTTTTAAAGTACCCAAGTTACGTGGTTTTTTTATTTGAACAGAAAGCTTACCAGTCAGATTGTCCAATCATGCAATGGCAAGGGGGAAAACGCCGTAAATAATTTTTTGTCAGGATTTATTGCTTATGGAGTCTTAATGCAATACATGTTGCAAACAGTGGCTGACAGCTGTCGTGTGTGTTTGCACCGGGTTCTGCCCCGACAGAGCATGTGCGCGCAACGCCTGGGAGACGCTGCCCACATGCGCCGTGGTTAAAAGCAGATTTCGGTTGCCGTGAGGGCAGTGACGCTTGTCCTTTTGCTGCATAGAAAGTGAATAATAAGACTGGGATGCATTTTTATGTATTGACTGCAATTTTAAGACCGAGTTATGGTCGTATTAACAGCAGCAGGCAACGCGCAGCAATTCATACACTCCGGAAAGGAGTACCAAGGCTTCACCGCCAGGCTGCGCCATGTTTCATTTAACCGCAATTTCAGTTGTCGGTCCCTTTAAGTGTCTGTTACATTGAAACTTTGCTTGTATATGTATTGTGTTTGTACCGACTTTTGTTTATATTGTTTCTTCTTTTATTCTAATCTCTGCTTTGTTTATGCAATGTGAAGTCATTGTTGTCCCCTGTAGGCCCCCAGGTCCCGTCAAGCTGTTCTCACAGCTTTTTGCCTGGGGGACCCCTAACAAGTTGGAAATAAAGTGGACTTGATTTGATTTGATCTGTAACTGATCATAATCACGTTAGGTTCATAAGAGGTTCTTCTTCATCATCACTTGTGGGGCTGACTCTCGACTGCGAGTTGTACCTTGGGCATGGTCATTTCACTGTACCTTATAGGCATAATAAACATCAGACTTACCTGGACATTACAAGTCCCACCAGTTAGCCAAACTCAGTCAATAGTAGTCGCCAAGCCAGTCTTCGACGTCTTCACCGCAAAGGCCAGCGAACAGATAAGGGTCACGCTGGTGGCCACTGGCGATCCAATGCAATGGCGCTGCGGTAGTCAAGGCTGAGTTAGTATATGGGTAAGGATCATTTGGCTGGTCTTGTGACATGCTGGCAGACAGCTGGCACAATTGGCAAGCCAAACGAAGCTCCAGGAGGTAGAGGGGGATGGCAGAGCATGGAGGATCGATCAGCATTCGTTACCACTTGTAACGTCCCGGTTGATCCGACGTTTATTACGCCTCCAAGGCACAGTGCCCAAAGTACAGCTTGCAATCCAGAGTCAGCCCCACAAGCGATCGTGAAGAAGAACCCCGTGCATAGCCGACGTGATTATGATCAGTTACAGATGACAAAGGTGATCCTAATAAATGCATACAATACATATGTATATATAAATTAAAATAGCAGACACAACGTTGCGGTTATCGTTTATTGCCAACAGTGCGGACCACAGGACTGGTCTTTCTCAAGGCGTAGAAAAACTGAGGTGCTAGCTGAGAATCTGATCGGAAGAAGAAAAGGTGCTGAGGTTCACAAGGCATTTTTTGCAGGTGGGCCTTATGGGTGCTGGGGAGAAGGTTGTGCGGGAGGGAGAAAAAGTGGGCCGCTAGCAACTCAGAGTCGAGGCAAGCAGTGCACGATGGGAGAAGGGGGCAAAACCGAACTCATGAGATACTGCAGCGCTCACAGCTGAGAGTGCCGACAAAATGTGGCTGTGCTTTGTTGGGTGTTGTCTGTGTAGTGACCCCTCTGTGAAATTAGAATTTTTTTTCTCTCTCATTAGTTCACTTCTGGAAACCGGCGAAGTACCCTGTTCCCACGATGCTTATGCGACGGAGATGGCCCCCATGTGCACTGCCATTAATTTCTTTTTATTTTGAAAGCGTGCCCTTAGGCATAATGCAATATCAAAAATAAACAAATAAGTTAAATTCGTGGATGAAATCCAGGAGCGAATGGTGGTATGGTCCATGGATCCAGCGATATGGTCGGGCGGTCGACCAGGCCTGAGGCCTGTTGCACGGAGGTGGCAAAGATGGCTTAAATGTAGGCCTGGGCAGATCCACAGCAAGTGCCTCAATGTTGCATTGTTGACTGTGGCATCACAAAATAGGCAAGACATACCTTAAGGATTGCGGTACTGTTTTGGCCAGGAAATGGTCGCGGACGGGGTAAGCGTAGCTCCGACCCGAATACTCCTTAACGTAACCTCCCCTCAGCGGGATAAACCACCAGGGAGGTTAAAGCCACATGGTGGTGTAAAGGCTCATGTGGTACGCCGGCGGTTTTCTTTTTGCTGGAGTAGCTGTCCTTGGGCATCTTCAGGAAAATGTGGAAGGGGTTGTGGTACAACTTGCGGGTGGGTTGCCAAATCAGCTTTGACAAGGTCTCGCAAGGCCACACGAAGGACCCATTGAACATGTGTCTGGACGCTTGTAGAGGAGGCCAGGTGGTGAATGATATCGGAGAGCATTGTAGACCAATATATCCTACGTATATCGTGAAACGCTTCCGTCGAGTCAGTACGAAGGATGAGCCAAGAATAATTAGCTGCATTAAGGTATGGGATCATCATGTCCAGGCCGTCACGTATAGCGGCAAGCTCGGCAAGATAGGTTGGCGGGCGGGATCTGGCATGTACGAACATGTCTGATCGGCCTCAGGTATTAATGGGCACACCAAAGCTGTGTGGATCATGGTGCCATTAACACTGGTGTCAGTGTATGCTACAAAGGTGGCATCGTCTTGGTCATCAGCACAACGAAGGCACGAGACTTGAGCATTAGGTCGGTGAGGGACCGGTCTATATAGGCGACCAAGAGGTTCGTTGTTGCTCAGTTGTAGCCTGCTCCGTGGGGCGATAGTGCTTCTAGCGGAAGCCGGATTTCATAGTTTGTAATCCATGTACGCGGCCAGAGAAGTTTCCGAGTAGATTGTCGACGGCTTGAGGCAACGTGCGCAGCGGTGCTGATGCACCAGTTCATCGATGGCGTTGAGTTGGGACTCGGACTGTAGTGCTGGGATTGGCGTTATATGAGATAGCCCAGTGATGGCACGCATAGCTTCATGCTTAATGGCCTCCAGGTGAGCCCATTCAGCCATTGTGAGGTGAGGAAATTGGGCGCTGTAAATGAGTCTTGGTTGTAGTATAGATCAGACGAGGAGGCAAGCCATGTGGGCATTGGCACCACCAGATTTCTTTGCAATCCACCATATCAAATGTAGAGTCTCTGCAGCCTGTTGTTTCGCTCCCTTGAGCCAAGGTCCAGCAGATCCTGAGGCGGCAATATCTAGGCCAAGCACACAAAGGGTAGAAGCTTAATGAAGTGGCTGCTGATCCACAGTTAGCTGCAAATGTCGGCGCGCCAGCAGACGATGCCCATACCTGTTTGCCACCGACATGTAGGCCACTTTTTTTCTTTAGAGATTTCAAGCCTTATCTTAGTGCACCACTCGTGAGTAACATTGAGGGCCTCTTGGAGTGCTTGCTCTTGGAGGCAAATATCTGGATGAACTGACCAAACGGTTATGTCATCTGCATACGTGATATATTTTGCGTCGTATATTGTCGCCAGCTTCCAAGCTAGTGGGAGGAGAGCAGTGTTAAAAAGGACTGGTGCTAGAACGGATCCTTGTGGAATACCTCTATTTGAGACGAATTTTCCGACTGGTTGGCCAGCAAGGCGAATGGAGAAGGTATGAGCTTGAAGAAATGCCATGACGAATGTGCATAGTCGACTCGGGAATTGGAGCCAATGGAGAATGTCAACGATAGCATCATGGCTCACATGGTCGTATGCTTTGCGAATGTCCGTAGCCAGAATGGTGCGAATGCGACTGGTGCGGCCATCATTGAGAACCATGGAAGACAGGTATGTAAGGCCGTCCTCCAAGATTGGGACGAAACACGATTTGGCCAGGGTGATACGAAAAGTATTGCTCCAGCCACCATGAAATGTGTGTCGCAAGCATGCATTCTGTCAACTTCCCCCCAACGTTGAGGTGAGCGCTTTCAGGCACATGTGAACTACATCGTCTGGAGGTTTGCCAGGTTTTGGAATGGCCACCATTTCTGCATGCCGCCAAGAATCTGGAATGGCTCACCACGCTGTATTTATGGCTTCTGACAATATGTCGAGAACTTTGCCTTCTGTGTTTTTCTAAAGTTCATAAGGTATCCTATCCAGTCCTGGTGCCTTACCTGGTTTCGATGAGTCTATCGCTGCTAAGAATTCCGCCATGGTGAAGTCTGCTTGTATACCTTCAATGTCAGCGAGCGTGGCAGGCATGCTTGCATTCGTTGGGAGGCACTTTTGAGCACAGAATGGTGGCAGTGTCATATCCAACGCAGGAAAGAAAGTATGAGCGACGACACTGGCAAACGCTGCTAGGTGACAGGCCAGACGCTAACAGGGCGCATGCTGCTAGGTATGGAGAGCGCTGACCACGTTCCGTTGCTCGGAAGCTGTGCCAGATAGAGGCATTAGACGCCGAAGGTCCGAGTGATGAGAACCGCTCCATGCAGCGGCCGCGTTCTAAGCGGCGTTCATGGCGGCGCGCTGCTGCTGCAAGGCATTGCGCCTCCAAACAAATGGAGGTTGCGGTGGGATCACGTTTTGATGCAACTTCTGCTTGGCAGCGCGACACCCAGAGACGGAGAAGCTGCAAATCAGGAGTGGGTCGCGATTCATCCACCCACGACTTGTGTGTTGCTTTAACTAGGGCCGCACTTAGACAAGATGATGGGTCTGATAGAGAGTGAGAGATAGAGGTTTCTGCCACCTCCCTGTAAGAATCCCAGTTTACAACTCGACAGAGCTGGCGAAGGCAGCCAGCTCTGCCTGTATGTAAACCAAGGAGAATTGGATGGTGGTCGCTACCCCAGCAGTCAGGTTCGCACGACCAAGAGGCATTCGTGTTGTCTAGCCACCAAGATAGGTCCGGTGAGCGCAGTAGCGCACGAGGGTGGTCGCGTCGACGCGTAGGCACTGACGCATCATTCAGAAGCATGAAGTTTGCGTCGGTAAATGTATCTAGCACACATGTGCCACGCGTGCTAGAGTAAGCGTAACCCCATGTGGTATGAGGCGCGTTGAAATCGCCTGCTACCATTGTGGGCCATCCAGGATGCTGCCGCCATAAATGCGCCAACCAGCCGAGAGACATCCGAGCTGCATGGGACGGGCATAGTACGAGACTAGTGATAATGTCTGCTCCTTGAAGACAAACTAATACGGCCGCTACTTGCTGCCACAAAGTACACCACTTCGAAAAGTCAACTCGAGTCGATCGCACATAAGCGGTGACCTTCCCAGGAGGGACATCAGGCGTAGAACTTCAGCGGTCCAACATTGAAGGTGAAGAGTACACCACAAAGCCAGGAATCGGTGGAAGTTCAGTCGACTCTTGAAGCAGAAGGGCTCATGCACGTAGCTTGCCATATTTGAGACGCTGGTTTAGCTCGCCAACTTTTCCGGCTACACCGCAACAGTTCCATTGTAAAATGCCTTCCGGAGCATTTGGCGTATACGCCATCATGGACCGAGGTTAGCCACTAAAACTGAGGCGAGCTGCTGGAGTTGTTGAGCAATGAAGCACAAAAGCTCATGAGTTGAGGAAGATTTTGACATGGGTGCAGAATTTACCATCTGGGCAGAAGAAGTTGGCGTCGATGATGAATGTGTGCCGTCAGGGCGACGCTGCAGCAGAGTACGCCATTGCTTGAGACGCTGTATTTCTTGAGGCCAGCCAAGTGTCAATCTTGGCCTCTTCATTTTCTGTGGAGAATGGAGGGTCCTCTGTCAATTTGAATACACGTCGCGGTCGTGCACTTGAGGTTTTTACCGCTGCGGTATATGTAGGAGTGGCAGAATCTTTAGCCGATGCAGTGGTTGTTCCATTGGTAACATCGTCTTCTAGAGAGGCTAGAGCAGTGAAGCAGTTGTATACAGAGGCTTGTTCCTTCGATGGGCACTCAAGGAACCCAGCTGGGCGCCGAGGCCCACGTTGGCGGGCTCTCTTAGTGGCCTTTAGCTTGATAGGACACGACGCGGAAGCGATGTCGTGATCATTTGTTTGACACAGACCACATCGAAATGGCATTGTGGCTTCAGGTCCCGTGGTTTCGTCCTCGATGGAGCAGGGGCATGAAGATTTCATGTGTCCTTGTCTGAACCGGGAATAGCAGAACACAACAGGCGGTTTGAATGGCCAAGGGTGCAATACGCACCCGTAATAAAGGATACGTTCTGGTGAGGATTGAGGACCTTGAAGCGTGATAAGGCACGTGTGACCTTGACCCATGTAGCGGGCCGTCACGACCTTGTGCGTGGGACCATACAGTTCTTGCAGAAACATTTCGGGTGCTTCGTCAGGGTTAGCGCTGTTAATAACATAGCGGTGCAGACCAGTGCCAGAGGCTAGGTAAGCCTGCACCAGAAGGACGTATTCTTCAGTTATTCGTATTTGTTGCAGCTCCTTAACCTTTTCAACAAGTGCCATTGTAGAAACCCATACTGAGATGGTATTGGTAGGTTTGTGTAGGACAAATCCTTGAAATCTGGAAGTCTTCAGGCAAGTGTCCAGGGCAGCTTGAATGAGACGGTTAGGTATGGTTGACATGTCGTATCTAGAGCGAGGCTTGTTGATAAATTTATATGATGACCCTGTAGTGGATGCAGAGGAACTTGCGTGAATTCAATTCTCAGCTTGCATCTGACATGGTCCTTTAGGCGCCCTACATGGCACTGCTTCAGACGCCCCTAGAGACGCCACTTCGCGTGCAGGGGTTCTGTGGCCTGCAGCAGCGTTTGGTCTCTTGGTAGAGACTTGTTGTGGGACAGACGAGTTGTGTTCCATGCTCTCGGCACTGAACCTGACGTCTCCAGAGTCATGGCAGGGCACCTGCGTTGCCGACCGAAACGCGTACTTTGCGCCAAGGGGTGCTCTGCGAATGGAACGCTGCTTCGGCGCTGAAGAATGCAGTGCGGTGGTGTAGTGCGGAGGCTGACCCGCTTGACTGTGTACTAGGCCTAGCCTAGCTGTATAAGGCGACAGTCGAGCCGTCAATCAAGGAGCACGCGAAGGAAGGCGTCCCTTGTGAGTGGAGGCCAGGAGTGCCCACACACGGTTCAAAGCAGTCCCAGAAGTGAAGGAGCTCTCGTAGTCGTAAAGGAGTGGCGAAATACCGGAGTGATACGCCAACACGTCCGATCACTTCGAAAGGCTGGTTTGCCAACCAATCCACAGCCATTATGGCTGTTGTATACCCGGAAAAGAAAGAAAGGAAAAATAATATACCCAAAAAAAGAAAAAAGAAAAAAGGAAAGAAAAAGGAAAAGGTATTCCTGTCGCAAAATTTTGTAGGGGAAGATTGTAAGGGTTCAAGGTTCAATAAGGACGTTAGGCGGAGAAGATTGTTACATATGTACATACACACATTCAAACACATACATCTGTATATGTTGTAGTGTGAGTGTAAAACATGCATAAAGATCGTATGGTCCACTCCCCCAAAAAATAAGTTATGGCGACAATTTTATCATGTTTTGTGATGCCTCATTTCTTTATTCTTACTTGGTTGGTTATTTTTATTTCTGATCTGTCCCTACGCTTGGAAGAAACAAGAGGGTCCCGATGTTTTCATTAACGCCATGTGTTACGGTTTTAAATTTATGAATAAAATATGACTACCGCTGTTCCCATTCCCGAGCACTGAGGAAGCCAGATTGAAGAAGGGTTTGCCATTGCATAAGCGTCGTGGGAACAGGGAATTTCGCTGGTTTCCAGGCGTGACCTAAAGAGGGGGAAAAAATTCTCCTAATTGCTTAGAGGGGTTACTACACAAACAACACCCAACAAAGCACAGCCACATTTTGTTGGCACTCTCAGCTGTGAGCGCTGCAGTATCTCAGGAGTTCGGTTTTGCCCCCTTCTCCCATCGTGCACTGCTTGCCTCGACTCTGAGTTGCTAGCGGCCCACTTTTTCTCCCTCCCGCACAACCTTCTCCCCAGCACCCATAAGGCCCACCTGCAAAAAATGCCTTGTGAACCTCAGCACCTTTTCTTCTTCCGATCAGATTCTCAGCTAGCACCTCAGTTTTCTCTACGCCTTGAGAAAGACCAGTCCTGTGGTCCGCGATCAAAACAGTTGGCAATAAACGGTAACAGTGAGTGGTATCTACTATTCTACCCCAAATATGTTTGTCCCATTGAGCACAAATTCTCAACACACACACACACACACAACACAGGTTGCCCCAGCTATCTTTACCCAGTGTTTAAAAATGTGCCGATGCACCCAAAGACAATGCGACCAAATGCATTTTGCTGACTATCGTATATAGTGAATCAGGCTATATTTTGTGCTCTGCTTAATTGGTTAATTAGGCAAGCTTATTTAATTAACTCAGTGAAGTTAACTTCATTTTTTAAATTGCTTCAGCGTTTCTTTAACAGCACACACAAAGAATGGGTAAAAGAAATTGGCCACATATATGCATGCTTCGCTGCAAATGTTGTCAAAAAACGATAGTCTTCTGCCGGTTGTACTGCACTGCGTGAGATGTGGACGCCATCTCGCAGCGCCGTCGGGAAACATGAGCTTGTGCAGAATCCCTGGGCAACTGCCAGGTGGCGGCACCAAATCGTCGGCAGAGACCTTTTTCATGCATCGGGTCACATTTTTAGCGCAGCCTAACAAACGCCAGGGTGTTTTGAATTACGTATCTATGTATTTTCTAGTAAAGGAACACACTACCTAATACTTACGTATTGATGTTGTGCCTCAGATATGCATAATATTTGCTTTTTGATCAACATTGTTCACAATTATGAATGCAGCTACCAGTTCAAGATGGCTGGGTGTTAGGCAAGTGCTTAAACTTTGGCCAGGTGGCTGAATCGTCTGACAGACACTGACAAACAGAAAGACAGACCAAAATTTCTGCGTTCAAGTATCCCAAGAAAGACCACCGTCTTAAAAAAGAAGGGGCTAGGCACGGATGATTTACTGGGGGGAAGTACACTTTATGTGCACACAGTTAAGCCTTCATATGACAAAGTCATTAAAACTGACAATTACTTCATTGTATCGAAACTTTGGCAAGTCCTAGAAAAAAATGGCAAACATCTGTAAAAGGCACAAAAGTATCATCATGCGTGAGAACTAAGATATAGTGTAGGTGCAGGAAGCATGACTGAGCCTTGATGTGTTGTGCAGAGGCAGCCTCACCACATACCGAGAGCTGTGCTCCCTGGCGACAGACCTGAACCAGCCAGACCTCATGTACAAGTTCATGCACCTTGCCAACCACCACGCTCTTTGGAACTCCAAGAAGGTACTGTTCTGTTGATGAAAGTAGAAACGACGAAGATAGTAGTACATGTGTGGTCAGCTGGCTGCTGCCTTGTTGTCAGATGGCTAAAAGAAGTGAAAATTTGCCTGTGACAGTTCAGTGAGCAGTGTTTCTTTTTAGGTGCAACTTCTCCACTGTCGACGACTGATTTTTTGGACCCTCAAGGGACCCCGAAAATATCAGAAAAATCAGGCTGTCCAAAAAAGCAAACGTGCCCCCAAAATGCTCAGTTAATGCTTACTATTGATGTCATCATCATCATCAGCAGCAGCATGTTTAGGTCCACTGCAGGACGAAGGCCTCTCCCGACGATTTCCAATCCACCCTATCCTGAGCGAGTTGGTTCCACTTTATGCCCGCAAACGTTTTAATTTCATCGCTCCATCTAACCTTTTGCCTGCCTCTGTTGCGTTTTCCTTCTCTTGGTATCCATTCCGTCGTTCTTACTGTCCACCTATTATCCTTCCTCCTCATGACATGTCCTGCCCAGGTCCACTTCTTTATTTTAATTGATAAGATAATATCGGCTACTCCTGTCTGTTCTCTGATCCATTCTGCTCGTTTTTTATCTCTTAGCGTTACCCCTATCATTTTTCTTTCCATTGCACGTTGCGCGCTCCTTAGTTTCATCTCTAGCTTTTTCGTTATCCTCCACGTTTCTGCACCGTATGTTAGTACTGGGAGAATGCAGTGATTGAACACTTTTGCTTTAGTGAGAGCGGTAAGTTTCCAGTCATGATTTCGTAATGCCTTCCGAATGCGTTCCAGCCCATCCTTATTCTACGGAGAATTTCTTTTTCATGGTTAGGAGTTCCTGTTATTAACTGTCCCAGGTATACGTATTCGGTTACACATTGTAAGGGTTCATTGTTGATTTTAAATTCCTGTTCCTTAGCTAGGCTATTGAGCATAACTTTGGTCTTCTGCATATTCATTTTTAACCCAATTTTAATACTTTCCCTGTTTAGGTCATCAATCATGTTTTGTAGTTCGTCTCCGTCATTGCTAAAGAGTACAATGTCGTCTGCAAATCTTAAATTGCTGAGATATTCTCCATCTATTTGAATTCCCTTGTCTTCCCAGTCTAGACGTTTGAAGATTTCCTCTAAACATGCAGTGAATAGCATGGGGATATCGTATCTCCCTGTCTCACACCTGTCCCGATTGGGATTTCTCTGCTTCTCTCATGTAGGAGTAGTGTGGCTGTGCAATCTTTGTATATGTTGTTTATGGTTTTCACGTATACGCCAGGTGCCCCTTGTCGACGTAGAGCTTCTAGAACTGCTTGTATTTCTATGGAGTCAAATGCTTTCTCGTAGTCGATAAACGCCATATAAAGAGGTTTGTTATATTCCGCATACTTCTCAATTACTAGGTTGATAGCGTGGCTGTGGTCCATTGTCGAGTAACCTTTCCTAAAACCAGCTTGTTCTCTCGGTTGGTTAAAGTCGAGTGTTTCTCTTATCCTCGCAGAAATTACTTTTGTAAATAGCTTGTATATTACTGGGAGTAGGCTAATTGGTCTGTAGTTCTTCAACTCCTTTATGTCACCTTTCTTGTGGATAAGGATTATATTAGCATTTTTCCAACTGCGCGGTACACTACATGTCCTGATACATTTCGTGAAGAGTGATGCAAGTTTTTCAAGTACAATATCTCCTCCGTCTTTGATCAAGTCGGCTGTTATACCATCTTCACCGGCTGCTTTACCGCGGGACATTCCTTTGGCAGCTTTTTTGACTTCGTCAGCGGTTATACATGGAATTTCTGTGTCCTCCTCTGGTGCTATTTCTATTAAGGTTGTATGGTCTGTCTGAGAGCTGTACAGTTCCGAGTAGAAATCTTCCGCTACCTTTACAATTTCGTTGAAACTGTTGATAACGTTACCTTGTTTATCTTTTAGCGCATGCATTTTGTTTTGTCCTAAGTGCAGTTTCTTTTTGACCGATTTAATGCTGGTGGCTTTTTCTACTGCTTTCTCTATTTCTCTCATGTCAAAGTTTCTTACATCTCTTTGCCTGGCTTTACTGATCAATTTTGATAGTTCTGCGAATTCTATCTTATCTTTTGATGAAGTTACTTTCATTTGTTGGCGTTTTTTTATTAAGTCCTTGGTAGATTGGGACAGCTTACTTTTTGCTTGCTTTGTTGTTTTATCCCCGACTTCTATCGCGGTTGCAAGGATTGTTTTCATTATGGTTTTGTTTATTTCTTCTAAATCGTCACCGTTTACATCTAAGGCCTCGAACTTGTTGCTTAGCGCGACTTTAAATTCTTCGTCCTTCGCTCTGATTACCTCTACATTGCATTTTTTTCTAGTAAATAATTTAGTTCTTGTTTTCTTTAGGTTAAGTATAATCTTTGCCCTTACTAATCTGTGATCGCTGCATTTTATCTTCCCCACTACTTCTGTGTCTTGAATTATACCTGGTTGTTCGCACATTATAAAGTCAATTTCATTCTTTGTTTCCCCGTTAGGGCTTTTCCACGTCCACTTCCTATTCTTGTGTTTCTTGAAAAACGTATTCATTATTCGGAGCTGGTTCCTTTCGGCAACTTGTACTAGCATTTCCCCACAGTTATTCCTACTGCCGACGCCGTAGTTGCCAATCGCCTGCTCTCCACTTTGTTTTGTTCCTACTTTTGCGTTGAAATCACCCATGACTACTGTGTATTTTGTCCGTACTTTCTTTATTGCTAATTCGATATCCTTGTAGAATTGCTCTACTTGTTCATCGTCGTAGCTCGTTGTTGGCGCATATCCCTGGATTATCTTAAGTTTATACCGCTTATTTAGTTTTATTACGACGCATGCTACCCTTTCGTTAATGCTGTAGAATTCATCTACGTTGCCCACTATATTTTTGTGAATTAGGAACCCAACGCCATATTCTCTCTTTTCGGGTAATCCTCTATAGCAGAGGACATGTCCATTGTTTAACACTATGTAAGCTTCACCTGCTCTCCTAACTTCGCTAAGGTCAATGACGTCCCAATTAACTCCCTCTAGTTCCTCGAGTAGTTCCGCTAATCTAGCTTCGCCTGAGAGGTAGACGACGGAAAAGGTGATTAATGCTCTTCTGAACCATGCTTCGCTTCTGTGCGAGCAGGTCTGTCTGAATTTCGGCGAGAGTCGTCAAGTCGGTGTAAGCCGACGAAAGAGTTGCAGCCACTTGCATCAGCTCAGCTTGCGTCGGCTGCACTGTTGCAGGTAAGTCGTCGTCGTCATCGTCGCTCTCGGACTCCGCATGCATTTGGCGAATGATTTCTTCATCCGTGATGCCAACTCGCTGCCCACATACGCAAACTTGGAAATCGAGACATTTGAGGGAATCTCGATGCCTGCAGTGCGAAGGTCGTCGATGAGCTGCTCACTTCCAGATACCTGCTCGACGACACTGTCCTCGTTCAAGGTGGCTGACTCGCCATTCAACACAAACCCCGCGTGGCGGAAATGGTTGCGCAGTGTTGTTGATGCCATCGACTTCAACGCATCAGCAAGCATGCTCACCAAGCAAATCGACCGAGTAGGCTTTTCCACTGTCGAGGCACACCACTGCACGCGAAAGTAAACATGACCAATAGTTCACTTTGAGAGTGCGTGTAACACCCTGGTCCATCGGTTGTAGACACTTGTCGTGTTCGGTGGCAAGAACTTGACGCATACAGACTTCAAGTTGTTAATGTGCCCGTGTGCAGTGCAGTTGTCGACAAACAACAAAATTTTATGACCTTCTAGATCAAATTTGCGATCTAGTCTTCTAACATAGTTTTGAAAAATCTGCTGAGTTACCCAAGCCTTTATGTTGGCCTCGTACAAAACAGGCAGGGACTTTACGCCTTTGAAGCACCTCGGAGCTTTTGACTTGCCGATGATGAGCATCAGCAATTTTTCTGTCCTTGACATATGGTTACCAATCAGTATAGTAACTCACCCTTTACTGTGTTTGCCACAATGGCAAGGGTCGCCAGCAAAGGCAAGAGTCTTTTCTGGCATCAGCTTAAAAAAAAGTCCAGTCTCATCACAGTTGAAAGTATTGTCTGGCCAGTACTCCTGTAAAAGGCACTGTAGCTTTTCGGAGCGGTAGTTTACAACAGCGCTCAGGTCAACAGCTGCAGTTTCGCTGCACAGTATTTTTAAAACTGAGATCAAAGCGCTTCTTGAAGTTTCTTAGCCAGCCATCACTGACCTTTTGTCCTTCAGTGTTCATTTGAAGCGCCATCGTCTCAGCTTTCTGTTTGAGGAGGCCCTCGGAGACGGGAACCTTGCTGGCCACTGTTGACTTCAGCCATACGAGAAGGGCCTCCTCGAACTTTGGGTAGGTGCCTTGGCTTACATTTTTCTGACGACGTCCAGTAGACTTTTCCGCCGCCTCCAAATCTTTTGTTTGTTTTTGATGTAGTCCGAAAGAGTCTGTTTGGAAATTTGAAACTCTTTCGCAACGTCTGCCCGTGATCGGCCACTTTCAACAAGCTTGACGATAGCAGCTTGCTTCGCCATCGTCGTGGTGACGTACTTTCCCCACTTCATCGGAGCTCTCGAGGCCGACGACAACATTGATCTCCTCTCCATCATGAATCAGCACATAAGCTAGGCAACACACGTGAAACACATGGCTAAACACATAGGCGGACAGTCAGTCAATGTGGTCCGACCCATCTGGCGGTCACAGCTTTAAAGAAAGAAAACTTTTCCGGTAGCAACACCAGCAACGCTGTTGCGGAAATAGTCTCGATCCAGCATCACTTTAGTGGAGGTGGCCACCCTAGCAGAGGTATTGGTGGCGCGCAAGGCCTGGCACCGGTTTGAGGCTACTGGAGGAAAAAGTAAACAAACAAGGTGGGGATGACACATACAAATATGCGTGGCGATCAGCTCGGCTGACGCTTGGAAAGTCTGAAATATTGAACAGCCTGTTCTTCAGTGTCCGAAATTTTGAGCTGCGAAATATATTGAATTTATAAGGTGCCACCTTATATTCAGACTTTCACCCCCAGTGCCAGGTGAAAGTCTGAATAATCAAGCGCGTCCGAAAATTTGGGCGTCCAAAATATCGGTAGTCGACTTATCCTGAGTTTACAACATGCCATGTAAAGTTAAATCTCTGTATCATGAAGTATTTACCTTTTTGCAACCTGATTTCCGTGAACAACACCTACCTTTTACCTCTATATAGTAAAATGTGTTCATCCATCAAACGATCAATGAAAAGTAAATTTTATTGCACAGTAATATGAAAAATACCGTGTATTACTATGTTTAAGTCGACTCCGAGTATAAATCGGACCCCCCAACTTTTGACCCCACCAATCGAAAAAAAAAGAAATGCATGTAACAAATTTAAAAAAATGGCTTGCATTGACAAAAGCATTTGTTGCAAGACACTTAAACGTGTGACTGTTCATGTAAACGTCGTGATCGTGCATTTCACAAATGCGTCATGCACCATGCTGTTCGGCAGCCCGTCGCACACCCACTAGGCCATGGTGCTCAAAGGAGCCCACTTTACACGTCCCTTTGGTGTGTGGTGCTTGTTGTCCTGCTCCATCCATTCTTTGTACAGCGTCACCACCCGATCCTTAAACGGCTTGTTAAGTGCTACATCCAGAGTCTGGAGAAGGGGATCAGTCTGCCTGGGCCAACTGACAATCCGCGTTGACCGCAGCTCTCTTCATGCAGTTCCTGATGTGGCCATGGAACAAATCAAGCACCAATATGCTTTTGGGCTTAAAGGAGTACTGACACGAATTTTTGACATTCTCGTATTGTTTCCGTAAGTGAAAGCACTGGCGTGGAGAACCCCAAAAAGAGTATCATGGTGCCTCGCAACACAATGAATATCTTTTTATACGGCTCCCTTAAAAGCCCACTTTCGGTTTCGATTTCGAGGGGGCCGGTTTCCTAGTGTTGTGTCAACACAGTTGGACGTACGTCTTATCTTTGGTGGAAATGCGCTTTAGACGCGGACAGAGAAGAAGACGAAACACACACAGTGCAACTTTCAACTTTATTGGGAAATGAAGGCAGCATCACTTATATATGTGTTCATCACACGTGGCATTTGGCATGCGCTCTATGTTCCGTGGGCACCCAAAAATTCCAGTTCCTTGTCTGACAGTGCAAGGGAGGCTACGCTTACGCAATTTTCTGGAATGTTCCCAAATCATTTTCGCTTCGACGATAAGCCTAGCAGATTGACTGCGACTGCGATAAACTACAGTGGACTGATTAAATATAGGGGTGCACTTGCACTCTTGACAATGATTTGCGAGAGGACCATTAGCCTTGTTTTTGACGTTATTGTTGTGCTCCCTTAGACGGTCGTTAAGGCACCAGCCGGTTTGGCCTATGTATACTTTTCCACAGGAAAGCGGTATGTTGTATACCACGCCAATTATACATCCCACGAATCTTAATTCTTTGTTGTGGTTGACCTTGCACTCCGGCCGTTTTGTGGAGCAGGGATCAGTTAGTCTGCACAGCCTAGACAACTTTATTGGGGCAGAGAACAAGACTTGCACATTTGCCTTCTGCGCAGCTTTCTTAAGATTGTGCGATACCCGATGAATGTGATGAATGTACAGTATAACTGCCACCTTTTCTCTTTTTGTCACTTGGTCTTCTCTCCACTGAGCGGAAGTCTGATTTCCTATTTTTCTAACTAGCGTCTCAGACACCGATATCAAAACGTGGTCAGGATAGCCTGATGCCTGCAGGCGATCTACCTGTTCAAACAAACATTTTTGCACAAGATGAGGGCATGATTTTTTTATTACATTGGTAAGGCACATGTTGGTGACACTTCTTTTTACAAGCTTCGAGTGAGCGGAGTCATATGGTAAAATTGGCTTGTTGCTTCTTGGCTGGTAACACCAGCAAGTCCTGTGGTTAAAAAATGAGATAGATATGTCTAAAAATTTTATGGACCCATTAGACGGAAGTTCATTTGTCACTTCTAATGGTGCAAGGATGTGTTTAAAAGTGGTCACTGTGTTGTCAACGTTAAAAGGTGTGCAGGAAGAACTTTTGTCAAAAATCACTAAGAAATTGTCAAGAGATCTAAAAATCTTAAGAATGTTCGAACCTGCAAATTTGTTAGCAAGGCGTACGTCAATTCTACCAAGGAATAATTCGCTTAAAATGGGAGCCAAGCAAGACCCGATGCAAATACCGCTTTTCTGCAAGTAAAGGTGGCCATCTCCACTGAACATATGTAGAATGAAGGTAAAAAGAAACGAGCTCTAAGAAGCGATCAACCGAGACACCTACCGCATTCTGGAAGCTTGTGCATCCAAACGTGTCAATGTTTTCTTGAATGCACTTGAGCAAGTGCATTTGGGGTACAGAATAATACAGGTCCTTAACATCACTTGAAATGGCGTCAAGGTGTTTCTCTGCGTGTAAACTAAGAAATGTAGAAACCTCAGTCGAATCCATAACTCTTAAAGGATCGTCACGCCCAAGAAGGTTTAGCTTATCCTGCAGGAAAATTGCTAATTGTTTTTGCCACGTGTTTCTTTCCGAAACGATTACCCTAAAGGGGCAGTCAGGCTTATGTGACTTCGCGCTGTAGAAAACTTCCAGGGCATCATCTTTGCAATCTGTAATGCTTTTAACAAGTCTTGGTAGGTTTAACGATGCACAAAGCTTTTTCGCTTTGCTTTTCACAGTTCTCAACGAAACGTGTTTATATTCTTAAAAGACTGATTCCAAGGCGCCGCTCGCTTTTAGCAAGCGAAGGAGGTTTTGCTGTGTTACCTGTTCATCTGTATAAGCAAAAAGCAAGCGTGATGTCGTTTACTACATCGCAATGACAGCAGAACTGCTCTTCCCAGTGGCGGCCCTCGAGGTCAATGTCAAGTGCTTCTCTCTACAACAGCTCATTCACCTTTGCTGGCACACAGCATCCACTCAAAACGGCCACAGTGTGGGTGCTCAGCCCTGCTACGAGCAAGGCCTGTTTCTTCTTTTCTTCCGTGATGCCGTTTCCTTCGAAGAAAGCTTCTAGAAGCACCAGATATGCTGGCCAGTTGCCTGTACTTTCTTCGAACTGCGGTGGGCTTTCGTATCTGGCCGTGGCTATGGAGTATTGCCAGCAATTTCATTTCACACTCATCGCCACTGAATTAAGTGACCATACACTTGAGAGCAGAATAACCAATCAAGGAATGTTCATTATGGGTAACGTGTGCAATATACAGCACAGAGCAGGAAAGAGGAATCAAAAGTGGGTGAGGGAAGAATGTTACAGAACAATCGTGCACCGAATTCATTGGCACATGTGGTGCATGACGATATAACATTATATCTTATGCAGATCTAGACAGCAACATGAGTGGTCAGCTTCCATATTTTAAGATTCTCAAAATTTTTAGATACATTTTAAGATTCTCAAAATTTTAGATACGCTGGCGGTGGCCATCGGCACTGCCAGCGAAGCGGGCTGGCTTTTTTTACCAAGCCAGTTATTTTTTTTATTGCTTTTGAGCATGGAGTACTGCTCAGTGCCACAGTGCTTGACGTATTCGACCTAGCTGGGTGTAATTTTCACGCCTATATACTTGGAAACAAAGCGTCTTAAGTAAAAAAGCTGAGAATGGGGAAACGGACAAGCGCTCACTTCGGGTGTGTGGCAAGCATAAAGGAGATTTTATGTTCGGCATTGGGGCTAAGATGTTCATTGAGTACGGCATGAACTTTCTCAGACTGGAGGCGTTCGAACTTACAACTCGTATTTGTGCCTGTAGGGGAACTGTGGGTCGTGTTCCCTGATCAGTGCCATCACAAAACAACAGGATGTTTTGATTTTGTCATCAGTCAAGATACTGTGCGCAGCGATACATGCACACACTTGGCGAACCATGTACATGAATTTAGGGTATCATTTACCACTGATAAATAAGTTTGTGGTAAATCATTGTCCCATGATAGTACTCGCAGAAGTGCCAAACTGCACATGCTGCAATGAATGCTGGGAACAGCATTTTTATAGTGGTGCTTGCTGTATGGATGCCTCTATGGATGGTCATGCAGGTTCATTTAGCGATATCAAAACATCATATCTGTTGCACGCTTAATTGCGCGCTCAAAAGTAGGGCGAAAGAATGGGAGGGTATGCCGTGAATGAAGCACCAGCGAATAGAAATGTCACCTATTGCCCATGTAGCGTCTGTGCAAGAGCACGAGTTAGTAGCACTTATTCACGTTTGGATAAGTAAATGTACACAAAATGTCTGAGTATTTCCAGTGATAACTAACTAGATTTCCTGATCACCTTCGTCGCGCATAGGACCATGTGCACACCTTCCGACAAGTGTGGACGATGTGGCGATGCCTCATGTCTGCTGGCAAAATACTTTGCTGACCTGTACAGCACGTTGTTTTGCAGCTAGAGCAAGCACAGGCAATGCTTGCAACGTGAAAAAAACAAAAATGTGTCTGAATGGGCTGCAACATAGAGGACACGGCACACTTGTTTCTAGATAGGTGCTCTGTGGTACACTTCGCAGCTGCTATCACGTGATTTCATCTTCTACGTCACAGAGAGCTTCCAGCAAATGGTGCCACAGTTTGTCCTCGAGGCCAATACTGCAGCAGCAGTTTTCGTCCCGGCTGCCAGAATGAAATAGCAGAAAATTACAATTTTTTCTCGCACAACCAGTTGCCAGGTGAGCCAGTCAGGAATTTTCTTGTGGCCATACTACAGGTGGTGGATATCTGCAACTTCGGCACTTCAGTGGACAGGATGCTGCGGGACCGAATAGTTTGTGGCTTGCAAGATAACTCAGTGCATCTGTCACGGATGTGATCTCGGGAGCGCTTGCTCAGATGGACTGAGGCATGCTTGACAACGTTGGTGGAACAAGCGATACTTTCTGCAGTGTAAACATGATTAAAGCACATATGAACATGAGAAAAAAAACAAATTGCACTTCACAAAAAGAGATTAATCAAAGCTAACTTCGTCCAAGCGTTAAACATTCCTCCATTTTAGGCTCAGTCCTAACATCAGTCTGTCCACAATGGGCCTATAGCAGTCACGGTCATGGTAGCTTCCCAAATGGAATGTTCTTACTTGGTGATGCGTGCTTATAGTATAAGCCTCATTTATAGCGTCATGTCCGTGCTGCCAGTGTCGCTGAACAGGACTTGAAATAGTCATCGCCCTAGGTAGCGACTAGTCAACTCCTTCGTCCCCGCCGTCTGATCTCTCAGCTGATGTGGCAGTCACCGGTTCAGGGTTACGCATAGTGACAGCCTCGATCTCCGCCGCCTGCTCTCCCAGCTAATGTGGCAGTTGCTGGCTCAATGTTCATTCCCTGCGCAGTTTGGAAATCTCAGTCCATTTCATTTTGTCTTTGAAACAAGATTTTGCTGCAAGACGTTTGAGCTTTATTTGGAGGCTTTCCTCCTCCAGCTATGCGTGCGTCGTGAATTTCATCCGGTCCTTGATTATGACAGCTTGCTTTTTTGAGTCGTCTTTTCTGTCTCTTGCAAAAATGTCGCAGAGCCCTTTTACAGCCATGTTCACTGTGTTGTCTGCTTTTGCTGTGCTCCAAGGCAGAACTACTGGGGAAGGTGGTGAAACAGTCAACTGCACCGTGCCGCAATCAGAGGACAGCAGAGCAGTGCACCAGCAAATTAAGGATTTTGGTGCCATGCACTGTGATCCAGCACAGGAGGTGCCATGCATCACTCCTGAATTGAAGAGGCCTTTGGTTGTTTGGCTTTGTTTGTTGTTAGGTGACTTGGTAATTTGTCGCTTAGACGTCACAGCCTCTTTAGGTATTCTGTGTTGTGCAATCCTTGTGGATGCTCTAAAAGTTGATTGTCTTTCATAATTCCCATGGCTTTTCTTGTTACACATGGGATAAATCTAAACTTAAGAACTACTGGAACCTGTGTAAATATAACTCACCATATTTACATTACTCGTGGCAGCAGCTGTTATGGACTTTTGTGGCAAGTTTGGTCATGTGGTCAAGCGTAAGTTATTTTGATAATTGTAGTGCTATTTGGTTTGACTTCATTTTTTAAGCACGTACATTTGTGCCTGTCAGCTGTTCCTGATAATGTAAGCAAACAGTTTTCACGATCAGCCAAGAATTGTACGTTTGTACTTTGTTGTACTTTTTGCCCGAAGTGGCAGATGTGGCCACATTGCAATGTTTTTCTCTGCATGCAGTATGGATCACATGCCTAGGAAGTTGATGCCCTTGTGACTGGACAATCACATTTTATCTGGGAATGCGGCTTGTTTCAGTTTGAAATTTAAAATCTTTTGCCTGAGCACTTGTCTCCTCATGCTGCAGAAAACTAAAGCATACTTTTCAAGTGTCTGTTCACGTGTTTGTGGTGCAGGGGGCGGCATTTGGGTTTGGCAGCATTGCTGACAAGGCTGGTGAGCAGCTCAAGGAACACCTGGGTGCCATCGTTCCCAAGCTGTACCGATACCGGTACGACCCCAACCCAAACGTCAGGGCCTCATTTGGCTCCATTTGGGCCGCTCTCGTCAAGGACCCAATCCGCACGGTCAGTTAACCTCCGTGGGCAGCAGTCCCCACATCTGTCTAGTGCCGCTTCATAGTGGCAGCTGCGCCTCTTACACCAACAGTGTTGCTTTTGGGACCAGTTTGCTTGAACATATTACTTGCACCTTCAGTGCTACCATAAAATCTCGAGCTGCCTATGGAACATCAAAAAATTTAAATTTAACCCTTCCACTGCCAGGTGCTCTCCCTGCCATATTTTTTTCTTATATGGTAATTTTATGCTAGGAGTGCAGCACGATACCATTCTGGATGTTTAAACATATTTCAAATAATATGCTGCACCCATTACAAGTAAATTAATGAATAACTAATCAACAGAATAATTATCTGCATATTAGGGTGCAGGAGCATTTAGACAGCATCTCTGCAGTGGTGTTCTATCTCTTGAATTCCTTCATCGGTTAAATAGGGCACGCACGTGGCAAGCTAACTTGCTATGGTTGTGCTGCTGCTAAAGAGACTCGAACAGATGTAGGAGCATGTATGTGATTTTTCTGTTTTCAAAATTTTTACCACAAGTTATATGCATTTATAGGTGCTCTCCATAGAGCACCTGCATCTTTCTTTTTTTTTTTCTCCTAGAATAGGTGTCTCACAAGTTGCAGGAAGCGATATAGAGAGGCAAAAACAAGTGCCCTTGGGATTAGCAGTGAAGGGGTTGAATGTCACTTATCTGTTTGTCTATTATACGTTAAAGCTTCCAGTTTTTGCTTATCACAGCTTTCGACTATTAAAATATTTCCCTCGCACTGCTTGTGCAAAGGAAAGACATGCAAACATAGGCAGAAGGCTTCATAACTGAGAACAGCACGGACACACGGGACAAGAAAGACTGACAGTACTTTGCGCTGGTAACAACATGGGCGTTTATTTCATGTGCTCAAATATATATGCCTCCTTGGAAAGGGCTTAATGAGGAAACAATGAAGCCTAGGAAAGCATAGGGGAAGTTACTTGTGGTATTGTAATTGTGGAGAAAGTAGAAAGGAATTAAAGTGGATGAAAAGACAAACCTGCCTTCGGTGGGACCCGAACCCACGACCTTCGGATGTCGCGTCCGATGCTCTACCAAGTGAGCTACGAAGGCGGTCGTCCCCCCGTCCACTTTATTGTGTATTTATGTACGTATTATCCTGGGAGTGTTAGGCAGTGCCACTCGTGGCCAAGGCGGCGTGTGTGGAACACACTTTCTTGCCAGGAGGCGTCACGTAGAACGTGAACTTAGATGAGATGGCTGCTGCCCAATAAGCCCTCGCATGCTACCTAAGGCACCAAGTCTGCCGCAACGAGGCCCAAGCTATGAAATAACGAAAGGGAAGGGGTCAAGGGCTCGTTCTTTATTTGTTAGAAACAACTTAATGAGCAAACAGACAATGAAGCCTAGGAAAGCATAGGGGAAGTTACTTGTGGTATTGTAATTGTGGAGAAAGTAGAAAGGAATTAAAGTGGACGAAAAGACAAACCTGCCTTCGGTGGGACCCGAACCCACGACCTTCGAGGTTTCCTCATTAAGTTGTTTCTAACATATAAAGAACGAGCCCTTGGCCCCTTCCCTTTCGTTATTCCTTGGAAAGGGGGAATACAAGATAAAAGGTGAGGGCAAAGCCCACACATGCGTCCCCACTAGTCCATGAAATGCGACGTTAGATGCTTATATAATTAATCTCCTTGTCAGATAGTACGATTGAAGGTGTGCTTACACAAGATGACCCAGTGGAATGAATTGTGAAAGCTTCGTGAATTTCTCTGGCACGGCTATCACGGTATTTGCACAAGATGTGTGTCCATTCAAAATTTGAGATGCAGCTGCACTCGGCACAATCAGTACAGCCCGTTCTACGTACCTTGTGAAGGCACTTCTGAAGCTGACTGCCTTTTTTGGGATGAATGAGGCCCTGGCCTGTGTGCACATGGGTTCACACAAATTCTAAACACTAACGATATCCAAAATAGTGTCACGTGATTGTGACACATGCAGCACTTGAGACGAAGCACGCAGGACTCAAGCTGATGTCAGGGGAACTGTTTATTGGACGAACTTGTGCCCAGCAAAACAAGGCCAATCACAATTCGCAGCAACAGCGGCGTGAAGAGTCGTCGGTCGACGGAAAGACTGACAAACGGCGTAATGTGACGGCTTGTATTCCCGCGTCATAACACGTTCTCGCATTATCTCTGGAATTCCGGAAGTTGCTGAAATGTGCGTGTCAAGCATGCAAAGTTTCAACAATGGTCGACACTGTTCTAGAAGTGGCATGCAAGATAAACGTGGCCTGCTTTGCGTGTAACAGAAAGTGATAACAGCACTCCCCGCAAACAATCAAAATGAGCGCGCGTGTCACTGGGAAGCGATAGCGGCTTTCCACTTAAATCAAAACAACCGCACGTGTCAATAGCGAGATATGAGTTGAGGCTTCCTCCAGCTAAGCTAATACAGTGGCTGTTTGGTTCGCTTTCAGGTTGACCTGTATTTCACGGAAATCATGGTGGACGTCATGCAGCACCTGACTAGCAACGAGTGGCGTGTACGTGAATCCAGGTGAGGCATTGTTTCAAGACCCTTTTAAGGATTGTCAAGAGTTGTGGTGCATCTTCTGTACATTCTGTCACGTACCAAACTTATCTGAAACAGCATACCTAAGCTCAGCTAACGTCTCTTCTACCCAGTCGTTGGCAATCATGAGATAACCCAGGCTACCGCACGTGCGCAAGCCCTGCCAAACCTGAGTATACTGTGTAACCATGTTAATACGTTTTTCAGTGGACCCGGTGGAAAAAATTTAAAGGCTGTGAAAACGCAAGAGTGAGGAAAGCTCCGAAAAAACAAAAACAGTGCCACTTTGACAAAAACAGTTTATTTCAGCCATGGAAGCTTGCTGTTTCTTTCACTCGATGGTAAGCTCCAAGTGTTTTTCAATATAGCCTGAAAGGCTGCATTACTGTTAGTGTCTTTCAGGTGCAGTATACCTGCGAAGGAAGTCCAGTGTCGCAACGGCTTCTCCAAAGCTTGGGTGTGCCAACTCCCTAGCCTACTCCTCGGAATCTTGTTTGTGTTTGTCGTCATTGTTGCAGTCAGCGGCTTAATTCATGACTGAGTTTGCAACAATATCGGCGATGCTTTGGCACTCGAACATCATGACGGCAGCATTCCACTGCGACATAGTCATCGTATGTGACTACTGTGGCACCCAGCGCATTCATATCTTCAGTTAGCTGTGGATCACAAGAGGCTGCTTTCAACTCTTCAGCTTCCTTGGCAGTTTCTTTCTCTCTGTCCTTACGTAAGCCACACCTCGTGAAGCAGTGCTGGGCAGTTGATGCATTCATTGCGGCCCACGGTGAAGCAATGTAGATCAAAGCATCAAGCACAGAAACGGTCGTAGGGCGCTCTCTGTGTTCAGTACACGCGAGACAGTGCTTCACGATGCTCTTCCTGTATGAATGCTTTAGGTTCTTCATGACGCCAGCATCCAGTGGCTTCAAGTTGCTTGTAGTACTTGCAGGTAAAAATACAATCTTGACATTGCAAAGAAACTGCTGACCTTTCAGCTGTGCAGCACAATTGTCTAGAAAGAGGAGCACACTGCTGCAGTGAGGGTCCATCTTGTTGTCAAAGTGGCGAAGAAATTCTTCAAACAAAGAACAGGTCATTTATGCATGACGGTTGCTTCTGTAGTGACATGTCAGTATGCAAGTGTTTTTCAAGCACCGTAGGCTCTGATATTTCCCAATCACCCATGTCTTTAGTTTGTCAGAGCCATCCATATTGCATGCTTGTGGCCTGGAGCATACCTTTTAGAGTGTCATATATGGCACAATCCACATATAGTTTGTCTTTCTTGTCCTATTCAATACTGTGTCCACGACGGTTTAGTCGATGAAGCTCGCAGTTGAAAATGCCTGCCTGGCAGGCTCGTGAACAAAAGTGCTACATTTGCAGTGCTGCATCAGATGTTCACATGAAGATTTCTGCAGCCACATGGCAGCACTTGGGAAACACCTGAGGCAAGATAACCGTAGGAATGATGTAAAAAGTTCTGCTAAATTTTACTCTTACGGTGGTTAAGCCGAGCAGCGCTATTTACTTTTTGGTGATTAGGTTATGTAACTGCAGTCACTAAAATGCACCTTAATGCACCCTGTGCCAGTGAAAGAGGAGTCTGCTTGTTTTCATTGGCCTGCAGCATTCAACAAGTTACAAAAAAAAAAAGACCATTGAACATGCACAGGCAATTAAATAAAACAGCAGTTGTAAATAGTTTAAGGTTACTACCAATAGTACTGTTTGAGCTACTTCAACTAAATACTGTAAAGAATGTCATTGTAGGAAGCGGCAGATTAAAAAATGAAAAAGCAGTCCAAGATGCGCAGATGCATAGTCAAACTGCGCATGTCAGATTACCAACGTACAGAAGTTATAGAAGGACAACTCTCTTTTGTCACCGGTATGAATGAAATTCAGATGGAGCACACCTTCAAAGGAACTTGCATTTAATGCTCATGAAAGCGCTGGGCGTAGTAGTATTGCTATGCAGCCGCACGGCGCCAGTCGTGCGCGGCACAATCATGTATTCTCACCAGAAGCTCGTGGTTCTAAATTCTGATAGCTCAAGTTCATTCCCTATCCATGACTTGGGAAAAAAAAAAGAAAAGGTATTGCGCTAGTCTCAAGAGCCAAATAGAAAACAGCATCACTGGTTATAATAAAGTAAACATTACTCCATCGTTACTTTTACTCAAACAGTATTTTGGGGTTTTTATCCGTCTACACAGCAGTATCTGCTTCATAAGTTATTTGTATGCTGTTCAAGCCGCAAGTCTTGCATAGCATGTAGGTGCTTTCTTTTTTTTTTTTTTAGGCTCCTAAACTAGTGGCAGGTGATATACAAGCATTTTATCACACACACACATGCTCTTGCACATCGCCCTGTAGAAAGCTTTGCTGTCAGTGCAACAGTCCATGGTATCAGCATTCAAGCCATTGACATCGTATTGCAGTATTTCTACGTACGGAATGCAGAACAGCTTGCACTCAAAACGTAAGCGGTATAATTACCTTCAAATGACCGCATCATCACAGAGGAAAGCAGTGTAGATCACACAATGAATCCAAAAATCCATGTTGTCATGGGACAAAAACAGTTGTCGTGCGATGGCTTGAAGTGATAAATCCTTCTAGAGGCGAGACTGCTGAACACTAATTTAGCATAAATTAAGTTACGCAGACGGTTTTCTCTCAGTTTTACACTAAAAAACCGTCACAACTGTATAGCACAGGCTGCTTGCGCTGGCAGCTCGTGCGATCAGCAGCCATGGTGGCTATACTTTGACTTGTTTTGGCTTGCCTAATGTACCACTACGTGCGCCCTGGAAAACTGCATCATTGTTTTTCGATATTTTCGCCTATGTCATGCTGCTTTCAAGTGTATCATTTGCTGGAGGTATGCAGCTTTATTTTTATTTTATTTTTGTATGTAATATTTATTAGCTTAGTGCTTTAATATACCTGTTTTGAGATATCAAGATTGAATACGCAACTAATGATGGCCGTAAAGGAGCTGTCAGTGCTGTGAGCAGCTCGCTCGCATGAGGGGGCATGCTTTGGTGCCATCATACCATCTCGGCTGTAGTAGCAGCGGTAGCATCGATTCGCATATATGCCAGGTTCGGCATCGCTCTATCTTTTTTGTTTCCCTGTAATAACAGAGGACTAAGTGATTGTGGTCCTGCAACAACTCTGCACAACATTATCCAATAGGCATACACCGCCACATCAAAGAGGCACGCTTCACCTGTATGTTGTCACCGTGATGAACGTAAAAAAGATTGATGTGAGTTTTTACATATAGGTATGTGTGCGGGGGCTTAGTGGCTTGGTGTTTAGCTTGCATCAATTCCCTATCACGGCGGCCACGTTTATCAGGGGTGGCAAAATGCAAGAAACACCCGTTTACTTAGGTTTAGGTCAACGTTAAAGAGGCCCAAATGGTCAGAATAATACAGGAGCGCCACTACAGCCTGCCTCAAAATCATGTGGTTTCAGCATGTAAAACTCCATCAAGTAATTATTTATATTGGACTGAAAATATATTGTTTGAGTGGTAAGGAATACTTCCATGATTTGTGATTTCATAGAAATAAATATCAGGGTGGGTAAAACAATAGCTTTTTGCAGCTTTCTATAGCAGAATATGACCAATATAACTTGGCTCTAGTTAAAGTTAAATAATGTGCAGTTCTGCACTCCTTGGCACTGGACAGCATACACTTACTAGAAGCACTACTTAGTGAACCTAAAATTTTAGCGCATCCTATTAATAAAGCGATAAATAAGTATTTATCGAATCAGGCAGCTGCAACCTCCGAGGCAGATGTGATTTTTCTTTTATTCCTATGTCGCCAAGAGGGCCAGTAGTATATAATTGTCCTACAAAGTGAAAAATTGCAGAAAACTACAGCTATTACCTCCACGTATGTCATTCACGTTTCTACATTGAATTTAGGAAAGCAATGGCTGGCAACCTTTATTGCTACATTTATTTTGCTATAGTTCGCAAACATTATACACTCTTTGTACATATTTGAATATGCAATCTCAATAACCCAAGGCTCTACACAACATTACTCATTCTCACAAAAAAAAAAAAAAAATCGTGTAACCGTCACACCATTGATCCTATAGGCGACTGAAAGCTGTCAGCTGCTGATACCAGCTTATAGCCAATGAATACACCCAATGAATTAATATAGCCAATGAATAGCCAATGAATACACCCTCTCTTGGTCAAATATTCAGCCAATAGATATCGGCTGTTTGACCTATACATCCTCTACTTGCTTAAAGGCACCACTAGCTGCCTGCTGTATTGGACCAATACACATATTATTGCTCAAATAGGAAATCAATACCTACCTGCTATTGGACCAGTACTAACGGTATTGGTCAAACGAGAGACCAATAAGTGGCAGTTATGGGTCCTTATTGGTGCCAGTAAAGATCTGATACAACCTATAGAGCTCTAATAGATTTCCTATATAACCTATATAAATTTTTTATTGGACCAATATAAATTTGTATTGGAATTTCTGCTAGGATCTGGAAGCAAGTAGCTACTTGCTTCCAGTTTAGCTGGTTATGTTCCAGCTGAGTCCAGTTGCTTCCAGTATTGCTGGTGTTCACTTTTGTTTGGGGACTAGTTTGGTGTCAGTGGAGCAAGTTGCTTTTCAGTTGTTTTCTAATTGGAGCCAAGTTGCTTCGCAGCATAACCACTAGGATTCCCAGTTGTATAAATTTGCATGAGCTACAGTAAAGACTTCGTACTACTCTCGTGTGCAGCTGCCTGGCCTTGTCAGATCTCTTGAGTGGCCGGAACTTGGACGATGTGCTCGACCATGTGCCAGACCTCTGGGACAACCTGTTTCGTGTACGAGATGATATAAAGGTAAGTTCCCAGCAACTAAAAGTAGCATTCATTGCCAATAGTTGAACTTCATAGTATTGCATCCAGCGTGAGAACACATTCGAGTATGTAGGTGGTACAAGCTTACAGGCTGATAACAAGAAATAAGATGTCCTCAATTGGTGTGAAACAAACATGAGCCCCCGACAGAGTGTCTCCTGCAGATTGCGGCAGCACATCGTTCAAGGTTTATTGAGCTAATCCATGCCATGGAAATAAGAGTACTCAAAAGAAAAGAAAAAATACATACAGTTGTGCTGCTGCAGTCCTCATCTTCATTGCCTTGCCAGCACATTCTTTTGTCTTCAGCCTGGCACATTGTTCAGTGTGGGGAAGTGGCTTGTAACATATATATATATATATATATATATATATATATATATATATATATATATTGTTACAGCGTGTCAGTGGCTCGAGAGAAGCGCGCAGAGAAGAGAGGAAGACGACGTTGTTGATGCAATCGCGACCGCCTCGGTGCCTAGGCATTTGCTTACTCATTAAAAGCCCCTGAAACCTGCGTGGTTCACTATGTCTATAGAGTTGCTTGCCAGATTAATGCCGGTTACTACCACCAAGGATAACTAGCTGGCAACATGAGCGTTGCAAGACAACAGTGCTCACAGGGTACTCCCCCTCCACTGCACGGGCCTATACTTGGAGTTTGTTTTCTGGAGTGATTATATTAACTCTGTGGTACCAAGCCATGCAATGCTAACGATAACGGCCCTTACAGTGCATTTTCCAGCTGTTTAGAAAGACGACAGTTGTTTAGAGAGTGACATCCTGAGATAGGCAGGTTGAGATTGAGGTGGTCAATCAGGCCTCACCCCAAGGGACTGCAGGTGACATAACTAAACCTTTTTTTTTTTCCTGTCGTCAGAAATATTGCGCCCTTCCCTGGTAGCTGGGGGGGGGCCATGGCCCCCTTTGTGCGCATGCACTCGTACTCCCACGTTTCGGAAATCTCCACTCGCTGTAATGCCCCCCTCCCACTTTTTTTTGTACACATCAACTGCACCAGGGAGCTCTGGGAGCTGAATTGCTTCGACTGGAGAACACGATGTTCAAAAGATTGAATGTCATCAAGATTTGATGGCAACTGCTCAAAGTATTAATGAGTCATGACCTCTTGATAGCAGCTCATAACCACTGACCTTTAGCGCAGCGCTCAGTTCCACATCCCCGCCGGCCCAGAGTGCATAAAGATCAGCAGTTAAGATAGCAACGCTTGAACGACAATGGGAACAAAGTGGTGTATTGAACCTTTATGGCTTCTTGCACATGCTTTGCACATAGGCAGCTATAGCGTTAGTAAAATTTTCTCTGTTTACTTGCACCTAACCAACCCCCACCTCCACGAAACGAACCCAGCAGAAATTTTAAATGCGCAACCAGAATGTCACGTCATTGCAAAATAGTGGTGGATCACCCTCGAAGTGAGTTCGCGTCAGTTCGTTTTGTGCTTGCCTGTGGCCTATGAGCGGCCTGTGTGTGTCGTATCTGTACCGAGCTAATACAAATGGGGATGTGCCCTTTTGTTGTCAAGCTAACGTCCAAAGCAAAGTTTTCTTTTTCTTTTTTTGTTGCAAGTTGTACATATCTGTATCACATCTTTGCGCGCTTGTAGCTGGTGATATGAGTAACACAAACACAGAGTTAAATCTGCAGCTGGACATCGACTAGGAAATGTTTCCACGTATGAAAACAGGAGAATAACTGCACCTCGAAGACAAGCTTACGGTATTTCTTGATCAACCACCACGTTATTAAAATTTCCAAGGCAGTAGCACTTAACTGGCGTTACTGAGGTGAGCAACGTGTGATCGCATGGCGCGTTCGTGCTTTGAAGGCCCGTTTCGTTTTTTTACCTTCATGTGTACCACATTATTGCAATCATCTCTGAAATGTTCGTTATAACTGGATGCAGTTTCAATGGGTGACATAGGAAAATCATAAGTCCACCATAATGTGGTTGTTATTATATCTGGGATTGTTATAAGTGGGTTCGACCATAGCACGCTCTCAGCAAAGTCACTTGGTGATCCTAAATGCAAAGGTTGCAGCACAAATCCATGTATTGTATACATGCGTAAGAGTACATGCGAGCTCTGAACACTGCACAAGCCTAAGGAACAAACATACTGGAGGATATGCATGATGTATGCATGTATGTGAGCATGCAGTAGCTAGTAGATCATGTGAGAAGTGATTCACACTTGGGAGCTTCACGCATCTGCTCCTAGGTGTCGACTCTGCTAAACCTCACGGCACTTGTTGGGGGGTCCTCTTTAAGAGGATCCCAAAATGGTTTTGGTGATTTTATGCAAACGCATCACACAGGCTGCTCAAGTCCTCAGGATCAATAGCAAACTGGTATCAGTGCTCTATGTTACATGTGTAACCTACCATAACATTTTAAATAAGTGTATCAAGAAAAACTGACGCAACTTAACCTAAAGAGAGTTTTCAACCACCCTTGTACACAGGCTGTGTAGTGGGCAGGCAACAATTGGCTTTCCCATCTGACGTCTGAGCATTGTTGGGCCAGCCGACAGTATAATTGTGGCACCTGGTGGCGCACACTCGCTTCGCCGGCACACCAAGTGCTCGTCCCTTGCAAACTGCTAGGGTAGTATCTAGCCACCCCAGCACTGTTGAGGCCTGCAGGCCTCAGTAACGACCTGGCGGTGCCACATCACTAGTGAGGCCTTGGCACAGGAGCTGGCATGGGACGCGCAGTCTTCGGTAGCATGCACACTGCAGCTACACGAATTGGGGGGAGAAACAGCAGAGGAAGGCAACAGAAATGAGCCCATGGCTGCCTTGATGAATGGTGCTTCATGTAACACTCTCATTTGGGCAAGCTGGTGCTATTAGGGGTGTGAATGATTTGATAATGACATAGTTTAATAAGTGACATAATGTCAAAAAGCCGATTGCACGTGATGCATGTGGCCGACTGGAGGGGCCTTTGCATTTCAACACATAAATGCATGTCTCTGCCAACTGCTATTTTTGGAGCATGCATCCACCGTGCTGTGTTTGCCTTCTTTGTTTATTGATGAAAGTGGGGTACTTTTCATGAATACCGTGTTTACTCGAATCTAACGCGCACCTTTTTTCCGATAAAACGGGTCCAAAAATCGTATACGCGTTAGAATCGAGTGCGAACGAACGACACCATTACCATACCGCCGGCATCAAAACGACCGCCTCCTACGGGGTTCGAGCACTGTCAAACAGTCACCGGCGAAAAAACGAACTAGCGGCGCGGCGGACTTTGGCGCGCATAGCTTCAGTAGTCTATCTTGCCGCCGGTCCCGTGCTGAACGACGCCACTACGCACATGATGCGTAGGCCGATGATACTCGCCGCGCCGGCTTGGCTGTCTTGCGGCCAACCAAAGTCGCTACGTCGCCGATGAACTTCTGAGACGCCCAGCCACACCAGCTTTCGGTAGCGTTCGCAGGTAGCCGTAAGGGGAGATGTTTCCCATCACCGCGCGCAAAACGGCTCATCATCGCATTTCTCCCTCATATCTGTGCTGAGCCTGAGCCACCTGAGCCTCTCAATCTTGCGCGCTGCACGACGTCCGAAATTGCATCGTGGCAATCTCGGGGACCACGCCCCGACCATGCTTAGGTTTATCTGCGCCAGCCTGCGCAGCACGCATGGCAGCACGCGGCAGTGGGCGTGAGGGAACTGCGATAGCATGGAGGAATAGAGCACTGCGAGTAAATGATGTTATCGCCGCTTGCACGCGGCGACGCCCGGCGACTTGTGGCAGTTTTATTCGGGCCCCAGGAGTTATGAGTCGGCGCGCCGAACGTGTTCGAGACACCGCGGATCGAGTGAAGCGGGAAAGCCATAGCGCGGCCGTTCAAGGGACTGCGGGGGTTCAAAGTTCGCGGTGCGTTTATTATGCGAGTGCAGTTCATTACGCGAGTACTGCATTTTTTTTTTTTTTATGAATGTGAGAAGGTTGATTACTAAGGACCTTTTTTTTCCGTATCGCGAAAAATGGGAGCGCGTTACAATCGATGTTTCACTTTTTTTTTTGGTCGTGGGAAACGGGTGCGCGTTAGAATCGAGTAAATACGGTAACTTAGCTTTGATTTGAAGTCTTTCCCGTGTGTTCTATTTTATCGCCTCTACGCTGCACTTGAAGTTCTGATTGAAGTTTGACCTCTCATACAGGAGTCCGTCCGGAAAGCAAGCGAGTCTGCCTTGAGAGCATTGACTAAGGTGAGCAGTTTTTCAGCTGTCATGAGTTGCTGCGTTATATGTAACTTTCACATGGATTTTTTGCAAGGGCTTACTGGCTAGCCATTGGTGTTGCATACCTTTCCTAGCAGCCATGCTAGCTCATTTTTTTGTTGTCTAGCCCATTAAAAAATAAGTAAATAAAAACTAAAAAAGAGAACCATTGGAACCAATTGGGAAATTTTCACTTGGTACCGTTTGTGAATTATTACACCATCGGGCCAATGGTTCTACTCCCACAAGTTCTAATGGTGTAGTAGCCCACGCCCAATTGGTTGCATTCCATTAGGGCCAAGTGGTGCTCTTGGCATTACAACCAGATTGTCCTAAATGTACTCGGCTAGCGCTGCACGAGTCTACTGAGCTAGAGTGCATAATCTAATAAAGTGGGATATACGGCACAAAATATTCTCCTTCCAGTGCTTTTCAGCTTTCGTTGCACTCACTTCAGTAGATATACACTCTAGCTTGATCAACTTTTGCAGCACTAGCTGTATACACATTTCAGACATTTTCGTTTTAATGCCATGTGCATCATTTGACGCTCTTAGAACACAAGCAAATGTTTTTGGACTACTGCATATGCTCTTTCATGTGTTCACGCATCTGGCTTCTTGCTGTATCGAATCGTATTCCATCACCAACAAATGAGTTGCTTCATGTAATAATCGCTTACGGTGACAGTGACTACATTTGACACAGATACAGTGAGGGAAAAACAGAAAAGCTGCTTTATTTAAAACACATATTGCGTGTTAATTATTTGTCAGGTCACTCGTTCATACCACCACCTGGAGCCATCACTCACGCAGCTGCCTGCGTAGAAAGAGTCGTTAAAAGGCAGTATTAACAACAGACTAGTACAAATT
The DNA here is from genome assembly GCA_013339685.2 of Hyalomma asiaticum. Classification (NCBI taxonomy): domain Eukaryota; kingdom Metazoa; phylum Arthropoda; class Arachnida; order Ixodida; family Ixodidae; genus Hyalomma; species Hyalomma asiaticum. The sequence goes on from CM023482.1 coordinate 13,248,237, forward strand.
AAACACAATCAAGCTTTGAAAATGGGTAAGCTTATCTTTGACTTGCACAATTCTGGAACGGCGCAAGCACATAAGGGGCGGTCAGGTTTTTCCACCTCACTAAGCAGGCTGCCGGAAAGTCGTTTGGGTTAACGTTCTTGGTCTTTATTGACAACTAGCACAACTTCAAATGCTTATCAACTCTATATCGGACACAACAGTGAATAATCACAGCCGCAACGCACAATGCAAATGGTGTCACAACATATAGCTACAGTGCGAATTCATACAATGATAACAATGCACGAACATTCAGGCACTACAGCACGGATGTCAGTGCTGATGCCACCACTACTACAACTACGTGTTGTTGATGTTGATGGTGGTACCTTGTGCAAATCAGGGTAGTGTGTGATGTAGAGAATGAACTGAATTTCGCGAGAGAAATTTCCTTGCAGGCATAAAATAGAAAAGGGACAGCCACCATTGCTCAATAAAGATGCTGTACTGTATGTCGGAGGTTAATACGTTCCCGGTTGGAGGAACCCTATTAGTCCAATTGGAAGCAAGTCTGCAAGCTCCATTTGGCCTGACTGTTTTCCATTTCAACGATTTGGCAATGACAACTGTTCCAAGTGGTCCTGTTGGTAAGCCAAATGGTGCAATTGCAAATTGGCATTTTCATTTGGAAGCATTGATATTTCCAAATGGTTTCAATAGTTTTTTTTTTCCCCATATGGAAGGTTCAGGTCTCTTTCTAGGCCTTAGTGCTTTAAACTTGGAATAGCCAGACAGCTCATGTGGCATTCACTTTTGCAGGCCTGTGTGAGGACCTGTGATGCCCAGGCACGAGGCCGAGAGCGTGCTCTTGGAGTGATACTTCCCAGTGTAGCAAAGGGCCTCTCCAGCAACGTGGCTGAAGTGCGGCAAACCAGGTGCGGCATAGCAGTCGATGGCAGGCTTTACGAACTGCTAAGCGTAGTTGTGACAATCCAGTGAAATGACGTACCTAGCAAAAATGTACTATAGAAAAACCAATAGCCAATGGAATTACAGTTGCTGACCAATTATTCTGACTCGACGGGAACCGCCGAAATGCCCGAATAATCGACAGTCCAAAAAAAAGGGATTCGCCAGAAATTATGGTCCCAGTGGACGGAAAAAATTGTCAATGCGCGACTGTACAGGTGCATGCTTATGCGCGATCAGGTCAGCCTGTATTTCCGACAGTGTCTGGCTATCGATATAGGCAGAGAGGAGCGTCGTCAAGGCCTGTGCCAAGTCCGCCCTTGACGGCTGCGGTGTGGGCGGTGCGTCGTCAGTCAGAGTCGCTGTCCACTTGCAGCGGCTCCAGAACCTGACGGACAATCTCCTCATCATCCAACTTGGCACAGGGCAGGACGTCACTGTCGAAGTTGGCAAACTGTTCAAACGTAACAGCAGGGATATCAACCCCACTGGCACGGAAGTCGTCGATAACGTTCGTATCAGGCGGCAGCTCAGCTGCGGAGTCGTGGCCTGTGGCACTGTCCTCATCATCGAGGACAAATCCTGCATGGCGAAAGCAGTTGTGGATTGTGTCCACCGTCACTGCCTTCCAGGCATCAGACAGGATGCCGATGGCTGACAGCACATCCACAACAGTAGTTCTTGCCGCTGCCCACACAGAGCACATGATTCAAAAGGCGCGATCGGTAATGAACCTTCAAGTTCTTAATCACGCCCTGGTCCATGGGCTGCAACACACTTGTTGTATTTGGCGGCAAAAACGCTAGATCAATTGCTTTCGGGTTGGCTATTTGCCCGTGGGCATCGCAGTTGTCGACGAACATGTGCATCTTGCATTTCTGAAGCTTGTATTTTCGGTCAAGTTTCCGGATGTACTTTTCGAAAAGATCCTGGGTGATCCAGGCCTTAGAGTTTGCCTCATACCAGACAGGCAGCGTCTTGACCCCTTTAAAACATCTAGGATGTTTCGACTTTCCTATAACGAGGAACGGAAGTTTCTCCGTTCCTGACATGTTGCCTCCCACAACAACTGTCAGATGCTCCTTGCTATGCTTTCCCCCGTGGCAGGGCTCCCCGGACAAAGCAAGCGTCTTGTCAGGCAACATCTTATAAAAGAGGCCCGTCTCGTCGCAGTTAAAGACGTTGTCTGGAGAGTACTGGCGCAGCAGTGCACACAGCTTGTCTGCGTGGTAGTTCGACGCAAGGGTTAGGTCGACAGCCCCACTTTCGCCACACATTTGCTTAAATGACAGGTCATACCTTTTTTTGAACTTTCGCAGCCAGCCATCGCTGAATTTAAATCCAGTAATATCCATGCGCAGGGCCAGCATCTCTGCTTTTTGTCCTGGCAGATCACCAGACACGGGTATCCGCTTAGCTACAGTGGCGCCCAGCCACATGTTCAAGGCCTCTTCCAGCTTAGGATGGCTGCCATCGCGGAAATTTTTCTGCTTCCCCGTAGACACTTTTTCCGCTGCCTCCAGGATCTTCGCCTTGTTCTTCAAGTAGTCGGAGACGGTTTGCTTCGAAATGGAGAACTCCCGAGCAACTTCTCATTGAGGTCGGCCGCTTTCCACCTGACGAATGATGGCTGCTTTCTTCTTCATTGTCAAGAGTCTTGTAATTGCCGCGTCTCGTCGGTTTAGATGGCACGGGTGGTGAAGGAGCCATTTTGCACTACGCTACGGCTGGACGAGATCGAACATACAAAGCAGGCCTAACACACAAAGCAAAAAGCGAGACTTGAAAGGCAGTGTTGACAAGGCTTAGGTCAAGTAACAAGAGACAACGTAAAGGCCGAGCACCGAGTTCCAAGCATGCTGGCTTGGGTTGGCTTGGCCTGCTGTTTGGCCGCGGTGTACAGTCAGTGGATACTGGACTGGCTAAATCCGAAATACGACAACCAATACGTGCAGCCAGCCTTCGAGATCGGCAACTGTAACTTGTAGGTGCTGCATGGGTTTGGACACCAGCAATCCAACCATAGCAAGCGCTCCCTTTTAGTGCTGGAAACCTAACAAAATGTAAACATCGCGGCCAGCTTGTCACGACCGTATCGTGGCATTCAGCGTCACACCTGACCAAGCCGCCGGAGTTCGAAAAATCGAACGGTGCGCTGTAGGACGTCGGAATTATGGGTCGTCATTATACATTAATTCAATGGGACGAGTGGCAGTGCTGCGAAGGTGTCTGAATAAACGAGCATGTCCGAAATATCACCGTCCGAATAAATGGTCGGCAACTGTATTGAACATGTTGGTCTATTGCATTAGTCTATTGGTTTTGCATTTGCCAATCAGAGTTTATATTGGTGTATTGGTTCAGTATTTGCCTATTTGAACTGTGTTGGTATAGGTTCAGGATTTTTCTGTATGAGCTATGTTGGGGTGTTGGTCGTATTGGCCAGCAGGTGCCGTAATGGGTGCCCACAGTCGCACAGAAAAGCCACAGTGTGGCAACACCTCGTGAATGATAAAAGGAGTACAGGAAAGAGCAACGCACCCATTTATTTTCAATGTCACTGTTTTTGTCCTTGTATTACATTGGCAGTTTTGCAGGCGACTATTTTTCTGAGGCAGGTCTCTCCGCAGGGCCTATTCTGGGTTGCTACAGTGGCGTTTCAGGTAGTGCCTGAAAAATGCTTTAAAAAAAAAAAGAGAGGCATTGAGGTCACAACAGTGAAACGTTTCTTTTTGTCGATCATACATAGTGTAGAAACTTGCATTTGTAGAGTATAAAAAAATCTACACCTTTAGAGCATTCAGAGAGCTGTAAATTATGGCAAAACATTGCATGAAATAATATGCACCAATTAATCTATGCTCTGGGGTTGGGTCGTCATACCTGGTGTGATCCATCAGTGGTATGGCCTCCTCTCTGTCCTCTTGAATATTGTTTCTGTGATGGTTTTGTTGATGAGGCTTGTGGTTGAAAGCTCCTGCCCACCTGGATAAGAAACAAAAGTTCCATCTTTGTGGGTCTGCGTCAAATGTTCATGCGAGACTTTCTGAGCCTCACATGAACCTGTCTGAGCCTCGCATCACTTGCGAACACCTGAGCCAAGAACCATAGGAGCGATGTGAAAAATTCTGTTTGCTAAATTTTGCTATTATGACAGAATGCTAAGCTAAGCTGGACTATTGACTTTTTGGTGATTAGGCCGTGTAACAGCAATTACTAAATTTTACACTAATTAGCGAAACAGGAGCTTGTTTTCATTGATGTGCAACATTCATAAAGTTGCAAAACAACAAAAAAAGAACAACAGCATTGGATATTCACAGGTGAATATAACAGTAGTTGTATGCAGTTTAAAATTGGTACAACACACTAGTGTTTGCGCTGCTTTAACCAGTTGCTGCAAAGAATATGATTGTGGGAAGCTGCAAACTGAAGAAAGCAGCACAGGCTATGTAGATGCATAGACAGATTGTGCATGTCACGTTACCAACAGTTATACAGTTAAACCTGGATATAACGCAATTGACAAATTCCCGGAAAACTTCGTTATAAAGAGGATTTAGTTATATGCAGGTTAGGCAGGAAAATTCGAAAAAGAAACGCTTAAGTAAGCAGAAAGGTAACAGACTGCAGAGATCACCGAAAACATTTATTTTGGGTGAGAGAACATTTACAGTTGAGACCACTTACCGTATTTAACCGCATAATTTGCGCCCTCGAATAATTTGCGCACCCCTAATATTCAGCCAGCTTTGCAAAAAAAAAAAAATCCTCGCATATTTTGCGCTCCCCGTTTCCAGCTCGCCGGCACGCACACACGGACCGACAGCCGCGCGGCCGCGCCCCTCGCTGCGCATGCGAGCGCAGTCATACGCAAAAGGAGCTCCGAGTGCGATGCCCCCCCCCCCCCCCTTTTTTTTTCGATTCTTTTCTCCGGAAGCCCCCGAAGCCCAAAGTACGGTCGCTAGAATAAAAGCATGCGAGTGGGGGCAAAGAAAACGGCTGAAACAAAGATCAAACGAGCCCGGCCTATCTCCGTCGGTCGGAGGGTGGATGTGATAACATCACCCCGATCGGGACACCTGCCGTCGATGCGAGAAGGAAAGGCCCCGCCTGTCTTTAACGAGCATGAAAAGACGCGAGGCGGGGAGGGGGGGGAGGGAGTCTCGCTTGGCTGCCGAGATAGCGCGCGCTATCTCGGCAGCTATCAGCGGGCGGCTCGTAAACACTTTTACGTGCTGCGCTCTCAACGCGAAGGGACTGCGAAAAGTGTCCCTGGAGCAGCCGTATTCTCTTACACCAACTTTTTGCAGTATTACGTGAGATCGTATATTACGTGAGTTACCGCGCTAGTTGCATTATACTACACGTTATTTCAAACGTGTTCGCGAAATACCTGCGTAATTTGCGCACCCCCTTTTTGGAGCTCTAAAATCACGAAAAAAAGTGCGCAAAATACGCGAGTAAATACTGTATGTGACAGCTTATAGTGAAGGGCCATAATGCGGTTTTTCCTGACCCCCGTTTGCCCTCCCATCCCGCTCATTGTGCGGACCCCCCCTCCCCGGGGGGTCTGCATAATGAGCGGGACTTCCTGGCAGCGGACCCCCCTCCTGAGGGGTCCGCTGCCAGGAAATCCCCCGGACAATCGAGGTAGCGAGCAGGCTTCAGAAAGGAAGTGCACTGCTAGCGCAGCGAATCGCCGTGGAGGAGGAAGGAGCACGGAACGAATGAACAATGAGCGGTGGGAAGAAAAAAAAAAGGCCGCGGCAGCAGCGTGTCGCACGCTTCCTCTGAGGGTAGGATTTCAAAGGCGACGGAGAATGCTGCTAGGGCCGTGTGTCAGCTGGGAACTCTCTGCACGGAACGCGCGCCCGTGACCTCCAATTTACTGCTGTTTGTCTTCAGTTCTTTTTTTAAACATTTCACGCGTGCTGCCCTTGAATCACCCCATGGGCGCGATTTCCTCTGCACCCGATCACTGTGTTGTCAAGGGCAAGCTTCCCGTGAGGCGCGCCGCCCGCGACCACGCGAGCTAGGCCTAACAAGCGCTGTCACAGAGTGTCAGGTTAGTGAAGTGGCAGTGACCAAAGAGCAGTGCTGCCAGCACGTTGAAAAAAAAAAACTCGTTTTTTTTCTTTTCTCTCTTAAGCTGGCGCGGCTCGGCAACGTCAACTTGAAAAGGAGGGTGCCGGCTTTGCGCGCTAGGCCAGCTGCAGCTAGAGTCACTGGAAAAATTTTTCCAGTGACTCTAGCTGCAGCAAGCGGCTGGGTCAGGTTTGAAGTGAGGGGGAAAGGACACGCCCGCGGCGGCGAGATCGCAGAGTCGAGGGACGCAGGCCCGCCTTGCACACGCACGCACACGTGCGCTCGCTCTCGCTTCGCAGTCGCCGTGCCTTCGAGCGCGACGCCGTTGCTTCGCATTCCGTCGCGGAGGAGAAGGTGCTTCTGGTTGTTGCTCGCGCAAAAGTGACAAAATTTGGGACAAAATCTCTAGGTCGTCGGCAGAGAAAATTCGTTATTTCGAGGGGGTCTCCCGCTGGCACTTCGTTACATAGAGGTCTCAAATACATGTGCTTCTATGGAGTAATGGCGGGGAATTGAAAAACTTCGTTATATCCAGGAATTCGTTATATGGAGGTTCGTTATAAGCAGGTTTAACTGTAGCAGGAAAATTGACTTTCATCGCCTGCATTCAATATAAATGATCAAGTTCAAATGAAGCATGCCTTCGAAGAAGCACGCATTTAATACACATGAAAACTCGAGGCACAGTAGTTATTTTACAGTTGCTCAGCGCCAAGACTGAATGACACGATTCTAAATTCTGATCTCAAGCTTACGGTTCTGAATACCAATAATATGTCTACCAAGTTTGTCCCCCTGACCTATGTATGGCTAAAAAAAAAACTTTTCTAGTGTCAGGAAGCAAACACAAAACATCGTTGGCCAGTAAGGGCAATGCTACTTCATGCTTATTTTGCTCAGCCTTTTTGGGCTCTCATCCATCTGCGCATCTGCTTTACAATTACTTATGCTGTTCAAGACACAAGTTCTGCACGGCAGTGTCTTTTTCTTTTTTTCTTTTCCAAAAGCAAGTCACAGCCAAGATGCAAGCATTTTGGAACACGCACATATTGTCTTATGCAGCACCCTGTGCAATGATCCATGTCGCGTCACTCAAGCCACTGACATCATGTAACAATAGTTCTACATCAGGAATCTAAAACAGCTTGCATTCAAAACATAAGACATAAGTGAAATAATTACCTTCAAATGATCACATCGTTGCGGAGGAAAGGAGTGAAGATCATTCCACACAATGCCTACGAAAATTTGTCTTGTCACAGGCGATAACAGTTGTCATGCGTTGGCATGAAGTTATAAATTCTTCCCGAGGTGACACTTTAATACTAATTCAGCATAAGTTAAGTTAGGCAAGCAATAACCCCTCGGTTTTAATCTTAATAAACATCACAATTGTGCAGCTAATGGTGCATGCTCTCGTGACCAGCAGTAATGGCTGCCATGGCTTGGCTTTCTTTGGCTTGCTATGTGCTACCACGTGTGCCCTGCAAAACTACTGCATCGTTGTTTTTAGCCATTTTTGTTTATGTTGTGAAGCTTGTAAATGTTGTATCATATGTGCAAGGTAGCCACCTTTATTTTCATGTTATTTTTGGTTATTTTTGTACATACGTCTGATTAGTTTACTGTTAATCTCTGTCTTGAGTGTGTTGCGATCAGATACGCACCTAATGATGGCTGGCAAGTTAAGAGTGCTGTCATGCAGCGCTCGACGAGCTTGACTGCTCGAGTGGCTAGGGACTCGGGTGCCCAGTCATCTCTCATCTCGGCCGTAGTAGCATAGAATAACATGGAAAGTATGATGGCAGGTCTCAGCATCGCTCTATCTTTTCCGTTTCTAAGGCACCGAGTAATCGCTGTTCCACAAACTGCACAAGATTATCAAATCGGCATACACCGCCACGTAAGTGAGGCACACTTCCTTTGCGTGTTCGACCAAGATGAACGTTAAAAGATTGACGCAAGCTTTAACATGCTTGTTAACCCTCACCACTAACCTTAGCTAACCTTACCGCTTAGCGGCTACGGTGTTGGTTTGCGAAGATTGTGGTCATGGCATCGAATCCCGAAATGGAGACAGAACACCTTATTTAGGCAGCATCTATTCTCCAGGGGGAGACTAGAGCTTAGATTTAGATGCATGACAAAGAAACCCAGGTGGTCAGTATAAAACCCTCCAACAAAGTGTGCCTCAAAATTATAGGGTGGTTTTGGCTTCTAAGACCACAGCAATAGAATACCATATAAACGCGTGTACAGGCCATGTCCCGTTTTTCTGAAATACATATCCGAAAAAAAAAAAATCCATATAAGTGGACCCCCCATTTTCTCGAACCACATGTGTTCAAAATGCTCGCTCCTTTGCGAGCTTCCAGGCACCATGGGCAGATGGCAAACTCACACTATCCATATCGGCATCAGCATCTTTTACTGCTGGCGTGTTTTAATCGAGGCGTTTACATTTTTTCATTATGGGCAAATGCCTAAACAACTACACGGCTTTTAAGTTGAACGTAGTTGAGTTTGCTCTCGAACAGGGGCAGCATGAAGCCGGCAGAAAATTCGACGTGGATGGGAAGTGCGTTCGACAATGATGTACTCAAAAACAAGCATTGAAGAGCACAAGCAGCAAGAAGCGCACTTTCCAAGGTAGGTCATGCAAGTTTCCGAAATTGGAAGAAGAGCCACTTTGCTATGCGATGGAAGTAAGCAACAACGGCTATGCATTAACAACGCACATGCTGCGCATGAGGGCTCAAGCTATGGCAGGTGCGAAAAGTATACCGCACAACAATTTCAAAGGTAGTGCCAGCTGGGTGCGAAGATTTTTGAAGCGGAAGAACCTCTCCTTTCAGCGAAGGACCACGCTGTGCCAGCGGCTTCCCGACGACTACACCGTCAGGGTGGTTAACTTTCGCAAATATGTTAATGGTCTCCAGCATGACCACAATTATGGATTGCCACAAATAGTGAACGCTGTGTGGTTTCACTGTCCCGAGAAATATACAATAGAAGTCAAAGGGAAGAAGACCGTTGCCGTGCGGACTACTGGTGCAAAAAAAGAACAGGCGTGCAAAACACGGACACAAGAAATGGACAACATGAACCCCGACTATCAACTGAAGCAAGGAACAGATGCGCCGTGTTGGCACAGACATGACTGCTATTCCGGGTAGCCTCGCAGGCATGCTGCAACTGCTTGATGTCAGCATGAATCAGCCTTTTAAGCCTGAATTCCGTAGGCAATACACTGAATGGATGGTACCCGGCGGCCACGAGCAGACGCCGCCCAGACGGCTCAAGAGGGCACAGTTTGCGATTGTGCTTAGATGGGTTTTGTCCACGAAGAACTCGGTATTGATGGACATCGTATGCTGAAGTTGCAAAGTCACCAGTATCATCAACAGCTTATATGGCAGCGAAGATGACTTTTTGTGGTCTGATGAGTGTGTGCCACAACAGGGCATCAGCTCGGGGTCTGAGGAATCTGCGAGTGATGACGATTGAGCATTATGGGGACTCTGCCATGGATACTGCAATAAACACTGTTCGTTTGCCAATTGGTACATTGTTTTTACTTGAAAAAAGGTTTTTCTTTGACACATCGTATGTATTCGCCGCACCCTGAATATTGTCCGTCGTATCTTGAAAAATAAGTGCGGCCCTTACATGCGTTTATACGGTATTTATACATTTGTTGAGCACCAAGGAATACTTCCATGATTTTTTTACTTTATAGAAATAAATATCAGGGTGGGGGAAACATCGCTTTCAGGAGGAGTATAGTGTACACTTGTTGCATTTTCTTGGCAGCTTTCTAGCAGGATATCACAGCATAACTTTACTTGCCTCTGGTCAAATAATATGCAGCTATGGGAAGCACCATTAGTGAACCTAAAATTTTACTCTTCGTCCCATTAATGCTTCATGCAAAAAATATGTATTCATTGCATGAAGCAGGTGCAATTCTCTGTTAGGCAACTTTGAAAAGTTGAAAATTGCAGGAAATTACAGCTGTTACCTCCATATATGTCACTTATGCTTCTACATTTAATTTAGCAAACCAATGGCTGGTAGCTTTTAATATTACATTTTTTTTTCTATTCTTATGTACTGCTGTTCGTATATAATGGATTATGGAATCATGCTGCACAACGATAATTACTAGGAGTGTGCAAATATTCGAAATCTCTAGTAATCAAATGCTATTCGATTCGATTTGCACTTAAATTTTACTATTCGAAGTTGGTAATTTAGGGGGAAACTATGCTATATCGCGTGTCAAGCGGCCCATTCCCGCATGTAGTCCGCTTCGCCGCATAACACTCATGTACTGCGGTGAAGCTAATGCTCGTCCGCTGTGGCGAAGCTAACCCCCGTGTACTGCGGCGAAGTTAACACCCTGTAATGCGACGAAGCTAACATGCTGTACTACGGTGAGGTTAATACTTGCATACTGTGGCAAAGTTAACTCAGCTTTCTGTTGCACAGTTCTCTGTTGGACTGTTCCTCAGGACTTTGGAATAACACTGTGGGAGTACACTAGTCATGCAATAAATCGTTTTTCCTATGTTTAGCACAACTTGGTTGTGGATGGCACTGGTTAGCGCTCCAAGTTGTCCGTATCTAGCACTACATTTCTCCATAATTCGACACGGTATTAGTAAAGAAATATTCGACAATTATTCAAAAAGTATTCCATTCGATTTGCACTTGAACATAGATATTCAAATTCACTTCGCACTTAAAATTTGCTATTCGCACAGTTCTAATAATTACTCTTTGTCATAAAAGTTGAGTGCAGCTGTCACTCTACTGAAGCTCTAAGAGACTAAAGGCTGTCAGCTGCTGCACCTATAGTATATTGGCCATCTAAGATACCAACTTCTTGTGTTATGAAATAGCCATTCAATAATACAGCATCTATTGGTCACATGTTAAACCAATATCTACCAACTGTTTGACCAGTGCATCCTCTACTGGCCTCAAAGATACCCATAGCCACCTGCTAGTTTAATGGTCAAATAGGGAACCAATACCCACATGCTATTGGATCAATACACACTCTATAGGTCAAATAAGAGACCATAAGTGGCATTTATTGGTCGTTATTGGTGTCAATAAAGATCTTATACAGCCTATAGAACTCCAATAGATTTCCTACATAACCTATAGAAATTTTTTATTTGACCAGTAAAAATTCCCATTGCCATTTTTGCTAGCGATGGTACAGTTATCAAGACAGTGTGAGTAATGGTGCTCCAGTGTGCACCGGTGGTTGTCACTCGCAGTATACAAACTTGGTCGAGAGACGGTCTCATTTTTGGGCTTCACTGCATTGTGTGCAGGAAAGGGAGTAACGCAAGGGGCCACATCCTGAGATTTTTTTGTGTCTGGCCAGTTACAAAACTCAGTTCCCCTGGACATGCACATGGACGACAAATCTGCGGAGGAATTAAAAGGGGGGGAGGGCACCATGGTCGCCATTTTGGACGTAGTTCAGATTCTGACACTGGAAATGCCACTCAGTCAGGACCACAGAGAAAGGGTAATTTACGAGGAGAAATTGGGCCGCCATCAGTGTAACACGGGGTGAGCAGGAGAGATGCATCTGAAAAGGAATTCTCAGTAGCTGGGAGAATAGGAGAGAGAAGAAGAAGCAAGACACAGTTCTGTGGTACTCTCGATGGCTTCCTTAGTTTTGTTCTGTTATGTTCGTAAAACCAACCACTGCTTTTATTGGTCCCCCGCCTCCTCTTTCTGATCCTCTGTTCCCCTGCTACCCCTGCCCACAGCAGCTGCAACCACTAAATAATTTAGGCACTCTAATTCCTGGGTAAAGTCTGGGATATAAATATTGTCACAATTAAATGCAATACACAGAAAGTGCTGATGAAGAGTAAAACAAAAAGACCTACAAAGAAATCTTCAAATGTAGTACTGATGAGAATGACCTATTGAATGACGACAAGCAGCACTGACAGAAAAATGCCAGCTTCTGTCATTCAGGCCAACATTGGAAACGATGAAACAGTTTAGAGAAAGTTGAACTTTTGCCGCATCCTTCACTTCACGACTTGCGTTAACCCGGCCAGGCAGGTGGATTATTCTGAAGCATGTGCACTATTGTTATTAGCCTTATTAGTGACAGTGGTAAAGTGCATAAACCTTTATGCCCCCCCCCCACATACATAAAGAGAGGAAAGCATTCTTGTGCACACTGTACCTCACACGCTATGGTTTGTCATGAGTAAGGAGGCAGGTACAAAATATGAGAAAGACGCAGCGCAGAAGAGCAGTCTAAAGGCTACGAGGGATGCGCCAGAAGGGGAAAATAAGCACAAAGCACGTGCAGAAGATGCACCACGTCCGAGCACATCATTAATCGAAGGAGAGGTCGAGGCACGCGACTGAGGTGAAGAGAAAAAAAAGAAAGGAAGGTTGAGGTGCGACTATTTCATGTCACACCAGCGATTAAGGTCACATCATGAGCTAATCTCCTATGGCAGGAATGTCTGACGACTGGCCGTTACGTGAAGCTGGTGGCTCGGAGAAGTGACACCAACCCATTTCAGTAGAGGCACTTCGGCACAGCAGGAAATCACTGCGGATTCAGACAAGCTGGTGATGGACCCTCTTCTGAAGATGGCTAATGGTCGTGAGATGGTCCTCAGAGCGACGTTTTCGTGGTGGAGCATGGTGACGTTACACTACGAAGCAGCAGCCTCAAGGCGAAGGGCTAACAGAGAGCCCTCAAGAATGATGCGGCTGCGGTGAAGTACAGTGATGTGTCACAGGTGAACAAAACATTCGAGAAGATTAGGTCATGGTTGGAGTGGGAATCGAGACGACAGGTCCTAGTGGAATGAAGCTACAGCACTTTGAAAGGAATGATAGTGGCATTTGAGACACGGATGACTAGTCTACGATGCAGTCGGCGAGGACGCTACCATGCTGGTGAAGCAGCGAAGACATCGAATAATGACCACACAACAGCAACGACAAAGACAACAGTGATTTGATCATTGTGGTTCAATTAAGGAAAGGACACCAATTTCTGCAGCCCATGTCGGGAGCATGGCTACGCGTCCGTGGGGGCAGGGGAAAGGCAATGAAAGATGAAAAGGAGAGAAAAACCGCAATGGAGGGCTTGACCACCTAGGGTTCTTTAACGTGCACTGACAATGCACAGTACACCGGCATTTTCATAGCACTAGCATATTCAAAAATGCAACCGCCGCAGCCGGAATTGAACCCGTATTTTCTCAGTGGCAGCCGAGCACCATAACCACTGCACCACTGCGACAGACTGCGATTTGACGGTGACACGTCAGGTTCAAGTGAGATGAATGCCATTATGGTGGCCAATGCCTTCGCTACTAGATGCCTGTGACATCGCTCGTTTTCTTGTTGGGGCAAAGGTTCCTCGTAGCTCAGTGTAGCCTCCATGAGGCAGTGCTTACAGACGACATCGCGATGCTGCTAATTGGAATTTCATTCTTCTTCTGTCACCTTTAATAATACAGACTTCAGGTTTGATTGATGAGGCAATTGATTTTAACTAGGGGTGTAAGATTTGCAAAATTCTGAGTGCAAAGCGAATTCAAATATTTATGTTCAAGCGTGAATTGAATAGAACATTTTCAATGATTTTCGAATATTTTTTTTAATAATACCATATCAAATTATGGAGAAATGTGCTGCTAAACATAAGCAAAAAAGATTTATTGCATGGCTAGCGTACTCCTACAGTGTCATTCCGAAGTCCTGAAGAACAGTCCAATATGCAACTGTGCTACAGAAAGCTAACTTTACCGCATTACACGTGAGTGTTGGCTTTCCTGCAGTACACGAGTGTTAATTTCTGTGCAGTATGCGAGTGTTAACTTCGCCGCGTTACACGAGCGGAATCTTCGCCACAGTGGTTGAGTGTGAGCTCCGCCACCGTGCACGAGTGTTAGTTTCGCCGCAGTACACGAGTGTTGTGCAGCGAAGCGTACTACATGTGGGGATGGGCCACTTGTCACAAGACAGCATTTTCTTTTCCCTTATTAGCAACTTCTAATCGTTCGAATAGTAAAAGTTAAGTGTAAATCGAATCAAATAGCAAACACTGTATGAAAATTATTCGAAATTTCGAATATTCGCGCACCCCTAATTTTAACCACAATAAACTCCTGCTTTGCCGCTTCTGAGTGAGACGCCTCTAGGATGCTAGTAACCTTTATTTTTATTTTGGAGGCAACGTTGAGTAAGTGAAGCTTGCGGCGGTGGCTGCAATGAACACTCACAAGCGAGATTATCACGTAACAGCAGAGGAGGGGAGAGTGCGGGAGATGGTAGGGGACCAGCTTTCCCTCTTACATTGCAGGCATCTAGTAAAGGCATAGTAAATGAGGCATTGATAATAGCCTAGTGGCAAGGTTGCCAGACTGTCATGACTACAGTAGATATATAAAGACAAAAGACAGCCTTTTGTAAATAATACGTTTATTATTGGGGTTGCTTTTCTCTAGAATGATTAGGTACACCTCGTGTATACCTATGTGCATTTTTTCAGTCCCTGTATTTGCTGTGGTTGTCCTAACTTCCACAACGGTTGAAGCATGAAGACTACCGGAGCACTGACTGCCGGCGCGAATCTGCTTCGCTCTAGCTATTGTTCCTAGATGGCGATGCCACAGCAGTGAACCTAAGCGAACCAAGAATGCAGTATAAGGAAGGTGATGTTAATTTAAGAGCAATTTTGCTCTTCAACCTAGTGATGATCGGAGTGGCCGAACAGCTCTCGCGCATCAGCGGGGTCAGACACACCATCTACGCCGACGATATCACGCTCTGAATCAAGGGAGGCAGCGACGCCCACATTGAAGACACGCTGCAGGCGGCGGTAGACGCCATCGCGAAGCAACTGGATGGCTCGGGGCTGGTGTGTTCACCGAGCAAATCGGAACTGCTGGTGGCGCCACCAATGGGAGTGAGAAAGATGGAGTATATGTGGACGCAGTGGAGTATCTGTGGACAGCAGGGGAGCTTTCGCCGCGGCGGTGGTCAGCGTGGTCACCGGCGAGATGAGGGTGGCGGTGAGCGTGTGGACACGGGTGGCGCATCAGGCCCAGGAGGCAGCCATTGCCCTGGCCCTCATCAACCCCAAATGCGCGACAGTGCTGAGCGATTCCAGGACCGTGGTGCGGAACTACACCAGAGGCAGAGTGTGTGTGGCAGCAATGTGGGTGCTACACGCGGTGAACCTTAGCAGATAGAGCGGTGACAATCAAGTGGTTCCCAGCCCACACGGGTAGGGATGTGTCGGCCCGTGGCAACGCAAACCACAACGAGACGGCTAATGAGGCTGCGTGAGGTTTCACATGCCGCACCGCCCAACAGGCCGACTCAGATGGAGGAGTGGTGGTGCGAGGCCAAAGACAGAATGTCAGAATACAGTGAAGTTCTGAAATGGTACAGACTAGGGCGCAGGACTATGCCCCCGCCTCACCCGGGCCTGACCCAAGGCGGTGACGTACCGGCAACTGCAGACAGGGTCGCTACCCATGCCGGTGCTCATAAAGCACGTTTGTTCTAGCGTATATGCGAGTGACTTGCATAGCGTGTGTGGATCGGAAGGGGCTACTGCGGCCTGCATTTTGTGGGACTGTGAACAGAATCCGAGGGAGGCAAGGACAGTGACGACGATCCCGCCATGGCTTGCGGCCGCCGCGGGAAGTGACCAACTGGAAGAGCAGACACGGGCCGTCCAGTGGGTTTCGGCTGCCCTCGAAAATCAGCACCCAAGCAAGAACGCCAGGTGCCCGCTACCATCCCAGCACAGGGGTAGGCGCGGGTGCCAGAAAAAGGTGGGAGTAGCGAAGGCTGCTCGCCGAGTAGAGGACATCATGCCGAGGTGATGTGTGGCCGCATCGCAATGACCCCTCCCCTCATGGGGCTAGGATAGTCGTCCACTGGATCATCAAATAGTCTTTTGACCTCACCTCACCTCACTGCACTAAACACCTTTACATTAACCGGACGACAATTAAATGCAAATTGTAACGCTGTAGTGGACATATAAGGCCCATGTGGTCTCTATATGAGCTATGCTGCGGTTGTGTATCGGTAGAGGTTCCAGCTCCTTTCGTCAAATCTTGTGTGAAGGTGGGTTTGAGTCCACCTGGGTGGAACTTTTTCATTGTGAGTGTATGTTATTTTTTTCGGATATCCACTTCCATTAAGGAAGTACGTCACAGATTTCTTAATGGACCCCGGCATGATACACTTTCGTGTTAAAAGAGGAAAGAGGCCTTGTGCAAAGTGTACCTCATGTGCTACAGTTACAAGAAAAAAAGAGGGAAAGGGGAAAGTGACCTTGTGCAAACTGTGCCTCATTCACTACACTTACAAGAAAAAAAGAGGAAAGCAACCTTGTGCATAATGTACGTCATGCACTACAGTTACAAGGAAAGAAAGGAAAGAGAAGAAAGTGACCTTGTGTGAACTGTACCTCACATGCTATAATTATAAGAAAAAAAGGAAAGGAACGGAGGAGCCGGCAGCCTCCTCCTTTCACCTTTTCTTTTTAGAGCAGGAATGAAGGAGCCGGCGGTCTCCTCCTTTCGCCTTAAGGCAAAAGGAGGAGACAGCCGGCTCCTTCATTCCTGCTCTAAGGAAAAAAAGAAAGAAAAGGCAAAAGGAGGAGGCTGCCGGCTCCTCTGTTCCTTTCCTTTTTTCTTATAATTATAGCATGTGAAGTACAGTTCACACAAGGTCACTTTCTTCTCTTTCCTTTCTTTCCTTGTAACTGTAGTGCATGAGGTACATTATGCACAAGGTTACTTTCCTCTTTTTTTCTTGTAAGTGTAGCGCATGAGGCACAGTTTGCACAAGGTCACTTTCCTCTTTCCCTCTTTTTTTCTTGTAACTGTAGCATTTGAGGTACACTTTGCACAAGGCTGCTTTCCTCTTTTAACACGAAAGTGTTTCATGCCGGGGTCCATTAAGAAATCTGTGATGTACTTCCGTAATGGAAGTGGATATCTGAAAAAAATAATATACATTCATAATGAAAAAGTTTCACCCAGGTGGACTGAACCACCTTCACACAGGATTTGATGAAAGGAGCTGGAACCTCTACCGATACACAAACGCAGCATTGCTCATATAGAGACCACATGGGCATTATATGTTCACTACAGCATTACAAGTTGCATTTAATTGTCGTCCGGTTAATGTAAAGGTGTTTAGTGCAGTGAGGTGAGGTGAGGTCAAAAGACTATTTGATGATCCAGTGGACGACTATCCTAGCCCCATGAGGGGAGGGGTCATTGCGATGCGGCCACACATCACCTCGGCATGATGTCCTCTACTCGGCGAGCAGCCTTCGCTACTCCCACCTTTTTCTGGCACCCGCGCCTACCCCTGTGCTGGGATGGTAGCGGGCACCTGGCGTTCTTGCTTGGGTGCTGATTTTCGAGGGCAGCCGAAACCCACTGGACGGCCCGTGTCTGCTCTTCCAGTTGGTCACTTCCCGCGGCGGCCGCAAGCCATGGCGGGATCGTCGTCACTGTCCTTGCCTCCCTCGGATTCTGTTCACAGTCCCACAAAATGCAGGCCGCAGTAGCCCCTGAACCTTGACTTTGCGATGGAAGTGAAGCCATACAGCGTGTTGAGGTGTGCGAACAAAAGTTCCACGGTGGGGACGACTTCGGGATACCACGGGCACTCTGAGCACCTTGTGAGAAACAAGGCATACATCAAGGCAAAGGTGGGGAAAGCAGCTTAATTTCGGTATCCTGTCGTGTGTGTGCCTCAAAAGCCACTCTATCCTGGTTCTTAGAATTCGCTCGAAGAAACATTCCTGTGGATGGCCTTGCTGATGGCTCAGGCCAAAGGTTCGCGCTGCACTCGGTGAAGACAACTTCGCCGACAACACCGGGTGGCTTCACCGATTTAAGCAGCGCTACATCGTCGGCAAAACCATTTCTGGTGAAAGCGAAGCCGTCAGCAGCCAGGACATCCAGCAGTGGATGACGAAGGAGTGGCTGGAAATCTCCGCGAAGTTTTCTCCCGTCGAAATCTTCAACGCCAACGACACCGGTCTATTTTTTGCAAATGCTGCCGAGCAAGACTCTCAACGTATGGGGTAGCAAATATCACGGCAGCAAAATGAGTAAAGTCGGTGTGAGAGTTCTGCTGGTAGCCAACATGGATGGGTCTCGGAAGCTCCAGCCCTTTTGTGATCGGGAAAACAATTGCACCGCACTGTTTCAAGAACTCTAACCAGCTCCCCGTTCCCTACGCCTCGAACAAGAAGGTGTGGGTGACGCGTCAGCTGTTCACCGAATGGCTACAAGCATGGGACGTCGAGCTGGGCAAGTCGGGGCGTCGTGCTTCCCTTCTTGTGGACAACTGCTCGGCTCACCACACCACCTTCGAGCTCAAAAACATCGAGCTGAAGTTTCTGCCAGCCAACGCGACAGCGAAGCTGCAACCGCTCGACCAGGGCATCAAGTCCTTCAAGGTGGGCTACAGGAGGCGACTCCTTGATAGGCTGCTGGTCAACCTCCGCATGGGCACCGAGCTGAAGGTTAACCTGCTGGGTGCCATTCAAATGAGGATGGGCGCCTGGCGAGACGTGAAGACAGCGACAAAGAGCGCATAGACTACATGTTTCGTTAATTGTCATCCCTCTTCCCGGGCTGCCGTTCCACCCGAAGTGTCTGCAGACGATTTCATGGAAGCGGACTGCAATGTTCAGGCTGTTGCAAGCCTCGCCGACGAGGACGTTGTAGCTGCGGTTGCAGGGACCCAGGATGCCCAGGCCAACAGCTGAAGTGGCGACGAAGATCGTCCGGATGAGGCGGCGGCTACACGCGTGTGCTCCGCCGCTGAAGTGGCGGCAGCATTCGGCTTGATTCGCCGTTGTTGCGGCGACATGGAGGGAACCGGGCTGTCGCACCTGGACAGCCTCGATAAGATCGAGGCCAGCGTCTTCAGCTTTATTTCAAAGACGAAGAAGCAGGCCAAGATAAGCGATTTTTTTTCACGCAAATAAAGCGTTCTGTTGCATCGTGTGTGCCAAATTAGTTGTCATTCTTGAATGCGCCAATTGTAGGTGATTGTCCCCCACTGGTAAGGTCTCGGGGCCTGTATTTTTTTATATTGAATTTTTCATATATCGAACTAATTCGCAATCCGCTAAGAGTTCGATATATCCATGTTCGACTGTGTACAGAAAGGCTGACTCGGTAACCCAACGCGACTGATGTGGAATACGTCAGCTAGTGAAAGATTGAGTGGCTTCCGAAGGCTGAAGACCTGCACCAATAAAAGGAATCATATGCAGGCTCATGCGACAAAAGAAAAACAGTAGACAGGCTAAATGGTATACAGTGACACTTGGCAATGAGCATAGTCAAAAGAAGAGGCATGCAAGACACGGACACAAGGAGAGAAGTGTACAACACGAACGCCTCTTCTTTTGCACGCGTCTTGCACGCCTTTTCTTTTGACTATGGACCCTTACCAACTCGCTCAACTTTCTGTCCTTTTGAGCAATGAGGATAGTGTACCAAAAAACCACTTTCAGTGGTTGTCAGATGGCTGCGTGCACAACTACAATAGCTTAAATACCCAGTTAATTACATAGGTTAGAATTTCTTTATAAAATAATCAAGCAAAAAGCTCAGCACAACATGCTTACTACCTCTTAGGTGCTTGATGCCTGCTCTTCTTAACTGAACCATCTCATGACTAGCAAATGGCATGGTTGTTGCCTTTTCCCATGTAACACCACTTCAATTCTGCTGCAATACTGAACGACCTGGTAAGGCTATGCAAATAGCACACATCAGCAATTATGTCAGTTTTTCAAACCACTACCTAATGTTTATTGCAGTGCAATTAATATTGTTACAAAAGTGTAGCTTTACATGCAAAATGAAAGCACAAGCGGGTATCAACCAAAGAGAAAAACCACTCCAGTCCGATCAATGACCACGCGCATACACTCCCATTTCTTTCTCTAGTGTGCACCATCTTGCATAGCAGCATTGTTTCCAGGGTAGGCTCGGCTTGCCAAGCAAGCTAGTGGTTGTTTATACAGCCAATAAACACTACATTTTTTACAAACCAGTTCTGCATAATACTGCAGGGCGGAGGACAGTTCATGCAAGGAACAGTGCCACTCACTCGACTGAAGCTGCATGTAATATTTTTCATTCTATAAATAGAATCTGTCTGGAAAAATATTTATTATAAATACTGCATGTTTCAACACTACTAGTCACTGCACTGATAAGTTCCCACAGCTACCCTGTAAACATAAGGTCTATTCGATTCAGCCAAGGTTCTCTGCACCTTCTGCACCTTTTCGCGGTGCGCTGCACCACCGTCCTCGATTGTGGCGGGGTGCAGCTAAGGTGCCGCCGCGGTGCCGTGCACCTTTGAACCTCCCAGCTTGTGGGTGCAGCGTTTGGTGCAGCCTCGCTAGCCCGTCAGGCGACGCGTGCAGACGACGGCTTCGGCTAGTCTAATGGAGATGGTTAGGATGTACGCCGCGACGAAATCACAGCAAGTAATTCTGTGAAAGTGGTAAATGTTTGACATTTTTCTCTGAACACGTGCACGATGACAGCTTGTTTTCCCGTTCACTTTTTTCTTTTTACAAATGGTAGGATGCACTGATCGCGTCGTTCGTCTCGGCAAATGCGTGGATGCGCATAATATAAATATCACGTCTTGTTTCGCACGTCCGCACGCAGGTTTTGTTGTAGCATATAACCATGCACAGTTGTAGCGAGCACAGTCAGGCTACTAGAAACAAAAACTCATCGAGCTGGCCGTGCAGCAGACGACAGGCCTGCACCTCAACCTTCGATTCACGCATTTGGGCGGCGGCGGACGGAGCTCCATCTGCACCGCGAAAACGGGTGCCGGGAACTGCTGCACCGGGTGTCGACACCACCTGCACCTTTTTGTGCGTGGTTCCGTGCACCTTTTCTGAATCGAACAGACCTATACCTTCACTGATGCTGCCGACGTGCCAGTCCCGGGGGCTACCCTTCTGCCGCTGGCCTAGTGTGCTGAAGTTTGCTCTGAAGCAGTCTGTGAGAATGACGCACAGATTGCCTGTTGTTAGGCTCTTTAAATCATGGGCCACAATATGTGAGAGTCACTGTATCTGCAGAAAAAAAGCACAAGATGCACCTGAAGTTGACAGTACCCATCGTAAAAAATGGCAACATGCCACGCAAAAATACAAGAGAGATAAGGACAGAGTGTAGGCTACTATGTGTCATGAATCACATAAAGCGACCACATAGAGGCAAACTGATCAACACCCGGATTTGCAAGAAATATGGACAATAATTTTGCCATCATTGACAAAAAGTTCACACTCCGCATGTTTATTTGTCACAGTCCTTTCTTTTTCTTTTTTTTTTTACAGGGGAAAGTACACAGAAAAGCTCATTGACACCACATGAAAACAGACAAAAGAGCATGTCATCACTAAAAACAAAATCAATCAATAACTCGGCCTTTGCCAATCAATACAAAAGAGCACATGATGAAAAAAAAAAAAAACAAGCAAAGAAAGAATACATAAATCTAAACCTTATGGAGAGTGCTGTGCTGAAGCACCTGTGATAATGCTGCCTGGTGATCAAAGTTTTATCATGCACTTTAGTCATGACCTCGATTTCATCAAACTGCAGAGTTTGCTGTGATACCGTGGCACAATGACAGACATTATTATTCCTTACAGCCACAGTTCTCACATGCCATCGTTAATGCAGCACACCTTTTGCAACAGCATACCTGCAACGAGCAAGAATTTAGGCATTTCAGCTCTCCAGTGCTAACCAGGTTTAGATCAAACCTTTCTCATCAGGCAACATTGTGACACACAATGGTGCCAATTCACACATTTTCACTTTGTTTTCACATTGCTTTGCTCCTTTTCATTTGAAAGCAGCACAAAATGTCTATGTACTCAGTCAAGAGAGATTTGAATATACAGCCACGTATAACTGGGGATACATGACGGCCCCACCACGGTGGTCTAGTGGCTATGGTACTCGGCGCACAGGATCGAATCTCAGTCACGGCGGCTGCATTTCAATGGAGGCGAAATGTTGAGGCCCGTGTGCTGTGTGATGTCATCTCTCATAATCATATTGTGGTTTTGGGATGCAATACCCCATAAATCAATCAATCAATATATGACAAGATAATGACACTGGACGGCACAGCAGTTCGTGGATATACAGTATCCGCATCTGCAGTTCCAGGTGTAGCAACCTTACAATGAACACCCAAGGCTCACGGTGCTGAATCATCCTGCATAAAGAAAAGTAACCTGAACTTAAAAACCAAATACGTTAGTTGTGTGTTCAGAAACCCAGATGCGAAGCGAAGAAACAGTGAAACACAGAAATGCACAAATAAACACGAAAGGCCTTTCAGCGCCTATGGGCAATGCATTTATTTATTACGTACTGCCTCCCTATTTTGTAGGCTTTTAGCAGGTTTGGGGGCAGGAATGCTGCACAAAACAAGTTCAGTGCTTAAGGAAAGCGAACTCATGTAACAAAAATAAGACAATGAGAAAGCACACACGTGAATGCATACATGCAAAGCACGAAGAAAGAAAAACAGAGTAAAGGCCACTGCACCCAACAAACACATCAGATGCACAAATTCCCAATATATACAGGGTTGCTGCTACAGCATAAGCCATAATTTTTTCACGTTATTTACACGTCCGTGCAGACTAGGCAGACCTCTGTTGAAATTACACAAAAGCACTTGAAGAGAGGTAAGCTTTTGATAACTTACCCAAATGAGGCTGTCCTTTAATGTTGATGGATCGCTGCATGGCTTGACATGAAGCAGCGTGTCTACCGACTGGGAAAACCGGGAAAACCAGGAAATCTCAGGGAATATGATTAGTCTGGAAAATCTCAGGGAAAACTCAGGGAATTTGGGCTTCTCTCAGGGAAAATCTGCTCAAGTACGAAAGTCGTGGTAACTCTGGCTCTAACAAACATCTTGCGATTGAGTTTATAGCGCAACTCGCAGTAACTGAAGGGATGAGTGCCCCCCCCCCCTCCCCGTCGCGCGAATCGGCTGCTTTTTTTTTTTATTATTGACTTTGCTTGTCGCGTCTTCTTCTATGTAAAGTCCGCTGTATGTGTCTGGACGCGCTACGGTGCACACACAGCCCGTGTGTGCACCGAGCGTTGTTATCTTGTGCATTTGCTTGCGCGAAGTCTTTTCCATAAATATTGTGGAAAAGACTGTGTGGAGGTAGAGGATGCGCGGCTAGACGAAGCTGCGCGCCCTCTCCATAGGGAGAGGACGCGGCGCCGATTCTACACGCCACGCGGTGACGTGTCGTACCGCGTACGTGTGGTTAGGGCAGTGGGTTAGGGCTTTGCTTTCTTGCGGAGATAAACAGAACTTATTTCTAGCTTGGGCGCGACTTGCGGCCTGCGGCAACGCCATTTCGTGGTTTCGGTTTCTCAGCGTGATTGCAACGGAGGCACGTGAAACTTGACGTTTATCTTCATCGGCACGGCACTCCTTTGTAGAGGTGGCGGAAGTTGATTTTCATCTTTATTGGCATAGCTTTCAGCCTGTTTATTATCGACCTTATGATCCGAGGGTCGCGGGATGGAATTCCGGCCGCGGAGGATGCATCTCGATGGAGGCGAAATGTTTGAGGCCCGTTTACTGTACGATGTCAGTTAGAGAACCCCGGGAGGTCAAAATTTACGGAGTCCTCCACTACGGCCTCTCATAATCATAGCTGGTTTTGTGATGTAAAGCCCCACAAATCAATCAATTATCGACGCTTACGAGGGATTCTTGCTGTTCTTGATTACTGAGTGTTCTGCACAAAGCAGCCACACGCAGAGAAGATACCGTGTGTATGCCAACACAGCTTGCTCCAAGATGAGAACAGAGATACGTTTTATGTGCGCAGACTGTGATAAGGCGCTGTGCGTAGACCCGTTTTTCAAGGAATACCACATTCTAAAATACTATTGAACAATTGGCAGTATTCGCTCGATTCTACCGCGCCCTCGATTGTAACGCGCACCAGTTTACCGCGTCAAAAAAAAAAAAAAGAGTGAAACATCGATTGTAGTGCACACCCATTTTTCGGGACATGAAAAGAAGGAAGACCTTAGTAATCAACCTTCTCACATTAATTAAACCAGATTTCGTACTCGCGTAATGAACGCACTCGCATAATAAAAGCACCGCTAACTTTAAACCACTGCAGTCCCTCGAAGGGCTGCGCTGTGGCTTTCCCGCTACAGCTGATCCGCGGCGTCTCGATGAAACTTCCGCACGTTGCCGGGCGTAGCCGCGTGCAAGCGGCGGTAACATCATTTACTCGCAGTGCTGCATTGCTGCGTGCTATCGCAGTTCCCTCACGCCCGCTCCCGCATGCTGCCATGCGTACTGCGCAGGCTGGCGCAGCTAAGCCTAAGCATGGTCGGAGCGTGATCTCCGTGATTGCATCGCGGCAGTCTCGGACGTCAAGCAGCGCGCACGGCTGAGAGGCTCTGCCTCAGCACGGATATGAGGGAGAAATGCGATGATGAGCCGTTTTACGTAAGGCGATGGGAAACATCTATTCTCTCGTTGCGGCCACCCGCAAACGCTATTGAAAGTTCGCGCCACTGGGCATCTCGGACTTCGGTTGGCCGCAAAATGGCCAAGCTGGCGCGGCGATTATCAACGGCCTGCGCGTCATGTGCGTTGTGGCATCGCTGCGTGGGGGACCGGCGGCGACATAGAAACTACAGGAACTGTGCACCAAAGACAGTAGGGCTCTTCGATTTTGCACTTCTGGCTGCCCGCGGGCTACCAGAGCCCGCCGGCGCGCATTCGTTTTTCTCGGGTTGCTCCACCCACCGCGCGGCGCACTTCTGGTTGGCGTTCGTTTTTCTCTGGCGGGCTGCTTCTGGCGACCCGCGGGTCGCCAGAAGCAGCCAGGACAAAATCGGTCTGGCTGCTTTCTGGCTGATCTCTGGCTAGCAGACGCCAAAATGGGATGGTCGCGCACGTGTGCCACCATGTTTGCAGGGACTCAGCGGATTGCATCGCAGGTGCTTGAGGACGTCTCCTTCGGAGTGCTGCTGTAATTACGTTTGACGTTGTGTCGCGAAGCTCGTTCCGCCGTGCAAGATGGTTCATTCACGCGGTGCGGCGAACAGTTGGAGCTTTTATTTTTTGATAATGTCATGCGAACTTCCTTAGTTCAACATCACGAACTCACGCCTTGCAGATGTTTCGTGTCGCAAAGGTTGAGGACATTGTACGCACACACAGCGGCGCGCCTTCATGTGGTGGGGCCCGTTCTTGTCTTTTTAGCGTTTGTGCGATGTTATCTCGTGCTTGTGCAGTTTGCAAAGACGGTAAGTTGCAAGTATGTACATTCCGCTTCGTCGGAAGTTCTAGGGTGTGATTGTGATCGAACCGATGTGTTTCAACTAGATCTGCAACGTTGATAGACATATGCACGGACACGGATAATAAACGTGCCACAGTGCTGTTTGTGTGTTTTTCGTAGGTCTCTGATGGCGTGCACACGCGTGCTAGCGCATGCAAGGTGTGCAAAAATAAGAGACGAAGAGAAATGCTTATTTCTTGTGGGGTGTGTGCGTGTGTGTGTGTGCTTTTCACGCTGCAGTATTTATATCATGCAGCGCGCCTGCGGAAACCGACTAGCTCGTAAGAGAGTGCTACATCAGTTGAGTGCCCCGCCCCTAATTCGACTGAAGGTATCGACTCGTCTGCTGACAAAGAGGCACCACCGGCTCAAACGAGTCGTATACGTGCAATACAGAACTTTATTTCTTGCACAAGTGCACGTAATGTGTAATTATTAGGAATAAAGCGAACTAATCAGTGCCGGCGGACGATGTGATCTCTGAAACCGTCGCTTTCGGAAACACGATGACGTTCGCGAGACCTCGCGTCAAGGCGCTGGACATGTCGGACAGTAGCGATTTCTGCGTTCTGCAAACGTGAGCTTGCCTTGTCCATGTTAGCGACGCAGCAGCTTACCTCGCGCCGGTGGTTTTGTCCGCTGAAGGCAACGATTAATGCAAGACAGGTTCAGCGCCATTTTGCGCGAGGTCTTGTGAACTTACATGATCGTACAGCAAAGCACAGTTGCTCGAGAATATCCCGTCAGCTCTTCGGCAAACCTAGCCACATGTTGATATCAAGCGGGAAACCTAGAAGGGACCGAGCAGATCGCATGGCGCAAAGTTTTGGCATGCACCATGTTTGTTTACATTTATGCAAGCCGGACAGGCGTTCGATTTTACATTCTTCGGGCAGCTTCGGGTTGTCTCGGGTTACCAGCACACATGATTTCCTGTCAGAGCAGGAACCAGCTAGCTGCCCTCTGGCAGCCCGCGGGCTGCCAGAAGTGCGAAAATCGAAGAGCCACAGTCGCGCCACTAGTTCGTTTTTTTGGCAGTGACCGTTCGGCAGCGCCCGCAGCGCGTAGGAGGCGGCCATTTTCCTACGCGCCTCGATATGGTAACGGTGTCGTTCGTTCACACTCGATGGTAACGCGCATATAATTTTTGAACCCATTTTATCGAAAAAAAAAAGGGGTGCATCAGATTAGAGTAAATACGGATAAGCGATGCTGACACCAAAATACAGCTCCTGATTCTTTTTAAAAAAACAATTTTTTCCGACCTTACGGATTTCGTACATTCAAAATCCGCAATTTCACAAATTGGCCGTCTGGGAAAGCTTATTTCTTTTTGTTTGCTTGCTTTTTTCATTTTTTTTATTTGACCCTCAAAGAGCTCAACATCTTTATTAGTGATGACATTGGGTGACATGGTGCCTACCCGCATCGACATTGAAAGAAAGTTATGTGCCCCTCAGGGAATTTCGCAAGAACACTCAGGGAAAACCTGGAAATCTCAGGGAATTTAGCAATGTCAACTTGGTAGACACCCTGATGAAGTTCTAATCCCAGAGATGCACGTACGAAGAAAGGCGAAATCAAATTGAGCGAGCACAAATCTCACGCAGTGTGCCATACGGAAAGCGCAGGAGAACTGCCATTCTGGAGACTGCCAAGCCACAGTGGCACACCGACCTTTTTATCAGCAGATTATCATGCCGTGCGAAATTATTTTACATGTTTTTAAAAAGAAATTTAACAACACAACTTATTTCACAATATTTGCACGTTCGTACGTTAAATTTATTATTATTAAAGCCTCTATTTTTTTTAACATACCAAACTATATGGCGTGGCTCAAACAACTTCCTATTGCACGCCAGATTTGAATTGGCGGAATAACAGTGTGGGCCTGTGAAAAGAAGTCTGTGCAGACGCCTTACATTGTCAGCATCTGCTCACAGCTGTTGATAAAAAAATCATGTCATGTTTGAACCTTCTACATACTAATATATTGCATAGTACTCAAAGTGACATTATAGATCGTCGTCCAACTGCTGTTGCTAAAGAAATGTATACGAGTATGTCGAAAAAAAATAGTGCAATCTCTTGCAAGTTATGTGTGTAACACTTCAAGGAACTTTATTAATAATGTGAATACTGACACATCTCCGGCGGGTCTCACAGCTTATGTCTTCAAGACGTTTAAAGGTGTCGTGAAACGTTTTGTGAAGATTTTGTACTAAGTGTGTATTTGAGATCCTGACCCTCCAATCAGCACTATGCATTGTTCCGTTGCACCATGTGACTTAATTTAGAGCGGTGAAAAATGCGGTTTCGGTTCCACTGCGCGTGTTCCCCTCAACTCTGCAGTTTACGTCATGTTGGTTGTCACCAGGCTTCCGAGATAGGCGCGCCCTAGGAGGCCACGAGAAAAGAAACTGTGCTGCAGCTTTGCTTCCGAATGGCGGCACTGCACGGTTTCTAAGTATTTTCTTTCTTTCTAGCTTTCAGGTAAATCGATTCTTTTAGAGCAAACGTGAGTTGACTATGCCTTTACACTTAGAAATATCTTACCCAAACGTCACCGAATAGTACCATGCCGGCCGGCAGTGTTGCATAATCAGGAGTGCAAGAATGCTGGGGTTTCAAAAGGGCATTATTAAATGTGCACTGAATATTTCGCCGAAATATTTCAGAATCGGCTTGTCGAATGCATATTGAAGCACTGAAAATTACAACCGGGCACCTCCATATTCTTTTCACGACCCCTTTAAAAGAAGCTGTACGTTAGATGTCTAATTCAGAGCTCAACTTAGCATTAGCTGTGTCAAGCAGGGTCGAGCCACATCATGAAAGCTTGTAGCCGACGTTTGCTTCCTAGGGTAGCGCCTAGTTGATTTATCATTCTCCCCAGCCTGTTCTCCCGGCTGATATGGCAGTCGCCGGTTCCGTGTTAAGCCTAGCTGCAGCCTTGGCCTCTGTTTCAAGTTGCGCCTGGCCTCCAAGGTGACATGCTCTCGGTTGATTACTCTGCTGGTTGTCCCATTCTACTGTCGGCGAAGCATTGGGGGTGCACCAGGAACGGCTGCAGTTCAGCTGCTTCTTGCTTGATCCTAAGCGTGGTCGAGGTCACTTCAGAGTCTGGCGCCCCCAGCCCCCTGTCACCAGTCTGTCGCTGGCAGGACGACCTTCGTCAACCGGTGCCATGCAGAGAATGCCAGCCCAGTCTTCGACCACAGCTCAGGTTGTGCGCCATGAGCCAGCTATCCACCAATTGTGTGCACGGACGTGTCTACGGCACTTGCTTTCTTGCACTTCTTTCATTCTTTTTGCGCCGTCGCTTCTTTTCGCCATGTGGCCCATGCCTCAGGCTGCTTTACTCATGACACACTACAAGATAGCAGCCTTAGTTTCACTTTTTAGCAATGCTACAGCTGCAAAAAAAACGTGCAAAAATTTTCTCGGCACTGTCTCTCCTTTTTTTTTTTCTTTTGCAGCCTTCTGCAGTCTACATTTTGAGGTATCCAGAGTTTGGCACAGTGACATTTGAAGATAAGGGGTCAGAAACCCGTGTAGTTGGCACCATGCCAGGAAAGAAATTCTACGTGCGGGATAATTGGAGATTTAAGAGTTCGAGTTCACGAGGGTTTACTGCATGTATCAAAGTTTCCAACTCATTGTACCATATTTCTTTGTGTGCAATTTCTCTTTCACCATTTTTTCATGGTTGCCCTCATGCGAGACATGTGATGCCTTAATAATTTAATTAACCCACTGAGGCTGATGAATGACTGGTCTTAAAACATCTCCAAAAACCGTTTCACTTACATGCAGCCTAGACACCCTGGTGCAGTTGAGTCGAAGTGCTGGGCCTGCATTGGCGCCACACCTGCCACTTCTTTTCTCTGCACTGCTCGATGCCCTGAGTGACTTGGAATCGCCCGTGCTGAACCAGCTGAGCATACGAGCTGATGCCGATGCTCGAGACCGGGTATGTACCTAAGCGTAATAATAAATCTTTCTTTTGTCATTACAGTGGGGGCGCGGGGGTGGGGGGTGGAGTGATAGGAAAGCTGCTCTTTGTAGAACCAGGTTCATAAGGGCCCTATACTATAAAACTATAAAGAACTTTCCCTGTGCCTTCCTTAGCCACTCTGTCTGTTAGCTTCATGAGGTTGTGTTGAACAATGAAAAAACGATCCTTTGTTCCTTCCCCTTTTGTTAAATCAGGATAATGTAATTCTCAAAGGTAAATTAAAAGCCCGCCATATGCAGTTCTTGCAGTTTCCTGCTTTCTGCTCTTCCTTGTGAACAGGCCTGGCCATCCATTTATTTATTCTTTATTTATTTATTTGATACTGTCAACCCCGTGCTTGTGGTCATTACAGGGAGGCTTTGGTGTCACAATACGTGATATATAACATTTGTGCAAAAAAAGTAACATTCAGTAGTACATTAGGATACCAGACAAAAAACAACATAAAAAAATAATATCAAGTGATTATACAAATAAGTCGACCAATAAATGCTCACACCAATATCTAGTGCACATCGCTTCAGAGAAAAGTTTCTAAGGCATCTTCAAAATGGATTGACATTTTATGGTCTACAACTGCATTACACAGACTATTCCACATTTCTGTTGTGTCAGGAAAAAAGGAGTAATGAAAGCATCACTGCGTGTGAAGTAAGGCTGAATAGCTGTGCTATTGTTAAGATGATCACGGCGAGCACAGAGACTTAAGATAGCTGGCGAGGCATTGGAAGTAGTACATGAATATGTCTACTTAGGCCAGGTAGTGACCCCTGATCTGAATCATGAGGCTGAGATAATTAGGAGGATAAGAATGGGGCGGAATGCATTCGGTGAGCATTATCAGACAATAAATGGTAGCTTATCATTGTCTGTGAAGAGGAAAATATATAACAGCTGCATCTTACTGGTACTCACTTACGGGGCAGAAACTTGGAGGCTAACTAAGAAGGTTCAGCTTAAATTGAAGACGACGCAGCGAGCTATGGAACGGAAAATGGTAGATGTAACCTTAAGGGACATGAGGAGAGCGGAGTGGGTTAGGGAACAAACGCATGTTAGGGACAGATTAATATAAATTAAGAAGAAGTTGGCGAGGGCAGGCCATGTAATGCAAAGACAAGACAACCGTTGGTCGTTAAGGGTAACAGAGTGGATTCCGAGAGAAGGCAAGCATAGCAGGGGGCGGCAGAAAGTTAGGTGGGCAGATGAGATCAGGAAGTTTACGGGGATAAATTGGGCCCAGTTAGCACAGGACAGGGATAATTGGAGATCCATGGGAGAGGCCTTTGCCCTGCAGTGGGCGTAGACAAGCTGATGATGATGATGAATCTTAAAAAGGAATTTGAGGCGATGTTTTCACCTGCGATCTTCCAACGACTCCAGCTCACAGGACTTTAACGAAGCCATAACAGAGTGTGTGCGTCAGTATTTACCGCATATGAAACGAGCTGTTAATCTTTGTATCCTCTCTATTCTTGCCCTCAGAACCTTCTGTTGAGGTGACCACACAACATAGGGCTATAAGGCTGGTCGTACAAATGCAAAAAAGGCTGTTAGTTTTACATCCCGTGTGGCATGTTCAAGTTCTTTTCTTTAAAAAATACAGTTTTTTGTTTGTCTTAGAGCAAATCCTATCTATGTGTAAGTGCCATTGCAATGTCTGCATAATATTGAAACGGGCACAGGGATACGCTTCTGATG
The DNA here is from genome assembly GCA_013339685.2 of Hyalomma asiaticum. NCBI lineage: Eukaryota > Metazoa > Arthropoda > Arachnida > Ixodida > Ixodidae > Hyalomma > Hyalomma asiaticum. The sequence continues at coordinate 13,279,457 of CM023482.1, forward strand.
GTAGTATATTTTAGAACAGGGAGATTAGCTGGTGCAGCCCCAATGGCGGACCGTTAGCCTGCGCCCCACTCCTGCGTCTTCTTTGTTCCCCTCGAGGTCGTCGTCTTCGTCGGTGTTCTTGCACCGTGACATCACCCCCCGGCGGCAAAAGCGCCGACCCGGCATCACCTAGACCGCGGCTACGTGGTAAGGCTTGAGACGACTGACGTGGACGACATCAGACGACACGGACGACGAGGAAGCATCGGCAGGAGCTATTTCATAGGTCACATCACTGAGTTGTCGGACAACGCGATAGGGGCCGGAGTACCGGGAGAGCAGCTTTTCTGAGAGGCCGACGTGCCGTGAAGGAGTCCAGAGGAGGACGAGGTCATCTGCAGAGAACTGGACATCACGGTGGCGGCTGTCATACAGAGATTTCTGTCGTGATTGGGACTCAGAAAGGCGGTGATGAGCGATGTGACGTGCTTGAGCCGCTGCAGTCATGGCGTCGCGAGCATATTCAGACGAGGACTCGAGGTCGTTGGGCAAGATTGTGTCGAAAGGCAATGTAGGTTCACGGCCATAGAGAAGATAAAACGGGGAGTAGAGAGCGGTGTCGTGACGTGACGAGTTGTAGGCGAACGTCACAAAAGGAAGGGCTACGTCCCAGTCACGATGATCGGAGGAGACATACATCAATAGCATATCAGTAAGTGTGCAGTTCAGGCGTTCTGTGAGCCCATTTGTTTGAGGATGGTACGCCGTCGTTAGCTTGTGTTGGGTGGCACAAGATCGAAGTAGGTCCTCAATAACTCCGGATAGGAAGTAACGGCCCCTGTCCGTGAGAAGCTGGCGAGGTGCTCCATGTTGTAAGATAACGTCCTGCAGCAGAAAGTCGGCAACGGCAGTAGCACAACTGGTCTGGATGGCTCGTGTTATAGCGTAGCGGGTAGCGTAATCCGTTGCGACGGCAACCCACTTATTTCCATTTCTGGATGTAGGAAAAGGGCCCAACAGGTCAAGACCGACGCGAGAAAATGGTTCCGTGGGTATGTCTATTGGCTGGAGTAATCCAGCTGGAGGCAAAGCGGGCTTTTTGCGACGTTGGCAAGGTTCGCAAGCCGCAACATAACGTCGTACAGAACGGTAGAGTCCTGGCCAGAAAAATCGTCGCCAGACAGGGTCGTATGTCCTGGAAACACCAAGGTGGCCGGTGGTGGGTACGTCATGGAGCTGTGCGAGTACAGTTGCCCGCAAATGTGCGGGAATGACTAAGAGCAGCTCGTTCCCTTCAGGTCGCATATTTCGGCGGTATAAGATGCCATCCAGAATGAGGTACATAGGAAGCGAAGGGTCCGACGGATGTGCATGGAGGCGGCTGATGAGGTAGAGTAAGTTTGGGTCACATTCTTGCTCTTGTGGGATGTTGTGGAAGGCCGAGAGCGTGAATATTCCAGTAGGCGCATCATCGGAGCCTGGGCCGTCGACAGGGTGCCGAGACAAGCAATCGGCATCCTGGTGTAGTCGGCCGGACTTCTGCACCACTGTGTAGGTGTAGTCTTGCAGACGTAGGGCCCAGCGACTTAGACGACCTGTGGGATCTTTAAGTGTCGAGAGCCAACAAAGGGCGTGATGGTCCGTTGTAACGATGAAAGGTCGGCTGTACAAGTATGGGCGGAATTTCCCCACCACCCATACAAGTGCGAGGCACTCGCGCTCCGTGATTGAATAATTGCGCTCAGCGGCGGAAAGCAGGCGACTGGCGTACACAATAACTCTGTCGTAGCCCCGTTGATGCTGGGCTAAAACAGCACCAATTCCATAGCCGCTAGCATCTGTACGGACTTCTGTTGGGGCAGATGGGCAAAGTGAGCAAGAATCGGCGGTGTGGTGAGCAGTGTGATAAGGCTTGAGAAAGCAGCAGCTTGATCAGGGCCCCATGAAAAGGGCGCGCCTTTCTTGAGAAGGTCGCTCAAAGGTCGAGCAATGGTCGCTCAAAGGTCGAGCAATGGTCGCAAAGTTCCTTACGAATCTACGGAAGTAGGAACATAAGCCTACAAAACTGCGGACGTCTTTAGCGCATGTTGGCACAGGAAAATCGAGGACAGCGCGAACTTTTGCGGGGTCCGGGCGGACGCCAGACGAATCAACAAGATGGCCGAGGATAGTAATTTGGCGGCAACCAAAGTGGCACATTGAAGAATTTAACTGTAGGCCTGCAGTGCGGAACACCGAAAGAATATAAGCTTTTTGGTCCGATATGGTCACTACCGTGTGAGGGAAAGAGACGCCATGCAAGAGTAAGGTGCTGACGTCCGGGGTGAGCACATAGTCGCCATCCGGCACACAGAAATTGGGCACAACATTGATACACGTGAGTGCCTGCGGCGGTAGATGAACAAAATCAGCAGAACAGAGATGGACCTGCGCTGTGTCGGGAAGTTCGGGAGCACTGGACCACACCAGCTGAACAGTCAATCACAGCTGAGTGAGCCGATAAAAAATCAAGGCCGAGGATGACGCCGTGAGGGCAATGGTCGAGGACGTGGAACAAAACGGATGTGTGACGACCCTCAACGCTTACACGAGTGGCACACATTCCCAGCACAGCTGGTGTCCCTCCGTCAGCGACTTGTACAATGCTGGACTCGGCAGGTGTGAGAACTTTCCCCAGCCACTTCCGAAGGTCAGCGCTCATGACTGAGATGTGTGCGCCGGTGTCGATCAGGGCAGTTACTGGTAGGGCATCAACTTCCACGGCGATTTGGTTCTGGTCAGTCGGTAAAGTAATCAGAGGATTTGCAGGTCGGGGGTCCAATGCAGCGTCACCTCCGGGAGCTGCATTTATCAGTTTTCCTGAGAATGATCGTACGGAAGGACGCGGCGACGAAGGACGACGGGGCAGAGGCGAGCGGGATCGACGATCGTTTGGCGACGGTGAACGGCTCGAGCGTCTGAATGATGCAGGAGGGCCACGGTACGAGTCGCCATAAGACTGGTCACAGTAAATCGGGTCGCAGTACGTCGGATCATTCGGCGCTGTACTAAACGGCGGACGTCGGCTGTCATTTCGGCGGTAGAAAAACGTAGATCGTGAAAACGTGCACTGGCGGTGAGGGCAACAGCGAGAAATGTGACCCACGCCGCTACAATGGAAGCATATGGGCCTGTCGTCATGTGTTCACCACTGGGCTGGGTCTCGGTATCGTCGGAACGTCGGTGATGGCTGACGAAGTGAAGCGGCAGGTGTGACTGGAGGCCCGCTAATGGAACACACCGGTTGAATGCCGGCGTTCGCAAGTTCCTCGCGGACAACTGCCTTGATGAGAGAGACCGTCGTCTCTGCATTCTCTGATGGTCGTACGAGAGATGGTGCCGCAGCCTCGATTTCTCGCCGCACGATGAGCACAACGCCATCCGCGGTGCGCGGTTGAAGGGATTGATGAGCGTCTTCGCATGAAGACATGGCAGCGGTGTTTGGAAGCCACGTGAACGGTTGGGTGATGCGACGGCTCTTGGCGTCTTCGAAACGGCGGCACTCATTGATGATTTCGTCCACCGTCGAGCAGTCTCTAAAGACGAGCATATTGAACGCGTCATCAGCCATGCCTTTAAGGATATGGCCGACTTTGTCAATCTCGGTCATGGTGGAGTCGACGAGACGGCAAAGAGCTAGAACGTCAAGTATGTAAGCAACGTATGTATGTAAGCAACGTACATACCATCGGTTCAACCATGGTGAAAATATTCGCCTATGAACTGAATTACACTAAAGGCATGCTAGAACCAAATCGTTGGTGTGAGAGGATACCGTATTTTCCGGTGTATAAGACGCACCTTTGTATAAGACGCACCCCCCAGTTTTCGCAAGTTTGCATGCAAAAATTAATATATAAGACGCACCGGTGTACAAGACGCACCTATATTCACTCACTTCCCGCAAAGAAACTTAATAACGTGGGGTTGAGCGAGCCTTGTAAAATGCCGTACTTACGTTTCTGAGCGCTAGTCCGTAAGAAAACTTCTACTACACCAAACTTGCGAGAAAAATAATACACACCCACTGAAACGTTACGCATGACTGCAGGAAAAACATTTTATGCGTCGAAGCCCTCAAAGTCCTCGTCCTCCGACGCGCTTTGGAATACCGTATTTACCCGCATAATTTGCGCACCCCTAATATTTAGCCAGCTTTGCAAAAAAACCTCGCATATTTTGCGCTCCCCGTCCCCAGCTCGCCGGCGCGCACGCACGGACCAACAGCCGCGCGGCCGCGCCCCTCGCTGCGCAGGCGAGCGCAGTCATACGTAAAAGGGGCTGCGAGTGCGATACCCCTTTTTCCGATTCTTTTCTCCGGAAGCCCCCGAAGCCCAAAGTACGGTCGCTAGAATAAAAGCATGCGAGTGGGGGCGAAGAAAACGGCTGAAGCAGACATCAAAGGAGCCCGGCCTATCTCCGTCGCTCCGAGCGCCGATGTGATAACATCACCCCGATCGGGACACCTGCCGTCGATGCGGGGAGGAAAGGCCCCGCCCGTGTTTAGCGAGCATGAAAAGACGCGGGGGGGCGGGGGGGTGTAGTGTCGCTCGGCTGTCGGCTGCCGAGATAGCGCTATCTTGGCAGGCATCAGTGGCTCGTAAACACTTCTATGTGCTGCGCCTTCCCTGGAGCAGCCGTACGTTTTGCAGTGTTACGTTAGATCGTATCCAAAAGAGTTACCGCGCTAGTTGCATTATATTACACGTTATTACACGACATACTTCTTTGTTTAGTTGTCCGTTTTAAAAAAAGACTCATCAGCATCAACACGAGTTTCTCCCAAAAGAACTACAAAAAAATTACGTATAAGACGCACCGTTGTATAAGACGCACCTCCGAAAATTTTGAAAAAAAACCGCGTCTTATACACCGGAAAATACGGTACCTACCATCGGCTCCACCATGGTGAAAATATTCACCTGTGAACTGAATTACGCTAAAGGCATGCTGGAACCAAATCGTTGGTGTGAGAGGATACCTACCATCGGTTCAACCATGGTGAAAATATTAGCCTATGAACTGAATTACGCTAAAGGCATGCTGGAACCAAATCGTTGGTGTGAGAGGATACCTACCATCGGTTCAACCATGGTGAAAGTATTCGCCTATGAACTGAATTACGCTAAAGGCATGCCGGAACCAAATCATTGGTGTCAGAGGAACGAAAGCGCGTGCACGCACCCACAAAAAAAAAAAGAGGAGGAGGGGAGGGGGGGGGGAGAGAGAAAAAAAAACCCTCACGAAGGAGGCTTTTACACACCATGCAAATCTTGGCATTTGCATGCACAAATATATAACCAGAGTAATGGCATTGAAGAAAAAATGATATTTTAAATGATGCACACATGATACAGGTAACAAACGCCACGTGAATGGAACACAGGGTGTAATTAACTTTTCATTACCACCTAAACACAGCCGTTTTTCAGATGTTTGAGTTAGAACTTTTTGCAACAGCAGTTGGGCTTATATCAACACGCCATATATTGAAGTGGAGGACAAGAAATGTTCTTTCAAGTCGTGCCTGTTTTATTACAATACAGAAAAAACAACTTTTTTAGAAAAGTTGTAAACAAAGAAAAGAATCACAATTGTTTCTTTTTTATTTTATATAAACAATAATATCTCCAGCAAAATATTTTGTAGCAAATTTTAAAATGTACGATAGTTCCCTTATTACTCGGCATTCTTTCTCTAAAGAATTGCAATTATAGATTGAGTGGTACAGGAGTTAAAAAAATTATGTAACAGTGAAGTATGCAACTAGTTGGTGGGTGTTATACAACATCTTTTTTCAAGAAGAAAAAATGAATTAAGCATAATTTTTTACACAAGTACAAGTATTAAGTGCACATCTGAAAATTACACTTTAGGAAATTAACAGCAATTATAAAATATGTGATAAAATGTAACAAGCAAAAATGATTAACTCATCTGAACTGAACTCTCACGAAGTGACTTGAATGGCCGAGTTGGGAGAATCCAAGCAGTTCTATTTTGGGAAAAAGGTGTGTTCACTACACTAGTAAATATGGAAGTTTCCTTTCGTAAGTCTTATCAGTGTGGTGCAGCATACTTCAATCATTTCTTTTGAAGTTATTAAATCTTACTTATACTGTTACCCCTTGTTTTGCAAGTTTTTATGCTGCACACGTATTCAATACGATATTCGAGACCTGTTTTTTTCATTATTCGTATTCGATTTATATTCGACAATTTCTGTATTTGCACACCCCTAGTAAAAACGGAATAGTCATGTCCTGTCTGAAGTCATCCCTAACCAAGTCATGTGTGCACCAATTGAACGCAAGCTTTGATGTACAGGTCAAGCACTTAGTAGAAGCAGGTCACCCTAGTTTAGCTGTAGCCACTGTAACTGAATGCCTGGAAAAGTTGATTGCAACCAGAACGTGTGCGCTAGCAGACAGCAATAATTACCTGGCAAAGAGTCGTGTAAGTACAGCAGACCCTTGTTATAATGAACCCAGATATAACAAACTATTGAATATAACAAAGCAATCGTAATTCCCCTTGGAATTCCCATAGATGAAATGCATATTGCTATAACAAACTAATGGTTATAATGAAGTAATTACGGCTCCCCCTTCAACTTCGTTATAATGAGGTGTTACTGTGTCCCGTATATCCATTCCATTTCGCACAAGTTTAAGAAAGTCGGAAGTAGGTGTGGTGGTATCATTGTTTTTACTGCTCCAAATAAATTAGGTAAGATATATACTGCCGTGCATAGAGAAAATGAGTATTTGCAAGGAAAAAAGTAAACATACATTTGTCAGGCAAAGCACACTGCCAGGAGTACATTTACGCATGTGTGTGGTTTATAACATTAATTTTAGCTGCAGATGATTCTGCATAGGACAAACATCACATTGGGTAATTGAACAAGGAGGGTAATTGAACAAGGAAGGTCGTTATCCAGTGGAACACCGTCTAATCTATTGTTGTACTGCCAGGACTGTAACTGCATGCCCAAGTTGGTCAAAGGCATAATTCTGTACGGGCATAAAAATAAACATGACATGTTTAATGGTCGATGTCTGGTTTATTAATAATACAGTCGAACCCGGGTATATCGAACTCGCCGAAAAATGTTTATTAGTTTGATATATGGCATAATTCGATATAGGCCCACTATAGGATTTGATGACGCAAAGGCACATACCAATAACAAAAATACTTTATTAATATGGTGGCTTACTTGCGTGCCCTACTTTGGAACAAAATAGTCCTGGATTTTCTTCTGTTTCAACGACTTCGCTGCCTGCGACAGCACGCCTCCACGTTCTCCAACGAGCCGGAGCAGCTGAGGCCGCAACCTTCCATATTCACGCAATAGCACCGGACCAACGCAAGTGTACTAATCACTTCGGAGGATGTAGGCAACGGGCCATCGTCAATTTCCTTATTGCTGTCGCTTTGGCTCGTGGTCGGCACGACGTCTGCAGCGTAGTCCTCATCTTGTAGCTGGCCCATCATGGCGACATCATCGTCCGCACTGACGATCACGTCGAATGTCGATCTGTCGATAGCACCTAGGAACACTGCCAGCTCGCTCCAAACTTCGGCGGAAATACTTGCGGTGTCTTCAGTGCTGTCATCGAAATTTGGGGTGTCATCACCAAGCATGCGGAAGCCGGCATGCCTAAAGCAGTTCTGGATTGTCTCCTTCGTGACATCTGCCCACGATCCACTCAGCATAGAAAGTGCTCCGAGCAGGTTGATCTTAAGCTCCCTGCCGACACAAAGGTTCTGCAGCAGCCTCTCCACCAGGCGCTTCCGATAGCCGGCTTTCAGTGCGCGTATAAGGTCTTGATCCAGTGGTTGCAGGACAGACGTAGTGTTTGGGGGCAAAAAATGCAGCTTGATGTTTCTGAAGGTCGTACTGTAGTGGTGCGATGAACAATTGTCCACGAGCAGGCACACCTTGCGATTTTCGCCTACCAAATTATCGTTCCACGACGATAGCCACCTGCTGAAAAGCTCCCCGGTCATCCACACTTTTGAGTTTGCTCGGTAGGTAACTGGAAGCGACAGCGCATTTCGAAAACACCGCGGTTCCGTGCTTTTCCGGATAACTAGAGGTCGAAGCTTTTTCGATCCGTCTAAATTAGCTGCCAACAGCACGGACACACAGGCTTTGTTTGCTTGCTGCCGCAAGTCTTGTCGCCCCGACACACAAGTGTCTTGTTTGGCAACATTTGCCATAATAGAGCGATTTCATCCGCATTGAAGATACCTTGGGCTTGATGTCTTGCTGTGATATCTCGCCAGTTTTCCTCGAGGCATTTGTCTATGCTTTCCAGGTCCACCGCTCTGCTTTTACCCTTAACAGCTTTTCCAACGATGTCGTGCCGTTCTTTGAACCATTGGAGCCAGCCGGAACCGCCTTGGAAATCGTTCCTGCCAAGCAAGAAAGCAAGGTCCTTGGCTTTCTGCTCGATCGTAGGGCCGGACACCGGGATGTTTCGCGACCGAACGTCCACAAACCATTAACGGCCGCTTCGACATCTTCGTACACAGCAGTGCGCACACGTCGGGTGCCACGGGCACCTCCCTTTTGTCCGACTTGGCCCTGATGTCGGCCTTGTTCTTCAGGATAGTACTCAAGGTGCTCCTTGGAATCTCGTCGGCGACGTCTGACTTCTTCTCACCGCGCTCAACTCGATTTATGATTTCGAGTTTCGTGGCGAACGGCAGATTCTGCCTCTTTACACAAGCCAGACGACAGCGCGCCACGAAAGTTCACAGAGCGCCAACAGGCAACAACACCAAAAGAGGCAGCAGCAGGCACACAAGCATAAAGAAAGAAAAAATGACGCTCACTTGTACCGCCTCCGCGCCTCGGAGAAAGCACGACGGCCTCTGATTGGCTGTAAGCGCTGCGAGCAGGCCAGGATCATTTTTTGCAGGGGGAGTGTTCGCCCGTGCACAGCCTGGTCTAAACCACTTTTTCTGGTGTGGCGCCGGGAGTTTTCCCCACCACCGCGAGGGAAAGCCATCTTGCTGGGGCACTTTTGAGGCACATTGATTTTGATATATCGGTTGTCGTTGCTATTTTCGTTCGATGTAACAGTAACTTTTGCTATATATTCTCAATGTAAATTTGCCGTGTTTAGAAATTGTTCGATATACGGGATAATTTGATATAAACGGGTTCGATATAGTCGGGCTCGACGGTAGTAGAATCTCGTGCGTGAGTCAGCCTTTGATAAGATTAAACAGAGAAACAACAGAATGTCTTAACAGTTTTCTTTCACATAGACTGGCACACGTAGCTGTTGGACAGGTGGCGCTATGATTCTTGAGCATGTGCAGATAAGCTGTGTGTCTTCTTTCTTTTTTTTTTTTTTTTTTTTGCCTCAGTGCTTGTCTTCAGTTGATATAGTTGACGTTCTTGACCACTCCTCTTCTCTTGAGTTCGTGCTCACCATTTCCTTACATAATGAATCTTTACCAACTTGCTCAGCTTTCTGTCCTTTTAAGGTACATTTCCCTTCTTACTTGCCCAACTTCGAACTTTTCGAATATTGAAAGTTCAGTGCAAATCGAATTCAATAGCGAATGCTATTTGAAATTTGGAATATTCACACACACCTAGTAAGCACATCTGCTTTTTGTTTTGTGTATTTTTTATCTTATTTATTTATTTGGTTGTAACTCATAGATTTGTTTGAACAGTCTCAAATTAATCTGTCCTACTGGCTTGTTGCTTGCTGTTGGTCCGAAGACAAGTGTTATAATCGTGCACACACACTTCCAGAATGTTAATTTATGGGAAGCTTATGAATGCTTTGTACCAATGATTGTAACACTGACTGAAAAACAAAGCACTTATTATGGTTGCTTCATTTCAGTATTTTCTAAAAACTAAGGTAAAATATGAAGCTAGCAGTATTTTCAATACGGAATACCAGGAAAGCAGTTTGCATTTTCCTTAGATACTTACAATAATTGTAATAAACTAAGGTAAGGCACCTGGGCATGTAAAGAAAGTCGTGTGGATAAAAGGCAAATCAAACATACTCGTGATCACAGGGTTTATAGAGTTAAGCCTAGGCCACTTTTTTTCCCACCAATACATGTATGTCTATCTATGAGGAATGTCAAAGCACCTTAGTGGCCAGTATGACCTTACTGCAGTGAGGCTTGACTATACCAGCAGTTGGAGAAGTCACCTGAGAGTGTGTTGATGTTCAAATGTAAAAAATTCCTAAACAGGCAGAACGTGCATAACATATTACGAATGCAGCCTTTTGTGGCTTGCCTGTTCTGCTGTTTTGGATGTCGTCAGTAATTCTTAGAGCAATTCCCAGTTGTAACTTCAAGGAAGCATTAGCAGAACAGTTGCCCCTTCTGTCTAATTAGGTGGCCGAATTTGGGTGTGCAGGCTGTGTCCAGTTTTTTAAACAGCATACCATAAGGTGTCCAAAAATTTTTGTTCATGCTTTTGCAATGGCAGTGCTTCAAGCGGTCAAAAAATAATTGGACACCTCCAAACTACAGACGTTTTAAATCATAGGCTCGGCACTGTAGGTGCACTACTCCAAGTTGCGTGTGTGTGTGTTTTTTGGCAGTAAGCCCGTTAGCAATGATTTAAGCATTGTAGTGCAGTCCGAGACTTTGCGTCAACGTCTGAGTAGCTTATGCACTTGAAATGTTACGTTATGCTTGCTGTGCATCACTTCCCTTGTAGTGAATCAGCATGAAAGCACTCCTTGCTACATTCACTGTCCTGACGGCTGATGTGTGGTGACTATGGAGGCATACAGCCAATGCATTAGGTGCCACACATGATGCAAATCACATGAATGAGAGGAAAAACTGTGACGGATATGGCACAATGTGATTTTTGAGACGTATCAGTGATATTGCGAGCATGCAAAATTTACATGAGCAATCGGTGAGTCTTCTACAGTGAAGATGGCTATCATGCCACTTCATTTCTGTCTGCAGTAGTGTTCTGTTTTGTTTGTTGTGCAGCTGGATGCAGCGAGAGTGGCCGCATCTCGGACATCACCAGCCATGGAGACCATCAACTATGTGAGTCGTCATTGCTTTGAACTTTCTTGGTAATGGGCGGGTAAGTTAATTTAGATTGCCTTTGATAAGCAGTTCTTAGCTATAGTATGCTGAAATAGCTTTGTGCCTGTACTACAGGTTGGTCTGCTTGCACTTTTCTTGTGTCGTTTTGGTTGAACAGATGATAGCACAAAGGAGGACAAAGCATAACAAAAACGCCATTAGATGAAAAAGAAACACTGGTATGTTTCTTTAACCATTTCCTCACCTTTTGCAGCTGCAGGATATTCTTTAAGAATTGGAAACATCAGTTGGTCCAGGTGCAAGTAGCCATTTTTAACAGTGGGCCAAAGCCATTGGGTGTAGATTTCATCCACACAGATCTAGTGCTGCCATAAGAGTACTTCATCAGGAGGATGCCAAAATGTGGAACAAGGTTGTCCCATTGGATTAACAGATTGCTCTTTAGGAATAGTGCTTTTGTAGGTCCCTGTTAGATTTCTGCACAAAGAACCCAACCTGAATGCTTGAAAGAGATGTGACGCCATGTTCCTCTTGTCACCTGCCTTGTGATTGTGTTTCCACTCCGTGATATATATGAGCGCAAACACACAACTGCGTGTTGTGGATGCAGCCTGCATGTTGAGCATGTCTCAAATAAGCAGTATACCATTAACTCAGAGTAGTAAAATCTCGAAACAATTTCGAGATAGGTATTGTTTCAAGATAGCGTAATCCACTAAAATATAAGCATAAGGACCACATAAAGCATGTATGGCACCAGTAACAGCCAACTGGCATCATTATGTGCGTCCCAGCAACTGACACTTCAATAGTATGCAGGCAACGGCTAGCCTCGTACATATAGGCACACAGACAGATGCACATTGACACCTTTGTCAAAACTAGGTAAGCGCTAAAAATCTCACGATCGCGCGAGCTTTCAGTGCGAGGATAACCTCAGGAGAGCATCATTCTCACCACTGACGAAGCTTGAAATGAACTGTATCACTTAACAGATGGGCGACAAAACAGCAGCTGCTGGTCCGGCAGCATCGCCATGAGTGCAACCAATCAACCAGGCTCTGCCACATTGGATTTTCTTTACTGGCTCGCCTCAAGGTGGCTCGTGCACTGTTCAAACCTTGATATTCATTGTTTGCAGTGAGCTGAACAGTGGTGTCAAGATTTGTGTCCCTCGAAAACTTTATTCCGCACGTTGTGAGCAAACGCCACGTTAAAACACTCACCACCATCCTGGCAGTGTGACCACTGCCTGCGCAGCCATGCAGAACAGTTGCATCTGAGTGCCGGGCATCAAGGTACTGTCATGCGTGGCTGGGATGTTTGCAAGTGGCAGTGTGTGCTCCCCTGACATGTAGGCACATTGCACAAACTTCATTGCCGCGTTGATAGAAGATCACCATGGCTGGGGTTGTGCTGGAAATGCAGGTTTGTGTGTGTGTGCCCGACGCCACTGAGACACACCGAAAGCAGCGTCCGTGACCGCATGACCGACCATGTGATGCGCATGGCCTATATGAGAGCCATTTGAACAATAAACGGGGTTCTTTTGTCATTCGCGTACATAGCTTCCGAAGTGCATTCTTGGGGGCACATTTGGCATGCGCCACATGGCATCCCATCATGACATGGTTTCAGGTGGGCAAGAATCTTCGCTCTGAGCATTGCAGCTGCGAGCAGCGTTGACCAAGAAGCCATCAACGCAAGTGTACGGGCTCCAGCAACACCTACCGTTGGAGTTTGAGTGCACGTCAGAGTATCAGCATCGATCGAGCAGTTCAACAATTACGGATTTGCAACGGGACTCAACGAATTCTCCAGGGAGGCCTAGGTTCGCACACTACTCTATACGATGGGTCAGCATGATCGTGAAGTTTGCAGCACATTCGGTTATCAGAAGATGATGCCAAAGACTACGACAAAATGAAAGAAAAGTTCGACAGGCACTTTTAAAGGACTGCAACTTCGTTTATTAAAGCACCTGCTTCCATACATGCATGCTAAGGCCAGGAGAGTCAATAGACCAATTCATCACTGTGCTTCATGTTTTGGTGGACCAATGTGACTTCGGCAGCTTGAAGGAATGGATGATTCGAGACAGGTTTATCGTTGGACTCCACAATGCAAAGCTCTCAGGAGCTCTACAAAGGGATTTGCAGCTCACACTTGCTACAGTGCTGGTAAAAGCTCATCTGAAAGAGAGCATCCAGCAGAAGCAGCATACTCTATAGGGCAACAGGGGCCAGCTGATGGAGTCATTAGAACTTTGAGATGCCGGTCCTAATGTAGACGCTGTGGCTCAACAGAGCTTGCCGGCAACAGAACCCGGAGCTGTCAGTGTGTCGTCATCTCCCTTGTCTTTGTGCCGTTTGCAGTGAAATAGCTGTTCTTATGATATTCCAACAAGCCCAAGTCTTAACCCTTGAGAACCAGGAGCGTCTGCAGGTGCACCCGTCTTCGGCATGACGAACGCAGGAGGAACTCTGCCATTTGTGCATCGGACACGTCCACCAGAGGATTGTGTGCCTGGTTGGAGCTGCTAAGTGTCATCACTGTGGCAACAAAGGACACTTTGCCAAAGCATGTCTCAAGAAAGGAACTACTTCCACTCAACGAAAGGTACATGTTTCCGCCATCAATAAGGAAATGGAAGAAACTTTCGTGGGAGCAGTAGTAAGTGACACTGGGAAAGTGCGATTTTTTCAGGTGCAGATAAATTCTGTGCTGATACTCGCGAATGTAGATCCAGGTGCAAAAGTGTCAATCTTACCTTCAATATTTCTGGGATTACCAACCCGACTTGAGGAAGATGATGAGGTTTTACGGGGCACTGGAGGCAGCAAGCTGAATGTGCTAGGCAAATTTATAGCTGAGATCGATTGGAAAGGAAAGAAGTCATCTAAAAAATTTTACGTCGTCAATGCATCACGTGACATTCTCCTAAGGTTGCCAACACTGTAGGATTTGGGAATCGTTAAATTTGCTGATGCAGCTGCCTCAGGAAATTCACTCTATGTGGCGAATTTTCCGGATATGTTTCATAGTCCTGGGAACGATGCCTGGCCAGTGTACAATCAGGCTACAACCCGATGCGGTTCCGCATGCCATAAGTGCTCCGCGCAGAATACTGATTCCCTTCAGAAACCCCTGAAGCGTGAAATCAAGAGAATAGATCATGTGGGCATAATTAGAAAGGTAGACGGCCCAAGTAAATGGTGCACCAGTATAGTTCCGGTTGTGAAGCCTTCAGGAGACCTGAGATTATGCATAGACCTCACGAAATTAAACAAGTGCCTAGTTTGAGAGTGTTTTACATCACCAATGGTCGATCAGGCCCTTGGTTCACTTCCAGGTGCGAAGTGGTTTTCAAAGCTCGACGCTAACTCAGGTTTCCGCCAGGTGTGGCTCAGAAAGGAATCAGAAAAGCTAAGAACATTCCTGACCCCATTCAGTCGATACTGTTTCACGTGACTACTGTTTGAAATTACTTCCGCTCTGTAATATTTTCAGAAAAGAATGTTAGAGATACCATTTGGCCTTCCAGGTGCTGTTACTGTTATGGATGACGTCCCAGTGTTTGGCGAAACCAAAGGTCTACACAATGAGCGCTTATGCGATGCAATCGCTCGCCTAGCGAAAGCCACTGTAACATTGAATAAAGAAAAATGCTTGTGCAGAGTTAAGCAAGTACGTTTTTTTGGGCCAGATCCTTAATCAACAGGGCATTTATCCTGATCCGGCTAAGATCAGTACTATGAAAGACTTCAAACCGCCCAAAGATGTGACTGAGCTACGAAGCCTCCTAGGCATGGCCAATCATTTGGGATGCTTCTTGCCACATTTAGCCGAGGTCACTGCCCCGATGCACATTCTTTTGCACAAAGGAAGTGAGTGGCTTTGGGGCAGGGATCAGGAAAATTCATTCCACAAGCTCAGAGAGCTCATCCGTTCAGCACATTGTATGACGATGTACGACACTCCATTACAAGGGCGTAGCCAAGGGAGGGTTGAGGAGTTCAACCCCTTTCCCCTCGAAATTTTTTGTGTAACCCCCTCTTCTCCCGCCCACTTACCCGTCCTTTTTTCTTGTCGCTTTGTGCTGACATGATTTAAGAAACCGGTGCTACTATCACAATTTCATTAATGGGCACTTCTGTTTGGGTTGGTAATTTACAGTGAATCACGTCTGCATACGGGAAAACGTGTCATGGTGATTGCCAAGACTTTGGCACTCTGTGAGGCTTTGGGTGAGAATCTCGGCCGCAAGCGTTTTAAGTTGGCTCAGCAACAGGAATAATGCTATTGGGGTGGTCGTATTTGTACCCGTTAGTACAAATCTCTCTGGAGTCGATTACTAAGGTATTTTTCGCTAGTCAGAAGTTCGTTTCAGTTGTAAAATCCAGACACAATTCCAAGGTCTGATAGGCCACATTCAAGCATACTACAGTGTGACTCTTTGTACGTGTATCGATGAACAAATCGCAAAATACGATCTAGAACAGGGAATGTCGCAGGAGCCAACGTTTCGACAAGCGGACTTGTCTTCGTCAGGGCGGCAACTGCCTTCTCCAGCATTCATTTATGTACGCCTTTGCACACTCTCCCCCGTCCTCAGAAAGAGAGGAAAGAAGAGCAGCACTGTGCGAACAATAACAAAATAAAAAGGGTGGGGTTGGGTGCAGGGTGACAGGTGTTAGCGTGACTAATATAAGGGGCAAGAGCGAAGGCTTCCAAAGAATCCGCTCTAGTTTCACTTGCACTAGTTGAAATGTTATTTACATGTTGGAATGTTCCCTCTGTCACAAGCAATACATCGGCGAAACTAGTCAACCAATTAATGTTAGATTAAACGGGCACTGCACGTACACCGCGAATAACGTGCCGAAGGCAGTGGCGCAGCATTTTAATATGTCAGGTCATAATTTCAACGAACTGAAACTCTACATACTTCAGGGAAGCTTCTGCTCGCCGAGGGACAGAAAATACAGGGAATCGTACCTCACGTACAGGTTCAGTACCCTCCAGCCTACAGGCATAAACCTTTCAAAGGGAACCCTTGAGTCCATTAGATACGGTGGGGTGTTAACAAAGACGCCAAAAGGTTAAGGTATGCACAAGCTAAGTGTTTCTCCCAGAAAGTCTACTTTCAGATGCGGAGCCCCCATCCAGTTTGACGAGAACAACGGCGTTAAACAGTGTAGTTATATCTTTAGCCACAAGCTTTCAGTGAAATGCACTGTTGGTGCGGCGCAGGTGGTGTGGGATGGAGAGGGGGCCACATGCCATAGGAGCAACTTCTGTTCCGAGCGTGCATTCCTTTTTTCATCCTGCTTTCTAGCCCTGTGCACACAATTCATTTGCAAGATATGTACAAGGAGCAGATACCTTGGAAGCCTTCGCTCTTGCCCCTTATATTAGTCACGCTAACGCCTGTCACCCTGCACCCAACCCCACCCCACCCCCTTTCTTTTTGTTATTGTTCGCACATGCTGCTCTTTCTTTCCTCTCTTTCTGAGGACGGGGGAGAGTGTGCAAAGGCGTACATAAATGAATGCTGGAGAAGGCAGTTGCCGCCCTGACGAAGACAAGTCCTCTTGTCGAAACGTTGGCTCCTCCGACATTCCCTGTTCTAAATCGTATTTTGCGATTTGTTCATCGATTCAAGCATCCATCTTCCTCTTTGTACGTGTAGTTATATATACTATACTCGAGCCACACATTCTAACATTTCTACTGAACTTTCACACATTCTGCTAACATGCATGCACACGCACACACACTTTTTCTAGACCTATTCCATGTTGGTAAACAGTGGTAGGCACCGGCGATATAACCAGGGCTTGTATCGACGTCGCAGCCCAGAGGCCCCGCCCACCGCTTGCCGCGGCCCTGCATGGCGGCGGCGGCGCAGCGTGTGCGAAAGCTGCCTCCTAGCATGGGGCATCGGAGCGCTGACGGCGTGTTTACAACAGTTTGCAAGGGCAGCCACATGAGATGAAGTTGCAGTAGCTCTGTAGGAAGCATTCAATGAATGTAGAAAAGAAAATACACCGACACCCAGCTATGACAAGATGTGAGAAACTGATTGAAATGACAAGCTCCTTGCCACGTGATGTGAATGATTGTGAGCTATCACGTCGGCATCACTTCAT
Source organism: Hyalomma asiaticum (assembly GCA_013339685.2). Taxonomy (NCBI): domain Eukaryota; kingdom Metazoa; phylum Arthropoda; class Arachnida; order Ixodida; family Ixodidae; genus Hyalomma; species Hyalomma asiaticum. The sequence continues at coordinate 13,296,694 of CM023482.1, forward strand.
GCGTATGCTTTCATGCGTATACTAGCACAAGGACGAACCACTGGAGACGGGTTTAGGCAAATACGACTTGAAAATGCTCAGCTAAAATACTGTTTCGAACTAAAGCTTCTAATCCCTACGCGAAATTCTTCTGCACAGACAAATGTATCGGATTAGTTAATCGAGCATAAGAAAAGAGCGATATTGGTGATGCTATCATCGATGCAAATACGGATGTGATAACACGCACACAAACAATTACATGCCAAGGACAAGGCTCTTGAATAAATGCTAGCAAGGCGCGCGTAACCTGCGGCTCGCAGCTCTGCCTATATACGCTCAGTTGCGATCGTGCAGGCATAAAGTCCTGAAAAGACGTGGCGAATTTCAAGCGTGTAGTTCGTTCGAGAAGTCTGACGATTGGAGAAATGTAAAGCACGTCACACTCACTACGGCAGTGCACAATACACTTCTCTTATGCATATGCTATCGCAGCCGCAAGCGATTTGCAAGAGCATCGCTGTAATCGGCCTTTCGCTCATGGCTACGTGAATTAAGCTCTTATACGTTTATTTCACTTGAGTGAATGAAATTTGTATCACGTATCTATAACTTCCTCACTTCAATAATACACGGCGACCGCGATTAATTCTGCACATCGTGCTAAGCTAATGTAATTCGCGCTTTGCGGTAAGCGTCATCGCTCTGTGTTTGCACTTTGTTTATGCCAAGAAACTTGGTGTTGAGCACTTGACAAACTTGTGACAATGATATTTCTCTCAAATGAAACAAGCCGCACTAATGCTAAATAATTACATATGCTTAGTCGTGACGAAAATGTTTGGCGCATAACCGATGAGCCGGCATTACAGGTTCGTCCCTTTCCTTAAGACAGACATAAGCAGGAAACCGATAAAAATCTATTGCACAGATCTTGTAGGTTGCTGAGCAACCAAGCCACGGCGCAGGTCATCGGTGAACACTTTTTTCTTCATTTCATGGCGGTGAGCAGCGCCCGCACCAGCGAAAATGCAGCGGCTGCTACGGTAGGCGCGCCGGTGGATGCCTACCATGCGAAACCAAAACTCCGGACGACAGCGCCACCGCATCTTCGTGACGTCGGCCGGTGGAATAGGTCTATAAGTAAGCTTGAATACAATAGCCATGTTTGGTATTGCCTGCATTTGCTATTTCCACAATAAATTGCTGCAGGACTGAGTGCACGCTGCCCGAAAGAAAAACTACCAGACCGAAAATTCAGCTTTTCCACCAAACTTTGCTTCTATGTGACAGTACAATACAATGATGCATATCTTTATTATGCCCTCACAGCTAAAGGCATTGCAAAGTGTTGTTTAGTGAAGAAGGTGCAACACAGACGAATGTGCAGGATAATCAGGTCCTTAGAAAGGCCTACTGAAATACTCATGGAACTTTAGCTGATAGATAAAAAGAAGGTGATTATAAGCCTAAAGCAGCGCAAAAAGAAATGCAGTGTGGGAAGCTGTAGGAGCACAAGTTTTATTGCTCTGCAGTGTGGCAAACAACGCAAGAATAAGGAATATGATGGTGAGCAAATATACAACAAATTAAAACAAAATATTTATTCGCTGCAATTGTTCCATCCTTTACGTTGGTACAACTAGAAGGACAGACCAAGCGATTTCTGCAACTAGTGATAAACTAGTGACATAACGCACAACATCAAATGCACAGATTGAACAAACATGCGCAAACATTTCATGCCACATGTGCTACTCAAATTGTTAAATGTAAACTTGGGTTATTGTATTACCATTCACACATTTGTGTCCACGAACCACATCTGTAAGCGAAAGCTGCCACTGGAAAGCAAGAAGTAGAGTTTAGTCAGTGGGAGAGAACGGAATCTCTATGGCATGTGAAAGTGATTTTCAGTACTTTATCTCTAGCAGTTGAGCTTACACCCTTTTAGCCGGACGAACAGTAGCACCTAGAGATTTTTCCAAAACTTTTTTTTTCTTTACTGACTGCGACAGTGGTCCAGACTGCTTGCCCACAGGGATCAAATCCTGGCCACATCAGCTGCATTTTAGAAGAGAGCCAAAATGCTCGACGCCTGTTTACTTAGATCAATGTCCGTGTTAAAGAGCCCAGGTGGTTGAAATTTCCGGAGCCCTCCACTACGGCGTCTCTCATAATCATACTGTGGTTTTGGGACATTAAACCCCAACAATTAAGAGTTAAGAACTGTGTTTTTACAGCTGTTTGAAAAATCTCAATCGTGGAACAATTTCGTTAAGGTTTCTTGCTTGATTGGCAGCAGCTGCCTGTGGTTCATGCCATATATTCAGCTGAAGCTGTCTACTTGATTATTCCCATATACTTTGCCAGGGCAAAGTGAACCCGCGTTTTTTGTGGCAGCTACCCAAAAAATGTGTGTTCAATCCCGGCCGCGGCGGTCGCATTTTTTTATTGACACGGAAGTGCCAGAGGCCCGTGTACTGTGCATTGTCAGTGCACATTAAAGAACCCTAGGTGGTCTAAATTTCTGGAACCCTTCACTACGCTCTTTCTCTCCTCTCTTATCTCCCTCACTCCCTTTCTCACCACCCCCGGGCGCTTAGCCGTGCTCCCTAGATGGGCTGCCGAAATTAGTGTCCTTTCCTAACCGAACCACAATCATGATCATCCCTTCTTTATTCTTCATGGCCGTGAACCTTCGTCGTTTATACACACTGTTCTTCTGTATTGCCCAGACGCTTCAGAATCCGCACCTCTATCTGAAGTCGCTAAATATGCCGAGGAATGACAGCAGCTCGCCCGTTCCTTTACCGCTCAAGACCAAGCACGCCAGAAGGACCGTCACGATGAAAACCTGCCTGCTCAGTCAGAAAGAAGGGAGAGAATCCTGTTGTAGACTGAGTGGCGCTGTTGTAGACGTCCGTGACAGAAGGTAATAGACGATTCCAGTTTTGTGGTCAGCGGACACGTACATGGAGAGCGTGTCACCCAGCACACGGTTAAAGCGCTCAGTCATTTCATTGGTTTGGGGATGGTATGCACTGGTTGTCCGATGCTCAACGCTGCATTCACACAGGAAGGCTTTGAAGGCTTCACAGAGGAACATATGTCCGCAGTCGCTGAGTCACTCACATGGCGCACCGTGACGAAGAACAAGTTTATGAAGGATGAATAAGCTGACTTCTTGTGCTGTGGCCTCTGGCAGCATGGCATTTTCAACATAGCGCGTGAGGTGATCAGTAGTGACAATCACCCAGCGGTTGCCGTCAGTTGTGTACAGAAGGGGGCCGTACAAATCAATTCCAATGCGATTGAAAGGTCAGGAGGGGCGAGGCAGTGGCTGGAGTGGTCCAGTGATTATGTTCTGTGGGCTCTTCCGATGTTCGCACTTGGAGCATGAACTTACATACTGTCGGACAAAGTGGTACATTCCACGCCAGTAGTACCTCAGCCAGAGGCGTGCATATGTTTTTTACTACACCGGCATGGGCACATTGTGGGTCATTGTGAAAGGAGGCGCAGATATCGGCACGTAGGTGGTAAGGGATTACCAGCAACCATTTGCATCCATCAGATAAGCAGTTGCGGTGGTACAGGAGGCCATCACGGATGGTGAAATGTCGAGCTGTGCACACTAGTGAATGGGCACCAGTACATGGGGACGGATGAGACAGGAACTCAATTACAGAGACGATCCAAGGGCCTCGGTGCTGCTCAGATGGCATGTCAGCGTATGCAAGCCATGCCGAATCGTAGCTGGAAGCAAACACAGTGCCATACTCATGGGGAAGTGGAGAGTGGGAAAGAGCGTCGGCATCTAGATGTCTGCAGCTTGACCTGTGGACGACACGGATGTCGTAGTCTTGGAGACATAATGCCCAACGGACTAAGTGGCCAGATGGATCCTTCAGTGACGACAGCCAGCACAGGGCATGCTGACCAGTCACAGTTTCAAATGGACAGCCATATACGTAAGGTCGAAATTTTGTGGTTGCCCAAACGATGGCCAGACACTCTTTTTCTGTGATTGAATAATTCTCTTCAGCTCTGGTGAGAGTTCAACTGGTGTAGGAAACTACATACTCGTCGAAACCAGACTTGCGTTGAGCCAGCATTGGGACAGCGCCAAGGGCAACTCATCCATGTGGATTTCAGTAGGAGTGTCAGGGTTGAAGTGACGGAGAATTGACGGGGATGTCAGAAGGTGATGCAATGTTGTGAATGTGTCATCACAAGCAGGAAGACCATGCCGATATGCCTTGGCTGTCAGCAAGTAGCTTTGTCAAAGGCACTACTATTACCGATGCGAAATTACGGACGAACCAACGAAAATAGGAACACAGTCCTATAAAGCTCCATAGTTCCTTGAGTGTTGAGAGCTTAGGAAACTCCGTGACGGCGCAGAGCTGTGTTGGGTGGGGCAGAACACTGTCCTTGCTGACAACATGCCCTAACATGGGAAGCTTCCATGCAGCAAAATGACACTTCTTCGAATTCACCTGCAGTGCACCACTGGTTAGGCAATCCAAGACGGCTGCGAGGCGGATGAGATATCATATGGGTATTGAAGCTCTTTGAAAAAACTATGACATCATTCAGATAGCAGACGCACGTGTGCCATTTGAGACCTCAAAGTAGGTTGACCATACGACGCTCAAACGTAGTGGGGGCGTTGCAAAGGCCAAAAGGCATCACATTGAACTCGTACAAGCCGTCAGGAGTCACGAATGCAGTTTTGGGGTGGTCAACTTTATTAGGTATCTGCCAGCACACCGATAGAAGATCCAACGAAGAAAAGAACTCTGCACCTTGCAAACAGTCAAGGGCGTCGTCGATTCTTGGGAGGGGATAGACATCCTTGCGCGGTGATCTTGTTAAGGCTCCTGTAATCAACACAGAATTAAATGCTGCCATCCTTCTTTTTTACAAGTATGACTGGGGAGGCCCAAGGGCTGTAAGATGCCACTACTAAGCACATTGTTGACCTGGTTGTCGATAACCTGGCGTTCATTGTGGGAGACCCGATATTGACGCTTGCGCAGTGGCGCATGGGTGCCAGTGTCAATATGATGAACGATTACAGATGTTCAGCCCAAGGGGGTTTGATTGTAGTTGAAATAATTCTGATTGCGGTCAAGGAGCTTCGAGAGTTCGATCCACTGAGCACTAGACAACACTGAATCAATTGACGGAAGGGAGGCGTCTAGAGACGATGAGTTCAACTTAGTAGCAGGATTAATGCTGGGGGCTGCGAGGCTTGCCGTGTGGTCGGGCACTTTACTGGCGCAAACAGAATCAATGTCCTGAAGTCGGCCTATACATTCACCACGGAATAAAGTGGCTTGGGACGAAGGCGTGTTCGTGACGTAAATGTTCCCGCAAGAGTTTTCAATTTTCATAACTGCATAGGGAAGCAGGAAGGTCTTGCAGGAGGTAAATGCTTCGGGTGGGGCGAACATGGCGCTAGAGAAGGGAGCATAGTCGTAAGAGATCGGCACAAGAACGCATGACAGAGGCGGGACATCAGTGTCTGCCGCAACAACCACACGAAGCATCGTAATGTCCTTGAGGCATCTGCTGTGCATGTCAACTAACAGGTTGTACTGCCACAGGAAATCCGCACCCAAGGTGCGGTAGGCAGTGTAGGCAATGAGAAAAATCCATCGGAATGTCCTGCGGAGACCAATGACTAGAGACAGCGCTTGTTTTGCATAGGTTGCAGTGGGAGTCTTGCCAGCTTGTAGGCGTGATTGCACTTGCCTGCACTTTCGAATGACAGCTGAGGATGGGATGATGCTTACCTCAGCCTCAGTATCCACAGGAAAACGTAGTCCTGTGGTTCTTTCTGTGACAAAGTGTAAGCGGCTGATTTCGGCATGAGCACCACTCGCCGCTTCTAGTGGTACAGCGAGGAGTTTCCCTGAAAGGTGCAGGGCGTAGTGCACTTTGACGCACCATCACCGAAGGTGCGATGGTATCAGCACAGGCCTTGCCGTGATGTTTATGAGGCATGGCGGGGCGAGAAAGAGCGGCCACGCTATGAGGAACGCTGGCACTGAGTTAATAGGGTGGCGATCTGGTATCATAGTTTTCAGATCTCCTCCCAGAATTCATCACGAAGGCTCTCTGGAGAAACTTGTGCAGTGGCTGCATTGGACTGTTCCACATATGAGTGAAACCACAGGAGTTGATGCATTCGTCACGGAGTCTTCAACCTTAGCAAGCTAGGCAAACTGTGATACGGGTAAACCGGTAGCTGCTGCCAGCACCATGAGAACGGAGGCAGGCAAGCGTTGTAGGTAAAGCTCTCAAAGCAAACCTTGATCAAAGGAGGATACCTTATTTCCCAAGAGCTGTTGAAAGTGACGTGGGAGCTGCGATGGCTGTTGATCCCTGAGCTCTTCGGATTGTGGGAGCTGTCATAGTCATCAGTGTTCCGACATTGCGATTCGCTTGATGAGCTCGATCATTAGGGTGTCGAAGGGGTTGGAGGGTGCCAGGGGTTGGAGAATCAGATTGCAAAGCTCGGTGGCACTCTCTGATGGCAGTGAGGATATGAGATGGTTGAACTTTTGAGTCTGCAACGTGACTCATGCTATGTCGAACTGGCTGTTTACTTAGGCGATCCAGAGTTGTGAATCCGCTGGCCAGTACTAGGGTGACCGTAGCGAAAGTGCGGCCACGGTGCATTGTCGGGGGAGTTGTTCGATTGCTGCAGTTCGTGCCTGTAGCTCTAAGCTTATCGTTGGAAACGCTGTAGTTGTCATCAGCCATGCTCACTGTCTGTGGTCTCCAATTCTGTGTCATGTGTAGTAAGTCAGAACGAGATACAGTAAAACAGGAGCAATTTACTCAACAGAAGGTTGCAGCCGATAGTCCATTTTCCTCGGCAGAAAAGAACCCGAAAACGAGCATCGCACTGTCTGCTCGTGACTGCCGCCGCGCGCCTATTTTTCATGCCTCTTTTTCATGAGCCACCATGATCATCTTCCTTGTCTACGGCAGTGCTGCTACAATCTCATTTCTTCTTTTTCAAACTTATGTGTGTTCCCCCATAATTTACTTCTCAGTTGCTCCCAAGGCGACCTAAACGTAAGTGTACTTTGTGACAGATTTATGTTTTACGTGTCAGCAATCTCTTTAACACCCTCACTTACCACGGTTAAAACAGAATCATGTCTGGCGAAATGGGGAAATATCAAGATGCCAGGCACTATGTTTCTTTAATTATTTGCCGCAGCTAGAAAACCAAATTGCAATTTCTTCACAATATTTCCATTATGTGCATGAGTTGATTGAGGTAGTGATTTTTTCCATCCCCAGTGAAAAAAAAAGTTCTGACACTACTGATGTATATTTTTTCAAACAAACGAAAGTGTTGTTTATGAAACTTAGTCTATAGTCGGATACAATTCAAGTTTGCAGTGAAACCCCTCCCACGCCCTTATAACCACCAGCCACTGTACCTCTGCGAAGCTTCAAATAGTTCCTGCTTTGTACTTTCCATGTTACCAAAATAAAGCAGGTTTGGCAGCAAGAATAGATAGGTGCATAAATTTTGGTGTCTTCATTCATTTATTAGAGTCAAACATGGAAAGGATAATTCTTTACTGAGCTGAAATCAAGCGCTTGCAATGGAAACACCCGGCGAGCCACAATTGTTGCCACCCGAGTTGTTCGACTCAGTTCAGTGAAGTTTAACGCTTAAAATGGGCTCGGGAAGCAAAATGAACTGTACCGCAGCATTTTGCAGATGGAAGCGCTGGGAGCCCACACATTTTTGTCCATGCTTCTTGAGAACCTCATGGCTTATACTGATGAAAAGCTCAAGAACAGCAGATGCTTGACAGGCAATGAAGGTGCCATTATGAAAAGGTTGCATGACTACTTTTTCGTTCGCTTCTGTGATTGGCTGGCAGAGTAACACCGACATGCGCATTCCGTCGGTCCTTGTTTTATTATTTGACAATACTGCAGGCCATGACAGGCCCAAGCAGGAGTGGGAAATCAAAACATAATTAGTATAAATCAGGTTTATAAATGAATGATGCGGTTAGCAATCAAACAGGGTTACATCACTATATATATAATACATACTTACTAACAAACAAAAAGAAAACTAAAACAACAATTTTTGCAGTGCCGTTTGAAAATCAGCCTCCTCGAAAATGGTTTTAGGAAGAGCGTTCAATCAGGAAATTGTGTGGTGAAAGAAACTGCATTTAAATGCGTTGGTTTTAGCAACTATTGGTTTCAGAGCATGGTCATGATTGTGTTGAGTCTTTCCAGTGTCAAAGGGTTTGACATATGAAGGTATGGACATGTCAAATTTACCTTTCAACATGTTATGCAAGAACACTAGCCGAGCATATTTTCGACACACCTGTAATGTTGTAATCCCATGTTCTTGCATAAGTTTAGTAGGGGAATCACACCTTTTATATTTACCAAAAATGAATCTGATTGCCTTTCTTTGCAACATCTCAAGTTTATGTATATCTTGCTTAGTCTCGGGATCCCAAATTACGGAAGCATATTCTAATTTTGACCTTATGCAAGTATTGTATGCTAGTAACTTTACCTTTGCTGGAGCTTTGTTTAGTTTCCTTCTTAGGAAGCACAACTTCTTAAATGCTGATGCACATATATCTGAAACGTGACCTGACCAGGATAATTTAGAAGTGTAACGCCTAGATACTTATAGCTTGTAACATTTGCTATTTATTGGTTACAAAGAGTATAGGAATAAGAACTAGGCTGTAATTTACGTGTAACTGTTAATAAGACTGTTTTTTGCACGTTAATTTCCATATCCCAAGTTCGACACCACTGCTCAATCTGGAACAACTGGTCCTGCAATGCAACATGATCACTCTCACACAATATGTCATTGTATTCATCTGTTGTCAACTGCTGTTTTTTTTAGTTGTACCCTATTATAATCATTATCCTTGTCTCAAAGGCTGCTCTTTATGTAAATTTAATGGAAATCTGGATTGGTGACCAGGACCTCCTGTTCGTTTTATGTGGATTTGCTCATGATTTATACGTCGGGTTGTTTGATTTCTCGTTTTATATCTTTTTTTCAAATTTAAGGGGGGGGGGGTGAGGTAAAAAGTGGATGCTCTTTTTCAAGATTATATGGGGAGGAAATTGGCTTTTTTGTTTAATTATTCCAACATTTAGGTTTCTTGTATATTTACAACTTCAAATTTACAAATGACACTGTTTTCACAGTGCTTCATCAGACAGCCTGTGAAATGGACTCACTAGAGCTCAACAGGATGCGTCCCTGAGATGGGTAGCGCGTGTGCTCCGTGTAGCATCAAATACAGGCAGGTTAGCCATTCAGGGAGAAATCAGGTTGAACCCCGTTTTTCTGACACACATTTGGGGTGTAAGAATTCGGTGTGAAATCAGCCTTCACCAAAAGAAGAGCAGCCCTGTTTACACACCATCACTTACTCTTGGTCTGTAATAAACATAATAAGGAATTTTTATTCTTTTTGTTAATAGTATCAGGTTACGTTGTGGTCTGAACCAGGACAAGGAAGGCGAGATGAGCAGCATCATGCAGTGTGTCCTTTGCTCTGAACCATGGAGCTTCACCAGCTTGCCTATGTTGTGCGTCATTGGGGTCAAATTTTCCATATTTTGTGTGCTGGTATAACTTCACCTGCCCTCTCCCTAGCAGTTGAGAGAAGGAGCAGCCTGTCAACCATGGACATGTGAGCATTGCCAAGCATAGCAACCTTTTGCAGCAAAAGGCTGGCTTACAGGCTTGCTGCTACACTAATGGATACTGCTATGACATTCATCACGAAATAGAGTAGACTCAATAATTTAACAAATTTGAGATTTTTGTTTGGCCTACTATTCTTTCTGTGTTTAAAAGCTGCTTAATTCAACCTGCACCATTCATTTGATCCTGTGAAGTAGTTTTGCTTATTCGTACCATAAGGATCTGCTGCATTATAGTTGCTTATAGGTGAACATTCATGCTCATATATTTGTTAAGGGCCGATTGACTGTCAGCACTTGAGGAAGCATTGGAAAGCACTAGCAGAAAAAAAGAAATGATTGAGGCGGCAGCCATGGTACGTGATATTTCTGCTTGCATCTGATAATTATAGGAGGTCTGCTGTAAATGCCTGTGTGCTATGCAGTGTGTGCAGTTTGTGGATGCCTCGGTGCTGCCGGAGCTGGTGCCGCGACTTGTGGAACAGACCAGGTCTGCTGTGGGGCTGGGCACCAAGGCTGGATGCTGCCACCTCGCCAACAGCCTGGCCCACCAGTGCCCCCTAGAGCTGCACATGTTTACTGGTCAGTGTTGTCAACAGCTCATCCTGCACGAGTCGTACAATATGTCGAATGATGAAAGGTGCAGGGAATATGTTGCCGAGGCTTGCTTCTCAAAAAGGAGGACTTATCACAATTGTTAGTGTGATGTTGTTAAACCGTAGTGCCCTGTTTTGTCGGTAGCAGAGCACAAGTCGTGGGAACAGTGCTGCGGGGATTTGTCATGCAAAATAAATAAAACTTCTGTCTTCTTGAAAATAGGTACTCGCACTTGCCATTCAACGTTCCAAATACTCTCTAAGCTGCCACATTTTTTATGCTTCATTTTGCCTATCGAATGCCTCATCACAGCTGCAAGGTCGCATCCGACGCGTGCCGAAGGGGATCACCACTTGTAACTTGGCCTGGCCATTAGGGTACACGTTTAATGAGTCAGAACCATGGAAACATAAATGAAGGAGTTTCTGTATAAAGTACTTTCCACACAAGCACATGCTCAACAAGTATGTGTGCCAGTACTAGATAAATAGACTGGATGGGTCCCCTTCCGATTTTGCTGAAAGAAATAGTCTTGCTGTCTGATTGTGGCGAACAACAAAACCAACCCTAGTCTTGAGAAAAAAAGACATCCGGTCTCTGCCAAGAAAAATTTAGAAGGCTCCTTTCAGCCAGAACTATTTTACGCAGATAGTGTAAAAAGTAATTTTGATGACACAAAAGGCTGTTGGAGCTGTTGGTGTCAATTCTTTAGGGCATACTATGAAGAGTGTGGATTGAATCAATGTTATCACTATATTTTCCCATGTATAAGTCGCACCCCCTAATTTTTACTACTTTTGGGGAGAAAAATGGTACATAAAAGGCATCCAGTCAGCCGGCATGATGAAACATAATTACACATGCTTCCATACTCATCGCAAGATGCCGTGGTCATGCAGGGCACTCCATAGACATGATTACTAGGAGCTGCATCTTGTAGAAGACTTCAAACCAGTGGCACACCGACGGGGGGGGGGTTCGGGGGTTGTAACCCCCCCTGAGGCCGACCTAACCCCCTCCCACTCCGTAACTGCTCCTATGTCCTGGAAGAATGTGGTGCTAATGTATCTGCAAAACGCCGAAAAATAATACAATCATAATCATCATTGATGTTGCTATTATTTGGCATTTTATTTACTTTTTTTTACACACGCAACAACTGTGTAATCGCATGACCAGCCCTTCGTGAAAAATTGAACCCCCCCCCCCTGGCAGAGTTCCTGGGTGCGCTACTGCTTCAAACTAACTCAGTCCAAGTCCGAAGGCACAGAAAACTGGTATTTATTGCACCTCACTTGAAGCCATCGAAGGCCAGTTCCTTCAATGCACTGTCTGCATTCCTGCCGCCTCAAAGGAGAAGATTACTGGGTTGCGTTGACAGCCTCTTAATAACTTTAATGCGACGTTGTAAGCACCTTGGAACACGGGGAACACGGGGGTGCTTTCCAGCAAATGCACGAACAATGATTTCATCACATGCATCGCACCATAGAGTTTCCCACAATTTTATGCATTGCACTAACCAAAACATGCACATACAAGGGAGATATGGTGACCGGAAGCCGGAAGGTACAGTTGCTACTGGACTGTCTCGACGTCTCATACAGAAAGTGGGGATGATAATTTGAAGTGGTGCTTTCGTTTTCATAACTGCCAGATGCTGGGCATCGCGAGCCACTTTGGTCGCCCGCAGAATTACTGTCCTCTCTGGCATCCGCCCAGTGCCCACAAAAATTCGTGCTGTGCTCAATTTTCCTGTCTTCATCTGTGCCAGAGACATCTGTAGCTTTGTAGGCCTGTGCTGCTACTTGTGTCAATTCATAAGAAACTTTGCATACATTACTCAGCCTCTGACCGATCTTCTCAAGAAAGGCACGCCCTTTTCATAATGCCCTGATCAAGCTACTGCCTTCATGAGCCTTGTTGCTGTGCTCAGTACTAGGCCTATTTTTGCTCACTTTGATACATCCACACCAACAGAGGTCCACCCAGTTGCTAGTGTGCAATGTAACTGTCGCTGTTTTATCCTGGCGTCAACAGGGACATTACAGAGCTACTGCATATGCAAGCCAACTGCTTTCCAACTTCGAGTGAAACTACTCAATCACAGGGCCCTAGTGCCTCACACTTGTATGGGCAGTGGGCAAATCCCGTTAATACTTACACGGCCAACTGTTCACTGTTCCGACGGACTGTCATCCTCTCTGTTGGCTCTCGACACTGAAAGATCCGATGGGTCATCCAGGTCGCTGGGCCCGATGCCTTCAAGAATTCACCTACGCAGTGGTGTACAAGTGTGGTGGGCTAGACCACGATGCCAAACGCTTGTCTCATTACACCGTCAATGCTCCAAGCTCCAATGGTGCGCCTGCTAGAATCTTTATGCTCTCTGCCTTCCACAACATCACCGAAGAGCAAGAGTGTGATGCAGTGTTGCCCGGCCTCATAAGTGGCCTCTATTCTCATCCGACAGACACTTCTCTTCACATGTACCTCATTCTGGAGGGCATCCTATACCGCTGAAATATGCGACCTGAAGGGCACAAACTGCCTATCATTGTTGCTGCACACTTGCGAGTGACTGTATTCACGTAACTCCATGATGTAACAATGCTGGCCACATTGTTGTTTCCAGGTTATACGATTTTTCTAGCCAGGACTCTACCATTCCTTACGTAGCTGCTTGCAAACCATGCCAACATTGCAAAAAGCCAGCTTTGCTTCCAGCCGGGTTCCTCCAGCCATCCCCGTCAAACCATTTAATTGTGTTGGCGTTGACCTGTTAGGCCTCTTTTCTACATCCAGAGATGGCAACAAGTGGGCTGCTGTCGCTATGAATAATTCCACCTGCCATGCCATCACAAGAGCCATCCAGTCCAGTTGCACTAGATGGTGTTGCCAACTTTCTGCTGCCACGGAGCTCCCCACCAGCTTCTCACATACAGGAGCTGCTACCTCCTGAGGATCTGCTCCTATCTTGTGCCACCAAATGCAAATTAATGACAGCATATCATCCCCAAACCAACGGCCACACAGAATGCCTCAGCCGAACACTTACGTATATGGTACTGATTTATGTTTCCTCCGATCATTGTGATTGGGATGCTGCGCTCCCACCCATGACGTCCGTGTACAACTCATCACATCACCAACACTGTCCTCTACTCTCCATCTATCTCCTCTATGGATGTGAACCAACGTTGCTTTTTGACACGGTCCTGCCCATTGCTTTTGAGTCCTCCTCAGAGAATGCCTGCAACGCGATGGCTGCAGCTGCCAAAGTACACTGCATTGCTCATAATCATCTTTCTCCATTGCAGGTAAGGCAGAAATTGGTGCATGACAGCTTCTCTGCAGGCAACCTTGTCCTTCTGTTGGCTCCTACATGCCACGTGTGCCTGTCAGAAAAACTGCTGTCCCAGTATTCCAGCTCCTAGCACTTCATCCGGCAACCAGTGTTGCGATGTACAAGAAATCTCCTGCCGATGCTTCCCCATCATCCACGTCATTTGATGTTGTCCACATCAGACATCTCAAGCTGCGCCACCACGTGGCCACAATCGAGAAGGCACCAGGGTGGCACTTTGCCAGCGGGGGTAATTTCACGGTGCCACTAGAGCGACAGTGACGACAACTGGGGCCTAGTCAGACAGTCCGCCATTCAGGCTGTTCCGGCCATATTCCCCATCATCGAAGCATATGCCTATTCTGCATTTTCAATATCACAAAAGGGAGAACAGCAGCCAAATGGGCAGAAAACTTGGGCACTGAGTGGCCCCTCTATATCTTCTTCTCATGCCTACCAACGGCACACATTGTTATGGTGCTGATTTGCATATCACATTAGCCTTTAAGTATTAGTGCACACGGATGCTGTTAGTGTGGGATTTGAGAAGATTGTTTCTGTTATACATTGACAGGAATGAGTGTACTTTTACCCTGCAAAAAAAGACGTAATATTCTTAACTTGGCCCTGAAAGTCACAATAAAACAATCAATGGTGCCATCCTTGGTGATGTGATGGTTTCAGACTCCATGTGTAAACTTCACACTGTTAAAAATAATACGAAAAAAAAAAAAAGAATGTTTGTGTTTTATATCACATCTGCTAGCATCCCTTGGCAACAAAGAGTCATTTTCTTTTTCACATTAAATGTTGGTGCTGCTAGCATCGCCTATGGGTTCATCACACGACCCCCACAATAAATTGATGACTTGCCCATACTGTTGTCATAGTACAGCTTAGACCGCTTATAACATAAATTGTCGCCAGAATCATGAATATCTGTGCTGTAAGCGATACCGTACTATAAACAAAACAATGTTTTTCTAAGTCTACTCGTCTGTAAAAAGCATCGAGCTACAATCGAACACAGCTATATCGAACCCACACATATCAAATTTTTGCCTATATCGAACTCGTAAATTATCCCCTTGAAAATACTTTGTAAAAGTATAGAAATTTGCACGTTTATATTGAATGGTATTTTTACCCGTCATCGGACATATCAAACGCCACGCGAGCTGGAAGGTGCACTTTGGCACTTCACTGCTCCACGCGACCTTCGCCGACACCCGAAACGCTCGAAAAACGGGAGGGCAAGAGGACTCGGACTGTGCTCTTGTCGGGCGCATTCTCCAACTTGCGGAACGCTTTCTTTTTCTCTCTCTCATGCTTTCTCCGTGTTACCGTTGGCTCGGAGAGCAGGAACGGAGGAGCCGGCGGCCTCCTCCTTTTGCCTTTTCTTTTTTCTTTTTTTTTTTAGAGCAGGAAGGAAGGAGCCCGCGGCCTCCTCATTTCGCATCTATCTCTTTTTTTTTTTTAATTTGTTGCTGGTTTGTGAGTTTTGATCAGCCAACCACAGCTCGTGCCTTTCGTACATCGCTGCTGCCCTTGCAGGTAGCCCGGATAGCCATCGCCGCCATCGTGACTGATCACAAGCGCTTTGTTAGCGGAGTTCACTTTCGTGAGTTGTCGCATACGTACCGCATTCCTCTTTTGTGTGTGTGCTGCGCGTGCTGTGTAAAGGCGCTGTGGACTACTCGAATTTTCGACTTCTCGTGGAGCAATGGCCAGCGTCAAGAAGCGCAAGAACCTTGACTTTGCGACGATGTTGAAAGCCATACAGCATGTTGAGGCGGGCGAAAAAAGTTCGACAGTGGCAGACGACATCGGGATACCACGTAGCACTCTGAGCACCTTGTTGAAGAACAAGGCAGATATCAAGGCAAAGGTGGCGGAGCAGCGAACGTCTGAAGCCTGTGGTGTGTGCCCTCCTGCCCAAGGGAAAGTAGAAAAGGCACTCGATGCCTGGTTCTTAAAAGTGCATGCGAAGAACATTCCTGTGGATGTCCCAGCGCCGATGGCTAAGGCCAAATGGTTTGCCACTGTGCTCGGTGAAGACAATTTCGCCGACAACACCGGGTGGCTTCACCAATTTAAGCAACGCAACAACATCGTCAGCAAAACTATTTCTGGTGAAAGCGAAGCCATAAGCAGTCAGGACATTCAGCAGTGGATGATGAAGGAGTGGCCGGAAATTTTCCACCCGCGAAAATATTCAACGCCAACGAGACCGGTCTATTTTGGCAAATGCTGCCGAGCAAGACTCTCGACGTCCGGGATAGCACGTGTCACGGCGGCAAAATGAGTAAAGTCCGCGTGAGCATTCTGCTGGCAGCAAACATGGATGGGTCTCGGAAGTTCCAGCCCTTTGTGATCTTTCCTAGGAAAGCAAGGGCACCGCGCTGTTTCAAGAACTCTAAGCAGCTCCCCATTCGCTATGCCTCAAACAAGAAGGCGCGCATGACGCGTCAGCTGTTCACAGAATCGCTGCAAGCGTGGGATGTCGAGCTCGGCAAGTCTGGGCGCCACGCTTGCCTTCTTGTGAACAACTGCTCGGCCCACCACACCACCTGCGAGCTCAAAAACATCGAGCTGAAGTTTCTGCCGGTCAACACGACAGCGAAGCTGCAAGCGCTCAACCAGGGCATCATGAAGTCCTTCAGTGTGGGCTACAGGAGGCAACTGCTTGAGAGGCTGCTGGTCAACCTCTGCATGGACACCGAGCTGAAGGTTGACCTGCTCGGGGCCATTCAAATGATGACGGGCACCTGGTGAGACGTGAAGACGGACACAGTGGCCAACTGCTTCCGGAAGGCGGGCTTCGTGATGGCGGAACGTGCGGAAACTGGTGACAACAGCAACGAAGAGTGCAAAGACGATGCGTTTCGCGAGTTGTCATCCCTCTTTCCGGCTGCCGTTCCACCCGAAGCATCTGTGGACAATTTCGTGGAAGCGGACTGCAATGTTCAGGCTGTTGCAAGCCTCACTGATGAGGACATTGTAGCTGCAGTCGCAGGGACCCAGGATGCCCAAGCCGACAGCTCAAGTGGCAGCGATGATCTTCCGATGAGGTGGCGGCTACACACGCGTACTCCACCGCTGAAGTGGCGACAGCGTTCAGCTTGATTCACCGTTGTTGCGGTGACATGGAGGGAACCGGGCTGTCACACCTGGACAGCCTCAATAAGATCGAGGCCAGCGTCTTCAACTTCATTTCGAAGACGAAGAGGCAGGACAAGATAAGCGATTTTTTTCACGCAAATAAAACATTCTGTTGCATCGTGTGTGCGGAATTATTTGTCATTCTTGAATGTGCTGATTGTCGATGATCGTTCGCTGCTGGTAAGGTCTCGGGGCCTGTAGTCTTTTTTATCGAATTTTTCATATAGCGAACAAATTCGCAATCCCCTTCGAGTTCGATATATCCGTGTTCGACTGTATTAGACATGCAAGGCACATGACTGGGCTGGTTTTGCCTGCATAATATTGTTCATATATAGAAGATTTAGGTCTGCGGTGAAGCTGTGCAAAAAAGAAGAGGGGGGCTATAGCGATGTTGCCGTTTATGCGGACTTCCCATGGAAACAGACTGCGCCGAAACATAAACCGATTGCTGCACGCTCTCCTTTGTTTTCTCTGACGTGTGTGTGATGTGAAATACATGGCAATCACAAACCGCCATTCGAGTGGTGCACCTGCCATCATTGCCCTCGCTTCCATTGTGAAAATAATTCGTGCGCATTCTAAGTGTGGCGGCCATGAACCACAGTCGCCAGCAGCACCCTACCTGCAGCCAGCACCAGAAACGTAACGCTCATTAGGCCTAGCTCGTGAAGTCGCGGGTGTGTGCCTCACGGGAAGCTTACGGGAACACAGGGATCGGGTGCATAAGAAATCGCGCTCCAAGGCTGAGTGAAGGGTTGCGCACGTGAAATGATTTGAGAAAGAAAAAAAAGGAACTGAAAGCAAACAGCGGTAAAGTGGATGTCATGCCATCACAGACACGCATTAGGTACAGAGGGTTCGCAGCCTCCAAACGTCCAGAGCAGCATTCTCCATTGCCTTGGCAATTCTATCAAGCGCCCACGATGCACTCTTGCCACGGCTTTTCTTTTTTTTTTTTCCTTCCCTTTGCCCCTTGTTCATTCATTCCGCACTTCTTTGTCCTTCATGGCAATTTGTCGCTCTCTTTTTGGGCGGCGCATTTCCTTTGTGAAGCCTGCTCGCTACCTTGACTGTCCCTTGGATTTCTGGCAGCCGCATTATAACCAGTCTTTCAACTCGGGGGGGGGGCTGCACAATAAGTGGTACGCTTATACATGAAGTTCTATGGGAGGTTAAACAGGGGTCAGGAAAGACTGCTTTGTAGCCATTCCTGCACTATAAGTGGTTAAGTTATAAGTGGTCTGAGCTGTACTGTATTTGACCAACTGCGTGCTGTAGCCGGCTATAATGGTAATGTTTTTAATGCTGACCAAAAGCACATCAGTCCTACAAAAACACAGAACCAGTGTTGCTGGCATCGCTACACTAGGAAAAGAGGGGACCACAAAGACAGAAAAATCTGTTTTAAGCATTTCTACTTGCATTCCAGTGACACTGCTGGAAGCTTGCACACTTTAAATGATGCACTTCCTATTGCAGTTCAGAATAGGACAGCGATGAAGGACGATAGACAGTCGACCTTTTAAGGAAAATATCTTGGTGTGCTTGCTCTTGTATGTACTTTTATTTCTGTTTTACCTTCTTTTAAACACACACGTATGTTCAGTGATAACACGTTTTCCATGTGCGTACGTAATCGGTGCACCACAGCTCTGCAAGCATGACAAACAACTGCTAAACAATCAGACAGTATGTCATCTCTTCATCATTTAGGTTCGTATATGCTAACTGTAATAATTTCTTGCTTACTGTTGAGCACCACTATTTTACAGCTTTCACAAAGTTGGTTGTCTGGCAAAATAATTGCGTGTTTCTGACTTGTTTTGAGATATTACTGTACTCCTGCTGTTTCTCCTGTTATGCTATAAGTGCTTTGCTCCTAGAAGTGGTGTCTGTTTCTGTCGATGCATCTGCTTCTTTGATGCTGTACATTCTGAAGAATAATTTCCCTAACGGTTGTATGACATTTACATAATTGTCGTAGGATCAGTGTGCAATGACCTTTAAAAGGACAGCTTAAGTGGGCTATATTGCCATTGCTTTGTGCTGCACTACACCCGCAACGAGAAGAATACCGTGGTGTACGTAGCGTTCAAGCCGGCTCAAGAACGAACTGAACCTGGAGGAGGCCATTGAGCACTTATTTTAGCGTGGCACCGATATGTCAGGGACGCCCCTCCGTAACATGTGGGGCAGTCATTATTGCACTGCATGCAGAAGAGAATTCTCAGTTTAATTTCAAACACAGCTGGAAACAGCCTTTTCTTCTTTAACACCACGGAGAACATCGACTACATTGCTGAAAGCAGAATTACCATTGGTTGATGTCATGATTTAGAAACTGTTATCACTATTGCTTTATTTGTTCGTTTGGAGTTCGACAGATAAGGAAAACATATGTGTCTGTCTTAAGAACATTAAAAAATGTCAAGCGATACTGTCGGTGCTCGCAGTGATGTCATTTGTTGAAAGAAGAGGAGGAGGTTTACAGCTACACTTAAAACCAAATTACTGCAGCCATGGTATGCAATATTTGGATGACATATTCGCAGAAGCCCCATGGCTGAACGCCAATGTCTTTAGGTTCAGAATTGACCCCTTTTAAGGTTGGCTGTAGGGATGAGTGCTTTTCACTACTTCTTCTCTGAATGCAGGAAAGCTTCTGCGAGCCTTTGTGCATGGCCTGAGTGACCGGAATGCCACGGTGCGTCGCTGTTGTGCTACAACAGTTGGCCATTTGGCAAAGGTGAGGCCTGTGTTGGATACTAGATGGATGTTTCCTTGCACATCAGTTATGCACAGACTTATGATATGAGCATCCTTTACCAGAAGTGAACTTCCAGCTAGAACTGTTCACTACAAGTTTCATACTTATGGACCATATTTTCGGTTGCATATGCTAAGCACGCTGCGAATGAATACAAGAGCAAAGGAGGCAGTGCCATAAAGTTCAAGGTTCAAAAGCTATAGCTACATGTTGCCATCGCTAGAATTTACATTCCGTGTAAATGGTGAAGTTACGTCAAGCAAGTGACGTTGCATTGTTGTCCACAACTACTTTCAGCTCTTGCCAGCCACATGTGCAGTTGCTGTTGGTTGTGTCCAGCATTACAGCTGCCACGTTTGGACATCCTCTGTAAATCAGCCTGACTGGAAGTCCAAGTCAAACAAGGCTGCTTTCATAGCTTGGTCTTGGGCACATATTCTTTGCTTCTAACTCCACAATAAGCAAAAACTAGCCACACTCTTTCAACGGCACTCCCTTTTTCCTTAAAAAGGTGACATGGGTTGTATTCTCATGCTAGTTGAGTCCTGGGTTTGCCTCTTATCACAAGCGGACAACAAGTGGTGGCCTCCTCGTTGCTTCAATTTTCTACGACCGCTCAAGAAATGGGACAACAACAACAAGGGTAATACTACAGTGTTGACGACGACAGTTTCATTGCTCGACAGGCACTTTGTGACAGTTTGGATAGGTGGGGTCGTCCCATTGCACACTGCACATGGAAAGGAGGCAGTCCAGCAGCATGGCCAGGCGACTTACAAGGCAGGCCTGGTGCTGTGAGATATGTTGGCTGGAGGGGTGACAAAGTCAGGAAAAGCTGCTTCAACAAACATAGCTCGGGAGCACCGACTTCTGGGCAAGTTGGTTTTGCACGCTTGTGACAGTCAGGCATGGACACAGGGAGGAGACATCACATGCGCTTACCTCCAGCTGACATTTATTGAAGAATGTGCATGACATGGACACTTTCCTTCGCAATGTCACAGGATAAAATGCCCAAATCAAGTGATCATGATCAGAAAATTAGTTTCATTAGACAACAGAGCAGAAGGTTTGCTGATACATGATTCACCTGCCTTCCTAAACAAATCTGTATCTCCCTGACATTTTGGCTTTTATGCGTAGTTACTATATTGCACATTTTAAACAGTTCACATGGATTGCCAATCTTTTTTTACACACTCATTTCAATGGACTGATAGATTCCCATCATTGTAATTACCCACAGTCCTCCTGTGTCCTAGAAGTATTTCATTAGGAGACCTACCCGTCTGGCTGATATAATTACAGTGACATTATAAGGGAATGTTGCATACCACATTAGACACACGTTACAAATGTGGGTCACAGTGTTGAACAGGGCAAGGTTTCCTTGTTTTGTGGAATGGACTTGTCATCTGGAAAAGTTTCTACAATTTCTCACTGACGAAAACGGGACCTTGATGCTGCAATGATTTGTTAGCTTCTTTAGGTGATGCCAGATTTTGTGCAAGTGCGGCATTACTACAGCACAACTTCTATTTTCTTTTTGGCACTTGCCTTGGAAACAATCTGTCAAAGAAAATGAATACATGATTTCTTCAAGTTTTCAATGATGGTAGCACTGGTTTACGAGCCCTTTTGGCTGGTATTCCCAGCATGTCCTTCCCAGTGAATTTAGGCTTCAAGTCGGGAAACTGTGAAACACAATCCTTTGAAATTTCATGTGTTTGCTTTAAAAGATTCTGTTCAGGGCTGCGATACAAGCTCCTTAATGCTATTGCAAAACTATAAAAACACACAGGATGGGTAGGACTAGACTGCGTTGTACTGTTTTCTGAATTTGCTATCATGTACTTGCAAGCCCCAGTGTGTGAAATAAATTATCTGTTCATATTGGCCATGAGAAATGTTGAACTTTTTCTACTTCATTGCCTCCGTCCTTGTTCCAACTTGTGACATCACCCCCAGGGTAAAAGTTTGGACTTCACGCTTGTCAGGGCACATACCGCTGGTGTTGCATGAGGTGTGTAGAAGGCCATGTGCTGAACTGGCGACTCGCTCCATTTCGTATGTGAGACATGAATTGGGACAGCTGGACAGTTGCCCGAGAAGCAGAGGGCCATTCACATGTGGCTTGACATGCTGTGTTGATTCATTCTGTGGCATTGCAGTGCAGACCACTTATTATGGTTATTTGCCTCGTGCTGCGCCTATAGAGGCCCCACTGATTGCCACCTAGCGGGCGCCGTCGGCAGTACTCTAGGGAGGCCGAGCAGATGACGACGCTTTGTAGCGCCGGGTGGCAAGGGCATCGCTGAAGTTCGCGGCTGCGATATCCCTTCGTTCACGTGCCAGGCAGCTGCAGGAAAGGCACGAGCCTCTGCTAAAGTGGAAATGCGCATCTCGTTAAGGGAATTTCGGACAACCCAGTCCGCATACTTATCAGGTGCGTCCCACAGACCAGCGTAACGAACCACAGTCACGAAGCGGAGCTCGTGTGAAGTAGCCACCTTGTTTTGCTGACTTATGTGGCATCTCAGTCTTCCTTTTTGTTTTTATAATTGCGCCCTTGCCATATTGCTGTTCCTGTAGCTTAATAATAATTAGATATTGTTTGGGTGGATTGGTGAATCAAGCAATGAAGTCCACATTATGTGATGTTGGTGCATAATGCGGCGATCTTGAAAGCACTGATTACATATGCGACATCATTGCATAATAGCCATGAAAGTTACTTTAAGGAGCGCAGTCCTGCAATTGTTAATAAACGTACGTACACTCCTCATGGATATCACCAAACGCGTGAACGAATGACACATATCGAGCACACGTGGAGTCTTATTATTAGAACTATCGTAAATCGTTAAATAGGGAGGAGGGTGAATGACCACATGTGCACGATTGTTAAAAAGAAGAAAAGGAAGATTAGGGGGAGGGTGCAATAACAAGGGGAGGTGCATGTGTGCGACTGGTACCACACATCTAAAAAAAAGAAAATCTGAGAGCAGGAGAACTCATTATGCTTGCTTTAAAGCAAAGTTGTGGCGCAATGATAAAATAAAAAAAAGCATTACATAAGGATCATTTCTGCTCTGTTGTTTACCGTCGCGGAATGTCTTTCTTTCAAGCTATGCGACAAGTAGCCCATGCAAGGTGCCGTCCAGAATATCTAGCAGGTCAAAGGAAATAGGATACGCCTGGTTTACCTTTTTTTCTTTTTCTTTCATGACAGGCATTAGTACCTGACTTTTTGCTGCAAGACGCATTTTGCACCTGCAAAGGTGGAAGTATATTGCCGTGGTTGTCCATTAGGTCAGCAGCGAATAACGAAGAAAACAGGTCATGCACAAGTGGTATGGCGTAAGCCTCTGTGTAAGCATTTAGAAAGTAAAAGCAGGGATTTGTGCCCCCCCTCTCCCACTCCGTCAACAGCCCCCTCAAACCTCAGCCAGGTGGATAGCCCCCCCCCCCCTTTCTATTCACTTTCAATATGATAATGCCATGGGTAACACCCCTCCCACCCCGCAAAATCGAAATTATGGCCTGTGTACAGGAAGGGGCCACGTTTGGATTGCTTTTGTTATTCGACATCCCTTGAAGCTTCGGCCACCGCACACATGCAGGGAACGTGGTCAAGAATTCGACGAAAGTTCGTCTGGTCAGGTATCACGATGAGGATGAAGATGCGGTCACTGACCAAGTCAAGGTGAAAAACACAGAGACGTTTTGGGACCCGTACGGGTTCCTTGATTACACTAAGCAGGCAAGAGCCATAAATCGCTTTTTTATACTAAGATGTGAGGTAATGAACAGGTGTAACTTGCAGGTAGATTGCCATCTGTCCTGTTGATGGTGTCCTTGGTCGTCTGAATAAACACGGATTCCAAAAGTAGTCTCGTGGTCGAATTCTTTTCCTTGGCGGCGTTATCCCAGTTGATGGAATGACCGTGATTATCAGCATGCTCAGCCAGGGCATTCAACGTTTTCTTGTTGGCCACGTCCCTCTGATGTTCCTTTAATCTCCTGATGAAGTTGCCCGTTTTGCCGATGTAACTGCAGCTACAGTCTGCACATGGTACCTTGTAGACAACACCGGGGTATCTCTTGCTGTCCAAGCTATCTTTCACGTTGACAAGCTAATTCCTAAGTTTGTCCCAGTAGCGCTTTCACCTTGACTTGGCCAGTGACCGCATCTTCATCCTCAACATGCAGGGAAAGTTGCTTATTTCGCTGCGACAATGCGAACTAAACCTCGACCCACGAAAAACGTCATGGAAAGCTACGGCGGACGGCTGCCTACTTTCCTGAGAGTACCTAGCGAGGTCACCACCATTAGCGGTTCCATTGGTCTGCACCAGGCGTATAGCGTTGGGCACCAATATGGCTGTCAAAACTCCATGTTTATTGTGTAAGTGTCTCAAGCAGAATACCTGTTGAATTTAATGTTGCTGTTGTTTAATGTTGCTTCTAGATAGTGCCACAATTATGTTCTCACCTGATCATGCCACAAGTAACCTTATCATCTGTATATATACTTCAGTACTATGAAATACAGAGGTATTTCGTTTGCTCAATTGGAGCAGATCCTTGGGCTCGTGTGCCTATGTAGGAGCATGCGCGAATAGAACGATTCCAATTGTATCATGATTTTTTCAAGCGTGAAAGCATGAAATCGGCACACGGAGCACAGCCCAAACAGTTGCCCATTGCCATTCATGGCATGCAGATGCAGAGGAGTGGAAGTCTAGGAGCACGAGTACGTGCGTAGAGACCAATGGCAAAAAGCAAAATGAAAGGTCATGCAAAAAGCAGAAGGGCAGGAGAGCTTGGCGCCACGGAAGGAGGGTGCGTGTTTTCGTCCAATGCAGTTGTACACTGCTCTCCTTTCCTTTGAGTCTCTTTGTCACGTTTGGTGTGCACACATCGTAGTTGCCCTCTCTGTGCACATGTGTTGGGCTTACCTGTTTTGGGGGATGGTTGTAATCAGTTGAGTTATCACCAGCTCAGCACGTCACCTCTTGTGTAGCCTCATGGTTGTTAGCCCCTTCAACTCCTTTCGCCTTGTTTTTTGTCCCGCCACGGTGGTCTAGTGGTTATGGCACTCGGCTGCAGATCCGAAGGTCGCGGGATCGAATCCCGGCCGCGGCGGCTGCATTTCGATGGAGGCGAAATGTTGAGGCCCGTGTGCTGTGCGATGTCAGTGCACGTTAAAGAACCCCAGGTGGTCGAAATTTCCGGAGCCCTCCACTACGGCGTCTCTCATAATCAGAACTGGTTTTGGGACGTTAAACCGCACAAATCAATCATCAACGTTTCGCCTTGTTCATAAGCTTCCTTCCATCTGTGTTTCATTGAATGCAGTTTGCGCTGGTGATGTCTCATTCGTTCCCTAAATCTTGCATACTTTGCAGCGCAGCTTTGCAACTCCGGCGATTTTTTGGGCACTGTGATAACACGACTGGGTGCTTCAAGGGGAACTATTTATTAAGTTGAAGTGGTTACAAAGATTGAGAAGTCACAAAGCACATGATGGCATTCTGGCCAACCATGGGTGATGCCGCTGTCGATAGCGCTCTCCCCGAACGAGTGAGGCTGGTGATGTCTCCCTTTACATCTTCCTTTATCACAGGTTCAGTTTGACAACTGGTTTTACAACGCGGCCATAGCGAGTTGCTGTGTGGCTGCTAGGGGTCTGCAGTGTTGCACTGTTTTGTACAGGCTCAGCCGCTGCTTGGGTTTCAGACGCCGCCTGCACCTCCTTAGGCTGATCTGGTATTGGTGGCTGGGAACACCTTGTTTGAGCTGTCATTGGTGTTCTTGTAGGCCTTATCATGGATGTGTTTCGTCTCAGCAACCCATGTGGTGTCTGCAGTATGAAGGATCTTGGTGCTCCATGCCTGTTCACCACTGTAGCGGGAGTCCATCTTCGAGGTCCTTCCCAAACGCAAACACTGTCACCAGTGTGTATTGGTGGAGCTCTTGAAGTGTGCTTGTCAGCATACTCCTTCTGCCTCATTCGTTCTCGTGACAATTTTTCTGCGACGTCTTTGATAATTTTTGGCTTTAATAAGTCAGTTTTAGTGGGTAATGTGGTTCTTGTACGCCTTCCGTAGAGACGTTGCACTGGTGAGCCTAGGTTTCCATCTCGTGGTACATTTCTTATGTTTAACCCTTTCAGCCCTGGATTTTTTATTTTCAGTGCAGAATTTATTCAACGTGATTTTTCATGCGTCTGAGGGCTAAATAACATCCCTTGCAAATATGAACCCTGTAGGCAATCTATTGAGCGAGTTAGCACTATGGTGTCAAAATCGTACATCAGGGCTCAACGGTTGTAAAATGACACACGTTGGTGCTATATGACCATAGTGGTATGAGGGCCTATTTGAACCATATATTTGCTACGTGCACGCGTTTAACACTGTGAAGCGTCTCCTTGGTAATTGCAGACCCAAATGGACCATGGGTCCCAGCCAGGGTTCCAGGCCTTGGGTCAGGTCTGGAACCTGACCCCAGGTCTGGAACCGGTGGGGGCGGTAACCACCGCGTGTGAGCATATGAATGCATGCTTGTATGTGTGCACGTTCCATAAAGCCGAGTGTACATGGATGGACGCAAGGAAACATCAAAAAGACTCATCCTTCCCTCTTGCGCGCCTTTGAAACGGCGGTTGCCCTTGCCACATGTCACCGCATTGCGATCTAATGGAACACTTCGTAAACATTCTCTAGGAAAACTGTGACTGTATAATAAATATTTTTCATCCACTGTATTCTTATACCATGTCTATAATCACGACCCATTCTTTCTTCCACGGGGATTGTCAAACAAAGGCACGTGGCCTCCTTATCTTTATCGCGTTCACACTTTACATCAAGCATACTTTTCTTAGCGACCTTCTGAAGCAGTGCACTAGCGGCTACATTGGCTTATCTAGAGATATTTTCATTTTCATGTTCTTTGTGAAACAACACTATTGGCACGAACATACATGCAATGAAACATACGCAGTGAACAAAAAACAGCGCGCTTCTCGTAACTCTATGGGTTTCATTCGCAACCGTTGAGCCCTGACGGTGTCAAAATCGCACATAGGGAAAACGAGGCTTTACCAAAAATTGGTGCTAACCATAACAAAAATTCAGGCGGCTATGTACTAAGGCAGTTATAGCAAACAACATATAAAAATTGGATTGCGTGGATCCGTATATTCATTGAGAAAGAACAATTCAAATTCAGACCTCACGTGACGCATCGCGTGCGAGGGTTTCGCGGTGGCATTTTCTTCTTCCTTGCTGCCCGCATAAAAACACGCAGCAGGTAATCATGTGGATGACAGTAGGTATACCTAAATGTCATCCTGTCACTAAAATCGACAGTTGTAGTTCTGTTTTCAAGGCACCTTAACGAACATTTTCTTGTGGTGTCAAATGACACCACCAGGGCCGAAAGGGTTAACAGTGACATCTGTATGTCACTGCCGTCTGATGCGCATCGTTTGAGCAGGTTTTTCATTGTTTGTACTGCCCTTTCAGCCAGGCCATTGGATCTTGGATATAGCGGGCTGGATGTTTCCAACTGGAAGTTCCACTCTTTCCGAAAAGTGTTGAATTCACGAGCCGTGAAGCAAGTTCCATTGTCAGATTCAACCACTTTGGGTATTCCATGTGTCGCGAACCATGCCTTCATTGCTTGGATCACTTCTCTTGCAGAACAGTGTTTCAGCTCCGAATAGTCTATGTAGCCAGAGTAACCGTCTACTATCACTAAGTGTGGTCTTCCTTTGTAGTCAAATATGTCTACTGACACACGCTCCCATGGCAATTCCGGCACTTCTTTTGGCAACAGTGGCTCCTTTGGGGGACGCCTTTGCATTGTTTGGCACACTGTACAAGTCTGTACAATGTTGCGCACGTCGTTTGACATGCCCGGCCAATAAACGGTCTCTCTTGCCCTTTTTAGGCAGCTGTTGATGCCCAGGTGTCCAGCGTGGATAGACTTCATGACTCTATCCTTCCAAGTGTTTGGCATTACTATTCGAGTGCCGCGAAACAACAGGCCTTCATACACGGATAGTTCATCACGCAAATGTGTGAACAGCTTTTGTGCACTTGTCATTTTTCTTGCATCAGGCCATCCGTGATTTGTCGCCTGTATCACACTTTGTATGGCTTCGTCTTGTGCCACTGCTGTCTGCAGTTCTGCCATCGTTTCTTCTGACATAGGCAGTATGGCAAGAACTTCCAATTCTTCAGTGATGGTGCCTGCATCCTCGCTTGTGTTGCAGTCACGGCTAAGCAGGTCTGCAATGTGTAGGTCCTTCCCTTTTTTGTAGACGATTGTGGGACCATAGTGTTGGATGTCAAAGAGGAGTCTCTGTTGTCTGGGTGGTGCAAGTCCAAGTGGTTTCTTGCTGATTGTCTCCAGTGGACGGTGATCTGTTTCTATTCGCAAGGGTCTGCCATAAATGTATGGGTGGAACTTCTTGCAGCCATACCTGATTGCCAGCGCTTCCTTTTCTATTTGCGGATAGTTCCTTTGTGCAGTGTTTAACGTTGCTGATGCATACGCAATTGGCTTTCCCTCTTGCATTAGCACTGCACCCAACGCTTTTGAGCTGGCGTCAACTGAGAGTGTCAGCTCACCATTTACATTATAGTACTTCAATGTAGGTGCTTCTTTGAGATCTTTTTTAATAGCCTCTAGTGCATTTCTCTGTTCTTCAGTCCACATCCATGTTGTGTCCTTCTTTAGGAGCTTTCTCAGAGGGATTGCCTTTTCTGCCAAGTTGGGTAGGAACTTCTGTAGATATTGTAGCATTCCCAGAAGTCTTTGCAGTTCTGCTTTGTTGGTTGGTTCTTTGATTTTCTCAATTGCTGTGACCTTGTCTGTGTCTATTCCTAGACCTTTGTCTGTGAGTACACGGCCTAAGAACTTGACCCTCGTCTGGTTGTAGACACATTTTTGTTCATTTAGTTTTGCGCCAGCCTGACGCAGCCTTTGTAGCACTGCTTTGGTGTATTTTTCTAGCTCCTCAGCTGTCTTGGCGTAAACTAGAATGTCATCCATTGAGTTGGCAACGTTGGGGAGGCCTTTTAAGACTTCTGTAACAACCTGTTGAAATACTTCCTGTGCTGTCGATATTCCAAAGGGAACTCGTAGAAACGTATATCTGCCCCAGGGGGTGCTGAATGCCAAGTATCTCTGCGTTTTCTCGGACACTGGCAGCTGCCAAAAGCCTTTCTTTAAGTCGAGTAGTGTGAATACTTTGCATCCACTCACTTGTGCGGCAATTTCTTCCAGTGTCTTCAGTGGGAAGTGCCGTCGAAGAAGTATCTTGTTCAGGTCTGTTGGGTCAAGGCAGATCCTTAGCTTGCCCTTTTGCTTGATGACTACCATTTGGCTGCATATGGGGGTTGGTTCATTGACTCTTTTGATAATTCCAGCCTTTTCCATGCTGTCGAGTTCAGTCTTTACATCGTCCATGAGGGCATATGGTACCTTTCTCGGAGGCCTGACCTCACATTTGCTTGCATCCTCTATCAAGTCTGCGTCGTACACAAAACCTTTTATGCATCCGAGTCCCATGTAGAGGTCATCTTGCATGTGCTTGTCTAGCACTTGCACACGCTTCACAAGGTTCAACACATCGCATGCATTTCTGCCCAATATTGGCGTTAGCTGTCCGTCTACAACGACGAATTTAATCTTGACGGGCTTGTTTCGCACTGTGCATGGGGCTATGCATTCTCCTGACACACCAAGCTTGTGCTGGGTGTATGACACGATGCGTTTCACTGGTGACTGAGTCAATTTGAGACCTAGGGACGTGGCAACATTCAGTGGCAGGACGTTGCACTGGGCGCCTGTGTCTAGTTTCATGTCAATTGACTTCCCACACGCAAAAGTAATGGTCTCGTGCCAGTCTTCTTCGGCGCTGTTTTCGTTTTGAATCACGAAGATAAACACTTCGTCGTCGGAGTTGGACTGCTCAACACCCGTCGCGTTCACTCGTCGTCGTTGTTGTCTCCTTCCCGTTCGGCACACCGTCGCGAAATGTCCGACTTTGCTGCATTTCTTGCACTTCTTGCCATATGCTGGACAGTTGCCTTTCGCGTGCTTGGTCCCGCAGTATCCACACTTGAACATCGCTCTTGTTGGCGAGTCAGTTGGCTTGTCTTCATCGTTGTTCCGCCCTTTGGCTGCGCTCTGTCGCAATGCGTCGACTTTTTGGGTGCCCTGTGTCGTCATATCTTTCATTTGCTGGGCTGCTTTCTCGTTGGCTCGGCACAGGTGAATCGCTTTTTCCAAGTCGAGAGTTGGGTCAGTAAGGAGTTGTTCTCTTACGAAGTCATTTCTAACACCCACAATGATTCGGTCGCGGAGGAGTTCTTCCGTCAGCGAGCCGTAGTTGCACCTGCTTGCCTGCAACCTTGCAGCAGTCACATAATCCGTGAAGGTTTCTCCCTCCTTTTGTGTCATGAGATTGAACTTGTAGCGTTCGTAGGCGTGATTTATGCGCGGCGTGAAGTGCTCAGTGAACCTCTTCTTGATTACTTTCACGTCCTTCTTCTCGCTCTCCGTTAGGTTGAACGTACGAAAGATCTTTTGAGCTTCGGTTCCAATAACAGACATAAATGTTGCTACTTGCACTTCGGGCGTCTTGGTCTGAAGCTGGACGGCGGTTTCATACCATTCGTATGCTTGCAACCAGTCTTCCCACGTGGTAGGGTCGCTCGAATTCGTATCCAACGATTTCGGTGGTCGCAGACCATTCTTGCCGGCCATTGTTGACTTCGACCGCTTCTATCACTTCTGACACCATGTGATAACACGACTGGGTGCTTCAAGGGGAACTATTTATTAAGTTGAAGTGGTTACAAAGATTGAGAAGTCACAAAGCACATGATGGCATTCTAGTCCAGGGTTCGACGGAACACCGTCTGGCGAGGGGCATACATTTCTTGCGAATAAACAAACACTCGCCAAAGTTGCAACTAAAAAGAATTTATGACGTTTCGAGACCACTACGGGTCTCTTGTTCACATACAAGCCTTGTATGTGACCTGACCTGACTTGGCTTGTATGTGAACAAGAGACCCGTTGTGGTCTCGAAACGTCATAAATTCTTTTTAGTTGCAACTTTGGCGAGTGTTTGTTTATTCGCAAGAAATGATGGCATTCTGGCCAACCATGGGTGATGCCGCTGTCGATAGCGCTCTCCCCGAACGAGTGAGGCTGGTGATGTCTCCCTTTACAGGCGCATCAAGGCAGTGGCAATTCTATGTTACTGAGATGCTCCTGTCACACTCCTGATAGTAGAAATATGCAGCGCATGCGAAAATAATTTTTAAATCGCAGAAAATTATGAAGCTGAAATCAACCCAGCGCATGATGTCAACCTGCCTTTTGCATGGTGCAATAGTGCATGCATCCTTCCCCTGGCGGTAATGTTGCGAAGGCTGGCTGCGCACACAAATCTCGAAGGCCATGGTATGGTGCTGGTGTGCTTCTGTCACTTTGCCTATTATGATGTCAACACACAGTGTGGCGAGCAGTTCGGGGTAACCAGTAAAAATTGAATTGCAAGTAATCTGCGCGTCTCTCAAGCCTGTAATCTTACACAAATGATAGAACTGTGCCAAGGAACAAACCCAGCCAATTTTATTGAGATCTGTTGACCTCCAAAAATCGCCTGAGTTGGCCTTTAATGGCCATGCGTAACGAACTACCTTCCATCTGCTGTCACAAAGCCTTGACAACTTCCAAGCTTCCCATCTAGTGCTCTGATCTGCACTAGGCGGAATAGTGACCATTACCTTTTTTGGGGGGCCCTTTATTGCGGTCTTTAAATTTTCACTGTTTCACTTAAGCAAACTTCCCTGTGCATATTTTTGGTCGTAGTTGCCATGAAAACTCTCAAATCACTTATTTTTACTCTTCAGTGAAATGCGGTGCAGCTGTCAGGAAAGATATCATGTTTCTCTGGAATAATAAGCTATTTCAGTAGGTGAAAATATAAATAATTGTTTAATTTTGTAACAAAGGAGCTCTTTTTGTAAGTTGTGTTTTTGTGTCATAGTTAAGGAATGAGAGCCATGCGTGACGTTCAGGACATTGTATTGAAGTGAAACTGGCAACCCATATTTGCTCTGATGAATGATGTGTATTTATACAGGTGGCCAAGGGGAGTGATGTTGATCGGCTCTTCACCAAACTGCAGACATGGTACATGGAGGAGGATGGTGGGTTCACATTTTGGTATTGATGCACTTCAGCTGAAAATATGGCTTGCTTCAGTAACCATTGCATGGTTTCAGCAGAGGCAAAGTCGAGAAACATTTAGATTTTAGGTGTGCATAACCTTCACCTAGGCACTTGCGCCCATGTTTTCATTTGGTCTCAAATTTCTGTATTCCCTGTTAAAGGGATTCAGTTATAGTAGAACTGCATTTATATGTTTCTAGTTGATACAAATCCACGGTTCCAACGTTTGCAATCACAGAAACACAGAATTATCTAACAGATTTACGCATCTTTTTTACCGGTTGATATATTCCTGTAGAGTACAATTATTCAGCACCAACGTTCAGTTTATCGCCAAACTATGATTGTACGATACATTTCCCAGCCGCTGGAGTCCATATGCAGTCGAGAATTCATGAAGAATGTACGATCAAGAGCAGTAGCCGTCCCCTGAAGCCACTTTCTCTCAGTACTCGCCTGACTGTGTCACGAGAAAATGCTGCCATGCTCTCTTCCTGTACTAGCAAATTACCATGCTTGCCTTCACACATCACGCATCCTAACACTATCACGATAAGGCAGACTTAACAGCACATGTGTGGTTACAAGCGCATGTACTGCATGCTTTTTAATGGCCACTAATCAAAACGGACCGCCATTCTTTTCAGTAAGACTGATTCTACTGCGCATTATGTCTAGCGGGGTTTACGCAGGTCATCTTTCATCTAATCAAGTGCCGCCGTCTTGATAACGTTCAAAAGCTCAAACCGAACAACTTACCATTTCTGCTCACCTTGCCTTAGATGACCGCACCCGAAGAGTGCAAATAAAAATGTCTGGCATGGTAGCTATGTAGTGCACAAACACTGCTAGTGCATTTCTCACAGCATTGCTTCGAAAAAAATCACTGATCCCACCATTTCTGATAGTAAGTTACCTATGAGTCGACGCGGTCATTGCAACAAAAAAGTAAGTTCTATCCCAGGTGAAAAAATTGTTACTGGTTTCTACTGGTCCCAGTTCAAGTGGTTTATTGGCCAATTCCCAGGTCAGCTACTGGTCCCAGTTGGTGCTGGGACCAGCTGGCACTGAGGATGGCCACAGCAGCAGCCAACCTCAGTGCCAACAGGTCGCAGCACCAACCGGCATTTGACTGGTTGGTCACAGCAGCAGACTGTACCCACCCTGCAAAAATTCCCAATAGAGAAACCATAGCTTATCAGATTATTGACACCTAGCTAAGGTAGATTTCTGGCCTTGTTGGTGCAACATGTCAGAGTTAAGCGCGGAACTTATTAGACGCGGACTGGACAGGAGAGTAACACACACACACACGGGCGCTAACTATCAACAATGCTTTATTTGATTCCGGACGAACAGATATATAGAATAGTACACGCTCAGGCATGCGCAGTGGTGGAGGCCTCAAGGAATGACAGTTCTTTTCTAGATAATGATAATGAAGGTGTGCTGACACAATCTTCGCCTAGTTTAAGTATGGTGGCAGTTTCAATGATCAGGCGCGTGATCTTGTCATGGTGCTTGCTAATAATGGTGGACTCATGCAGAAGAGGAGAACACCCACACGTGCCACAATGCGCAGACAACCAACCATCGCCACGCTTTTTCACTTTGTTCTTGTGCTCATTTAGCCTGACGTTCAGGCAAGGCCCAGTCTGCCCAACATCTGGTAAACAACACCTTCCTTGCATGGCACTTTTCCAGTTCTGTGATTGGTATCAGAGCCGCTCTTTTTGCTTTTTGCTGGGTTGCTGATCTTGCACAGCATTCCCAGCTTGTTCGGGGCTGTAAAGACCACGCTTATGTTTGCACGGCCACCCACCTTTTTGATATTGTGGGATATCTTGTGCAAATAGGGCATCGCTGCAACCTTTCTTCGGCCATTCACACCGGCTGCTGCGTTCTGCTGGCAGCTTAAAGCTGACTTTTTGAGCAGGCCTTCTGCGACTGACACGAGAAGGTGATCAGGGTAGCCTGCTTGCGTTAGGCGGGCCTGTTGGCTGTCGAAGCTGGTCCGCATAATATAATCTAATATAAAAGTCAAATGAAGTGCACCTTCGAAGGAAGACACATTTAATGCACATGAAAACACTGGGCATAATAGTATTACTGTACAGCGGCGCGGCGCCAATTGTGGGTGGTGGCACGATCCTGCGTTTTAGACCAGAAGCGAGCGGTTCTAAATTTAGATAATATATGTCGAGGTCGTTCCTGACCTATTTAAGGCTTAGGAAATTAAGAGAAAGTTTAAAGCTAGTTTAAACATCCAAATAGAAAAAGGATATCATTGGCTATACTAAACATTGCTCCATCGTTACTTTTACTCACTCTTTTAGGGTTCTTATCGCTTACGCAACAGCATCTGCTTCACCTTATATAGACACAAGTTTTTATATAGCATGTGTCCTTTTTTTTTTTCTTTGAGGCTCCAGAAAGTCATGGTAGCAGAGACGCAAGCATTTTAGCACACACACATGCTCTTGTACATCGCCCTGTAGAAAGCGTTGTCAGTGGAACGACTCGTAGTATCAAAATTCAAGCCACTAACATCATGTTGCGGCATTTATACGTACGGAATATAGAACAGCGTGCACGCAAAACATAAGCGGAATAATTACTTTCAAATGACCGCATCGTCGCAGATGAAAGCAGTGAAGACCACACAGTGGATCCAAAAATCTGTGCTGTCATGGGCGAAAACAGTTGTCGTGCGATGACTTGAAGTCATAAATTCTTCCCGAGGTGAGAATGCTGAACACTCAGCATAAATTAAGTTGCGAAGACAATTTTCTCTCTATTCTACACTAAAAAAAACCACAACTGTGTAGCACACTGTACACGCTTGCAGCTCGTGAAACTGGTGGCCATGGCGGCTATGGTTTGACTTTCTTTGGCTTGCCTACCATGTTCGCCCGGAAAAACAGCTGCGTCATTTTTCGACGCTTCTGCCTGTGTCACTCACCTTTCAAATGCATCTTTTATGCGAGATATGCACCTCTGTTTTTATTTTATTTTTGTATATACGTTTCTTAGTTTACTGCTTTAATATATCTGTTCTGAGCGTATCGAGATTAATACGCAACTAATGATGGCCGTTGAGGAGCGGCCGGGCTGCGGTCGGAATCGCTCACGTAAGGAGGCTTGTTCGGGATCGGGTAGCTCTGGGCAATGCTCTGGGTGTCATCGTGCAATCTTGTCTCCGCCGCGGTGGTGTAGTGGTTACGGTGCTCAGCTGACACCCAAAATACCCAAATTTCCATCAACTGGAAAAGGAGGGTTCCGGCTTGGTGCGCTAGGCTAGCTGCAGCTTGCGGCTGGATTAGGTTTGAAGTGAGGGGGAAAGGACACACCCGCGGTGGCAAGATCGCCGAGTCGAGGGATGCAGGCCCGCCTCGCGCACGCTCGCACGCACGCACACGTGCACTCGCTCTCGCTTCACAGTCGCCGTGCCTTCAAGTGCCGCCTCCGCTTCGCATTCCGTCGTGGCGGAGAAAGTGCTTCCGGTTGTTGCTCGCGCAAAAGTGACAAAATTTGGGGCAATATCTCTAGGTTGTTGGCGGAGAAAATTCATTATTTTGAGGGGGTCTCCCGCTGGCACTTCGTTGCATAGAGGTCTCAAGTACATGTTCTTCTGTGGAGTAACGGCGGGGAATAGAAAAACTTCATTATATCCAGGAATTCATTATATGGAGGTTCGTTATAAGCAGGTTTAACTGTAAAACCGTGCTGCAGTTTCTTCACTTACGCTGCCGGCGCTTACGGTGCGACGCAGCACATAGAGGACATCAAAGTTTTCCAACGTTGACGGTAGATCACACTCACCGGCATCTTCACCATCACTGTTGGACTCGGTATCCTTTGCCTCGTCCACCAATTCTTTGACGGATCGCAGCCCACAGGTCGCGACGTTGTCGTCACTGTGATGAAGTCTCGCGCCGAAGCTCGAGTTTCAAGGTTGTCCCAACCCTCTATGTGCAAATCAGCGTCAGGCTCTTGGTTTTCTTCTGTCGGAGCCTTATCAAATTCCGCAAAAAGTCCAAACTTGCGAAAACAGTTCGCGATTGTGTCCTGGGTCACATTATCCCAGGACAAGGCCAAGAAATGTAATGCGTCAAGCAGGCTAATTTGCAAGTTTTCATCCTTGCGCTCAATTTTTGCCAGGAGCCTCCGCACAAGCAATCCCTCGAAACAATGCTTCACGTTTCAGA
Source organism: Hyalomma asiaticum (assembly GCA_013339685.2). Taxonomy (NCBI): domain Eukaryota; kingdom Metazoa; phylum Arthropoda; class Arachnida; order Ixodida; family Ixodidae; genus Hyalomma; species Hyalomma asiaticum. Next base: position 13,332,767 of record CM023482.1, read on the forward strand.
TTATTCCTGCTTGTAGCGGCTGTAGACGGCTCATGGTGTTTGCAGGCAGGAACCTTACGGCAACATTGCTGAAGTTGCAGTCTTTGGGATGGGCCGAACACTGGGCGACGAAAAGCAAAATTTTTCTGTTTTTCACCGCCATTTTCTGGTGCAAAGTCGTAAGGAACTTGCGGAAAAAATCTGCAGTCATCCATGCTTTTTTGTTTCCCTTGTACAAACAAGGCAAACGTCTTGCCGATTGGAAGCACCTTGGTTGTTTGATTTGCTTATGACTGTAAGCTGAATTTTTTCAGAGCCGTCGGCATTTGTGCAAATAGCACGGTGACACGTTCCTTACTTTTCTGGCCACCCTGGCAAGCCTGGCCTTTCACACACTAGCTTCGCTCCGGCTGCAGGTTGAAAAAGAGTCCGGCCTCGTCAGTGCTGAACACTTCGCGCGGTACGTAGTCCAAAATCAGCGCCGGAAGTGTGTTCAGCCAGTCGCTGACCCGAGACTCATCTACTTTCTTTGCTTCACCGCTGACAACTTTGTACACTACTCCGTGCCTCTCTTTAAAACGGTGCAGCCATCCGCCGGAAGCTTGGAAATTGTCGATATTAAAGGAAAGCGCAATGTTCTCCGCCTTTTCCCGTAGCACCTTGTCGTCCACGTTGACACCAGCTGCTGTAACTTCGCGAAACCACGTCAGCAGGACCTCTTCCAGCTTCACGTGTGTAGCCGTCTTTGCTTGCTTGACATTAGCGCCGAATTGCTGGGCATTCCTCAAGACGATGTCTCGCTGCCCAACAATGGTGCAGAGCATCGATGGCGCTATGCCTAGCTCCTTCGCCAAGTCAGTGCATTTTTTCTTGGGGTTTTCGTTGACCTTCCTTAGAATTGCAATTTTCTCCTTAAAAGAAAGGGCCTTCCTGCTTCCGAGACATGTCAATGAACACTTCGGTCTTCCAGTACGTGCAGCAACTCTCAAACGTTACGCACACAGCAGTTGCAGCAACAAAACATGCATCTTTATGCACACCCGCACCAGAGAACACCAGCCTGCACTGCCCGCACCACGTGAAAATGCGCGGCGTGCATGACGTAGCAGTTAAAAAAAAAAAGAAACACTGCAATACGCCAATGAGCTGCCACGGAAAGGGCTGACGTACCAAACTTGTCAGGCACGTAACCCGGCTTGGAAACAAGAAATATGGAATGGGAGGCCCCGCATTCCTTGTCCCTACTCTCTTCCTCGCACACTCGTTTGCCAAGCGAGCGTGCCGGAGAGGTTTTCTCTTTCTCGTCGGTGGGGCACAGCGTGGCTGTGGACGGGTTTGCTTCTCACGGGGAGGAGAGATTTCGCCGCTTCTTTGCGCTGTGGGGTGAAAGAGGTAAAGGCAAGCGGGGTGTAAAAAAACCGCCGGCAGCTGTGGTGGCCACTCTCCCACTTTGAGTCAGCCGCTCGCGTGAAGCAGTCATTTTGCGCATTCGTATCATCTGCAATGGCTAGGCAAACTATTCGTACAACACCGAATGACGGCACATTTTATACAACGTAGTCCATCCAAAACAACATTAAAATTCGTATCATTTTGAAATTGGCATCAACCGTAATCGTATCATCGAGAGTCTACTGTATAATACACACGAAAGATGACATTATAGAGTTAAAGAATTACAGACAAAATAGCCTAAATATACAAGCTATTTATCAAAGTAATTTCTGCTAGGATAAGAGAAACACTTGACTTTAACCAACCAAGATAACTAGCTGGTTTTAGGTCAGGTTTTAGGTTGAGTAACCTTTATTTATAATAAATAAATAAAGGTTACTCAACAATGGACCACAGCCATGCTATCAACCTAATAATTGAGAGGTTCACTGAATATAACAAACCTCTTTATATGGCCTTTATAGACTACAGGAAAGCATTTGATTCCATAGATATGCAAGCAGTTCTAGATGCTTTACGTCGACAAGGGGTACCTGAAGTTTAGTTGCAAACCATAAGCAACATCTACGAAGATTGCACAACCACACGACTCCTACCTGAGAGGAGCTGAGAAGTTCTGATCAAGAGAGGTGTCAGACAAGGAGATACGATCTCCCCGATGTTGTTCACTGCATGCTTAGAAGAAGTGTTCATGCGTCTAGACTGGGAAAAAAAGAGAATTAGAATAGACGGAGAAAATCTCAGTAATTTAAGGTTTGCAGATGACATTGTGCTCTTTAGCAATCACGGTGACAAAATACAAAACATCATTCAGGACCTAAACCGGGAAAGTGTTCAAGTAGGACTAAAGATGAACTGGCAAGAGACCAAAATTATGCTCAACAGTCTAGCTATAGTACAGGAATTTAAAATTAGCAATGAACCCTTAGAATATGTGAACGAATATGTATACCTGGGGCAGTTACTAAAAGGGACGCCTACCCAAGAAAAAGGAAATTCTCCGTATAATAAGGATGGGCTGGAGCGTATTCTGAAGGCATTCCCAAATCATGACTGCAAGCTTGCCACTGTCACTAAAAAGCATTTAATCACTGCATTCTCCTGGTACTAACGTGTGCTGCTAAGGTATGCTGCATTCTCCCAGCACTAATGTGCACTGGAAGAACAAATCTTCCACATCAGTGCTCATAGCTGCACACCCATTCAGGTTGTTGAGTCGCAGATACTCTGCTAGCGATAATGAACTAGAAAGTTGGTAGGGATCACTCAATTTTAAGCCTGACAGGTTGGATGGAATGACAATTTGTATCTCCGGAGATCCGGGGTCTACAGAGATCCAGGGTCTCCGGTGATCCTGGGTTGGTTCGAAAGTGGCGCCCATTTTAAGTGATATTTTTCCGAGTCGTGATAATAGAAAGCTTAGCAGCCTCTTGGGGAATTTGATGCATTATTTCTGTCGGTGTGATAATAGAAAGCTTAGCAGCCACTTGGGAAATTTGGTGCATTATTTCTGTCGGTATGTGGACGACTTTCATGTAATATTCAAGGTGGATTGTAGTTATACCAAGACTACAGCCAGGATTTTAAACATGTTTCATGAATGTGAGTTTGGCCTAAGGTTCACTAGTGAAATAATGGATGGGGATCAAATCCAGTACTACTACTGTTTCACTGCTAAGCATGTATGCTGGAAGTACCATCAGAGATCTAAAACCCTTTTCTACATAGCAATTCTGCCCACTCCAAAACCTTGAAAAATGGTATTGTATTTTCATCATTACGTTCATCGCTGGTTAAGTCAGGCCACCACCAGGTTAGCAAAAGCTTCAATGGCCTGCTTCTTAGCTTAAAAAAGTCTGGTTCTGCTGATCACATGATTATCAGTGCCTGCAATACGCTTCTCAAGGGGGTTAAGCATGATATGAATGGATCATGTGATCTGGTTTTTTTGCTTTTTCATCGCTTTTTTCATGGCCTAAAGAATAATATTTCTAGATACCAGGTAAATATGTTTTTTTTTTTTTTTCGGCCTCCCACCAGTTTAGAAAGACTTGACCCCGCATCATTAACAAATCAGAGAAACCGCCTGTAACAACTGGTTATAGTAATCTCCACAGTCCCCTACCATGTAAGCAAGAAGTCTTGTACATGATCCCGCCATCATGTGGAAATGTTTACATTGGACAAAGCGGAAGGTACATCAGTATTACGCTGCAAGAGCACATACACTTGCTTACCTCCTCTGCCACCACATCCTTTCATTTGCCCTCTCATTGCCGTTCATGCAGATGTAATTTTCATTTTTAAGATATCGTCATCCTTTCTTACCAAAAAGATAAGCTAACCAGAGAAATCATAGAAGCGTTTCATATTGTCAGATTAAAAGAAAAAGGCATGTGTCAACCATCTGTTTCTCTGACATCCAAGAAATTTCAATTCCTCATCAACACATTTGTATCATAGCATGACTTTCATTCCATTGCTTTCATTTGCCTTGCACCCTGCATTGTTAACCATGTTTCCTAAGGTTCTGTGTCACACCTGTGACAATCCTTGTGAGAGATTATGGCTGCTAAAAAGTGACACGTTTTCAATAAAATCTTCAGTTGAGAGTGCAGCGCATGTCCTGTCTTGCTTTGTCTTTCTTGTGTATCCGTCACTGAGCACTGCAAGAATCTACAAAATAATTCTGCCGAGATTGGCTGCCTGCTAATGTCAGTAGAGTCCCATGAGTAAGAAGCCATAAATGTTCAATATGCCATTTTGTTCCCACTGTCACTTAAGTGCTGCTATCACAGCTGTCGATCTTTAAACAATCCGAATCGGTGATAGCATGCTGTACAAAGGATCGCTGGTTACAAAAGCTGCTATTATGAGATCACGACTCGTCAAAACTTCATTTGAGCAGTTGCTGATATGAAGTCGTGATGACATTCAACCTTTTGAACATTGTGCTCTCTGGTCAAAGTGATAGAGCTCCCGATGTGCTCAGACTGGCACGACTGTATGCGGGAAACAAAAAGGAAGAAGAAAAGAAAAGTTGTTGCGGCGGTCACGTTTTGGACTTTTCTTTTTTTCTTGTGGTTACTATGCACTCTTCCGGAAGCGGTAGATATGATTTGTTTCAAAGGCAGTTCAGTCCACTCGTAAGCACTTAGCGAGCATCACTGCACGAAGCGAAAAAACGCTTTACTGGAGGCGTTGTTAGTGTTTTGTAATAAACCCGGAAAAATAAAAGCAACTTCGTCGCTAATTTTACACATTCAGGAGGGCCAGTTCATATACAATGAACTACTGATATTGTGAAGCAGGGGTAATAATGCCGTTTTATTAAGCCGTGAGGCACCGGAAGAATGGCTGACACCAAGGCTATAGTGCCTAGAAAAAAAATATCTAGTGTCCTGAGCGCGCGCATTCCGTACGAGAGAGGGTGGCCCCGCAAGTGATGACTGCACGCAAATGCCGCAAGCGGCGCTGCGTGTCGAGTGGGTGCATGAACGTGCGAAGCTCCTCCGCATGGACCGACGCCGTGTTGTGCTCGGCAGTCGGCGATGGCGAGATGCGGGTTGACTCTCATTGCGTCCCGCATGGAGGTGCATCGGAAGGACTCCAGCGTTCCAATTCACAGCAAAAAACACGCAACGTGAAAGTAATCGAGTTCTTATATGGCAAAGCGTCTTGTAAAGAACTCTCCGAAATACGGAAAAGTTTTGTCTTTTTAAGGTTCAGATTTTTTGTTGAGGGCCTGAATGAGAGAAGGTCAAAGGTACCGGAAAAAACTCCTTAAGTTACGCCGCTGCCACTAACGTGAAGTGCGTATTCTCTAGGGCCTGGTTTGTTCTGTTGTTGTGTTGTGTCTGTAAATAAAGTACTTTACGTTTGCAGTGAGTGCTACTCTCTGGGATTGTTGTTTTTTATCATTTTTATTGCTTCCAGATATCCTTACATCTAATTCAAGCACTTACCAGTGGCCAAACTCATTGGGCAGAGAATTTATAAAATGTTGTAAAATACAGCTTTGACAGAAGCAGCTTGTTTAGTCAGGATGCAAATTGAGAAATAGGTTGTCTTGCTTTAGGCATACTAGCGTTTTTATGATGCGCTGAACAGTGTTTTATTTCTTAATATTACACTGAGCTGTCTGGTAAGTGGGTCAGTGGAATTGTGAGGAAGCTCTCCGAAAAAGTACGGAAAAAGTAAGCGTTCGCGTCGCGCGGCTCGGTTTACTAAAAGCTTTGCAGCGCTTGCAGAGCGCGCGGATGGGACGCAGATGCACCCACCCGCACAGCAGCGCACCAAGCGGGCACCGCCGCCAGTCATCAGTGGCGGGGCCATCTCCTAGCCCGCGCTCCGCACACTAGTCATTATATTTCTAGGCACTGTACCAAGGCGCAGATCGGACCCAAGATGGTAACCCACCACAGACAAAGATGAAGAGACCGAGGTGATGATGACTGTGTACAGATGAAGTAGAAGTTCCCAATGATTGCCCACACTAATTTCTGGCGCGCGAGAGCGGCTATCCTGGCCGCAACTTAAGGGGATGGAGAGCGCTGGGTGAACGGCTTCATTTCATACGGGAAACGTGGAACACTTCGGTAGCGCGGTAGCGGCGATCAGGTGGAGCGACAACAGGTGCGACGTGGTAGTTGACGGGGGAGGTCTGCGCCAAGACGGTGTATGGGCCGATGAACCGAAACTGAAATTTGTCACATAAGCCAGAGGTGCGAATTGGTGTCCAGATCAGCACTTCATCGCCAGGGTTGAAGAACACGATGCGGCGATGTGCGTCGTAGTAATCCTTACGGTCACGTTGACGAGCTTCGGTGTTCATGCGGGCGATCTGGCGACATCGGAGGAGGCGGGAGACATATTCTTCACAGGTCGATGAAGGTTCTTTCATAGGTGCCGCAAAAAAAGAAACGTCAAGAAAATAAGAGGGCGAGCGGCCATAAACGAGGTAGAACGGCGAGTAGCCGGTTGTGCGTTGTACAGACGTATTATAGGCAAAAGTGACAAATGGCAAAATTGTGTCCCAGTTCTTGTGATCTGGCTGAATGTACATGGTGATCATGTCCGAGAGTGTGCGGTGAAATCGCTCGGTTAGGCCGTTGGTCTGCGGGTGGTAGCTGGAGGTTGTCTTGTGGGTGGTGCCGGAGGCTCTGAGAACTTCGTCGACTATTCGTGAGAGGAATGCTTTGCCACGGTCGCTCAGGATGACGCGAGGAGCACCGTGACGGAGTATTAAAGATTGAAGGATGAATTCAGCGACTTCAGAAACCGATGCAGAAAGCACACAAGCAGTCTCGGCATATCGTGTCAAATGGTCCACGGCTGTCACGATCCATCGGTGACCGCTCGAAGTCAGAGGAAGGGGACCGTAGAGGTCAACGCCGACGACTTCGAATGGTTCTGACGGACACGGAACCGGTTGCAGCTGTCCGCTTGGTGGTGTTGTAGGGAGCTTTCGACGCTGACAACAGTCGCAAGAAGCCACATACCTCGCTACACTGGCGGACAAGCCTGGCCAATAGAAACGAGCTTTGATGCGGTCATAGGTTTTATGAAAACCAAGGTGACCAGAAGTCATATCATCGTGAGAAGCCTGAAGGACTTGAGGCCTTAGAGAGCGAGGTAGAACAGGCACCCAGCGTCGGCCGTCAGGGTGGTATACAAGGCGGTACAAGACGTGGTCTGAGATCTTAAACTGTGCCAGCTGACGGCGAAGGCGGGCGTTAGGTGGGCGCGAAGTTCCTTTAAGGCGGGCCACGATGCGTTGACAATAAGGGTCGGCAAGCTGGTGAGACTGGAATGATGTGTCGTCATGCAGCGGTGCCTGATCCACTGTAGCTAACGAGGTAGCGTATGAGGAGGAATCTTGCGGGAGCTTGTCGCAGAAGGCGGTTAAAGGCCCAGTGGAGTGTGTCACAGGAAGCGGACAGCGAGAAAGTGCGTCTGCATCCTGGTGTTTTCGACCGGACTTGTAGGTAATGGTGAAGTCGTACTCTTGGAGACGGAGAATCCACCGACCAAGGCGCCCAGACAGGTTCTTCAACGTCGAAAGCCAGCATAAGGCGTGATGGTCCGTCACGATGGTAAAATGACGCCCGTGAAGGTAAGGTCGAAATTTCTGCACAGACCAAACGACAGCTAAACATTCTTGTTCAGTGGTGGTGTAGTTCCTCTCGGCGTTTGTCAGAACGCGGCTTACGTAAGCAACGACCCGTTCTCGTGAAGACTCGTCTCGCTGCAGAAGAATGCTTCCAATGCCGTGGCCACTGGCGTCGGTATGCAGGAGAGTAGGTGCGGTTTCGTCAAAATGGCGGAGTACGGGCTCAGAAGTGAGGGCGCGCTTCAGATAGTCGAAAGCTGATTCGCATTCGGGAGACCACACAAAGGGAACATGAGATCCGAGTAACTTGTGCAAAGGGGAAGCTATGGTGGCGAAGTCCCGTATGAATCGGCGGAAATAGGAAGCAAGGCTTAAAGAACTGCGCAGATCTTTGGCCTTCTCGGGACGAGGAAAGTGCAGAACTGCGGAAACCTTGTCAGGATCAGGGCGAATGCCGTCCTTGCTGACAATGTGACCCAACACCTTGATTGTCTTGCTTGCGAAATGGCACTTCTTGGTGTTTAGCTGAAGTCCAGCGTTGGCAAGGCACGTGAGAACTTCATCCAATCGGCGCAGATGCTGAGGGAAGCTTGACGAAAAAATAACGATATCATCTAGATAGCATAAGCAAGTCTTCCACTTCAAGCCACGGAGAATGGTGTCTATCATGCGCTCGAACGTTGCGGGTGCATTGCAGAGCCCGAACGGCATGACGTTGAACTCGTATAGTTCGTCGGGCGTTGAAAAAGCCGTTTTCTCTTTATCGTCCTCATGCATAGGTATTTGCCAGTACCCGGAGCGTAGGTCAAGAGTCGAAAAGTACTCGGCACCCTGTAGGGAATCCAAGGCATCGTCTATGCGCGGCATAGGGTATACATCTTTGCGTGTTATCTTGTTAAGTGCCCGGTAATCTACACAGAACCGCACAGAGCCGTCTTTTTTTCGAACGAGAACAACGGGAGATGACCAAGGGCTCGAGGATGGGCATATTATATTACGCTGTAGCATGTCAGCGACGTTTTCTTCAATCACTTTCCGCTCGGCGGACGATACACGATATGGGCGGCGGCGCACGATGGACGTGCCTTCGGTCTCGATTCGATGCGTTGTAATCGGTGTCTTTCCCAGCGAAGTGGAATGCACATCGAACATAGCTTTGTGCTTATTGAGCAAAGCCAGCAACTCTTGTGATTGTGAAGGTGTCAGGTCGGGACTGATGGTAGATGTAAGAGCAGGAAGAGACTTGGAACTCCCAACAGATGACGCTGCAGAGGATGTTGATTTGAAGGAAAGCAGTGATATAGGCCCCGATGCAGGAATGCGTGCCAGTGTAGTGCCTTTAGGGATGAGAATTTTTTCGGGCGTCGTGTTCGTCACGTAGAGATGAGCACAACCACTATCAAACCGAACCAGCCCTGACACAAAGGCTATCCCTCTTGCGAGACAGCGGACAGATGGTACGATGAGCACGTCACCCCGATCAATGACATCAGACATTATGGTCACAATTGTGTGATGGCGGGGTGGTAGCTCAGTGTCTTGCGCAGCGAGAAAGTGAAGAGGTGCGTCATCGGTGTAGAGTGAGTGGTTGGTGTCGGTCATATGGATAACCCGTTGCCGGCAGCAGATGGAAGCGGACGCCGTAGAAAGAAAATCCCATCCCAAGATGAGCTGCTGGGGACACGAACATAGTACGGCGAATGATATCCAATGTAGAAGTCCATCAATGGAAACTCGGGCGGTGCACATAGCAGTAGGCCGAATAGTGGATCCTTCAGCAGCAAGTAATGTAGGTCCGTCATATGGAGTGGTAACCTTTCGCAGACGCCAACACAAATCACGATGAATTACCGATACACTAGCACCAGTGTCTATTAAAGCTTCCACTAATAAACCCTCTACAGAAACCAATATCATATTACACGGGCGCGCTGGAGGAATATTTGTCCCGTCGTCCGATGCAGCTTTTCCTCCTGAAGCTGCATAAGTTAGTTTTCCGGACGGTGATCGGAGAAGGGAGAAGCAGGGCGCAGCGGTGACGTAGAGCGGCGAAGAGGTGATGGGGAGCGGCGTCTCGCCGGACGGTAGGCAGCAGGATTCGTGGACTCTGCAGGTGGTGATGGGGAACGACGTCGAGGCGGAGAATACGGACGGCGTTGGAAAGTCGGTCCGGCTGAATAGTCATCCCGCTCGTACACGTCGTAACCGCGGCGCTCGTCTTGCTGGCGCTTGCGGCAAAACTGTGCGATGTGACCACGATATCCGCAGTAGTAGCATGTAGGACGCGGCGGGCGCCACTGCTGATAACTGGGCTGAGTGGGCCCACCGACAGTCATAGAAGCCATGTGGACCGGCGCTGGTTGGGGAGGCATCGATGGAACCACGGCCGGCGAAGTGGCGGCTACTTTCGCGTATGTTGGCGGGGGATGAGTGGTTGGGCGGTCCGCAGACACAGCACCAGTCTCGCAAAACTTCACCAGGAGCAGGCAAGGGCGTTGAAGCTGGTAGGAAGCCAAGGGACTGGAGCTCTTCCCGTATGATTGTATGGATCATGGTTCGCAATGAGGAATCGACGGGAGGGATGTTTTCTGTGGTGTCCGGTTGCAAACGGACGGACTCCAGTTCATCAAGGCGTTGGCAGGTGGCAACTATATCGGCGACGGTTTCGGGGTTTTTAATTGCCAAGGCGTTGAAGGCGATACTACCGATGCCCTTCAGAATGTGCCAAACCCTCTCTGATTCAGTCATGCATGAGTTCACACATCGACAAAGGGCAAGTACGTCTTCAATGTACGACGTATATGATTCGCCGTGCTGTTGTTTATGGGAATCTAGCGTCTTTTTGGCGAGAGCGGAGCGAACAGCCGGTGTTCCGAAAATTTGTCGGAGCTGCTCCTTGAAGTTAAGCCAATTCGCGAAGTCAACCTGGTGGTTACCAGGTTTTTGCCACACCCGTGAGATAAAAAGGGACGTGGCTTAGCTTAAGCGGATCGTCCCAACGGTTGGCTGCGCTTACTCGGTCGTAGTCATCGAGCCAATCCTCCACGTCTTCACCGCGAAGCCCAGCGAACAGGTGGGGGCCACGCTGGTGGCCGGTTACAACCCAACATTGAGGGGTGGCAGCTGCCTGAGCCGAGATGGCTGAAGTAGAAGTGCCTGTTGGCTGCGACATGACAGCGGGCGGCTGACACAGTCGGCGTCCTGATCGAAGCTCCAGGGGGTAGACGGGGGTGGCAGAGGACGGAGGACCGAAAAGCACTCTCCACCACTTGTGAAGCAGGGGTAATAATGCCGTTTTATTAAGCCGTGAGGCACCGGAAGAATGGCTGACACCAAGGCGCAGATCGGACCCAAGATGGTAACCCACCACAGACAAAGATGAAGAGACCGAGGTGATGATGACTGTGTACAGATGAAGTAGAAGTTCCCAATGATTGCCCACAATATAATGGCCACTTTTTGTAGCACATTCGAATTCGTTATAAATGGGTTTGACCATAGCGCTGGTGATTAGATTGCATGGGTGAGCACGTTGCATCACCGAACAAGTCATCAACATATTGTGTCATGCAATCCCGCGCAGAATAGTTATGTGACCAGTGTATCCACACACTGGTGGATGTGCACAGTGTGTACTTTGAGCCAGCTTTGTTGTTAAGCCAAAGCGCAGGCCCCGTTCGGCGTGTGCTGTTTTCACACACAGCTTGAACAGCTGGAGACCTTTTGGGCACAGCAACAGTTCAGCAATAAATTGCACGTTCGTTTGTCAGCTCAAACGCCAGGGAAGCGCAGGTTTTAAAAAAGAGCCGAATGTTTTGGAACATCTAGAGTTTAACCTGCGGGCTTTGACAATTAGCATGCACGAGATTCGCTCAGCCAATGAGACATACGTGATGTGTCCTGGTCACGGGACCTGTTGATGCGAGGCCATATCCTTTGGTGTGCATGCCTTCCCATGCGGAAAATATTTGATGTCACATAAATTCGTGCGCACTGCTGAGCGCAATGTGTCCCGTTTGTCTGTGCTCAATGCTGTTCGCGCATTGCATATTTATGACCACGTGCACAGTTTGGGAAAGCCGAGAAAATTATTATTGAGATGCGCGCCAAGATTTGGAAATTACATGATCTGCTCGAAGATGCAGAGTAGTTTAAACGCTGAACCAAGGGGCAACGTGCATGTGCTGCATTGCAGAAGCTCTAGCCACAAAAGCAGTACAGTCAATGCTCGTTACAATGAACCCTGATGATCCAACTAAAATTGTCCGCTTGATCTGAAGTCCGTAATATTAACTTTTCGGACACAGTATGAGAAGTGGCGGG